>JACAXG010000084.1:821258-1421258 GCA_018881555.1 Amblyornis subalaris
TCTATAATTGGGTAAATTAAGCTTTAAATAACCTTGGAACTCATGGTTTGAAGCCATTTTCCACCTTCCTAACTTAGAGAACACTCTGTGCTGCTATGCTATAGATAAGAACTTAATAAACAACCTGATTAGAAGAACATCTCAGTGCCTCCTGCGTTTCATTCCAAACTCAGAGCAAAGAACTTTCAAAATAGTAAAAGTAAAAACAAAAACAAAATTCCAACAGTTGGGGTTTTCTTAATCTAACTGTTATTGCTATTAATGTCATTTCTGGCTAACTACAAAAATTTAGGCTTGGTGTTAACGAGCAAATTTAAAATCTGGACCATGCTTACAAGGCAACGGCACTTGAAGCATCTTGCATAGCAATGTGATTCCACAATTTTCAATGTGGTTATTCTCGTCTTCAATATGAGCAAGCCAGTCCAGTGTTTGTGGGTAGACAAAGACGTAAAGCAGACTGTGGAATGACAGTGGAATTTCTGTTCTAAGGCCCATCTTTCACTGTCTACAGCTGTGCCAAGTACTCAAGGATCTTCCCGTAGTTAAAGGAGAGGAACTTTAACGGTGCTTGACTCATCTGACCATGTGCAAACTTCTAGTTTAGAGTAGCACAAATCTTATCTGAGATGATGCTGGCAATACTGACTAGCTCTCTGTCAAGTGTAAAGGGAGACTAAAGAGACAAGTTCAAAGTTAGATGTCTATATTCACCTGAACCATTCCTTGATTTGAGAGGGAGAAAGATGCCATCCTTTTTTAACCTCCAACCATTTAGTTGCTTGAATCCTATAGACTGCTGGCTGAGCAGCAGAGTGAACTTTACAGCAATCAAGGTTTGAAATAAAACCAAGGTCAACTGAGCTGAACAGAACACTAATGAACAATAGATGTACTTCTAGGAAGAACAGATTTTTCAATCTGAGTTGTCAAAATATCCCCTTCGAATGTGTCTATAAACGCTGTAGGTGCTGCTGAAGCTGCCAGATTTGCAGATAGTTAGCTTGAAAGAAGTGTGACTGAGACATGTCCTGGAACTTACGGTATCAGTACATGCACAGTGGGTTAAAATTTTGCTGCACAACCTTTAAGCAAGGAATCCACGAGCCGACGGAGAAGCCGCCATGTGGATGGAGAGAACCAGAAAACAGGTTCTGTTGCATTTACAGCTTTTCAGAACATTAATGACTTATCCTACAACTCTCATATAGAGTGGTCCTTGCTAGATGTAGAAGTGGAAAGCAAGTAGATCACTTGCTCCTGTAAGATGGGTGAGCACAGAATAGCGTTTCAGTCTTTTGTTTGCATCAAAAATTCTCCCACATTTGCAGGCATGTCTGTGGGCAGAACAATCAGACCTTACTTCCTCATGAGGTTGGAAACACTGTAGGATTCAGTGCTTTTATCACAGCAGCACTTATAATTAGATTGCATTCCTTTTGGTTCTTAAAGAGATTGCATTCTTCTTGGTTCTCAATATTTACCACAGTTCAAGGTCYTTTTAAAGTGGAAATAAAATAGCCTGCTCTTCGTCCTTCTCTTGCACAGAGTACTGCCATGCAGACTTCAACACATTTCAAGGTTTTTGGCTGGGATACTGAAGATCTTTCAGTGTACAAAAGTTACAAGTGGTTCTATTAAATTCCTCTCTGCACTCAAGTCATTTCTATGAAATGCAGAAATTTCTACAAAATAACACTCTATCACTTTTGAATGATGCACAACAAAAATGTGTGTACTCTGTAAGTTACGAACATCTATACTACTAGTTTCATCTAGTTCACCTATAACTATCAGGCTTTTTTATGGGTAGCAAAAGGCATTAGCTTGTTAGCTGCAGTCATCATGTTCCTTTGATTCCTTTTAAAGTACTTTTCACTTAGGTTCTTCTGCCTCTGCTCTTAGAGTGCGTTTCTGATGATTAAATCTTTCATACTCTCTTGTACTCTCTGCCATCTCCATCAAAGTACTAATGGAGCACTTTCAGTTCACTTGCCTCGATAGGGCATGTTGCCCTATAGGACAAGAGGCATAGCTCTTGCTGATTTGCCTGTCTGTTTTTAAAAACTTGGGTTTGGTCTCAGAGGCAGCGAATATTGTTTACAACAGTTGGAATATGGGTGATTTTGGACACTGCATAGATTTCTGTTCTTGTTCTTTACATGGACATAATATTTACCTACCTTGTTGGGAAGCTTAATTCAATATTTGTATGATGCTTTGAAATCCTTAGAGGCTGTGGAGAATAAATTATTGTTCATTCATTACATGCCACATTGTAGTGAGTAACTTAGAGTAGTCTAAGCACCCTATATTGCTAATGTATTTACAGCTAAAAATTCATGCACTACAGTAGGACTTTGGTCTACCTAATGTGACTTCTTCTTAATTTTTATTTAGACAATGAGAAAAGATGAAGAAGTCTTTTATAAAGTACATGTATTTTTTCATGTTTAATACTTTCTAAAAGCTCAAAAGGGTCTGAAAGCTAAGTGAATTTATGTATGATACCTGCAGAAAGCATCTCCAAGTCACCCTGGATTTCATTAATGCTGTGAGAAGGATCTGTGCTTGAGAGGGAAAGGGAATTTACCCTGGAGATAAATCTGGGCAACTGATATGACTTGGATGTTCTCTTGCAGTCTTGTTTTCTTATGAGTGAAAATGTATTTTAATAATAAGCTTGTCATTCTATAATAGATATTTGCAGTTTACTCTATGTGTATGTGACTTATTAAACATATAATATTATGCATTTATTTGGGTGAGTGAGTGATACATACACACACATTCACAGTGATACATATTCTGGGCTCCAGGAGATCATAGAACTGTACGGTGGGCTGGTACTGAATCCCCTGATATGTAAATATCAGCTTACTCACAGGCTTCTTCACAATTCTGTGGTCTCTAATACCAGATCAACTTTTTGTGTTTCTTTCAGAACCCTCTTTCCTTGGTTAGGGAGACTTCTAGTCTCCAAACTAGAGCAAACATGCTCAAAAAGCTTTTCAAGTGACACCAGAGCAGATGGTACATTCAGAGTGCCTCATGGTGGTTGTTCCATGTGTCATCACATACAGGGTTATTATGGTCTCTCTTAGTTTGCTGTGTATGCTGACAGTCTGGCTGCACGTCTCCTACTGCCATGTAGCACGGCATATGATAGTTTATTGCGTTGAACTATTGATTGAAGAAAAGACTTTAAAATCATGTCTTTGATTAGATGTTTCCTAACTCCAGGCAATAAACCCAGGCTGTTTTGCAATGTACAGATTAAAATCTAGCGATGTTAAAAACAGAACATGGCTGCTTATGAATTAAGCTGAAGTGGTCTTTATGAGAGGCCTCTGTACTATCAAATCTGCTGAGAGCCTGCATGCCATTAAGGGTGGTCACAGATGCGGCTTCATATATCAGAGAGCTCTTCATATTGTGTGCCTCCTAATAAGGCTTCCCRTTTGCTTTTGAGATACCAGTGCGGAAGGAAGAATGGAATAAAAATATCGTGGTACAGCCCCACAATTTATACTTTGCCTTCATTCTCTTGTTACTACTACAGAAGTAATTTCATTCTGAGTTTCATCCTTACTTCCAAAACGGCTAGTGAGATATAAAGGGCAGTTATTTGTGCTCACAATATTTGTGTGTGCACTTTTGTTGTACATGCATGTATGATTTTATTATAAACTACTGCAGTCTGCTGACCGATTCCCCTGAAAGAAGAGCAGGCTGACTGGAGTGGGACTACTCTGAACAAGGAATGAATAAGCCACCTCTTTTTCAGGATACAACTACTACAGTAGTTGCAATTTATATATCAATATGACAATAAAACAAATAGTGGTTTTCAGAAAACCACTCAAGCTAACACCCAATCTCCTTCCCCCCAAACCTACATTGTCTATTTTTCCATTTAAAGTAGGAGGGTTAGTGGCTGTAATGAAAACCTCCAAGTGGTGAATGGGAACATTCTTCAAAGCATGTGATAGAGTAGCTCCACTGTGAGCTGTGGGCTTATTATGATCTGGCTAGGCTTGGATGCAGCCCTTGCACAGCTCAGAAACTCCACTGAAACCCAAGGAGTTACTATGCTTACATAGCCGCAGCAAGTGACTTATTGAAGTTGGCACAAAGCTCCTCTAATTACTTCAGTTTTTAAAACAGTGCCCAGGTTCCCAGTCTTTCGTACAATTGGTGTTCTTAATGCCAGACTTTGTTAGAAATTAGAAGCCTAGCAGATAGGAAGGAAGGAAGGAAGGAAGGAAGGAAGGAAGGAAGGAAGGAAGGAAGGAAGGAAGGAAGGAAAAGAAAGAGAGAAAGAAAAGAGAAAGAAAGAGAAACACAGGAACAGGGAATGCATAGGAAATTATCTGACAGGCAGGTGTGCAGACAGGTAAAACAATACTCATTTATCTTGGAAGTATAATCATGTTCGGGTAGTATGCAGGAGCTTCAGTCATGATTGACACCCTGCTCTGTGCTAGATGCACTGTAGACACTCAATAAAAAGCAGTCCTGGAGTCATAATAAAGAATTACTGGAGCTTCATGTTTAACTGAAGCACCCAGTACCTTACCACAATCAATTGTAAGGAAGAATTTATAATATGGTTCAAGAGGACTCTGAATACTCCTAATATAAGATAGAGTACATGATAATATTTTAAAGTACTTTTATGGTCAAGTATCCATATGTTATCTGTAGTAGGAGATGAAGATAACTGGTTTATTAGTGTGGTAATTGAGACTGAATGATGTGGACAATATAAGAGGGAGGCAAATATATATTTACTCAGAATGCTTAAATGCTTCAGTAACTTTAGTGCATTACTCTGCTAACCTCTTCCAATCTGTTAAATATGTATTGAGTAGATAATGAGGCTATATCCTCGGCAACACAAATTATTTAAAGTAAAGCAGTGGTTTAAAGCTACTAGTTGTGAATTATTCCAAGACCTTTCCCAAAGAAGTTCCCAAGATGAGGGTTGTAGATCACTGTCAGTTTAAAGAAAGAAATTGTGTAAGGTTATGTTGACTCTTTCCCATGTTTTCAGCTGCTAATTTGCATTCAAGTATGGCTAAAAATACATGATTTTTTCACTAATATTACTTCGTTGTGGAAGTATTTACTGTATTCACCAAAGTGTTGCTATGAACTTGTCTTGAAAAAGTCTTCAAGTCGCATGAAGTCTCTTCATCCAGACATAAATGATAGTCTAAGAAGAGCTGGCAGTCTCTTTTCTAGCATTTACCTTGCAGGCTGTGCATTAGTGAAAGAATGCCTTTTTTCCTGCCCCACAAATAGCAGATGGAAAGGTTCCAGATTGATTTTGATTTCTCCTTTAAAGGTGACTGAAATATTTCCAACATAATTGCAATACCATTTGATAATATTACTATAATTCACTTTGTGTGCATTTTTTCAATATAGACCTTCTCCTATGCATCCATGGATTGCCTAAGAAATGGTCTAAACTGAATTAAGAAGAAATACTGAGGCCAGATATGGTGAGGAAAGGAATCAACTATAATATTGTTATGTTAATGAAAAACTGAAATTTGGTTTAGCAAAAAGATATTTTCCTTTAGCGAGGTTTTTCCTTCTTTATATGCACTTAAATGATGCACCTAGACAATTATTTAGTCCTAGAATCACAGAATATGCTGAGTTGGAAGGGACCCACAAGGATCATCGAGTCCAACTCCTGGCCCTGCACAGGACACCCCAATAGTCACACCATGTGCCTGAGAGCATTGTCCAAACGCTTCTTGAACTGTGTCAGCCCTGGTGCTGCGACCACTTCCCTGGGGAGCCTGTACCAGTGCCCAACCAGACACTGGGTGAAAAATTTTTTCCTGATATCCAAGCCTAAACCTCCCCTGACTCAGCTTCGGGCCATTGCCTCGGGTCCTGTCACTGGTCACAAAAGTGAAGCAATCTGCACCTGTCCCTCTACTTCCCCTCCTGAGGGTGTTGAAGACCACAGTGAGGTCTCCCCTCAGTGTCCTTTTCTCCAGGCTGAACAAACCAAGTGACCTCAGCCCCTCCTCACAACTGATTGTCAAATTTTTTCATTGTGCAGTGTAGATTACTAGAGATCAAGATACCACAAAAGAAATTTCTAAAGGTAGATCCTGTATTGAGCACAAGTTTAGGCTACAAAAGATACAGGGGCATGAAGCTGAAAACTTCTGAACATCTTCAATTTCTTTTGATGTCTGTATAAATACTCATTTCCATTTTTTTTATCTGCTTGTTTGCTTTAATACAACTACAATAACTAACTGATGGTCAAGCCAAAATGCATATTTTCAAACCATAATGCCATATTTTTAGCTGCATGAAGCAAAGGAGTAATATCTCTTTTCTGTCAATGCACCCTCATCTTCCTTTTCAGCTGCATTAAGAAGATTAGGAAAGAATTTCCATGCATTTCTAGAAAATAAATATTTTCTTCAGGTCTTTACAGCTTCTCAGAGGCAGATGAATCACAATTTTCATGTGACCTCTTTCTCCCTCAGAGAAAGACCCATGAGTATTAACAGTCCCAGCAGAAAACCCTGCATTGTTCTTAATAAACCCAAGACTTTCTTCAGTCATAGAGCTGTCCATTATCAGGTATTTCACTCTGTGGATACAATCAAAATGTCGTTTGGTCATAATTTGAAATACATTGCATTTTTCTTTCCTGTGTTAAGTCCTCATATCTAACATTCTAGAGACCTGGATGGAAATTCTGCTATGGATAATTTCTAGAGTTCTGCCATGCAAGAAGGGGCCTAGCAACCAAAAATGTAAAAGGGAAGCACTGTGTTAAAATGGTAGTTTGTTAGGCATAAAGAAGCTTGGTGTTCACTTTTCAGTATTAATTCGAAAGTTGCACATTCTTTTTCAAGTTGGCTCATTTTCTGCTATGGCCCCAACTGATCACTTTATTGGATGCCATTTGGTCCCACCAGTGTTTGAAATTCTTAATTATCCTTTCTAGCTTTCTAACATTGTGTTTTCCTTCTTGACATTAACATACTGTAAATATAGCTCTATCCAGGATGAATTTCATTTAGCAGACATTGCTTGACAGCTCTAGTAAATTCAGAATGATCTATTCATTCATCAATATGTGTGTACAATTTCCATTAAGCTCAATAAAATTTGTGTACAGCTGTAATAACTGGAGTCTTTTAACACTTTAGTGTCTTACTAATGGCCAGGGAGGTTTCATCAGTAGACTGAGATGTTTCTCTACTTTTTAAGGCTCTAGGGGTGTTGAAGCAATCATCCCCGTGCTTGGCACTGGTGAGGTCACATATTGAATCCTGTGGTCAGTTTTGGGCTACTCACTACAAAAAAGACATTTTTATAGAATTTCCAGAGAAAGGCAACGGAGCTGGTGAAGGATCCGGAGATTAAGTCATATGGGGATGAGCTGAGGGAAGTGTTTAGTGTTTAGCCTGAAGAAAAAGAGGCTCAAGGAAGGCCTTACCACTCCCTGCAACTACATCAAAGGAGAYTGTAGCCAGGCGGGGGGTGGTCTCTTCTCCCAAATATGAAAGCAATACAACAAAAGGAAATGGCCTCAAATTGCAACAGGGGAGGTTTAGATCAGATATTGTGAAAAATTTCTTCGTGGAAAGGGTTGCCAAACATTGGAACAGGCTGTGCAGGGAAGTGGTGGAGTCACCATCTCTGGAAATATTTAGAAGATGCAGATGTGGAACCTGGGGACATGGTTTAGTGGTGGGCTTGGCAGCACTGGGCTAGTGGTTGGACTCAACAACCTTAAAGGTCTTTTCCAACTTAAACAACTATATGATTTTATTATTTGAAAAATAAAAATAAGGAACAGTTAATTTTCTTACAGGAGTAGCTTTGATTGAAGATCCTCTTTCTGCACCTCTTGTCTGGTGTGTCCGTCCCAGTCTGCTAYGATACTTTCCTCACCTATAGTTTGGAGTACACGTCCCTATTGACCCAAGTTGCACGCACTTGACAGTTCGAGGATAGGGGTGCTAAAGCTTGAGGTTGCCCTGCTGAGACTGCAGGAGTGTCTCACTGCTTGCTTAGAAACATCCTCACATTTACACTCTGGAAAGGAAAGGTTAGGAGAAAGAGTAGAAGTATCTAATAACTTCATATTGTGGCCTAACACAATTTGACCATGTTTTCATTGCAAAGGTTAATATATTCAACTTGGATTTGTTGAATCATGTAAAGCAATATTTCACAACATGCTCCAGGAAAAAGAAAAAAAAAAAAAAAGAAGAGCATATATGGTTAGCTTGTTTTATAGGACTAAAGAGTGCCTGAAGATCTTTGTAATGATTTTTGTGTGACAGAATCAGTCAAAGTTAATGATTTTGCAGGCCTCACTTGTGGTTATATTAAAAATAATTGCATTACCCTTGCACAACTCATTTCTGTTGCTATATAGTTTAAATATTTTATGCAGTTTTTAAGGACTGATCTTATTCCGAGGTGGAGAAAAATGCAATATTCTGTACCATTTCTTCTGTCTCAAACTGCAAGGAAATTTTCTACTATCACCATTATTGAGATATTCACCAATCAGTCTGCTGAATCTTCCCGTTTTGAATTACTTGTCTTAACCTTTATAGCTGTTGTTTTTAAATGTGTACCTACTTCTGATCAATTTGAGTACGTTTTTGAAAACGCTAATCATCATATCCTAAGCAAGTGTGAAGTTTGAACAATTAAAGTCAAGTCAAGATTTTTCTCCTGTGGAGGACTTCATGAGCTGGGTGATGTGCAGGTATATATGTATAAAAGTGTAAATGGGTGATGTGCAAGTATGTTTTTTGTTGTATTTGTTGGAAGAGCCTTAAGAAGCAGAAATTTTGTTTGAAAAATGGTCTGCTGAGCCTTTAAGTACTTATTCAGAGAAGCTGTTTATTACTTATTCAAGTGAATTATAGAGGCCAATGAATACTGAAAGGGTTTCAAGACCTCAGAATGAAAGTGGTAGAAATTTTTGCATGTCATAGTCAGAAGTTTTTCTTTTTTTCATGAATATATGCAGTCAGTTTGCGATACTATATCAGCTCTATCACTTCAGCAGTAGCTAAGGAAAGAAAAATGTAGATTTACAAACTTGAAAAATTGTGGGATATACAGCAGGAGGGGAATAGAAGATGTAAACAAGAAATAAGTTATGGAAAGAGGCAATTTTGAACCAGTTTAATGTCACTAATTAATATTTGGTTCTTAGTTACTTCTCAAAAAATTCACATATCCTAATGAGTACTGGACATCAAAACGTATCTGTGGGTTATAAGGAAAGGGAAGGGCATGGCAGCGAGCTCAGGATGATGCAAAGAAGAGGTAACAGAGTCTGTATGGAAATATTCTTTCAAAACCAAAGATAAGTATAATAAAACTTAGCATTCATAGTGCACTTTTTCATTTCACATTTGCTGTAGACATATTGGCATTATTTCTATGAAAGCATTTGAAATATTAATGTATTAATACTCTATATGGATAAGGCAAGTGAGGCAAAGGCTCAAGGAGGAAAATTATGGCAGTTGGACAAGAGTACAGAAACACTTTTCCCAGGACTGGCATTTATGCTTTGTCCTGGGCTGTGCTCAAACCTCTGGGCCACAGCTCTCCTGGGACATCACATATTACGTATGGATGAGCTTTCAAAGTGACCTAAAAGACAGGTACTGTACTTCCTCTGAAAGGCAATAGGATTGAAGATCCTAATATCCCACGGCCTTTCTGAAAATCTCATCTTACACATGGTCTTAACCACTTCATCACAGTCACTAAATAACAGCAGGTACTTGTTAAAAGCATGTGTATTAGTCACTGAAAATAATTTATCCCTGCTTTGGGGCTCCTCTAAAGAAATTATACCTCTCCATTTCTCAGCTTTCTCTATATAACACCTGAGAAATAATTGTTTTCATTTTTCTTTGCCTCATTGATTGTAGAATAAATAATCCCTAAATAACTCCCTACCCTCATTATTCTACCGTATCTGGTGAGCAATAACTTTTGGTTCAGCTGTTTAAGGGCAATGGCAGGAGGGATGGAGAGGGATGGAAAAGAACAGTCAGACTCTTGCAATCCCTAAAACATAAGGCTGGGATACGGCCAGGTTGTCTCCGTCATCTCTTGTAGGTGAAAGCCACGGTGATACTTCAATGCAGCTTGCTTCCTGGCTCGCTCTCGGGCTGAGAATTAATTACCGAATGGCAACATCTGCATTAGCGGCTCCCGCAGCCCCAGCTCTCTGCAAGCGGGATGGTGCTCGCTCCCCACCACATCTAGGACCGCTCGGAGGACTTGCCTGCTGGCCACCTGACTCGGATCCCCGCAGGCTGGAGCGCGGGGAGCCGCTCCCATCGCGGCGTACGGGGGAGCGGCGGGGAGGCTGCAGGAGCCGAGCGCGGGGCGAGCAGGGACGCCTCGCCTCCGCTCCAGCGGCACCGCGACACCGCCCCGCCGCTCCGCTCCGCTCCGGCCCCGATCCCCAGCCCCATCCCCGCACTCGGCCCGGCCCCGGTCCCGGCCTCGCTCCGCCTCCACCCCAGCCCCGGGCCCGGTCCCGGCCCCGCTCCGCCTCCACCCCAGCCCCAGCCCGGCCCTGGCCCCGATCCCTGCACTGGCTCCCGCCCCGCTCCGCCCCAGCCCCGGCCCCGATCCCCGCCGCCGTCCCCCGGCTCTGCATCTGAGCCAGGCAAGGGAGAACGATCGGGGTCCTGGAGGCCCGAGGGGCGCAGAGGAAGAAGGAGGAGCTGGAGGAAGCAGAGGGAAGGGGAGGGAGCGCTGGGGAGAGGATTTTCCCATCTCCTGTCTTTTTTTTTTTTTTTTTTTTTCCTCTCGGAGGTGGACGGTTGCTGCTGCTAGTGGCAGCGCTTCTTCCTGCTGGAAGATGATGAATACATGAGGAGAGAGGCTCTGAGCCTGCTTCTGTGCTGCGGGAGTGTCTCTCTCCCTCCCTCCCCTGTCCCTGCTTCTCTGTGAGTGTGTGTTTGGCTGCCCGGCTCTGTGTGCGTGTACACTGTGTATATATATCTGAGCTGGGAGGTTATTGCAAGCTTCTCTCAGCAGCGCTCCTCTGTACAGGAAGAAGGGCTCAGCTGCAGTGGTAGCATCAACAGCAGCATTAGCAGCACCAACTGCTTTTTTCGCCTTTCTTCCTTTCCCTTCATCTCCGTCTCCCTTTCCCTTCCCTCCTCCCACGTCTTTTGGGGAATTGCTTTTGATTTTTTTAAATTTATTTTTCTCTTCTACAATCCTTGTTGTTTGATACTTCGTCGCGTTTTTCTTCTTTTTTTTTTCCCCCCTCCCCTTCCTCTGAGAAGGAGGCACAGAAACACACACGCACAAACACAGAGAAATAAGGGAAAGAAAAGTACCGGGACTTATCCTGCTGCTGCAAACCCAGAGATAGCAGACGAAGAGGGGGTTTGGCTTCTACCCCAAGGTAAAGCCCTGCCCCCTTTACCTCCTCGACACCTCCTCCGAGGAAGAGAAGGAGAGAGAGCGAAGGGGCCAAAGTGGAGAAAAGCAGTCTTCTGCGGCTGGCATTTGGAGTACAGGGAGCCAGGAAGTGAAGGATGATTGTGGTTACCCGAGCTGGCTGCAGGGCAGCTCTCTTCCTCTGGATTTTCATCAGCATTAGCTGCAGAGCCAGGACTGCTCTGCCTGCATCTCGTAAGTAACCTTTTCTAAGAAACRTGCACAATTTCAGCTCTGCAGTAAGCCGGAGGAAATTCCCATAGCTCTGTGAGGTTAATTATTTTTTCTTTGCTGATGAATATTGTGTTTGATTTTTCTTTGTATGCGTATGTGTGCACTGAGGTTTGATACTGTTTGCAGTGCTCCCCATCAGATCTTCCTTGGTGATTTCAGTGGTAGCTGGTGTGGAAAGTTGAAAGAGACCTGCTCTGTGATATAATCTTGGTTCTGCAATGGAGTCAGAGGGGAAAAGGAATCAGCAGCTGTTCAAAGTTTGGGGCTAGTTTTTGTTTGGCTGGTTGGTTTGGTTTGTTTTGGTTTTTCCCACCTTCCTCAGAAGGGATGCAGTTTGCATTTGGAAGTACTTCACTTCCACAGTTTTGTGAGGGAAAAGAGGAGATGTGAGCAGTTTCCATAGCCAGTGTTTTATCGAGATGCAGCAAGAGAAAATTCTGTCTCATTTGAAGAGGAAAGAATGATTGTGAGTTGATGAGAGGGAACTGAGCCAGGACAGCTTTTCTTGAGAGTGAAGTTTTCCTGCCCATAATAAAATGAGCAAAGGTATTTTAGAGGAGACCATCAATTGTCCTCCTAGGGAGGCAGAAATAGTAGAGAAATGATCAAGCATCTGCTGAAATTCTGAACTTCAGACCAGAGGAGTGTAGAGCACCTGTACAGAATCCGATTCTGCTATCAGTGTAAAAATGACAGCATATTCATTGATTTCAGTGGTTATTAAATCAAATCTTAATCATTGCACTGAGATGTAGTTTTCAGCTAAAAATTTGCAAGTAAATGTCAGTGTTAAGTATTTAGTTGTTTCTCTTCAGACCATGTGTAAAACATTTGCCATTTGCCAAGTATTTCTGAAATGCTTACAGAAATGAAACAGTGCATTTTTACAGAATCATCAAAAAATAGACACTACTGCTGGCTTAACTGGCTGTTTATAGAGGTAAGAAGTGTCCTGAAATGTTAACAGATAGATGTGCTGGGATTGTGTACATGTGAATGGGGGTTGATCTTACTGACCAAGCAGGGAATTGTCATAGAATGTACTGTATATACTGCATAGAGATCTATGTGCATCACTTTATTTATTTATTTATTTATTTAATTGTTTCCTTGGGGGCAAGAATGAACAGTGCAATGCTTAGGGAAGTGGAACACTGCTATACTTTCTCAGTGGGTTTCTATCTGTTATCATCTGATACCTATTGAAAAACAAAACAATGTTATTCCAGGATTTACTTACACTTGAATGTTTGTTTGTGTGTCAACAAATATGCTCAGCAGTGACTGCATTGTTATCTAGGTCTCAGAGGTTATAGGATGTTCAGTTATTTTCCTACCTTTGAATTAGGAGAAGTATTGATGCTGAGGTTTACTTATTAGTTTTGGCCAGTTATATAATTTTTCTTAGGAATATTGTTTCTTCATGGTCATCTCTCAGGCTCTGAATAACAGGAATGTGTGGGGGCGAGGATTCATGATTTAGGTTGTCAGAAATCTGTTCTTGGAAAACAAAGCCCCTGCTTTTCTCTAACAGGGTTTCGGAGCTTTTTTTGTTTGTTTTTGTCACTCAGCAACTAATGGCTGTAGTTTAACTTGAAAGTGACCTACAGTGGGTTATCTGGTTACCCAAGAAACAAATCTTTAACTTTGGAAAGAAGTTAGTTGAGAAGTAAAAGGTTGTAGTAACATCACTATAATCAGAAATTCCAGGAATAAGGGATATCTAATATCTTAATTAGAATTTACTCATATACATTCCCATCTTGATAATTAGCTATTCAAAGATTTCTTTATATTAATTCACCTTCCAAGAGTGATTATATATTTTACTCCTTGCGTATCATTTCTGACTCACTTTTGAAAGTGAAATGGAGCTAGATTTGTTTACTGGAAACACAAATATAGCTAGAAGTACACGTCAGCCTTAAATTCACAAAAGGATTGTTCACATTGCAGTACATGCTGCAAATTCTTGTAGAGGCTTACGGGTGCTTGGAAAGTGGTACCACAGTGGGAACTCAAGTGCTGTGTCACAGTGTTTTGGTGCACCACTTCACAGGTTATTCTCTTGCATGCTTTGCTGTACAAACTGGTCACTATGCTGTATTTTGTCTCTGTGCTCTATTTTCTGGGTTGTTTGTAACTTTGTGTGCAGCTGATTGTGAATGGCATTGAAGAATTTTGTTCTCTGTTGACAAGATGATGTACTTCGCTTTTTATCTCTCTTCTTTTTTCTTTTTTTTCTCATCATTCGATTTTGAACTTCATACTGGGAATACTTCTGAAAGAATTAAAATCTGTGTGAAATGCAACTTTGATGTAAATCTTATTTCCAAGCACTATTTCATTTTCTCCTCCATTTTTACTTTATGTTTTGGCTTTGAAGTAATTAACAACAGCAAATTTATTCTTTACAGTATTTTTTAAGAAGTATGCAAGACTTATGGTGTACAGTGAATTACAAATCCCTATATATGAGCTTGCTATTCATTATTTTCCTACAGTCTGCATAGAAAAAGATACAGTTTTCAGAAAGGACATTGGACATTGCTTATGTGAATGTACTGCATCTCAAATGTTTGTTTACTCTGCAAAGCCAGTAAATCTATCTCTGTCTTTAAAATGGAATCTCTCAGTAATACTGATTCAGAAGTGATCGTGTTGAAAGCTTTTAATCTCACTCAGTTTTATCTCAAGATGAAGTGGGTGTTGAAAGGCATCCTGTAGTATAATAAACATACACTGTGATACAATATCACGCACACTAATGCTCAGATCTTACTGTCAATTCTATTCATGGTCATGTTTTCATACCTTGGCAATAAATTCTTCATATTCCTGCAATTTTTTTTTTTGTAATAAGCATGGAGGGATGAAAACACTCTTCTGGAATCAAGGCTAATGAACAGCTCAACCAGGAGAGGTCATCACAAGATAAAAAGTAACATGGAAAATACAAATTTAGTGCTTTATAGTCTTTTACATGGCTAAGATGGAATGATAAGAATGTGAATATGGGTAGACTAACTTTCATTTGTATTCCTATAAAAAACCAATACACAAAGTGATGACCTTGATACTTAATAAGAATGTTAAAGGTATTCATTATAGGATCATCTGCTTCTCTGTGAAAGTAATTCACTTTAAAAGCAATTGTCTTTCACAGCTAGTGGTTTTGTTTGTTTGTTTGTTTGCTTTGGGGTTGGGTTGTTTTTATGCAATGCAAACCTGATCAGTACAGAACTATTAAAACTTCTAGTTCTGATACTTGTCATACTTCTGTGGTAGGTCCCATACCACTGCTCCAGTTGAAGTTTGAACCCATTTTACAAGATTTGGTGCAGAAATCAAATGGGGGGCAGGTATAGTAAAGCATTAAGATATGTAAAAGCAAAAATACTCATCTTTTAGCTTTGACTGCATGTCACCCAGATTTTCCTTTAATAGCTTGGGTAAATGGGAAAGGTATTGAAAAAGAGTAATGTCCTTTTTGGAAGAGCAAGCCATTGTACAAGAAAGTCCTCTCTAGGAGTTCTGAACTATGTGGAATTACCTTCCAGATCACGGTGCTTGAATGTTGGATGTATGGGGTATCGTCTATTCTATTAGATTCACATTTGGGGAATAGTTTTCTTCCAGATAATTTTTCAGACATAATGTTATTTCTGATAATCTTAAGGATTTCAGGTTTTTTTTTTATGTTATAACTGATTAACATTTCTTAGTTTAGGTCCTGTTGTCTTGAGGTTAACTCAGAGATCCCACAAAATTTAGTTTCAAGTATACTAAACCATCTTCATGTAGGTTTAATGTTTAATCATTTTTCTTACCTCTGGGGTCAAACCATGTAAAAATATACTAAATTTTTAAATTGAGGTCTCAAGTTTCTTTTAAGACCATGGAATTTCATAAGATTTAACATATGCTTTCTTTTTTAGAACTCTTTAGCTATAAATTAGACCAAAATATAAACCGATCATTGTACCATAGTATTGTTATTTAAGGTGCTATTCATCATTATATAATAAAATTCCGATTCAACAGACAAGTGACAGTTTTAACAAAATTTCACTGAGTTACTGTTATTATTTAACAACATTGCATTGAGTTACTCATCATGACTTTTTGAATAAATAGGGTTTTTCTAGAGCAATATATTAGCTTATATGTGAATGAATGAAATAGTATCAAATAGTCTGCTGTCATTTCCAAATTGGTGGCAGCAGCTACAGCCTGTGTCAGTGCTGAAAAGCCAAAGTTTCTAAGTCTTTAACTTTTGTGTATGGAACATTGCACAAAACCCGATTGCAGACATTCATTTATAAACAACAAGTTTGATTCAAAGTTTGTTTTTTTTTTTTTTTTTTCCCTCAGGTACTTTTAACACATGAAAGACTATTTCAGTTGCTGCAGTTGTGATAGGAAATTATTTATATATAATGTAATAGGCATCAGTCTGTACTGCTTCTTGAATAACTCACAGTGGATCTGTGACAGACAGTAGATTTTCCTATAGAAGGTCTTTAGGAATTTTAACTTGGATCTCTAAATCTCATAGTGTGTCAGATCGCATGTTCAACATTTAGTATTTATCTCAATATTTAAGGCTTTTTRAAACTGTGCTACTATTAATGTTTGGGACAATAACAAACAAAGCACCAACTGTGTGGGGGTTCTGCATTTCCTTTTTCTATGTTTGCAGAAGCTGATCTCCCTCTGAGTGATCAGACACATAGGTCAAACCGAAGATCACTGGTTACATCTTGAGGTGTGCCCCCATCCATATCTATTTCCTAAACAGCTGTCATGCTCATCTGACAAAAGTACATGGACTTGCACATGTCTTTCAGTCACTTCAATTGGGAAGTGTTAGAGAAGCAACATCAGTCTTCTTCATCAGATGAAACAATGAGTGACTTTGCAATTCTGTTAGTCTTAAAAATTTTAAGGAATAAATTTAAAATTATAGCATTATTTCCAAAATCCACGTATGGATGAGATCCTTCTTTGAAAGCTCAGGAAGACCTGTGGGATAAAGAAAGCAGTCCGTTAGCTTGAGTCTTCTCCCACTGAAGGAAATGGACATTGTGCCATGGGTTTTAGGAACAGTGCGGTTATATTTTTTTGTCAGTGAGAAGTTCATGATTCAGTCCATTGGTATGAGATACTAGAAATCATTAAAAGATTCTTCAGACTCAGCCTTTGAACTACCATTGATTTTATCTGTATTGCACTTCATTTATTCAGCTACTTCATTGGCATTGCGTAGGTGGATAATCTGAGACCACCAGCTAATTGCAGAACATGTTAAATCTCTAAATTTGGTGATGTAGAAAATTGCAGTAATCAGTAATCCATTCTTTTCAGCCATTTGCAATTCCAGTTTTGAAGACATCRTAGATATAATAAAAAAATTCTCAAGTCCTATGCCTAACATTTACAAAGAACTTGGGCACTTGGTTTTGATAGCTCTGCAATTTTAAAAGCAACTTTACAAAGCTGAGACCTTTCCTACCTAAGAAATTGTCTCGGTATTCGTTCACTGTAGTAGTAGCCAGCCTTTTACGATTGGGTCTTTAAGGTTGAGCATCAGATAATTCAGAGCAGAAAAGAATATTGACATTCACATTTACCTCTTTCCTCTGCCTAAAAAAGTCTAGAGATTTGTTGGCTTTACAGTCTCTTGGTGGAGAGATGGTTCTTTCAGACATTTAACTTAAGCAAACAGTCATGCTAAGCCCACTGCGGGACTGAAAGACTTATTTACACTTACGGTTCATAATTTTTTGTTAATATTTATCACCATTTAAAATATTTATAAAATATATTTTCAGCTGTGTATGCACTCCAAAAATATGTTTTAAATAAATCAGTGACTAAAATCGACTCAGCATAGCTAGGAACTTTGTTGCCAGTTTCGCATTTGTATCTGTAAAAGCTCAAGTTGGGTTACAACTTTCCATGTGGAAATAAAATAAGCAACTAAAAATACTTTCTGGTAGCCCGGAAGCATTTGAATTGTTCTAGCCAAAGGATTTTCTGTCCCACAAACAAATGTGATATTTTAGAATGAACATTTATTATTTGTCTCTAGAATATTTTAAGTCCGAGCTTAAAGGGGAAGTAATATTTTCTTGTAGAAATTTAATGACTATCTAAATATAACATAAACATTCTGTTTGATTTTGTAAAACTGCTATATCATTTAATATTTTGTAACCTTTGCCCAGGGAAATCAGCTATACACATGCTACATTTCTACTTTCTGTTTCTACAGTGTAGGGATTATCTGACTATAAGCATTTTTTTTGTCTCAAATCTAGAGGGGTGCCAGTGTCTGGGTTTTTTTATCACCTAAATATTGATAAATATGTCTCTTATTGACTGCTCAATCATCTTGTGTACTTAAACTGGTATTTATTGTGAACCCAATGAAAAAGCTGGAATTTAGAGGGAAGTAATACAGAAGATTAGCAGATGAGCTGAGGAGGCTGCAAGGGTCTATTTCCATAAGGGGTAGCAGAAAGTCTGTGGTGGAAGGTTTGCCAGAGAAGAAAAGGAAGAATTACTGACATAATAAATGGAAGCTTAAAAGTATATGGGTCTAATGCAATGGGATAACAACACAGCAGGCAGCGCAATCTCAATATATTTCAGGTTTTCATGTTTTACCTACTGGCTTTGAGTGTCATTGGCGTAAAGTTCTTGAAACACAGTTTGAAATGCAATTAAATTGGGATGTGCTTTTACTCACAGTTTATAGGAATAGTAGGAATACTGTGATTGGGGAAAAGCCAAGAAAACCCCCCCAGAATAGCAAACCAACAAACAGAAAGCCAAAAAACTTGAATTTACACCGTGTTGGCCTGGGTTTCAGACACAGATGCCTTCCTAAGATCTCTAGACTCTGCCCAGATTGTCAGTGAAACGTGGGAAGGGTTTGTACATATTCTTTTCCCTGAATACAAATAAAAATTCAAATATCTCTAAAAAAGATAATTTATTTTCCTTATTTTTATTTTTCCTTAAGTTTATAACACAATCAAAAATTAAAACTGGTGGTGTTTCACCATTGTCTGGACTATGGAAAAAAATGAGGAGAGGGATGTGCTGAAGAGAGGTTGAGATTGTGTCTCATACAATAAGAGTAACCTAGTTCTTTTCGGCTGAGGAATGGATTCAGAGGTAGTAGCTTGCCCTGTCCACAGCATTAGCATTGCATTAGGAAAAGAGGGAGCTTCTGTGAGAAATGGAGTCAGAAGCATATCCTGTACAGGGCAGGCTCTGCTGGCTRCATGCTCCCAAGCTTCAGCAAGGTGTACTCTCTAATGTTCTTTCCTTTGGTTTTACATCCAGAAAACTGTGCTACTGGGCATACTGTCAGTTATATGATGAATGTCCTACCTGCCTCTTCCCTGGTACAGCCAAGCTGTTAGAAATGATAGCAGAATTCCCTATAGATAAGAGAAGGGATCCATTACAGTTCCAAACTTCTTCCAAAAAACACACACCACCAGATCACACACCCATTTGCTTCTGCTCTTAATTTATTTGCCATTTCTCTCATGCCTCCTTTCTGATCTTATTAATCATCTTACTCCCTACTCTCTGCCCTCTCCCTAGCCTTTCCTCTAGCAATAAACTGACTCCACTGACTTCTCTTGGATTCTCGTTGATTCATCACCATACGGAATAATTTGCTGAGCCTGAAACTAAGGGAGATTGTCTTCATTGGTTCCTGATTAATTCATCCTTTTGTGAAAACTAGGTACACAGGTAATAACTCAATTGAAATTCCTTCCCTGCTTAATTGCTGTGGCATAATCCTGGCCTTTAAATCAGATAATCAGATATTACGAATGAAGTTAGGATTCATTTTTTCCAAAAACAATTATTAGAATATCATTATAAGGAATGCTTTTATTAACTCTGTTTATAATTATTTATAAAATGCAAATTTAGGCTTTAGGTCAGTACAGTGCATATATTTTATACATATGGAAAAAAATTGTGTCATAGGAATTCTGTGAGTGAATTATGGTCCCAAATCTACATATTTGTAGCTTATAAAGCCAAAAAGGATCCTTGAACCCAGCTACGGTGATATGGTAGATTGTGTTACTACCTTTTTCTGCTTTACACATCATAGAATCATAGAATCAATAAATCAGGGAATGGTTTGGGCTGGAAGGGACGTTTAAAGATCATCTAGTCCAACTCCACCGCTGTAGGCAGGAACACCTTCCACTAGACCAGATTCCTCAATGCCCTGTCCGACTTGATCCTGAACACTTCCAGGGATGGGACATCCACAGTCTCTCTGGGCAATGTGTTCCAGAACTCCTTCCTTTTGTGTAACCKAAGTCTACGCTCTTCAATTTAAAAATGTTCCTCCCATACTGTTAGTTCATGCCCTGGTAAAAAGTCATTATTTATCTTTCTTGTAGGCCCCCTCTGAGTATGAAAAGCCTGCTATAAGGTCTGCCTGTAGCCTTCTCTTTTCCAGTTTAAAAAACCCCAACCCTCTCAGCTTTTCTTTGTGAAAGGGAGGAGCCCTCTGACCATTTCCATGGCCTTCATCCCGACCTGCTCCAACAAGTCAATGTCTGTCTTCTGCTCAGGGCCCCAAAGCTGGGCTCAGCACTCCATGTGGGGTCTAAGGAGAGCAGAGTAGAGGGACAGAGTAACCTCCCTTGCCCTGCTGGCCACACTGCTTTTTATGCATCCCAGGATACTACTGGCTTTCTGGGCTGCAAGTGCACATTGCTGGCTCTTACATATGTTTTCATCCACCAATATCCCCAAGCCCTTCTTTGCTCTCAATCCATTCATCACCCAGTCTGTATTGCTGCTGGGGATTGTCCCAACTCAGGTGCAGGACCTTACACTTGGCTTTGTTGAACTTCATGAGGTTCACATGCGCCCACTCCTCAAGCCTCTCCGCATCTCTCTGGATGGTGTCCCTTCCCTCAGGCATATCAACTGAACCACTCAGCTTGGTTTCATCCACAAACTTCCTAAGGGTCAACTCAACCTCACTGTTTACATCATTAATAAAGATATTTAACTGTACTTGTCCCGATACCCCAGAGAGACGCCACTCATCTCCATTTGGACTTTGAGCCGTTGACTCTTTGGGCATGGCTATCCAGCCAATCCTTATCCATCTAACAGTTTGTGCATCAAACCTGTATTTCTCCAATTTAGAGACAAGGGTGTTGTGTAGACCTGTGCCCGCAGCCTTGCAGAAGTCCAGGTAGGTTACATGAGTAGCTCTTCCCTCATCCACCAACACAGTCACTCATTCGTAGGAGGAGACCAGACTTGTCAGGTATGATTTGCTCTTCGTGTTTGCTTTCTCTAATATACCCCCTTTCATATTCTTTGACACCGCTTCTAGGAGAAACTGTTTCATGAACTTCCTAGGCACAGAGGTGAGGCTGACTGATTGGTAGTTCTCAGGGTATTCATTTTTACACATTTTACAAATGCGTGCAATGTTTCCCCTTTTCCAGACACTGTGGATTTTGCTTGACTGTCATGATTTTTCAGAAGTGATAGAGAGCAGCTCGTATCTGCCAGTCCCCTCAGGACCCTGGGATGCATCTTGTCAGGTTCCATGGACTTGTCTAKGTTCAGGTTCCCCAGATGGTCTCGAATCTGATCTGCTCCTACAATGGGTGTGACTTATTCCCCAGTCCCTGCCTTGGTACTGAGGGTCTTGAGAGATGTGGGAAATGCAATTGGCACTGAAAACCCAAGGAAAAAATGTTGCTGAGTACATCAGACTTCTCCATGTCACTTGTCATCAGGTGCCCTGTCTCATTTATCAGAGGGGTACAGCTTCCTTTGTCTCCCTTTTTCTAGTCAAGGTTTTGACACATTTCCTCCTGGCATTGAATGTCTTGATCTGGAGCTATGCTCTTTACCCTAAGTTCATGACTTCACACATGGTCACATTGAAATGTCTAGTGTTTCCTTTTACCAGCTGACCTAGACATCCCAAGCTTGTGACATTTAAACTTCTAGTCATCTTCAGCTTAATAGACTATGCAGTTTTCTGTAGTTCAAAGAATAAAGATGTTAAATAACAAAGGGCTGAAAATCAGACTTCCACTGGTTCTCACTAGAAACCACTCCTTTCCTTTGTTACAATTACATTTTGAGATATTTAGGGTGTCACATTTATAATAATTTTGAATCTTTGTTAAAAAAGTGTAGACTGCCAGTCAAGTGTCTTCAGAATTCAAAATGCATACTATTGCAATGTATATAGGAAAAGACATAAATGGATATATGTGCAAATTTCTTGTGATCCAAATTTGTATTCTCAGGGAAAAAAAAGCCTTCAGAAGATCAGGATACTTTGACAAGATCTATTTTTTATAAAACCATGTTGATTTTCAGTAATTGCATTTACTTCCTTTAAATTTTTATTAATCAGGTTCTATTATTTTGTCTAGCAGCAATGCTGGTTCGAGTGACTTGTAATTTTGCAGGTCATCTTCTTCAGTATTTGCACTCCACTGTTTCTTTCAGTCTTTTGGAGTTTCTTTGATGTTCCAAGTGTTATTGAAACTCAGCAATAATCAGCAATCAGAGACCTTCTCAGATACAGCTGAGATACAGCCCTGCTGGTTGAAACTGTCTAGCCTTGTTAGCCTCTGTTTAACATCTTCCTCAGTTTTTATTAGAATGTAAATTGTTTTGTTGCCATGCTGGGATCTGACTATGAGGTCTTGTTTGTTTTCCTAACGCTGTATGTTTTTGTCTTTTCTATGTGGTTTGCAAATTCACCACTTATATGTAGCAGTCTTCTGGTATGGCTCCTTTTGCTCCTCAACTGCTCCCTCACTTTTTAAACAAACCTGCAAACCCACAAAAATTAACACCCAAACCTGCTTTTTTTCCTTCTTTTTATAAAAATTCTTGTGTTTTCTCCGCATAGATAAATTAAGCCTTGTATCCTTTTGTTTATATTTTTTTCTATATTTGTTAAATTCTGATTTACAGAATCACAGAATTGTTGAGTTCGTAAGGGACAGCTGGAGGTTATCTTGCCTTGCTAAAGTAGAATTCCTTATATCAAACCTAAATCTGCCCTCTGGGAAGGCTATACTGCAGCAGATAACATGGCCTTAGAGAGGCTAGAGGAAGATGGTTGTTGGTTTCAGGCATCTTTTTTGACCATTTCTGGTCACACTATTGCTCCAAACCAGAAGAGAAAATTTATTTGGATTTTAGGGATTCTCTGAATTCTTAATTTAATGACTTGCTATATCATTAAGTCAGGTCTCATAAAAATGCCCTTCCCAGTCTTCACTGACATCTTTCTCTATAATTACAGAGAATATTTATATTCTGAATTTGAAAATCACTCCCCTTTGGTTGCTGAAGATTTACCTTGTATGAAATATCAGCAAAACCATTATGTCCATTGTGAAGCATGTTTAGAGATAGAAGTTGATTTTATTTTTCTCACTGGGAAAGGAAGTTGCTTTGGTTTTATATTAAATTTGAAATGTGTTACTTCAAAGTATGTAGTTTTTATCATGTTGTGCACACATGATATGTGTGCATATCTTGAGGGATTTTTGTAAAGGGCAAAAAAGCTTCCTTTCTTAAAATGCRAGGTAGTGACGATCACCTCACAAAGCAAAATGTGCTTAGAGTACCAAGGAATCTTTCTGAAGTAAATGCATAATGGACTGATTTTACATATTAGTGTTGACCATTTATATAGGTTTTATTGAGATGAAGGGAGAAATTGTCTTGCAGAAAGGAAATTAATTTGCTACTTCTAACTATTTTCCTCTGGAACAAAAGCAGAAGATACTAAAGGCCTTTGGTTTTTTTCCTGACCATATTTCCCTCTTGGTAAAGTCAATCTTGTTTGTCTGGAAGAATGTTGTGAAAAGTCAAGTGAAAGACTGGAATCATTGTGCTTGAAAGTTCCTAGAGAGGGAGCTTTTCTGCTAGATTCTTGAAGAGCGCAGATCTTGGATATTAATTTAGAAATATAGCAGATGATTCACTATACTATGTGTCTCATTGTCAGTAACCCTGTCAAGTGAATGAAGATATAACCCAACATTCGGTGAAGACAGACTTTTGAATATAACATATTGCCTGAATACTTCACTTGGAAGTATTTTTCTTATTTATATAGCTGTTGAGTTTTGAAAAATATAGTTGWAGAGAATGGGGACCAGGAAAACAAATTTTGACATTTTGAAACAGGGACACTCAGATTATGGGCCTGTCACAAAAACAGACATATCAAGAAACAGTGTAATAAGTGAGAATTCTGCCCACAAAGTTATTATCTAAAAGTTCCCTTTAATTCTTCTGACCAARTCTAGAAAAGGAAGATGGAACCAAACTAGAAAGATCTTGAGATGGAAGTAAGTACTGAAATTTTGAACGTGGCTCCGATTCAAAATTCAGCAGAGGGAGGTCAGTCTTTCTAGAAGTCATGTGCCTTCATGTATTCCTCAAACTCTATGTCAGGATCTATTTGTCCATTATTTTACTGGTGAGGATGCACATCCTTTTGATTGCTTGAGATCCTCTGTATCATATACACCGTATTGTGCTGATGTAGGAATGCATCCCCCAAGATGTTGTAAGATGGCTTGTTTGCAAGTAGTGGCTACATGAAAAGTTCACGAGTAACTGAATAAAAGGAGATAAATGTAAAACCAAAGAAAAGAAGACTGAATTGTCAACCAAACTGTAAATAAAACTGTATCATAATTTTGAGAAACCACAACAAATATTTCAAATCTGCTTGTAGGAGTGAAAAGAGTTCACTGGCACATCTCGTTTACACAGAGCCACAAAGATAAGCACGGTGCTGAGAATTCCTCAGTGAAGTTTTGGTGCAATTTCAGTGGCATGATTGGCATTGTATCATTACACATACATTCAAGACAGTACTCTGCTTCCAAAGAAGAAAAATATTATTTGCAAGTATAGCCTGTTATTTGTACTTATAAATCAGTGTGTTCCAGGCTTTGCTTTAATAACTCTGATTACAGAAAGAAATGAACATAAAGCTATGAAGGATCTCATAATAATTCAGAATATGAGGATGTAAATGCTTCTAATAACACACAAACTTTATATATCAAAGGAAAATTSTTCTGGTGTCAGTTTTAATGAGGACTATAGTTATTTTTCGGCMCTGGTGTTTAATGCCTAAAAAGTTTTTATTTTCTTTCTTTCCATCTTCCTTCTGCCTCAGGCAGATACTACARCTAATTCAAATGAAAATACTTCTGTCATATTCCAGGAGATTCTTATCCTTTGATTTTGGCAGAGGAGCAAGGGGGAAAAACCAGACATCTATCTGTATATTCCAGCAGGCAAATCCATACTAATATCTGAAATGGACCCGTAAAGAGTTGAAAGATGTGAATGCATCCTGATGGATGTTTTATAATAGAAGGGATGTGAAGRCCATAACGGCAAGAATCAAAACTACTTCTGTAAAATGTTCAGCTCCTCTGAACTGAAACTGTCCAGAGGCTGTGGGAGAAGACAGATAACCTGGAGCTGGTTTAGTTCCCTGCAGTTTTTGTTTGACGTTACATGTTTTGACTACTTTTTTTATAGATATGAATAGAGTATATATTCAAACCATTTGTAAGAATTAGCCTCAAATGTAAATCTGACCATGTGTTATATATGTGTTGTTCTCGGGTTCGAATAAACACACGGACACAGCTGTCAGGGTTCTCCAACAGGCAGAGGCCAAAAGGGAGGAAGAAGAGAGGAGGAAGAGAGCTGGCCTCTGCCCTCATTTTATTTATATGTTTTCCAAATTCACCCTGGATTGCAGGATGGAAATACCACCTCCTGCTATCCACTGGTTAGTAATAATGTCTATCACATAGGTTAGGAATTCATAACAATCYTTGCCGTTAGGTCAACAATTTGTGTTTACACAAAAGTGCGTGAGAAACTATTTCGCTGAACCAAAAACACTGCACATCTGAAGAACTGCAAAATGCAGGGCCACATATATGCCTTTAACAATAAGAAGAGTAGTGTGCATAAAACAGTGTTTAYAACACAACTGATGGCAGCAAACTTTTCAATGATAGATCTCTAGTTTCTTTTTAGTAACAATAATGTTTTCATAAACCATATTAAAATAGTCCAGCTACATTCTATACAGTAAAATATCCGTTAGACTTCTAAACAGCATTTATGATATCTGACTGGTAGAAAGGCACCACAAAAACTTTCAAAGAAGGAATGTGATTCAGCTACAGATTTGCTCTTCAAATACAAGCTTTGTATTGTTCTCGATTTGTTTAAATTGAATTTAATACACATAATCAACCAGGCTGCTAAATGAACTTCATACCTAAAGCCTCATTTTCTGGGAATAACAACTCCTCAGCTAGTGTAATTTCTGTTACTTGAATAATTTTATGGTTGAAATAGTAGGGGACCTTACTCTCATAGACTTAGTGAAGATGGGAAAAAAGATAACATGAAAATAACACACACTGACTTCTAGGGACACAATAATAAACTCCAACAACCTTTCTCAAGGTTATTTAGGAGTTATTGACTTCTGTGTAATCCTCCTAAACAATTATTTCTTCTTTTTTTCAGTTATCAAGTTTATTTCTGGATAGGATGAGCCTTTCAGGAATTAATTCTTAAGGATTTAAGAGTTCCAAAGGTTACATTCTGTTCAAATCAGAGATACAGATACTAATTTATCTAAATGTACTGAGCGTTGAATTTTAGAATACACGAAATCTGTTCATTAAAAATGGCAGCAAATTAAGACATGAAATGTAAAATGTGATTTGAATCACACATAGAAGGTAGAGCTGTCAGTTATTTTTTGGCGGGTTTTTTTGACTTTTTTTGACTTTTTGGCTGACATCAGATGATTTTACAAAATTTTCAAGCTTAAAAAAATAGAATAGTATCCAATTAAATTGATTGATTAGAAATTCAATCTGTAAAGAATGGATAGTTTAGAGTATAATAATCTTGTATCAGAATGTCTCCAAGTCTTTGAGAGTGAACTATCAGATGTATTTAGATAATTTGAATTCCTAGTCAATATCTCTCTCCAGACAAACTATAAATTAATTACCCTCTAGTGTTCATTAGAGCATCTGCACTTCCGGTCCATAAAATCAGCAGAGTAATATGCATCTAACATTATTTTTAATAGTTATTAATACATGTTTGGTTAAAGACCTTTCAGTCATTGAACTGCTCATGTTTTGCAGTGGATTGCCTCACAATATCTTTGTAATTTAAATTAATGTTACACTTGACAGAATCTCCAGAGGACCAGGTTTCTTGAAAGTGTTGAGACTTGTTCAACAGATGATTTAGCCCAATTTAGATGATTTAGGGTTCAAGAGATGGTTTAGCCCMATTTTGGTCACACTGAAAGTCTGGTTTCCAGATAAGGGAAGAGGCTSATAAGAGGCAAATCCTGCGAGGTGGGAAAAGTCCTTCTTATCATGCCAGTGTCCTCCCTTACCTAATGAGTAAGCAGTGAATACTCCCCTCTGCACCAGGATATTCACCTGTAGGATGAAGCTATTCATCTTGGCTGATGGGTCATGATTGATTCAACTACACTGAGAGACAACTGCAACATCTTAGAAGTTGTCAAAGACTCATGAAATTTCTCGAGATCCACAACGTTACATCATCCAGTGTGAAACTCCCTGCCTCAGGGGAGGTACGTAGTCGTTCCCACCTGAACCTGAGTGACTATAAACCCAATAGACTTTGTGTTCTGTAGACTCTTCCCCCCACCACTCGTGGATACAGTCACTCTCTTTGTCTCCCTCCCCTCCCTTTTTCTCTCTCCCTCACATTTACTGCTAAATAAAAATCTGTACTATTGACTTTGGCATATGGTCTTGTTTGCACCTTAATTCGGGCAGAGGCATCTCTAATAATTTGAATAATCTGATCTTAACACCATTGGACATACTGCTACATCACAAATATATTGCACATCCATACATCAAATATTACCTACTGTACCTTGTGCTAAGTTTTATGTTTCATACACTGAGTAACTTGCTATGATCATCTTTCTTAGGTATAATTTCTGAAAATCCCATATGTTGCCAAAATTTGACTAATTTTTAAAAAACAGAACGTTGGAGACCATCTCGGCAAGTAGATGTATCAGCACAACATGGCATATACTGTGAAGCAGTTAACTGGCCTATAGTTTCACTGCTACGCAATGTTGAAGAGGCAGCTCTAGGTTGGTGTATATGCAGTAATAAATGTCCACTTGAAATGTCCACTTGAAATGTCCACTGGGGAGTGAAAAAGGAATGTAGAAGTCAGTTAAAAAATAGGATAAAATTTATTAGGGCCACTTTAACTTTGAAGAGAGCACAATGATTCATAGGGAGCCAGGTTTACAATATGAATAACTCAGATTGTTGCTGAATTATGTGACTGCTCATAAGATCAGTAAAGACTTAAGAGATATACCTAATTGATTGCTGACATTCATTGGCACATAGGAATAGACATAAACTCTCCACTCCTCTACTGCAGATCCAAGTCCACTGGGTGACTTTACTAATTTTATTGTTAATTCAATCACTGGGAGCAAGGGATCAGTTCATGAGAGCTGCAGTTTGAATCAGCAGGCATAATATTCATTCCCATCACAAGAGGCTGCCCATTTCTTGTTGAGGTTCCTGCTTGGATCCTAGCTGCAGAGGGGCAGCTGACTTTTATTAGATGTGCAGAGATTTGTTCTGTGCAAGTGCAAGGGTTGATGCCCTAAAGACCTTGTTGCAAAGAATTGGGAATTTTTAAGCTGATTGTTAAGAGCTTTAGGGCAGACCTAGGACCTTTTCCAGAGGCGATTGTATAAGAGGGTCTGAAATGTTTCAGTGAGAGTTGTGGCAGGGAGGGTTGGCCAGCCGACACTGATTGAGAAGGAAGTTATGAATACACAGGGGGAATTTTTAGTTCCCTTCACAAAGGTCAGAGCTGGTACTGCAATTGATCAGAACCCTTAAGATGGACTCATTTGATCAGGGACTGGATATGCATTGACTGATACTAAGTAGGGGATTGTTAACTGTAAGGGAACTGGGGATTTGGGAAAGCAGGTCAGCTAACCTCAGCCGCCTCCTTTTGGCTAGCAACCATTGCACAAGGTCTTTCCTGAAGATGTCCTAATAAACCAGAGTTAAATAAACAAGAATTAGAARTAAACTTGATTGCCTAACTTAAAGATGCCTTCTCACGTATGATCTTACTTTGATACGCAGTAAATAAAATCGCCTATTCYCATCTTTTTAACATTTGTAGGAGGGTTCTAACCCCAGACTGAGACTGAACTGAAAGGTTTGGGGGTTTATACCATGGCTGGCTGGGGTCCTGCTGCATGAACTAATGAAGGTGTAGGCAAACAAATACCTATGTTTTGTATGTTGGCTTTTTTTTACTGTATGTATGGGCTATTAAATCCTCAAGCCATCTTCGAGTAGCAGTAATGTCATAGTCATAGTTTTGGGTGTTCTTTTGTTTTAAATCTGTGTTAAAATACTCTTTGTGAGTGACTTTATAGCAATTTGTACAATAAACAACATTTTCCCCCAGGCGGTTAGTAGTTAATTTTCATCTGAATACTTATTTTTCATTGCAAACATATGAAAGCAAGCTTCTCTTTCAAATAAGGCACATTATGCTTCAGATCAGTTTTTGTACAAGAAATAAGTCAGAAAATTAATCAAACCCCTCTTTTGCATTCAACAGATCATTTGGTAAACAACCATAGAAAATTAGAAGCCTATTGAGTACAACTGTACTATTTTCTTGATCAGAAAATTTTAATTAAAAATAGTAGCATAGTAAGCCAACCTCCTTCTTATTCCCCACTTCCCTTAATTGCCGAGCATCGTGGAATTTTGTTCTTTTTGTCAAATTTCTACTAAATTATACCTGATCATTACAACCCCATAGAATCATGCAGAAATCAACCAGAAATCAAACCAGGATACCGGTTTGTGATATCACATTATCAGATAAATTTTGAAAGTAATTTCATTTAAAATTCCTCTGTAATCAAATAAGGAGGTTGATCTTCTCTGAATAATTTATTTTTTCATTAGTTTTCCCATCCCCACCACCTTCTTATACGAATTGGCTCTTCAGATAAACAATTTGTTAAAAATAAAATAATTTCTTTCAATCCCCTAATCTTTCAGTTGCCTAAACTGTGCCTTGGTACCCTATAATTTTTAATTTGTAGCCAGAAAGATTCTAACTCTGTATGGGAAGAAACAGGTTCTTTTCCCACTGTTATAATATTTCCTTTTTATCTTCAGCATACTGACATCAATACCATATTTTGATGTTCAACTTGATGATGATCTGGGATTTTTTCTTTCTAAATTATAACAAACTTTTTTTTTCTGCTTACACATAGCATAGCATCAAAATAGACATTCTTCATAGTTTTACTATTGATAGATGACATTTGATTTAAAAGATGTTCACAATCTCATCCAACTGTTTTGCAGTGGAGGAAGTTTGGATGCATTGTCTATCAGTGTTGAATGTTATAGCAATCACTTGATCAACTTCTGAGTGCCTACTATTTAATGTACCTAACACATTTAATGTTTTGATGCTGACTTAAGAAGTAAATACACTCTTCTGCAGAATTCCAGCATATMATTAAAACAGCTTTCAACATATTTTTTTGGCACAGAACTTGACCTACTTTCACACTTCTAAGGCTTAAAATAAAATATTACTCGTGTTGCATTCCTTTTTTAATAGAAATCTACCATGTCAATCTTTAAGAAAACTGCACTACATTATAACTAGTATGTGTGGGATTTAAGTCATAATAATAATTTATAGCTGAATAATAGCATTCCACGATAAGGGATCTAGTAATTGTGTATAGGCATTGTGCTCAAAGCAATAATCATTACTCAAGTAAGCAGTACCTGCAAAGTCATCCATACTTGTGTAAATAAGAAATTACCTACATTTATAAGGAATGAAAGATTAAATCCATACATTACTTAATCATAATACCTTCTTACACTATTTGAGTCTTTTTATGTTTATGCTGCAAAGGAATACATGGAGATTAAGAAGGTACTTGATTTGCAAAAGGCATATGAGGCAGTAAGTCAAGTGGACTGGTTCCCACTGTCCCTTTAGTATCAGATTACCATAGAATATAATTTTTGCCCCAAAACGTGTTTTCTTACTGTCATACAGCTTTGCTTCTGCTTTCTAAAGCAGAGAGGAGTAGCTGAAATGTTTCCTTCTGAAAGAAKGAGCTGAAATGTTTTTCTTCAGAGAGCAACCATTTAAAATGCTGAAACTTGAGGTGTAAAACCCCAAACAGTAATTTTAATGAAGGATTTAAAATTTAAGTATTATCCTTATAATTGTATCTCTTTCATACTTTAGAAAAAGTGTATGTACCTATAGACTTGKTTTTTTCCATTAATATATAGCATATAGAAGTATAAAAAACCCTCTCTCTCTACAAACCTTGCTTTGCTCCCTATTAATGTTATTATTCACCATTACCTCCATTTGCCTGACAGGAAAGTCCTGTGACACCTGAAACTGAATAGTAAATACTGRCACACAAAGGTACTTTCTAGCTAAATTTATGGCAAATTAACAAAGATTGTAATGTATTTGACACGAATTGGGATAAGACAATGCCAGTCCTAAATCTCCACTCTGTTAGCTAACAGCATGTAAGTAAAGGACTAGTAGTATCCTCAGCAGTATTATGAGCACATTCTGAGCTCCATCCTCTTTTAGGTGTTGAATTTGTATCAGATCTATTCCTTATTTTTTCCAGTTCTGGGCAAATGAATTAATTTCTTTGTGCTACAGCTGAAAATTATTTAGATGTTTCGAGCCACTGTAATAGCGTAAGAGACGAAGTAATTATCTTTCTGAGCACATGGAAAAAATTGAGAGATGGGAAGAGTGCTGTATTGTGAAAGAGGAATTAGGAAAAAGGACAGATTACATTTTCATATATATATGCTACCGAGATTTTGTTACATTCGGGTTTAATATCTCCCCATTCTCAAATTATGTTGACAGACAAAATTGATTTTTTTCAGATCAGGGGTTGGGAATTATTTAAAAGTTCATTAGTCTTTACAAGAAGTAGGATTTCTTGTGGGTGATTGTGTTATGGAGAAATTATAGTAAAACATAAGAAAAATCTAAAGCTTAGCACAAAAATATATGTTTTGTTGACCTTCAGTGTGATTTGTGCTTCTCAGTGTCTAGGGTAGTGGAGGATCGATGATTGTATTAAACTTATAAATCCAGTGGAAATGGGATTTTGACACCTGTCACAGAATCACAGAATGGGTAAGGTTGACAGAGACCACAGTGAGTCGTGTGGTCCAACCTCCCTGCTCAAGCAGGGTCATCCCAGAGCACATGGCACAGGATTGCGTCCAGACAGTTCTTGAGTATCTCCAGTGAGGGAGACTCCAGAACCTCTTTGCGCAACCTCTTCCAGTGTCTGGTCACTCACACAGTAAAGAAGTTCTTCCTCATATTCAGATGGAACTTTCTGTGCATCAGTTTCTGCCCATTACTTCTTGTCCTATTGCTTGGCACCACCCAGAAGAGCCTGGAAAGATCCTTTTGACACCCTCTCTTCAGATACATTGATGAGTCTTGGGCCATAGTCTAGTCCTCTTCAGTTTGTTGCCCTACCTCAACCTGTGTGAGAGTGTGTCATGGATATCTCAAGATCCACTCCCATACTGAATTCCAACTTTTCCATCTTTTCATCTTCTCATATGCCATGTTTAGTACAAAACTTCTAGAAAAAAAAGATGTATTGAGTTGTGGTATAAAGCATGCAGTGATTCTGGCACAAAAACATTAGAAACTGTTAAGCTTTCAAGCCAGTGAAGCTGCAATACAGCTGTCTCTCCCTCTCTCCTCCTGCCACAGCCTGTCAAAAACATGCAATGGGTAAGTTAAATAGTTTTGTTTAAGAACAAGAAGTGAAATGATTTATAGCAGCTTGAATCTGTTTGTGCAAGCATAATGGTTTACTGAAATTCCTTACAGTACATTCCCAGGGGCTATGGAAATTGATCCAAGAACAAGCTCTGCTATGCTGCTACCCTACTCTCCTGTCAATATCAGCTCTTCTCAGATAGAGAAAGGAGGTTTCCATCTTTCTCTATCTTAAAAGAATTCATAGCTTACAGAAGGAAAAAAACATTTTTCTCTGCTGAAGTGTAAATGTGAGGAATACAGTTATACAATGCAAAGAAAAATAAAACCTTTGTGAGTGTTTGGCCACTAAATCTGCGAGTTGGATAAAAATGTTGCAGCACCAAACCTTACGGTGTATTTTTCAGTCAGCTTCAACTGTTTTAGATTTTGATTTAGATGCTTTGAACATGTGTCTCTATCCCAAAGCCTTTCAATGGTAAGAAGCTTTATCATTATCTATCCTTTTCCCTAATGCTTATGGATGCTCCATTATGTTGAACCTGCCACTTCAGGGTGTCGGATAACAAAAATGTTGAAAACATTGGCACAGCATTTGTTGCATTAGCGTGCAAATGAGCTATCATTTTTCAGGGAGCTGATTCACCAAAGTGACTTTTGATGTTGGTCTTTATCTTAATATAATTTAAGAAGAAAAGAAATTGTTTTAAAAACAATTATGTTTGTGTTATAAAACCACAAACTATTTAGTGAGTGTTTTGAGGAATTTTTCCATTTTTATATTTGTGGGAGATCATTTTTATAAATACCTGAATAGCCATTTGATTTTTTATTTTAACTTGCTTCATAGAAAGTGATGAAAATGTATTGGAGGAAATAAGAAGGACATCTTGGAGGACAGCAAGGTCATAAAAGTCAGACTTGATTCACACATTTCCTAGGCATCCATTACTATTCTCTCTAATGATTATCATTGCTTCAATCGTGATCTAATTATTTATTTTCATTTCTGATCTTTGTTGCCTTTAAAATTGTGCACTTGTAGAGAGTAAACTGAGTGAGTGGTGATTTTTATGGAGCATTTGCCCTCTTAAAAATCCCATTTCACATATCTCTGCATGTGAACCACATATAATGTGCTTAGGCTCTGCAAATATAAGCACTGATCTTGGAGGAGAGAATACTGAGAAATATCTGGAGGGTACTGACTGCAACTTTGGACTGCTGGTACAAGAAAGACACTGACATACTGGAGCTACTCCAGCAGAAAGCAATCAAGATGTCTGATGTTTGGATGGACACAATGTAGGAAGAGAGGCCCAGAGAAATGGTTTTGCAAAGCCTTTAGAATAGAAAGCTAAAGAGAGGTAGATATTTCTATTGTATTCAATTACCTAAGGGTAGAATGCAGAAAAGATAAGGCCACGCTCTTTCCAGCAGTAGGTAAAGAGGCAAAAATCCCAAGTTGCAGCAATCCAAGTTCTGAAAAAATCCTGCAAAAAATTTATTACCAAGAGTAGGAAAACATTGGAACAGGTTGTCCAAAGAGGTTAAGGAATCTTCATCCCTGGAGATATTCAGTATTCAGCTGGACAAATGTCTGAGCAAGGCCTACGTATGCATACTGGAGATAGCTATATACTGTATCTGCAAGCTTGCCAGCTTGTGGAATTCTACCTAGGCTTTGTAGATACAAAACAGAGGGCAGAGGCAAGGTAGCCAGTCAGGAAAGACATAAGAAACTTAATGGTTGTGACAAGGTTCACCAAAGAATGGGCTTGGAGACCCAGCTTTTTCCATTTGTGAGCTCCATGTCAGGTGGGACAGGAAAGGAACACAACAAAGCTGTCCTGAAGTCCCTGAAAGTTTGCAAGAAAGGAAGCCAGGGCTTCATCCAACAAAAATGCAAACTGCTATTAGAGTGATGAAGGGCTTCCCCACCACCAGCTGTGGCAAAATCTTAAAATGCCCTGAAACCAACTGCTTACCTCCCCTTTTAGTAATTAGTATGCAGGATTGTTCAAATTAACAATTAGGATGATTCTGAAAGTAAGAAGTGCGTTGGTTTGTGCTAGAACTATTTCTTCTGTATATCCACAAGTTCTCTTGTCATCCTACACTCATGAAACACAAAGGAGACTTGGAGGGTTTTCCCTATTAACAATGCAGCTGGGAATATACATGAGGACTTCAATTCTATATTGAAATGGGATAAAGGAGCATTAAGAATGCATGTTGTTTCTTTTTTCTTGTGCAATCCTATGATTTTGGCCTGCCTGGAGAACTGTATTTTTCTTCTTGGAAACCAGGTGGAAAACACAAATGTCCAGAGAACAATTCATAATATGGCCTATTAATTAGGTTTCCATGCTGACTCCTCCCAGTTTGTGTTCTGAGTTTTATGCCAGTGCCTCCAGAGCTGTTGATGTGTATCTGGTTCCTGAAGGCAAACAAGAGTGGACAAAGTTCTTTGAGTTGACTATGACCTATTTCTGATTGTTAGGGCTCCAAAGTTAGTTTAGGGAAGTTGATTTATTTTACCTCTGGTGCTCCCTGAAGGAAATTACTGCTAGGATAATATAGTTCTTTAAAATACCCAGTAGCCAGCAGCTGTGTGGCAAAGTGAGCTGTGAATTTATGAAGCAACGGTGATGCTTCTATTAAAAGTTAATATATTTTTCATGAGAACAGCCATTAAATTATTGCTGCTTTTTATATTAAATACTTGTAGCATTTGATTAAAATGTGTGAGACATCTGTTTCTTTACATAGCTGGATTTTTTTAATATCCTATTTAGCAATTGCCACCTTTCAATGAGTGTTATTCAAAGAGCGAGCAGGGCAGACAGAGTGGTGGGGTAACGCTGGTCCCAGCCAGAGACACCAGTTTGGGTGGTGTGGCTGCGGTCAGGTCAAGCTCTGCACTTTTTTTGGTACACTTTTGTTGTTAGTACTATTGCTGTTCCTGTTCTTTTTCTGGTCTCATTGCTGTTTCCAGTCAAAAGTTCTTATCTCAACCCATAATCTCTCAATTTTGTCTCTCTCCCCAGTCACTAGGTTGGGGAGTACCTTTCTGAAACCACAACAATGTCATATCTGAAATTGTAACTTCCCATTCAAATATCACAAAAAATAAAAGTGAATGTTACTGACTTAACCTCACCCCCAAAAACCTCCAAAACATTTGCAATTAAAATATGTAAATAAATCATCCAGACACATACCACATAAAAATACTGTATTCAGCTCTTAATACTGAAGTTGAAATAACAATTGTCTTAGATGGCATCGATACTTACTTTAACTGGTGGCTTGCAATCAAAATCTGGCTTATGTGGCCCTTTACCTCAGTGTGTCAAACTGGACTTTCATGAATGTTTGAAATTCTATGGGTTTTTTTCGATTTCTGATTTCCGTTCTCTGTGTACTGTTACAAACCTTGCCACTTTGCAGCTATATCCAATGAAATAGTACAAATAACAGCAGTATTTGATTTACCAAAGGCAAATCTATAAATTTTTTATCAATATGAAGCTAAACAACATTCCCTCCATGTTCTCTGCTACTTTGTCTAACAATACTAATTAATGTAATTTATTAATTCATTCATTCCTTAAATTTAACTACTGGTGACCAAACTTAAGAAACTCAGAAGTCCAAATTAAAGGTCTGGTGGGATGGTAGACTCACTTCATGATAAATGTGGGAATTCTTCCAGTGCATCTTCCCACGTGAAGTCTAAATTGGTTTCCTGAGTTACTTGTCTTTATTCCACTGACTATATCGAAAGTCTAAGGTAGCTGGACTACTGATTTAGGCATCTTATTTAAGCATGTAGAATTGATAACAGTAACATAGGCTTAATATTTCTAATCAAGACAAACAAACAAGAAAAAACTAATTTCTTTTGGATGCCTGAAATACTTTTTTTCTGGTTAATTCAAGTTCAGCACTAAACTTTCAGGTGAGTTATTTTTGTATCTTACTAGCTTTTATCTGACTAGCTTTAACCCTGTGTGTTCAGAAGTGTCAAGTTTACATCACAGCAGTGACAACATCGTATTTCAAAAGAGGACATGGAATAAACCAGCATGCATCACTTCAGCATAGACTCATTGCACAAATAAACTGTTTCTTTGCAGAAAGCATAAATAGTTCACACTTAGACCAAACATTGAACTCGATCCGGAAACAGAAACAAGGCATAAGGAGTCAGTAATCAGCTCCTCTAGCAGACCTTGAAGCCAGCCAGGTCCAATACATGTTTCCAAGACTGAAAACCCATTCAATTTAAGATAGGTTATAAACTTTTTGCCAACAACTGCTCACATTTACTCACAATTGGCCACAATAGTTTTCAGTCTGAAAGAATCAGCTAGGAGGTAACTGTTGCAAAGCATAGCGAAAGTCTTCTTTTAGTAAGCTAAATCTCTGAGATTTCTGAATGATCTCCAAATGAGATAATCTCATAATAATTTCTCATAATAATTGTCTCTGTCTCTGACAAATGACAGTGTGTGGGCCCAGTCCAAAGCCTGATGAAGTCAATGAGATTTTTACTGTAAACTTCAGTAGGTTTTGCATCAAAACCTCACTAGGTAATTATAAATAAAGCAATAAATTTCAGTTGCTAATAATACAGCTCACCACCTCCATATGTAACATGAGTGGAAAAAAATGCATTTATCATTTAATAAGATTAGTTTAAAATAAACAAGATGTGGCACTTTTTTCCACCAGAAAGTTAAAAGGGGTTCATGCCCACACTTTGTATTCTCTGCCATGTTCTCCTGGATTAGTCGAATGGCTGCTTTCTCCCCTATCCTGGCTGAAGCAGTGCCCTTTGAGAACAGTGTGAAGATTCAGTGATGATAAACCTGAAAGAATCTGATTGTGTGCTCAAGTGCTGAAGTGATCCTTCAGAGCAGAGGTCCTGAGTTTCAATCTCTCTTCTAAAATCGATTGTACATTTTATCGGGTCACACTGTAATGTGAAATACGGAAAGGTGTTTATATTTTTTTTTTGGTTTGGAGTGAATAATTTCTTTAGTTGTAAACACCCATACTTTGCTTAAGTGAGGTACTTAAGACTTTTTCTGTATCTAATTCCAAATGCCCTGAAAGCCTAATCACAGATTCCTGCATAATGGCAAGACATTATATTAAGCACTGTTTCTACATTAGAGGATGTAGGCTATTTAACTGTATTAAGAAAATACAAATGTATGTGCTACAAATTTTACTTCAGCAGACATCACCTTAATGAGTATTATAATAATATTCTCTTCATGTTTAAAATGATGCATTAAAATCCCCTAAGTACTGTACTTCTACTAATCTGTGAATTATTAATAAGGTGATAATCATGTTAATGACGCTGCCTTATTAGGTCTTGATGTATCTTGCTAACATGCCAGTTAACTGCCTGTTGGTGTGGAGGGGAAAAGTGCTTTTTTGTGCTCAGGAGGGTACTAGAGAGGTTAATATGTTCCTAACAGAGTTTATTGTGACTCTTTGTAGGATTTTTTTTTTTGCTTGTTTGTTTGTTTTTCTTTTTTTTAACTGCTTTTCTGGTTAAAGATTGTGATTGCCCAAGACCTTCTTGTCAGTTTTATGTGTACTTATGGCATAGGAAGGAGTGATGGCATAATATAATTAATGCATTACCATAAAATAAAGCTTATTGACAGTTAAACAAAAATTACGAAGTCAATATTTTAATCAGTAATATGACCACTTGAGGCAAATTGCATTTAAAGCAACAATGACAACAAACCGATATAAAACACAGAATGCAACTGCTTATTTTTATCGTCCTAGATACTTCTTTCAGTATGTTAGTGTTCTGGGATGTCAAAGAAGTACTGAGGGAAAGAAATATGTCTCTGCAACTCAGAAGTAACAAATAGCATAAAGACTGAGTCAGCTCAGTTTGATAAACCAAAAATCTGTCATCCATCTCTCTCAAATCCTAATGCAAGCAAGCAAACAAACAAACCAACCATGTTAATTTTTTTTTTTTTACTTGGAAAAATAAGGCTGTTTGTTTGTGTGCATTTTGCATCTTTAATACTGAGTTCTCCTCAGCAGCTTAAAATACACAGAACAGAGATCTGTTTCCATAACACTTCCAGTCCAATTTGCAAACCTTGGAGATCTGTGCAGTTTGGCTTTCAGCTGCTAATATTTTTCTGTCTGAAGTTTGAGAAATTTATCTCAAAGAAACTGAACTTCAAGAAATCCATTACAAAACTTGTAAGAACTAGGTAACTTTCAGCAGTTTATGTTGAGATAGAATTTATTTTTTATTTCATCGTTTTTACAGCTTTATCTGAGGCCACTTGTAACAGTAATAATTGGCATGTATTTGAGGTTGCAGAGAGGACATGCTGACAAACAAGTATTATTCTGAGTGTAGCAAGTTTTATTATGTTTTGCTGCTGGTTGTTGGCACACCGGGACTTTTGTACATTGGTGGGTCAAGTACAAGATTAACACTTTTTGTCCTAGTCACACTAATGCCAACATGGGTGTAATCTGAAGCAGTAGGACACATTGTCTTGAAACCAAAAAATCCCGAGGGAATTATAGTAGCCTAAAGCCTTGTGTGACATGGACTTGCCACTTAAGAGGGGTTACCTGATCTGACAATGCCTGAAACTCCGAATTCATAGAAACTAAAAGAAAAAAAAAATAAATGTAAATAGTAACAAAAAAATTGCAGTAAAATTTTACCTGTAAAACAGAATTGCTGACATTTTGTTTTGAAAAAAGTAAACTGGCATAGTATTTGCACTTTCTGAACTATTATTGTGTTATTACCAAATTGTTCTAAATAGGGTACTTCTACATACATGTCAAAACAACACCTAACATTAATGGGAAACAGAGTGGAATAGTGGTGTGCATGGTTTCTTCTCTCATTCCTTCTTTCTCCTTCCCCACATTACCAGAGTATTACTACTTTCTTAAAGTAATTTCTTAAGTTTTATTTTATCACTACAATTAATAAGACTGATAAAGTGACAATTAAAAAGTCATCTGGTTAAAGTTGAGAAAAAAATGTATTTTTTCTTTTATTAGATTTTTGATGATGCATATATGCAGAATATTCTTCTTGACATCGAATCAGCATTTTCTGATGGAAAATTGTTCCAATTTAATCACTTTTTTGCTAGGTAGTTACAGATAATCCTCTCATCCAGTCAGTAGCTTGCTGTGTGCTGATTAATTCTCTGTCAGAAAGGTCTGGTTTTCTTCACCAAATAATTTACTGAGTCCTTTATGAAATGTCTTTTAAGACTTCACCATAGGAAAAAAATGTGAAGTCAMTTGCTGCCTGGGAATCGGTAACTAATGAATAATACTAGTCTAATTAATGTCAAACTAATTCAAGTCCTGCAACTAGCTAGCTGAAATAATTTTCACTTCTTCAGGTACAAATTATATTTAAAATCCATAGAGAGTTTCTAATAATACCAAACATCAATCTCGTACCTGTACGATGTGAATCTCTAATAAAACCCTGAAATGAGCAATTAAAAGAAATATGATTAGGACTTGGAGTTATTGCAATGAAATTTTCTTTTTGTTTTCCAGAGTTAATCTTTTCATGTGCACTCTCATACATAATCACATTATTCATTTTCATATAGAAGCTTCCCTTAAAAAACAATTTTAAAAGTTGATTTAGTGCGCAGCAGGAGGTCAGCCTTTTTTAGGACTTGATGATTCATGGCAGAGCTTATTTATCCACACCACTGCCAGGACAAGTCTGATGGAACTGGCTGCTAAGAACTGCCTGGACTGTGATTGCCACTGAATCAGTCCCTTAAGAGTCATCACCCGGAGCCAAAAAATTTCATAAAATGCCTCACACAATTTCAATCTGTGTTAGCTATTTTGTGGCAGCCAGCAAAACTTCCTGTAAAACACCCACTGACACCCTTTTATCTGTTTGGGAGCTGCTTCCCACAACTAAGCCTGAAGCAAGGAGGCTCCTGAGAATTATTAGTGTGTTGTAAGTACACTATTTAATACTTGATTTTTTTTCTTTGTGTTTATTATTGTTTATAATGTTTTTTCTTTTTTGCCTGCAGCCATAGCCACATTTCAGGAGTAAATGAAAGCACAGTCCATATATTTCATATTTTGGGTGTAAGTCCATAATGCCTATTACACACCCTCCTGCCCTGTGTACTGGAACTCTGCAAACAGTAATTTGCACAATATGCCATTGCAAATTAGTACATAAGAGATACATCACCTCATCAAGTGCTGATCCAGTAAAACTGCTGCGATGTCTTATTTAATGCCATTAGTGCTATTAGTGCCTTGTCAAAAGTCATTTAAGGTCAGGTACTGGGGCCATTGGAAGCCAGTGACCTCAGCTGGTAGCTCTTTTGAGTGACTGTGAGGGAGTAAAGCCTTCTTTCATGGTCATTTCTTTGTGGTTCTTTTTTTTAGTTAGTTAGTTTGTTTGTTTTTTTGCTTGGTTGGGTTTTTTCTAATAGTGAGATTCCCTGATAAGGCAGAAAGAAGGGATGAAAGGTGGATGGCTAAGGTGTTTTATGCATGTTTTTCTGGTATTTCCTCATTAATCAAATACTGAGGGACAGACTTGTTTTTGAAAGTGAAGATCTGCATTACTTTTTTGGCTAGTTCATAATTCAATTATAATAAAAAAGGAATTTAATGCTTTAAATATGCAATTTAAAAGCTGTAAAGAAATTAAGGGTTGACTAGACTGCAAAGAATTCCTTCTAAAATTACAGATAGATAATTTCATACTTACCAGAAGAAGGTGTTTGGGCCCTAGCTTCTGAAACAAATGGTTGGAATCTATGATGTGTGAAAAACAAAATAAAGAAATATTTTAAAGCATTCAGGGATAATTTTTATTTTCATTACTCAACTCAGTTATGTTTGAACACTATTCTGTGTTGCACATTATATAATTTATAATGTTGTTTTGTTTGCTCTACAGAAAACCTGGATTTCTTTGTTCCTGTATCATTTTAGATATGACATTTTGAAATGTTTAAGCACATACTGCTTTGTTTAAGTATATGTTGTGGATGTGAATTAATTTCAGTGAGAAATCTAGCAAGGAATTTGATTCTCATGTGGGGAGAAAGCTCAGATAGTTAAAATATTGCATAAAAGGAGTAGAAAAAAGATTTGCTGGTTCCAGTAGTCTGCCTGGAAAATTTCCACAGGGAATTCTGTGCACCTAAGGATTGAGAAGCTGAGCCATCATTATTTGCAATTTTTTATTATGCTCCTCCATATAACTTAATGTGAGGTAATTTCCTGAAAGGAGAAGCAATATGTTTTTCATTCAGAACTCACTAGCTGGTTGTAATTACCATTTCAGAATTAGTACATCATGGTGCAGTTGATCATACTTTTAAAATACTTCCTTGTATCTTGAGATATCTTCTTTTATGTCTTCAAGTTGTTCCTGCTCATTGTAAGGAGACATTACACTATAGGTGATCTTTAAAGGTCCTGTTCAACCCAAACTATTGGAAAAAATAAATAAAATCTGATATGGCACTGTACATTTCAGCATAACATACACACATCTGAACTTGCTGTATCTGAGGGATATTGGAAGTTCTCAAAACACAGCCATTAAGTACACAACAGTTTATCCTTTTCATAATAAATTGAACTGTCTTTATGCCAGAAAGAGGTGTAGAATTTGTCTGTTAATTTTGGGGCACCAATTTATTGGTGTCCGGCCAAAGATACCTTAAAAAAGACTGACATAAAGTAGCACCTTTTACATTTGAGCAGCCCTGAGGATATTTCAAGTTGGGCATCCAATATGAATAGTCATTTCAGAGACAGTTGGCTCCTGTATCTACCAAAGTTGTCCTTCGTCTGCTTCCTCTCATTTTCGCTAAAGCTGAGTTCAATTTGACAATACTGCTGGGCTAGCAATAATTTCTCCTGCCTTGGCCATATGAGGTAATGTATTGTATAGGGAGTTTCTAATCACTTCGAGTAGAGTTTTATGATCAAAGTTTCATGTTTCAGTGAAAAAACTTCTTGTCATTGAGAGGACAAATGTTAASGACTTGAACTCATTGAAATTTACATTAAAAAGAGAAACAAGAACAACGGCAATTTAGGTAATTTTGCCCTTAAATGACTGTGTAAGGGTTCTAAAAAATAGCTGAGAATGCTGAATAGTTGAGTTGATTAATTGATAAGTTATCAATAACTTGCTATTTGTTCTATTTTGAAAAGTAGGAGTCCATTCTTGTTGCTAATTTTGTGTATACTTCCTTACTTGCCTACGTTTATGTTTAATTTTTGACAGTCTGGAGTCAGAAAATGCATTCTGTACTAGATCTTATATAAATATGATTCACAAAAAGTGAAAATCTGGGCTTTTCTTTGGATGCATTTCAGTCTACACAGTTAAAAAGACAAGAAAAAATTAACCATGGATTCTCACAACTAAAATCACTACAGATTATGCTGAGCTGCATCTTCTTGTGTTTTTCGTAGTCTACAATTTTCTGCTTTAAGCTGAGTTTCTTTAGGTTTGTTTAGGAGATGCTTGGCAGAAGCATCTTCATTCAGAGATAACCTGCAAACTAGCATTCATATTCTTGGTTTAGATCCAGACTACCATTAATCTGTGTGGATGAAACCAAGATACCCTATAATTACTGTTACCTATTACTCCCTGTTAGTGCTGTTGGGTTGGTGCTTTTTCCAGTGGAATTGATGACCAATTAGATTAGTTTTATGACATTACACTTCTTTGCAATTCTGTGGAATTGCCGTGCTTTCCTGAGCACTAGCTAAGCTAAGCAAGGAGGATGCATGCATGTGTTTTCCTTTCAACCTTTCTTGTCCTTTTAACATTTACACACTGTCTCCAAGTTAGTCCTGCACTCAGATTGATATGAAGGTACTTTCAGCTTTTCAGCTGGTTTTTTTTGGACAGAAAGACATGTTTTGTTGCATTTTCCTGAAATAGAAATTGAATGGAAATGGTTAAACTTGTACATTTCAGCAAAGTTTCTCTCCCAGTCTTGAAAGGAGTGGTAGCAGACCAAATCCAGCATTGGCTTATTAACCTTCCTTTTCTACCAAGTGCATAACACATAAAGAAAAACCCCCCAAACCAAGTAACCCCTGCCCACATTATGAGAATGCAGGGCATTTGGGGGTCTGCAGGTGAAAGGCTCTCTTTAGCCTGTGAGGGGGGCAGGAGGAGGGATACATACCTGCCACATCCTGGCACATCCTTTGCCATGGCATGATAGAAAAAAGTTCAATTCTTCTCACCCCATGTGTGCATAATTTTCATTCATGTAGATGAGAACTATATCAGTGCAGGGAGAAGAGAGTAGATGCTTTAGGCTGTAAGAGACACAATTACCTTTCTGACAGCAGTGAAATGGAATTTTTCATGCAGAAAAGGTGTAACCGAGAGCAGGAATTTAAGAAAATGTGTGTTTAAAAGCATATTGTCCAATAAAATTTAGAATTTTCAAGAAGCATATGCTGAAATTTGTGCATTTGTGTGACTGTGTTCTCTAACAGTCTTTTCTATAACTGTAAACAGTATAGGCATAAATAACCTCACTAAGTTTACTGCTTCTTTATACTGTCTGAAAGACACATTAGCTGTTTTCTAAGGTTCTACTAAATTCTCCAAAATAGAGGAAAGTAATGGGAAATTAACTAACACTAAAATAGTAAAAAAATTTTTATTACTGAAAGATTAAACCATATATTTTTATACTATTGCTTAGCCTTGAATCCAATTTTTCTTTTAAGTCAGGTAAATATTTCACATTTCTGTGAGTCCAAATTTATTTTTGTTCATTCAAATTTTCTGAATCATGAAACTTTTGCCATAAAGGATTTTTTCCCAGAAATGTGAAAACTTTCATAAGATGTTTTAGAAATATAAAAATGCAAAGGTTCGGCTGATTTTTGTAAACAGCTATTCTGGTAATTCTGAATTTTTAATTCAGTATAGATCTCACACCAATAGTCTGTTCCAGAAGAGTCTCTATCATCCACTGTACGGATTAAGATTAAAAGTGATTAAACAAAATTGGGAAAAAGAACTCTTATTCTGCAACTGACATGTCCATACAACTTCTTTACCTATATGTCCATATACCTTCTTTACCTACAATTTGATTTTATCATACAGTAAAAAGAAGCCTTCAGCTCAGAAAAATGAAGAGAACCTTTCACTTTAATCGAACAAGTATACAAGATTGATTGAGACATTTTCATAGTTGAGATATTTTCATAGGAATATTGTTTGGAATCTTCCGATAGACACATGTCCTTTCTGTTTTGTCATCTATTTCCTTCAGCATAGCCAAGTGTGGGCCATCTAGAACACAATCGTGTGCAAAAGACAAGATTAAAAAAGTACTACTGGACAAAATGGAGCAATGAATCTTATTCTGGGGAAGAGATGTGCTTGCTTTTTGATATTATCTGTGTAGTTCCATAATAGCATCTGCTGTTGAATTTAGACAAGGTTATGGGTATCTTTCAATCACTTCAGCATGCTTATTTCTCTTAGAAAACAAATGAAAGATGCATTTTGATTAAAGAAATRAATATGGGATACAGTGCTTCTGGCCTATGCATTGGTCTAAATGAGTACTACAGTACAGACCTTCGTGACTTTTGCAGATGTTTGAAACTGGAGTCAGGATCCTATTTCTTGGCTTTTTTATCAGGACATTGGTAGGAGTGTCAAAATACACTTTGAAAATAGGTACTGTTAAAGGTGTTGTGGGAGAAACTGCCTAAAAACTGTGTCTACTGCCACTTGCATGCTGCAGACATCCAGCTGCTGCTACGGAAGGGTAGATCACTACAGGGTGACATATCATGTCTGTAGGTCCCAGGTTCATGTCTCTGCACAATGGCATTAGATAACTACAGTTATATGTGTGAATAGCATCCTACAAAATATTCTGTCATTGTATTTCAGGCTTAGTGCATCCAATTTTTCTCCAAATCTTTATGGAAAAATGAAAATTAAATACTATGGTTCAGATTTTTCATAATGCTAATAGACATGCCCAATAATAAACTGTTGTTCAAGGTAATTTCTATTTGATTAAGGTTGAATGCTTGCTTATATTGGCTGAACTCAAGGACATTTAACTGTCTATTGAAAACTAAATATGTGCTCAGCTGTTTTGTGGAATGCTCAAGGAAATTGCAGTTACATAGACTGAAGAGGAAGTAAAAACCAATTTTTATCTAGGTGGACAAAGAAAGAAGAACCACAATCAAAGTATGCTTCAAAAAGTGAGGAATGTGGGCCTAGCAGTCAGAAAACAGGGTATAAAAAGAGTTCAAAAGGCAAGTCTGCTACTGTTTAAGTGGTGATAATGGTTAACTTTACAGAGAAAGGAACAATTAAAAAAATTCAATAAAAGACAGTGAAGTGACATTGATGTATGAAAAACAAATAGATTTAATGGATTTGGCAATAGTGAAGGGATGAAACAAAATGCAGAAAAGTGAGATTTGAGTCCTGGAAGTCATTTATTTCAGCTGTTGGGACATACAGGCAGGAAGGAATGTACAAGAAACATATACTGCAGGTATGGATTCAGATTTTTCTGAAAGCAAATAGTTTAAAAGTTAGGACTGACTGGTAGAATCCTCAAGAAGCCTGCTATTCTATTTACCTGCATCACGACTACACCATTCCTGATAAAGTTATAAACCTTTTTCTTAAAACCTTCATTAATAAAGGTTCAGGGGTGTCTTCAGAAAATCTGCTGCGAAGCTCAGTTATCTTGGTTTTAGAAATTTTTTCTTCATTCTTAACAAAACCTAAAACAGAAGCTGCTGTACAAAGAGGATGACATGCAAAGCATGTACTTCATAGCTGGAGATACTATAAAAAGAACTTCAACTTTCACCAGAGTTAATACAGTAATGTTTACAAAAGCAAGAGCTAAAACAATAGAGGAGAGTGCTCCGTTTCCACTTACGTTCAGAAATTTCCCTGAAATTAACAGAGAAGTGAGACCCTGTGAAGAATACTGCTTCTGCTGTCATTATTATTTGAATAATTAAAATGCTTTGTAATACTTTCTTAAAAATTGTCTCCAATTCTTAGTTCATGGCAATGAAAAGAAATTCTGATTTTACCTAATGCAAGGAAGCCACTGACACTTTAAAACATCTCTTAAGACCTTATGCACGTTAGCTTAGTGAAGCTTTGATGGAGGAAAGCCATTCTGCATGGATGGCTTAAAACAGGACTGAGACAAAGGAGTTAAATATGCATTTAATACGCTACATTTTTATTTTCAACATTTAATTTGACCTTGGCCTCTTTTATCTCACTGCCACTAACACCAGAAAGAAGCACATCATTAGCTGACTAGAAAAGATCAGTCTGTGTGCTGTGGAAAGGTACAAAACATTCTGCAAATAATCAAAGGCAGGCAATTGGAAAAGTGAGAGAAGATAATTTTCTTCACAGAATGTTTCAGGGGTAATGTATAAAAAAAAAATCCATAAAAAAAAGCCTAATCTTTGACATGCTTCTGGTTTGCACTTTTAATCCACTTTTTAAACTGGAAGGGTGGGGCAAGATCCAGTGTGGAAAGGACTGACTGCAACATTTTCCTATGACAGGAAAAAAGCCCTGTTCAGAGAGAGGAAGGATAGGAGCAGGGAGAGCTGGGAGGCAGGAAGTGGCAACTGAAGTGTAAAGTGGGGGGATTTGGGAGGTGGTCTTGCTCACTGTGAAGTTTAGCATGAGTTCAGTGGAAAGGCAGCACAACTCAATAGTCAGTTCTGTCAGTTCCTCTCTACTATCCTCCCATCCCCCTCCCTCCAAAAAAAAGCGCCCAATCTTCAACCTAAGTTGAACCATAAGGCAATTATTTCCATGGAAGCTTATTATATCAAACACTATGTTCTGTGAAGTATTGATGGCTTCAGAATTTTTTGGCAGCCAAACAATGAACTTTTGAAAAATGTGAGATTTTTTTGTGGTTACTAATAACTTAGTGGTTACGACACTCATCTGGGATACTACTTCTTTCTTGTCCTTTTACTCTGAACAAAGACTCAAGACTGGATCTCTTCTCAGGCAGGTGGTTTAGTCAGCCATCTACAGGGTCAAGCTCTCTTTATAGTGCCATTAATTTTTGCATAACAAATTGTAACTTCACTAACCCAGAATGGGAGCTAGAACATAAGACTCCATAATGAGGTAGGACAGTTACCAGTCTGCAGGAGATTCAAGATTTCTGCAAATCTGAGTTAAAAGCCTCATATCTTGCCTAATAGCTAGGACCTAGCAAATGCCTTTCACCAAAAATTCCCTTCTGGCTTGAGACCTTTTCTGACAAAGATTTCCTAAGAAACAGTTTACTCCTTGTACGTATATCCTCCTAGTGCATTTCAGAATACAGTTTTGACTTCAATAAACCGTCATCCTATTCACATACATTCCCTGATGCAGGGAAGAGAGGATATTATTTTTGCCTAAGTTTTTTCTTCCCCCCCCTTTTTTTTTTTTGAAGGAGAGGGTTTTAAAAAACTTCAGTTTTTGTCTCTAATCCCAGGATAAATACATGATAAAAAAGAGGTGTGACTAGTGCATGACAAATCCTAGCAACAAGTCAGTAAGACAAAGCTATGACATTTTTTGTAGTTATGAAATCAGAATGGCTGAGATGGACAACTGGGGGAAAAAATGATTAAATATTAAGAGAAGAAAAGGAAAAGTAATTATTCGTTTCAAAGTAATAAACAAATTGTGTATTTTATTAACTACCATGCCTAGTAAACTGAATTCTAATATCGTATTCAGCGTATTTCTTCATCTCTCTGCAAAGAATGTGAGGAGAATACTATGAAGTTTAAATTATTGAAGAAAAAGCATTTGCTTAACACTATTAGAAGCACTTCTCCACTAGTAGAAATTCATAAGCAGCTTTTTGTAATTGCGTAATATTTGGGATTGGAGAATTCACATCATATTTTTCTGTTCTCTTGTTTAAAGATTTATTTGTTTCTCAGCAGTTTTCCTATGCACAGTTTTATACATATGAATTTAAAATTCCCTCTTCGTGAATAATTTGTGATGCTCACTTGAAGTTCATTGTTTCAGCAAAAATTCCTGTCCTGAATTTATGAGGTGTTTGTCACCCTAGCTCAGCTTGACTATTAATCAAGTATATTAATTCAGTGAGATCGTATGGATGCTTCCATTTCTATAGGCTTCCAAGACTCAGTGATTAGGGATCTAAGCTGAGACATGCATTTTTATTATACTATCATCATCATAATTTTTGTGTATTTCACAGAACCACAGAATCTGCTGAGTTGGAAGGGACCCACAAGGATCATCGAGTCCAACTCCCGGCCCTGCACAGGACACCCCAATAGTCACACCATGTGCCTGAGAGTGTTGTCCAAATGCTTCTTGAACTCTGTCAGGCTTGGTGCTGTGACCACTKCCCTGGGGAGCCTGTACCAGTGCCCAACCTCTCTCTGGGTGAAGAACCTTTTTCGAATATCCAACGTAAACATCCCCTGACACAACTTCAGTCATTGCCTTTGGTCCTGTCAGTGGTCACCACAGAGAAGAAATCAGTGTCTGCCCCTCCTCTTCCCCTCACAAGAATGTTGAAGAACACAATGAGGTCTCCCCTCAGTTTCCTCTTCTTCAGGCTGGAATACCAAGTGACTTCAGCCGCTCCTCATTTGATACACTACTCATTTGCCTTATTGTGGCACATATTCTGTAACCAGTGTCCGCTCGTTTCCTATGCAGTAAAAATCAAGGGGAAGAAAAATGTCCCTCCTGTGATGTTTGCATGTCTTGGGTTTTTTTGTTTACCCATGCTTTGCTTTTCTCAGAGAATAGTTCAAGGTCAGCTCCAAGTTTTTTAGCAGTAACAAAATTAGAAAAACAATATCTTGACACCTCAGGAGAAGGATAACATAAATTGCTGTAGGGTTAGCGAGCTTAGTATTGATGGCTGAGGTACAGCAGACACCATCCACACAAAAAAAATTCAAAGTGCTGAAAATAACGTCCTTACAGGAGCAGAATCACAGTTACAGAACATAATCTGTACCTTGCTTTGCTCTGCAACTGCTTCCATTCTCACTGGGTTTCTAGGACTGTGGCAATGAGTGCATGTGCCTGTCCCACTGAGACAGACAGGCCTGCCAGTTGAGGAGGGAGACATAAATAGGAGCTGAGCTCATCTCTAGCCCGTCCTGCTCTGCCCTGTAATCCCACTGAGCTTTTAAAGAATAAACTTTAAGGAGAAGGTTGTGGGAGAAACTGTCAGAGACGTGACCTGATTTATAGAAGCTGCAGAACAGATTGGTGGCAAAGATGAGAAAGCAATCACACTGATTTCTATACCAGTGTCTGTCCCTATGTGCACCACGTTGCAGAAAGTTCTTCTAGGATTGTTACAATAGATGCCAGGGCATGCTTCAAAGGGAAAAATGGCTTTTCATGTATGGAAGTGAAAGCTTTCTGTTTGAATGTAGAAGTTCCTCCTGAAAATGCTCACTAACAATGAGTAAAAGAACAAACTGCTCAGACACAGAGCTATTAGATGGATTTTTACTGTTTGAAGATATGGAAGCTTCATTCAACAGTAACATTTGTTTTCAGTATTTCTGTTTGCTAAACATTTATGCTATGATAGGCTACCTTATGAAAGCACAAGATTTTTTAGATATTTTATCTCTAATTATTATTTTGGGTGTATTTACTACACTTGAAGTTACTCCTTGGTTGGGTTCAGTGAGCTAAAAAGTGTCAAATAACTTCCTTCATATTCTTTATAGTTCACTTGAGATGATCTATTAGAAAAATGTTCAGCAAATGCTAATTAACAGTAATTGAGCCATATACAATGCAGCTTGATTACATTTACATATAGAAGAAAGTCTAATGCAAATGGCATCATCAGATACTTTTATTGATGCTATAGTGAACACGGGCTGTAGAAAACATTATTTTCCCTCCAAAAACAACTCTAAAACATCTTGGTGCATAATAACTCCTTGCAAGCAGACTATTTAGCCTTCAGTGCAAACTTCCACACTTATCTGATTATATTTGCTTTGGAGACGCTCAGGGTGACTAGGTTTTTAGAGAGACTGCAGAGGAAGACTGGTAGGATTTGAGATATTTCTGAAGAAAATGCCTTTTTAAGGTACTTGTGTCTTATTTGGGTTTACATATTTTTATTTTATTGCACATAAGCCTACATGTTACTGGCTGACTAATTATATCTGTGCATTTTCGATTGCAATTTCTTACAGTTAAGAATTCTGCATTAATTCTATCTCAGCATTCCTATTCATTTCATGATCCACACCACAGGGTATTTTCCTGTGTCTGCCAGTTCGGAGACACATAAGAGAATATCCGTAGTTGGTGCATGTATCAGCAGCACAGGGAAAGTAACAAGTTTTCTCATCAAAAACTTGCTGAAATCAAGAACAGGTTGCCCCTAACCTCAGAAGGCTCCAGAATGGAGGTATGTCTCCTTTCCACGTTCTCAGAAATAACCCATAAGCTCCATAATAATTTTCCTAGGACCACAGCAGATTAAAGTGTCTCTTGCATACTTTATTCCCAGCTCTGAACTTTGATTACCTCACCCTTCAAGCATTTCCTGAATGGGTCCTTTGGTACTACAATACCCAGCTGTCCGTGTTTGGGAAATGCAGTTGCAGGCACATGCAGAAATGCAGGACTGCTGAAACAGGTTCCTTCTGGAAAGCCTACCTTGTCATAACCTTGATGCCCTACTGCACTTGGCTTCACAGATCTCTTTGTAGAGCTCTGCGAGTGCTCTAGGGATGAACACACAGGTACAGCTGTCCAGTTGAACAGGCTGGTTCTCTGCCAGCCGTGTTTTTCCCCCCTGCAGCACTGTAATCTGCCATCTGAGGAAGCAACCTAGGGGCCGGGTGGTGAATCCCACTTTGCTGCTGTGCAATGGAAACAACATAGGTTGTAAAATCCACCTCAGTTTATCCTCTTTAAACATATAATGCTTGTCAAAATGTTTTTGAATTACGAACCATATTGTTGTTAAGTCCTTCCTGTTTGAGATCCCTACAGGGGATAAACACCTAGAGGTTTATGGACAGGATAATTTCAATTCCCTCTTTCATAAAGAATTTTTTTTATGGATACTTTTGTCAGTGTTATTACAATACTGGCATATTCTTATGGCATAGAATGAACTGGAAATGGTCTCTCTACCAGCACAGTGGGATTCCACTTCATCATATAGAGGGAGAACATGCAGATACGAAAATATACATTGGCATTGTCAGATGCTGCTACTCATAAGGTTGATTTGAGGTTTGTACGTGACATGTGTGACATATGAATATTGCTGGCGGAGTAACCTTCTATGTAAATATGTGACATTTTTTATTCTGATAATGCTAATCTTTAATCAGAAACTGTATATAAGAAATCCTGTTTTAAAGTAGAACTTTAGATAGACCTTGGTTTTGAAATAGAGTTGTTCAGAATAAAATATTGTTCTTTTGTGGTTTGTGTTTTTGAATGGTTTTCTTTTATTAGTTATTATTTATTCTTTAATTATTTTACTTCCAAATTTTTGCTAATTATGAATTTCAAAGCCATTTACACTATTTCAGAAATTTCAGTGTGATTTCAGGAATCCAATTGACCAGAAGAAGCTAACATCATCTTTGTTTTTAATTTAAATTAATGGAATAAAAAGCTTCACATATTTTTGTTGAAGAGACTTTCCATGAAAAAAAGTCAGGGCTTTTATTTTCATAAAGCATTTTAAGGAAATATTTCTGACTGATACTTGTAATTTCAGAAAAAGAGCCTTGAAGAGTGCTTTTTGGAGAAATTCTGATCAGGGATTCAAATATTTCGAGTCAAAATAACCCGAAACCTTTTGATACTACCCCCAAAATGCAATGTTGTTTGCCTGCAGAAGACAGCTTGCTCCTTATGTAGGAAGTGGTGGTATCACATTTTACCTAAATCTGCACTTAAGGAATCTTATCTCAACAAGTCTATTTGAATTGGTGGACTAAAACAACACTGGCTAAAGTATTGGCCACACCTCAGACTCATTTTGATTTTTTTCCATGCAGTAGTTCAGAGAAGAATGATAATTCTGAAATAATTATGCACAATTCCTCAAGAAAAGCAGTTTTGTTTTTCTATTTTCTGAGCTCTGCCTGGCTGGCTCAGGATGTGCGTGCACTGTCACCCAGCCCCACTTCTCTGCCTTTTTTGCTGGTTGGCACTGTAGATAACAGCAGTGTGGTTCTTCTTTTTTCTCTGTTGTTGAATGCTTCTGTCAAGAGGCCCAAGACAGAAATACCCATCAGATGCTTTTCTACTTTTGCAGAATTCACTAGAAGCTGCATTATGATCTTCTGTTTTCTCATCTTTCTTCTGCAATTTGGATGCAACAGACCACATGCATGTGGAAATAGTTACAGTGAATGCAAATAGCCCTTGCAGTATAAGTAGCTGGTTTTTTGAAAAACAGGAAAATAGATTTCCATTAGGGGAAAAAAAAAAGAAGTAAGAGCTTTGGCAATTATTTAAAATTACAGTAGAAACTGTAAAGTCAAAATCGAAGTAAAGATTCTTTTTAAGTATTGGAAATTTGGTAGTATGAATGCTCATTACAACCTAATCATATTCGTCACTAGTGTAGAGACTGCATTTTCAAATTTAGGGCAAATTAGACAAGATACTGCTTCTATTTTTACAGAAGAAATGCTTTAGGAAGATGCCAACAATCTAAATTAGTTCGAAATGCAAGCAAAATAATTTTCTTCTTTCAGTGAGCTGTGTTTCCCAGAAAAAAATTCCATATTTCTTTAATGTATAAGTAGCTACAGTTCTCATGAAATATGATACATTATGGCTTTTTTTTACAAGATTTATATTCGTGAAAGATGCTATTAACAAGCAAAAAATAAAAAATCTGAAATCCATCTGATAATTCTATATGCACATATGATCACATTTACATTTTCCGAATAGTTTTCAGAATTTATGGGAAGATGAGCCTCCCAAAGAGCATTACAATCATATTCTGCATACATAAACAAAGTGCAGATTAATATTTTAGCTAATCTGCACTCAATTTATGGATTTCTACCAGAAGGGGGTGCTTTGAGCAAACTGGTGCTCAAGAGTCCTCGAGAGAAAACACTGAAGCCTTTTATCACACCATGGCTTTTGATATTCCATGTACCCTTTCAAATATTTGAAATAAATATGTATATACATATCAGCCTATTTTCAGTTATCAAAGTCTCCTCAGTCTTTGAGCATGAGCATTATATAAAGAAAATGAATTAGTTTTGGAACTAGCTAAGCCTTCAAAAAGAACTAATATGTTGGATGAATGAAATATCATGGAAAGATTTACTTATTTCAGTTGTACCTGGTAAGAACAGTAGCTGAGAACTGTTTTCCAAGGATTTCTGTACAACTTCCCTCCTGCCTTTTTGTTTGTTTGTTTGTTTGTTTTTTGTTAATGAAGTAGCTAGTGTGTGTAGGGGTTTAATTTGATGTGGAACACAATTCCATTGCACATTGGCCATTTTTAGTACTTTAATCAGAGTACTTATTTAACAGGGAGAAAGGAAAAACCGGCAGGGTTTTGAATGCAACAAAAATAGCCAGTAAGCACAAGTTACCTCTAAACTACCACTGAATTTGTTTGCTTCACTGGTGAATCTAAATCAGTAGATGTGGGAGAACTGTCAAAGACTTAATTTCTGAGTCTTGAATTACAAGAATTATACTGTCATAGTAGATATAGGATGTAAAAATGATCAGTCAATCACTCTGCCAGTGTGATAAGAATACTTTGAACTCCACCCTGGAAACTCAAACATGGTCATAGGTATGATGGGAATTATTTAGATGCAACTGAGTTGCTCTCTATAATGTATTCTACTATAAATATGCATTTTTATTTTCTTAATGAAATATAATCCCTTTTCCAATGTATTTTTAGATCAGTTTTGTTAATAGTGGGGCATTAAATACACTGAACTGTAGCTAAAGCATGTTTTAAAAATGAAAATAAGTAATGTTTATCTTCAAGCTGTAATTAAGGTTCGTGTAAAGTTAATGTTAGGTTTTCTACATGAGACATACATCTCCACAAAGTCACATAGATACAAAATGAATAATTAACAGCATGGATAAATTCACTCTTATCACAAATAGACTAAAGTAAGAATAAATGCCCCAATCATGCTGCACGTGAATATTTTTTATTACACATAGAAATGTAAATTGGAGTTGCAAGTATTTTAAAGCAGTAGTAGAATCATCACTGTGTGTCTCTTTAGGAGCCCATAAGGAAACAATCTTAGTCCAATTGTTAACACCTGTGCTATTTACCTTAAGGTAATTGGTGCAGCTGAGTCCTTTTTGGAGGGAGATTTGGCGGGGGGGGGGGGGGGGGGGGGGGGGGGTGGATGGATGGAAGGAAGGAAGGAAGGAAAGAAAGAAAGAAAGAAAGAAAGAAAGAAAGAAAGAAAGAAAGAAAGAGGGAAGAGGGGGTATATTTTGGAGGACATGGTGAAAGGAGCTGAGTTGGAAGTGTCCTGTTCATGTAACAAGCAGACTTCACAATAGACAGAAGAAACTGTCTAAGAATGTGGATGGATTTTGCTGCTCACACAGTTGGTAAGTCAATTCAAATCAAGCCTGAAAGCAGGGATGCATCTGCAAGCACCCTGAAAGCAATTGCTTTTAATTGCCTCCACTTTGGTGTGGTTTCGTGTAGTCACTTCAAGTTAGGACTTGAAGAATGAAATATCCTGATTTTAATATGAACAAAACCAGACTATATCTGATTGTAAAAGCCTTTTAGTCTGCTATTGGTCATCCCTTGTAAGTAAAAGATTTAACAAGGCTGAATCAAGGGTTTTCCTGACTAGGAGTCCTACTATGTACACTGTATCATGAAGCAGTGGATTAAAAAATTATTAGACATCTACACATCTACGTAAGTGCCATCAGTGGGTGTAAATCAACAAGTTTTTTAGCTTACTAAATGCTATTTCTGGATTTTTTTTTTTTTGCTTTGTGGGAATAGAGGAAGGTGTGTGAGTGAGCCCTGGAACGTCAGACTATTCCTAATCCCACCCCCGCCATTGCAGAGAATGATGAACTAAGAGTGCAAAAGTAGGGATGATCCTACTTTTCAGCAATCATTTTAATTATCACTTGTTCTTAAGCCACAGTTCAGCATACTGACAAGAATGCAAACTAGTACTCTGCTGAGGTTTTGCATAATTAGGGAATATGTAAGTTCCCTGTGCTACGCAAGAAAATGCTTTGGAGCAAGTGACGGTTAGTGTCACACATAGGGAGATTTTGGTTTCATGTTCACAAAGAGCTACTACTTTACAGCCTGCTCTTAGTCAAGTCATTTCCTCGTGCCTGTATTCAAACCAGCTGGCAAAACTGAATAAAGAGTAGAACTTCACTGAAAACCAGATGTTGTTATTGGGCTGAGTCCTTCTGGGCAGGTGCCTTACAAAAATCAGCTAAAATTAGCAACCCACCATTTAGGATAAATAAGCAGCTGGTGAACGATGTAAGGATGATAGATGATTCCTTATTTCCATTCTAAATTCCATTTTTTCAGTAAATCAATAATGTCATCTGTATAAGCTGGACCACTATGTTCACCTTTGCAGCTGCTGTGCTTTATCACAGCTTCCCTTTTTGCATGGGTCTGTTTCTTTGCAGTTTTCATTACCAGACCTGTAGAAAGGTGGCATTAAGAAATTAAGGAAAAAATGGAAATCAGTAATGGCAGAGTGAATTCCCAGTGTATAATTTATTGTCATTTCTTTGGTGTAGACGAAGTGCCTCATATTTTCAGTAAACTAAATAAATTTTTAAGAAGGCAGGGTAATAGTGTTATTTATGTTTTCTTATGAAGTGATTTTCTGTAAGTGGTCTAGAAAGTCCTTGACAGATGATGGAAAAAGTGTTTTGTATTTCTGTCTTGTGCTTAAACTGTGCTCTCATCTTTTCTGTGCATTGTCTGAATCCCAGACTGAGAAGAGTAGGAAAGGACAAGTATCCTGTTTTCATATCCACCTTATATTTGTGTGTTCACTGGAATTGCCAAATATTTCTATAGAGAGTTCTGCTGCTCATATTTAACTACAGGCTTTGGAGTGGTCACACAGCTTCATAATCTATAAATGGGGAATTAACTGTCGAGAACTGTAAATATTTTTCTAAGAGGGAAAAATAAATATGGGTTTAGATGACAGATTTTAATAAGTACATTTTTTGGTTGTGAATAGCTCATTATAATTACATATATTCAGTGATTTTTTTTTTTTTTAAGTTAACTTTCTTGTTCATCCTGACTAAATGTGTTGGCATAAATATGGGCAGTTAGTGTTCTGTGCCATCATTTATCATTTGTATAGCACTGTAACTGTTAATGGTCCTTTATAATGTACAGAAGTATACCAAACAAGGACCATAACTCTGTTGTCAGGAGCTTAAGAACTCAGAACCAAATATTTAGACTGCTTGATGTTATGTTCAGATAAGTGCTCTTGTATGTCGCTTGTATATTGAATTATCTCATGAAATGCTCAGTAATCTAACCTTCCTGTAGCAGAGCATTTAAAGCCTAGTTCTGAATAGGAAAATATCCCTAATGACATGCATGGAACTAAATGTTGAGGGTCTGTGCATGTATGTGTATGTGCATGTATTTAGCTGGTGTAGGGCAACATCATTCAGACTGAGATTTGGGTAGTCAGTCCCAGAGATGATTTGATTTTCATATGGAATAGAGTTGGGTCAGTGCAACAGAATTCTTGTGAGTGAAGGATGAATCTCATGTTGGCAGAATCTTTCTTCTTAGTCTTTTCCAGAAGCTCTGTGTGGGTCTTGGCTTCTCTTTTCTCATGATAAACTTCAGAGGCAATGAACCTTTACATCTGCATCCCCCCCAGCAGTTTCAGTGATTCTGGGCAACAGGGTGAGACCACTTGCTTCTGTACAAGTGACATTTGGTTGTTTTATTTGGAGCTAGGCATTCCTGAGCCTGGGGTTGTATGGGGGCTCCTTCTTTTTCCTTCCCTTCCCACCACTGCCTTCTTGATGCATTTGGATATGAGGAAAAGGTTCTTCCCCCAGAGAGTAGCTAGGCACTGGAACAGGCTCTGCAGAGCAGTGGTCTCAGCACCAAGCCTGACACAGTTCAAGAAGCATTTGGACAACGCTCTCAGGCACATGGTGTGACTCTTAGGGATGGTCCTGTGCAGGGCCAGGACTTGGACTGGATGTTCGTTGTGGATCACTTCCAACTCAGTGTAATCTGTGATTCTAGGACTAAATAATTGCCTAGGCGCATCATTTAAGTGCGTATAAAGAACGAAAAGCTTTTCTAAAGGAAAATCTCTTTTTGCTAAACCAAATTTCAGTTTTTCATTAACAGTATTATAGTTGATTCCTTTCGTCACCATATCTGGCCTCAGTATTTATTTTTCTTCCATTTGTGCCCCTCTTTTGGTGCACAAAGGATCCAAAACCTAGGAGTCAAATCAGGATTTTAATTGTTCTGCCTTAGCATTGCTCACTTTACTTTCTTGGATTTACAATTGTTTATTTTTTTCTCCTTAAAAGAAGTAAATTTAACAGAAAATAAGCATTGCTTATTTACTAGCTAAATTTAAAAATGATGAAAATTGCCAATAATAAATTCAATTACCAAGCTATAGGGCAATCTCAGATGTGTTACTGAAAATCTCTGTATTTTATAAAAATAGTTCGGGCCAAGTATTTCACTTCCCACATTCATATTAAATAATCAGCTAAAGAAGTTAGTATGACCCTCTTTTTTTTTGTCAATAATTATTTAATGTAATTTATTCCAGGATGGAACTGCTCTAAAAGGAAGATAAAGGAACCATGCCGCCAAACTAATTATTCGATAATGTGATACTGTAGTGAGCATTATGACTCACCAGTGAGGCCAAAAGCCCAGGTTCAGATTCGTTTTCTACTTGCTGAAGAAGGTGTATTGCTGAACAAGTTCTAAATCTTAGGAACTGGGTCACACTTCCTGGGATATTTTCCTTTTCCAGTTTTGTGACTCTGCTCTTGGAAATTTCTCCTAAATTAACAAACTTCAATGTCATCTGTTTTCACATAGGTTTGAATGAAAACCATGCAGCATTTTCTCACCCTGTCCCACTTCTCTACCCTGAATAGCCAAACTGCCAAAGATTTCTTCACCCTGAAGCTTAAAACTATGCTTTGTCTCTCCTCTGAATTTGGAGCCACCTCATCCATGTACTTTCTATATGCCTGAGAGGTGGTTGGGTTTTTTAAAATCTCCTCTTGGCTTTGTCCAGCATTTGTAAAATGGAGATCATAATGCTGTCTTTTCCTCTCACTTTGTCTTGTCAGCCCCCATACATAATAATTTCCAAGTACAAACTGTTCTTGAAGCCTAATCAAAGTGGGCTGGCTCCCATTTGTAGCCAGCTGATGTAAACTGAGGCAAGAAGGTGTTGCTGTGAATAACTATAGTCCGTTTCAAAGATTGCTAGGGTTTTGTCCAAAATTCTCAGCCTTGCAGTTGCTGTGGCTTCAGTATATGCCAGGGATCAGTAAGGGTTGAGCTCCCAGACTGAAGCTGTGATTATTCTTTGATTTTCTGCTTAAGGCTGAAAGTAAGCAGGGTCCTTCCTACTTGTTCCTTTTTCTTTTAATACTGGGGCTTTAACATGGCCCTTAATATTGGATTTGGGAAACAGTGGATATTTGACAGTGTCCAAGACAACATAAAAGTTTCACTTCACTTGCTTTCTTTTGACAGTTTCTCCATATTTTGCAGAATGTAAATTGGCATCTTTCATAGGAGCTGATTTACAACTTGAACTTTCTCAAATCCAGATTCTGACCCATTTCTTCACAGTAAGTTATACATTCCTCTGTTTGAAAAATGTATACACTTTATTTAGAAATTATGCATACAGAGAGATTGCCACCAGCAGTAGCTTTTGACTATTTATCAGTTGATTTTTTAGAAAACTGGCATCACTAAATTCTGGCACGGTGCACTTGGAAACCTAAATTGAGGGTGTTTGGTTGTGTTTTAAGTAAAACATTTTGTTTCTTAGAAGTGGAAGGTTGTGCAGAGACACATTGCCAGGCACTGCCGCTTTACTGATGAGCAATACTTTGGGTGCTGTTAATGTCATTGTTAGTAACTGTCCACTGTGATGGGAGATAGGGCAGAACCTACATCCAGGAGGACTCAAGCTTGAGTGTAGATTAGTCTTAAAAATGCAAGTTGCAAATATAAGGAGAAAAATATCAAAGCAATTAACAGGGTTTTAATTCTTAGCTGGGATGAGCAAGGTACAATGTGTGAATCACTTGCCAACTCTTAATGCTACACAACTGGAAGTAAGATCTAAAGCAGCTGTTAGCATGAGATCATGATTAATTTGATTTGAAGGATCTTATTTCCCAAATTACATGGCAAAAATCATTCACAACTTAGTATGTTTCTCTGACAAATGTTGTTGTACTATTGTGTATATATTATTAATTATTTAGGATGGGATTGTTTGAGATATTGTCTTAATACCTTTGAGTCTATATGTTGACATGCTGAACTTCAAGAGAACTGGCAATGGAGGACACTTGGCTTTTTTTTTTGCTTTGGTGCCTCTCTGTTCTACAAAGTCATAAAACCTTAAACTAAGGCAGAGTTTAGAATTGTCCAAAAGTGACAATTTAGCAGCTTCAGGAGAACAAAAAGCTAGGGTAGCATTTAGCCTTTTACCTTTTTCCTCCCCCTCTAGTGTAAATGAGCTATAAAAAGAGTCATCCTGTCCTCTTTCCACCCCTGCCATGACCTTCTGCTTTGAGTTCCTTGGCCTGTGAGCCGCACTGACTCTGTCACACAACCAACAAGCCATTTATATCAACTCTCATTTGAACTCCTTAAGTACCTTATTTTCATTGTTAAATAAAATGAGGAATCCCCATCTTGGATTAAACTTCTCTTTTGGACAAACTCTATGGAATTGKGCTAGCAAACAAACAAAGTGCGAGGCAGCTGCATCAGTGGTTTATGCAGGTCTGCAAACATGCTTTTAGTTTGTCTGAGGAACCTGCTGTTTGTTGACTGTCAAATCAGATAAGTCTGAATTCTTGCAGTTAGAGCTCTCCAAGGAAAGCACAATGCTTCACTAGGAGAAAGTGAATGGTGATGTGTCAAAAAAAATTTCTGTCTCTCTTCTTAAATCTCTGTAACACATTAGGAATCAGGATTAGGTTGAAAACTTGGATCATTCCAAATTCTGAAAGTATTAAAATGAGTAACAGCTTTGAACATTGAGCTGTAGGAGGATGCTGTCAGTTAGATATTATTTGATTCAGGAAGTGCTGGCTGTCCAATTAGGCTACTTCCTCAGTTGGACTGAGATTGACTGGAATACTGGTTTCCCTTTACACAGTCAAGGTAAAGGTCAGTAAAGGTCAGTCTTTCTTGCTGGTGTACAGATCATTGAATTGTAAGGGGGCAGACTAAGTGTTTAAATAGCTTTATTTTTCATAATGCTACTCCCACTATCTGGGAGTTACTGGGGTTACTGCAAATAAAATGTGAGCTGACCTGAAAAAGAATAGCAGACAATTTCTAATAAATTCCAAAGACCCTGTCCACAGACTTGGTCTAGAAGGAATTGATAACTTAACCAAAACAGGAATAACTACTGGAGTCTGTAATAACTACCTGAGGCTATTTAATTGGTTTAAAATTGTGAGATTTAAGAATATAAGCAGACTAAACATCTGAAACCTGTTCAAAAAGCTGGTTTTTTTTCCCCTGAGATGTAGGGAAATCCTCTTGAGAGGTGAGCTATATGCAAAAAAGACAAGAAAGTTCAGAAATGGGAAAACAGTTGTTAAACAGCAGTCTCTACAGGTACCTATTTAAGGGTAAGCAGATTCCAACAGCATCCTCCTCAAAGGGAAAAGAAATCAGGTCCTGAGAAATCTATATCAGTGATGATATGAAAATTTTCTTGGATGGCTTCTGGTACTGAGGTTTGACCAGGCTACTTTTATGTTCCCATATCTGGGTATGTCTTCTGGGAGGTCTTGGAGTATGCACATTTACCTTGCCGTTTCATCATAGCACTTGGACAAAGCCATGGCAGGTCTTACAGTGAGAATAGCAAAGGCAAGCCAACTATAGTAAACAGTAGAAGAAACCCAAGTAATAATGAAAGGGAAAAAAAATCTGGTGTCTTCTGCCTAAAACTAACTTAATTTTAAATTTTTTTCAGTATTGTGCTTGAGTTGGCTTTCGATGACAAAATTTTCCTGACATGATGTTCTACCAAACACAGTTGTGTTTATTCTGTGAAAGGCATCAGAAAGACTGTTTTCTTCCACCTGACAAGAGTTTGCAGTGTCATTTCCCAACGTATCTCAGCAAGAGCAAGCTGGAGGGATTGAGTATTTTGCAGAAGTACAAAATTCTACTGAAATCTATTCTAGTAATGCTTTATTGTTTGCCAGAGAAAGATGGTCTTGGGTGTCTCATGAAGAAAAATCCTTTATTAATTTTAAAGCTCTTCAGATAACATGGGCATGCATTATGATCATCTATGGCTTCGCGGAAAGTATGGATTCCTTGATTGCTTCAGGAATCATAAATCACATGAGCTTTTATTTAGTTTTAATATTATGCTGTGTCTTGATCTGAAATGTAAGCTATAGAAGAGTTGAGCAAGATGGAAAATAAGCCTCAGATTGTTTGGGTGAACTCATTCTTAGAGACCTGTAAGTATTTTATACAGAGACCTCCAATTTGCTAGGCAGCTATTTTTGTCTCCCTGCATGATGACACTCATACTTGTGTAGTTCTGCTGCATGGCAGAAGGGGAAGGCTCAAACAACAAATAGTGATGGGCTTCCAACACCTTTTTCTCTAGGAACAGGTCTGCTCTGAAAGCTGAGGGTGTGGGATGAGCTCATGGCCACAGCAGTTTATATCCAAGCTGAAAAAATGGTGTCTGATCATGATTTCAAAACTGTCTCCTTGCCATTTTCTCCTGTGATCCACCTCACAGGATGCTTCATGGGGGGACTGTGGTAGCTAGTAGAGAGTAATTTCAGCACACTCCGCAATGCCTGCAGCGGTCTTCTGTTCCCACCTTGGTGTGGAGTCTGTTAGTGAGAGTTTTAATGGGCTAGTTATTAGGCATCAACGTTTTTTTGTGTAACCCACTAAGCAGGTATGAAGTTTTTATTAAAAATGCTGCAAGGTCCTTTCAAAATAAAGCCAAGAGAATTGCCAGTAAAACTGTTACTTGTGGATCTATGAAGGAGTTCATTTGGTCCATTACAACTTATATTAATTTACCTTCATTTTTTAAGATATATTGAATCGTCAGATGCATTATGTAAATTAATAAATTATCTATCCCATATGAGTATAAAACTGTTCGAGCAAAACCCTCAGAAAAACTGAAACACATCAATGCTGCCTGTTTTAGGCCTCCTATGTAGAAATAGCACATGATGGTTATGTATCAATGGCCCTCCAGTACTAGTTACACAGTGATTTTCAGCAAGAGAGCTCTAATGTTCAAGAGATGCAGTTATCTAAAAATAAATCAGCCTCTCCCAAAGTGCCCACAGCAGCACATCATAATCAAAGTTGATTACATTTGCACCCTGCATCAAATGGATGTATCAGAGTGCACCAAATCACGGAGACCTAATGGTTCATACCTGGCAGACAGCTATTTGACATTTCACGCTATTAATGTAAGTGTTCCTAAGGCATGAGATTCATAATACCAGGCTCTACTGTAGTGTATTAAAGAGCTATTGCAGCTAAGACACATCACCCTGGCCATTGACTTCTTTTATTCTAACAGAACCTTCCTCAGTCATAGATCATAACAAAGACTTTGTTCTGTCTGTAGAGTGTTTGCCTCCTTATAAAGACAGCAATGTAACTTTTTATCTTTGCTCTCTCCTGTACCATCCTGACCAGAATGACCTCCTTTCCACTTGGCCCGAGTCTGTGGATTAAGTGACAGCTTAAACTCCATTCTTTCTGTCTAGGCACATACACAGACCATGGTCAAAACTTTCTGGTGGTGTTTTCTTCTCTTCGTTTTTTTAGGAAAGATGTGCATGTGTGAATGTATCTTACTTTTTCTGCATGCAGGTAGTGAGATCTGGTCTTTTGATTTTTGTCTGTACCTGTAATTCCTCCAGCAGGTCTGTCATCTTCTATCGTGTTTCTCATGCATGTTGCAAAAACAGATGATGAACTGGCTTAGCCCACAAACTCAGTCTTGTTTAAAACCACTTGTTGTGGCCCATCCTGGTGTGCTGGTTTGGCTGTAAACCAGCAGGGGAAATTAACCCCACACAGAATACCTCGAGAGATTTTAGGTCAAAATTACAATTTTAATAAAGAAAGGTTAAAATAAATGCAGTAATACAGAAACACGGGCTTAAACAAACTGACAGAGTCACGGTACAACCTGACACCCTGTTGACCAGGGTGGTAGCTGTGCAGTCCAGTTAGGCACTGATCCTGTAGGAAGGCCTGGTAGCCCAGTCCCGGTAGTGGAGTGGAGTAGCTGAGTCCAGTTCCGGGGAGCGGAGTCCAGTCACGTCGAGCCGAGTCGAGAATCCTGTCGAGAGCGGAGTCCCGTCGAATCGAGGGTCTCTTCTCCCATCCAAAAACCCTTTTTTTATGCTGTGCTTCTTGGCTGGCACCTCCCCCAGGGGCGGGGACTTTCACAATGGAAGAGGATCTTCCGGGTGTTCTATTGATYGTTTCRGTAATGAGCTTGGAGAAGTCCTAGGGTCCTTCACAATGTTCCGGAAGGGTTCAGGCTAATTAGTCAGGCTGGGTGGTGCTAATGGGCCATTGCCTGAGCTCAGATAATCAGCTGGGTGGTGCTAATGGGCCATTACCTGAGATCAGATAATCAGCTGGGTGGTGCTAATGGGCCATTACCTGAGATCAGATAATCAGCTGGGTGGTGCTAATGGGCCATTACCTGAGATCAGATAACCAGGGTGGGTAGTACTTCCTGTCGGTTGGAGTGCTTATCTCAGTTGAGATAAGGAGTCCCAGGTGTGTAATTATGAAATTTATCCAGCTTTTGTGGGTGGTAATAGAATATCTAACTAACCCAGGACACCTGGTTTTCCATTATTTTTTTTTTTCCCTCATAACAGTTCATGTTCATCATGATTTTAACCTTCCTCCTGATTTATTTCCTGCTTAACCATCAACAATCTGGCCATAGCCAGGTGATTTAGAGAAATATGAGAAATCCTTGAATTATGTGGAATGCATGGCCATTACAGCTTTGAAAAAGTCTTTGAAAGTTATTAAAATAAAAAATATCTTGATTGAAGCTCAATCAACACTCCTTCAGTTTCCTAAGATGGACTTATTTCTAATTTGAAGACATTTACAGTATTGGATGCTTTAGTGCTAGAGGTTCTCTACCCTGCTGTCCCTCATGTGCCCTAATCTTTGGTATCTTGAGATGTTTTGCAGAATGCTTTAGAAGCCACCTTTTATATCTTTTCTACTCTCCTGCAGATTATTGCATAATTTTGCTGTGTTATGAATATTCATAATATTTGTTTCAGATGTGTAGGACTACTTTTTCATGACAATATTATTCCCAGGCTTTTTTGCTCCTTATCTATGTTCAAATTCATCAGGAACATAGTCCAAACAGATGTGAAAATCTTTGTCACCTTTACTATTGGCTAGCTAATACTGCAACAAAAATCGTAGCTATGTTTAACTTTTACCTGAGGATCTGGTCTTGATCTTTCCACAGATATTGTCATTGATTTAAAAGAGAATTTTTCATGAAAAAAGGGATGAGTTTGGGCCTAGATGACAGAGTTATGTGTGCAATTTTGGAGCTCAAGTTCAACTGGCTCATAGGATATGTAATTTGGGGATGGTGCACACATTCCTTGCAAAGGATTAGTCTCTTCATTAGTATTCAGCACAGTGATTTCCTGGCCCATATTTGATTGACGAAGCACATACAAAGACCTTCTAAAGCTTTTGTAGGAAATAAACAATGTCCTGAGGCCAAATTCCTTGTCAGTAGTCTTGAATTTTAGCAAGCAAGCAATTTATCATGTTCAGCCCACACAGGTGACAAATCAGTCTTGCAGATACTATTGTACAAAAGCATCAGGAACTTGTAAAACTGTGGGTTTATTTTTTCTTAACTCCTTCAAGGAAAGGACAACAGCTAGATTTCTGGTATGGGATTGCTTTTTATTTTTTGAAGTACCAGCCTGCCTAGGAATTTACATATTCACGTTTTGTGAGTATCACCAAACTCCCACTGTTTACCTCCAAAGTCTGGTCAGAACAACAGGACTTCACTGCTATGKTGAATAGCTAATAATACAATAATGGGTATGTGTGAAAACCAAAATTGAAGGTAACAAGAAGCCTAAGGAGATAGAAGCCCAATTTACTTCAGGCAGCACTGCTGAGTGGTTATTTTCTTTTTCCGTATTCTGCTTTTCAGTTACTGATGGTGTGGGAACTAATACAGCTTTATGGGACAACTTTGTTTTGTTTCCCCTTCCTTGCATGTAAGGAAAGGCTATACCACAGGTAGTAGGAGATAACTATTCCTTTCTAATTCGAATTTGTATTCTCAACACTGAGATTTTTTAAATTTACTTTATGCTTAATCTGAGAGGAAAAATCAAAATTGATTCCCTTGAAGAATTTCCATAACCCTGGAACTTTATGTTGTTTAACTTTCGGTATTCAACTAGGGTTGTGCTTTCTCCAAAACAGAGTGAAGTACTATTATCCCTTGGATGTCATAGCTTAAAAAGCTGACATATTAAAGGAAAGTGAAAGCAGGAATGTAAGGTTTTTTTTCATAATTATTGTTTAAATCTAGGAATGTGGAGGAAATTAGTTTGAATAAATACTCTGCATGAACAGGGTAGGGTGCCTGTAGAGACCTTGGGAAGAGCATGGTGCACAGAGCACAGCTTGCAGAATTAAGTCTTAAGGACAGCTGTTAGTACAAGTTGTATAAAAAGATTGGCTTTCCTCCTCACCCCACCCCCAAACCAATATTAGAATTAGTTATTAACAAAACATAGGTATAGCTTTAGGTGACTACAGTATTTTTGCTTCAAACTTTATCCAAATAATGACTAGGGAGTGATCCATGGTGAAAAGATTAATCCATATAGTACTTTCTTCTATAAAATATGTCATATTCTCTAGTAAAAAGATATATCCTCAATATAAAGTAACCTCATATTGTATATGACAAAAACTCTTTCAAACACCACCTGGGGCGCTGGTAAAAAAGTACTATAGATACAAGTAGCTTGGATTTTAGACTTACTTAAAATCTTCAGGCTCCCCAAGGAGTTGGTGTAGTCACTATCCCTGGAAGCGTTCATAAACTGAGTAGTCATAGCACTCCACGATATTTTTTAGTGGGAATGGTGTTACTTGGTCAGAGCTGACTTGGTGATCTTGGAGGTCTTTTCAAACCCTAATGCTTCTATGATTCTGTGTTCGAAACTCTAAGTTGTGATAGACATACATATAGATACACCGTCTGTTGGTATTTTTATTTCAGTTAGTATTTGAAGGTAAAAGAAAATTATGCTTGAAATGAAACTACATATACTGGCACAGAAAAGGTTTGCCAAAACCAACAGTTGTTGGGTAGAATTGACAATTAACAGAAGAAAAATAAATAATTCTAAATTAGAAAATGTTCTTTCTATAACAGTGAGATTTTCTTAAAGGAAAAAGTGATTCTTAGTAGCTACTATTTATTTCCAAATGAAAATAAAAGATAAAGTATTTAGTTAGGCTAGCCAAATTCTGATGGAAAAAAATTAGTTGTTGTATGGAAAAAAACTCAGAAGATCGTTTAAGGGAATGTATGAAATAAGTAAGGTTTGCTTTGTTTTGTTTTGCTTTCCTTGAGGAAAAAGCTGCTGCTATAAGTATTGATTGAAAGAACAATTACTTGAAAAGTAAACAGGTTTGGTTTTTTTGAAAGGAAACAATGTTAATCTCCTTAATCTACAAGGAATGAAGCAATAAACTCCTAAATAAGCAGTAAACTGCTGGAAAGTCACTCTTAATTATTCTTCTCAAAGAGTTTCTAATTCTAAGTACTCTTTGTAGTTCTAGAGGAATAATGTGCCTTACTGCTTGTGCTTTACTTCAACTATCCATAGTGTAATCTCTCAAACTATAATGCTCCTGGATTCTTTAAGCACTCTTTGATTAAAACAATTTTTAGTAGTCTTTTAATTCTCAATGTATAGGTAGCTGAGATTACAGAAATCTGAGTTTAAAGAAATTCTAATTGATTGGTGTGGTTTTGAAAAAGCATATGGGGTTTTAGTTTAGGCTAATTGAGTTGTAAATGTTGTGTTGTTTTATCTGCAACATATGCAAAGTTTTCTGTGACCAATGCTGTTCCTTGAGCAATTATGTTCTCTGGAATCCAGCATCTCTTAAGCTTTTTCTCTTTTCACTAGACAGTGATGAACTTGGAACATATTGCTCATTTTAAGATCTCTTTAAAGAATGACAGGAACATGTTGGAGTTCTGACCTGAAAGCATCATAAATGTGTTTAGAGAAGAGTATACTCATCCAGACATATTATAACACCTTAGCAAGTTGAATTCAAATGGAAATTCCTCATGCCAAGAGTCCTTATGCAGCATGTGGCAGGCTCACAACAGGATTGTGTAGATGAGAAAACACTTGGCCACAAGGAGAATTATGTTTAAAAATTTTATTCAGCTGCTTTTTAAGAGTTGTTGTGATAATTTACTCTGTTATTTGGAGATGGTCCACTAGAGGTGTTCACAGAACCACTGCATTTTGATAAAGGGAACCTTTCCGTAAGGAACGTATCCTGGCACGTGCATGTAGAATAGACAAGAATGAGCTCTTCTGAAACAGGTGCACAGATTCAAAGAAGATGCAAGCTTGAGCCAAGGCCTTCATTTAGACTGTGATACAGCTGTCGTGAGTCTGTTTTTTCAGAAACCTTTCCTTGGAAAGGAAGCAAAATATTATCCTGATGTGAAAATATTTAGAAACTAAAGAGCCCTTTATGGTACTTCAAGGTTAGTATGTTTTTATTTGTATTGATGACTTAAATAGCTTATTCATGTTCATAGTGTGTTTCTTCTCTTGAGTTACTGAGCCAGTCATTCTTCCCATACTGTTTTTCCAAGTGATATTTTTGTTCTTACCAATCTAAGCAGCTGCTACATACAGCACAATGGAAAGTTTGTGAATTTTTCTATTTGACGCTAAACTATTCTGATGAAGAAATATGCCCAATTATATTACTTATCCTTTGTGGGTTTTGACATTAGATTTTCTTCTTTTGATTTGTTAGATGCTTGCTTGTTAAGATATCAGTAAATGATTGAGACACAATTGCAGAGAGTATTGTAGACTTGTAATTAAAAGTCAGACTCTCTTAAACAAAACCCAACAATTCAGTAGTGTAACTGAATACTGGATCATTTGACTGGATAGAGCAAATATGGGAAGAGCTGAGGGAACTGTACTTAAATGATAAGGTTTGTGGTTTGATTTTTGTTTGCTTTTGGGGATGTTTTTGTTTTTTTTCTTTAATTCAAAGAGGATAAAATATATTTTTTGTTCTAATAGTTAACTTGGAACTTTAAATAAAGTATGTAACTGTTCATTTAAAAACAAACTTTTGATACAATGTAAGTAACAAGTCATAAATTCTTAAGTCTAGCTGGACTTAAGTTGAAAGCTTAAAAAATTATATATGCCACTGGATTTTTTTTAATATTCTTTATTAGATTGTACTCAAGGCTTCAGAGTTTATTTGCCTCATAGCTGATTTGTTTCCAGAGGTGTTAGACTTGTGTTATAAATTTTACATTAATGTTGTTTCATGCCTGCACTGCTGATTTGCTTTGACTCTGCATTGTTCATTGAAACTTACTGAAAAGTGAGAGTGAGTAAATAGTGCTAAAACTTACACTGCCTTCTGGCCTTTTTCGCATTCCTGCTCCCCTTTTGCTACCCAGACTTCTGTGCAAGGGTCTTCTGGTCTAACCAGGTGTAAAGGACTGAGAGCTTTTGCTCTATTATTTTTTACTTTTTGGAGTCTAGTGTTTCTTTTATCAAAAAAGACCTGTAACTAAACGTATGATAATATAAAAATCTAGCCTATTAGTCTTACATCTCATAAGAGGAGAGCAATTTAAATTTGTCAGTTAGCTTCCCTAGTAGTAAGAGCTTAAGGTAGGACTTGGCTAGTTCATGTAACTTACCAGATGCATCCAGTTTTGGTGAAACAGAAGGAAACAGCGTTTAGGTCTGTTCATGGTATTAGAGCCATGTAAACCATCCAGGAGTCTTACTGTCCTTTGGTTGTTTGGATTAGCAGTAGCCACAACTCGACTACCAGGGAAAGCATCTCAGCTGAACATTCTGCCTCCCTTTGATGGGGGGCAAAGGGGAATGGCAAATTCCTTTACTCAGTCGTTGGTGCCTGTATGAGTGATGAAGCCCTTTACATTTCGGAAGTGAAATGTATATTTGTGCACTTGGAAATTTCTACCTTGTTTCTTCTCCTACTTTCTCTCTCCCTGTTCCATCACTGAAATGAAAAGTTTGGGCTTCAGTAAGGGCTTGAATTAGCAGTCCGTGATATTTTTAGTAGAGAAACTCATTCTCCTGTGTCTTTTTTTGTATTTCTTTCRGACTGTTTGCAGACTAGAGTTCATTCTTTGTGTTGCCTATAGTTACAGTGGGTTTTTGAAGATTTTATTTCTCTAAAATAGAAATAAATAAAAGACCAAGACACAGTTTTAGGGTCTAGAATCTAGGTCTATCAGGACCATGCCTCAATCCAGTTCTTTTCTTTCCTGAGATACTGCATCTTCAAATGAGGTTTTTATGCTGCCACTGCAAATAATGTGAATGGAGAGCAACTAATCAACATCAGAATCTGATCACACTTGTATCATGYATTCCATACAACAAAAGGCTGTCTTTCAAGTTAAAATTACTTTCCTTATCAGCTAATTTGGCTGTGGCAGTGTTCCACTGTTTTTAAGATGCTATAACTAGCATTATTCTTCATTTCTGATCATGACAGCTAATGGCTGGCAGGGATAATAGGAAGTTGTGCGTGTTTCTTAATGGAAATGCAATTAACACTCAAGGGCAAGGTTTCTTTAAAAAGTTAAAAAAAATGAATGGCAGCAGTGTAGCACACATTTCATGTTTTCTCTTTCTAATCGATGGAATTTCATTTTCTGGCACTTATTTGGAACAGAAAAGCTCGTCAAAGAATCTTGAAAGAGAATATACAAATATCATTATGTTCAAGAACTACCCAACTGGATACAGAAATGTAGCTCAACATGAATTAACTGCAAATGATGGAAGGCTGGCTGATAGCATCTCGACTTCATATAATTAATAACAAGACAGTTTCATAGATTTGGCAGTTGTCATTAAGATTGGACACAGAAAGGCTGAGTTCTGAGAACTGCTTCAGCAGTTAACAGCCCACAAATACACCCTGAGGTCTAAGACATTACATAAAATAAATATTGTTGCATGAAGGCTGTATGACAGCCAAGAAATTAGAAGTACATAAACATGTACTTAACCATGGGGTTATATTCAAGAATCAGTGGTAAAAATGTTTTAACTTAGGAGGTTTACTTACTATTTTTTTGCAAGCTGTATTACAAAAAATTTTATTTCTTTTAAAAAAATGCAAATATTTGAAGAACACACTGACATATGACACTTCCTCATATATTGAGGAAGAGTGTGTGTGTAGGTAAAAGGAAAAGAAAAATGTAAGATAGTGCTGAAGTTAGATAAAAATGAAATAAAAGGTTCTGTGATCAGAATAAAAGGTACATGCCATGGTGTAGCTTTTCTTTTCTTTTCTTCTCCCCTTTGACTACTTCCCATCTTTAACTACTAAACTGCTGTGGGTATTCATGTTCATACAGCAATTTCCCTAATCACTAGCCTATTTGAAACATTTTTGTCCCTGCGCATGTTTCAAGGTCTTGGGGGCTTTTCTTTGTGTTTGTCTTCTCTTTTCCAGGGGTAACCCACCCCCTTCAGAATTTGCACATTGGAACTCTTTCAGATCACCTTATCCATAAAAATGAACAAAAGTATTCTTAATACTGAGCCTTGTGTTACTCTATCATCTGCTTTCCTCCTTTGGAGTAAGTTGCTCAACTGTTCACGTTCTATTTCTAGTGTTTGCCTTATACGTGTTTCTTGTTTGATGATTGTCTCTATAGCTTGTGCTTTAGACTGGCTCTTTTAAACATAAATGGGGATTAAATGAGTAAGGAGTTTACTCAGTGTGTTTTGGAGTTCTGTAAAATATATGATTTATTTCCCTGGCTGAAAATGAGGCTAATAGGAAGGACAAGGAGGGTTTTTCCCATCCTGTATGTCTTTCAAAGCCATAAGGTCAAAAAAACCACCAGATTATATTTTTCAGGTTACCCAGAACAGTAAGAACATCCTAACAGTTGTTAGCTTTTAGAGTTACTATCACCGCCCTAATAATTGACAGTTAGGGCTGCTCATGACTAATGTACAGCTAAGCACAGCAAAGTATGTTTAGTACCAATTGCTTCTTAGGATCATTATTTTTATTATAATTATTTGAAGCACCAATTATAATCTCAAGTATTCCAGGTAAACTGGTTTTAGAGTGTCCCTGCTAGAGGTCAGGTGTTTGTTCAGCTTGGCACTGTATTCTCTGTCAATGAGCAAATATTCAAGCAATATTGCTTCCCTCTCTTGGTGTAAAGACACACATGTGCGTGCAAATAAATGCAAAAGAAAATAACCAGAGGCTGCCAGCATTCCAGTTTTTTTCAAAACAGTGTATCTTCCTCACACTTCCACTCACTTTCTGCTTAGATCCTGCATCTGCATGTTCTTGGTCTGAAAGTATTTTGCAGACATTCCACATGTGTAGGGACTGTTAATACCACTTACCTATGTGGAACATCTGTTCACACAGAAAAATACATTTAAGGTGATTCTTCTGTCTCAGATAATCTTGTCTTTGCTCACARAATGAGCAACACGTGTGTTCTGGGAGCTTTGCCGTGCTGTGCCCCAGGACCTCCATTATCTGGGAGTTTTTTATGGGGGAAAAAAAAGARGGTCTCATTTTCCACACTATCATCCCACCTATGTGAAGCTAGGAGCCTTGATGTGTTGTCCAACATAGAAACTTCTCTGATGGCCCTGCATATGGGGAGGTCTGACAGGGCAAGGCACTAAGTCCTTTCCTGCTGCTCTGTAATGAGACACTTAGAGATAGATACAATAGCCTTTGTAATCATTTCAGAACATAGAAAGGATCTTCAGAATTTCTGCAGAAAAAGTGAAAGCACTCACCACCTCAGTTTTTCACCCAAAATAACTAGGCAACGAATTTGAGCCAAATGTCAAATAGTCTTTTGGTTTCACGTTTACTCTTTTGAGTAACAAGCAATTTTAAGACTTTATGTTCTTGTTGAGAAATAAGTAAGTAGAATACCTAATAGAGTTTCTACTCAGATATTTGTGCTCTAGGACACTGAATGTTGTTCACCTGGATTCCTTTTTGTGCTGCAGAAGCAGTGTCACTTCAACAGGGGGAAGCCAAACCCAAGCGAAACAGTACAAAGCAAATATAGCTCCCAAACTGGCATCTTTGAGATGTACTAATCTGGGCCTATGCATTCTTTAAGTACACATGTTCATTCATATGGATGTGGTACTTGTCCCCTAATTTGTTTACATAATATTTTATTTGCTCAGAATGTGGATGGAACAAGGTCGAGCTCAATCTGATCTTCAGACAATTCTCTTGGTGGAATTGCAGTGATTTAAGTTAAGCATTCCTTAGTTAGACATTTGTTGTTGTGAACAGACTAGCGTCTCTTTCCAAGAAGTTCAGAGATAAGTTTAGTATCCTGTGTAAGAGTTTCTGCAGTAATGTTGCAGAATTTTAGGAAAAGAGATGTTTTGAGAAAACAAAAAGAGAAAGAAATTAAGAATATTAAAAGATTAAAAGAACAGTGTACTGTAACAGCCTCTTGGATTTTCAGTATATTTTAGAAACTGGTTTTAATTCTGATTTTATCCTTAACAAGAAGTGGGGAGATGGAAGTATGATATACCTGGCTACTAAGTGGATGTTGTGAAATATTTATGTTCCTTAAGAATCTTACCCTAGAAATTGTTCCCATTCCCACACTACAGATTCAAAAGGTACTGTAAGAGAGGTCTTAAATCCTATGGTGGTCACCATTTGTATTTACAAAAGTCACTCAGAATTGTGGTACTGAAAAATAARCGTTTGGAAATTGCCTTTGCTCTACAGTGGATAAATATGTTTGGTGCCTTTATTTACTTCTACAATAGGAGATATTAAATTAAAAGAGAAATGGGGAGGGGAGGAAAGCAATAGCATAATTGCAGTATAAATAATTTCTGTAGTAGTAATAGTAGGACAGAATTGCATTTACACTAGGAAGTTAATGGTATAAACTTTTTCATTTGAGCTATTATTATATTTTTATTCTATACTTAAGAATTCAGGATTGCGACTTCTGTGACATCATTTAGTAGAGGACGTTGATTATTTTGAGGACTCTCTGATCTGTCTGTAGTTTCCCAGATGTGTGTAATTCCTCTCGACCCTCTTGACAGGTTCTCCTTAATCCTGTTCTTCAGGATGACTCTGATAGGTCACTCACACCCCATTTCACAAGGAGGACATCTGAAGTAAAAGACAGTTGGCATGTCTGAAAACTGAGAGTTCAGTTTTACCCTTGGACCTTAGATGCAGCGAGTCCTTGATCTTGCTGTCTTCCTATAATTATTAAAGAAATTATGGCTGTACGTCTTTAATTATTGGGTAAAATAAACTGTTGTGGCAAGCTTTTTCTTAGTTTATGCTTCTTTTGAACATGTAGATGTAGTTGGATAAAACTTTGTATTTCAGAGAAACAGAAAGCCAAATGCCTGCCACACAAGCTACCCAGGGCAAAACTCTGTAGAGCTGGCAGTGCCAGTTCTTTTCTGTAGCACCAGTGGCTACAGTACAAATGTGGCACTGCTATTCTGAGATCCAGCAAGTGGCATGAAATTGTCTTACTGTWATTTTCAGAGCAACATGCACAAAGATGAGATGTATTAAAGATTGAGGCACTCTGTTCTGTTAAGACAGGCACTCCACAAAAAAAAAAAAAATCAGTAATAAACAGTAGTTGTTTATTACTGGTTTTGGAGAAATAATTTTTAATAAGCCCTCATTTCTTGAGGAAAACATACAGAACATCTTTTTGTGTCAGGACGCAGTTTAAATAAATAATAGTTTAACATAGCTTATGAATGTTAGCACTTGCAGTGAAGAGTTATATTTTTAAATAAAGTAATCAAATTTTTCCCTAATTCCCAGAAAATAAGAAGAGATGCTCCTAAATGTTGTCAGAGTGCTTTTAGAACAAGCAATTCATCATGTGCATGAAAATGAAAATTGGTTTTATGAAATAGCGTGGACAAAAATGGCATACATTAACTTGTCTTCTGATATATTGGCTATATTATTATACTATGCATCTTTAGTACTTGACCTTACATGTCACTAATATAATACACGTTTTATGATACAGTTACACTGAATGCTCTTTGTGGATACTGCACTACATCCCAAGGTTAGGATAAAGATAAGATGCATTAGAACAATATCTCTGACACTATTAATAAAGAAAATCAATCATTCTGCTGCTTCCTGTTCCCTTGCTTGCAATTTCAAGATCAGCAGCTTCCAAWAATTATTTTGCCAGCTCTACTGGTATGGTTGCTGCACAGAAGTGCTTCTAGGCTTGTTTCCCATGAAAGACTTTGACAACATTAGTGATGAAACGCTAATGGTCTTTTTTATTCGAACATATTGCTGTGCTGAATACATGAAAGGATTGTGATTGGGAGTTTGTTTTTGTTTTGTGGTGTATATACATATGCTCTGTTTCCATTTACATTGCTAGACTCAGCTGCTCTGACTTCATTGATGATGCAGTTTCTTTCAAGTGACTGCTGCCAGGTGTATTCATCTGAGATGTACAGTAAATGTTGGGGGTTTTTAATTGCAGCAGAGAAGGGCAAGGCAATAGAAGTAACCATCCAAAAGAGGGGGAAAAAGTAATGTAAGTAAAATAATAGAAATCGAAACAAACAAAAGAGAAGTAGTATAAAATAAAGAGAGAAGATCCTATGAACTAAAGCTAGCTTCTATTTAAACAGCTTAGCAATAGCTGTTGAAGAAACACAGTATTTCAAAGGAGGAAAACTCAGCTGCTGTTCAGTGAAAACAATGGGAAAAAAATGCTGGAAAGAATATTTTGTTCATTTTGCTGAAGTTAGGCGCAACAAGACACTTGAAAAATAAAACTAATAAAGTTGATTCTGGACTTACTCCCCTCATGCAGGAGAATGGTGTCATGCAATTGTAGGTTGTCCTTGTATTAGAGAGAGCAGCAGCGTATTAGCCATCAAATGTGGCAAAGGTTTTCATACTAAATAGGATAAATCTAGAGATATTAAATGGCCCTGGACATGCTGGAGTTTCTGGACACTACACTTTAAATAATGTATTAGAGACGTCCTAAGCACAAAGTCCAGTGGGAATGAATGACCTCAAACTGATCTGATGTAGCCACATAATTCAGGCGTATCTTCAATGACCTGCAGACATGTGGCAGTGCAAAATCAAAGTTACTTCCAAAACTATCATTTGTGGCTGGCTTCCCTGAGAAATGTGTTCTGCTGCAAGGACAAAATGCTGTTACAAATCTACTTCTGGAGGTATTGCTGGAATGAATAAACTGGAATTTCAACTATTCACTGATAATAACAGAAAAAAAAGCTGCGAGAAAAAAGGTAGTCTGGGCAAAACAGACAAGAACATTCYCTGGAAATATCTCAAAATTTTCCAGCAATACTAAGAAACATGAAGAAAATGTAAGTCTCAGAGTGTCTGTGTGTTGAGCTTTGTCATGTCTCATACAACAAAGCTGCAACAATATGTTTATAAATAGGTATTAGCATGTATGGCTGCACATACATTGCATGCATTTATTAAATCACTGAATACTGTATACTGCAAACCACTTCTTCCATCGCCACTTTTTAATGAGATGGAGATCATCCATCACTCATCAATCTCATTTTTTAAAATTTACTTCTGTTGTTCTGCCTGCTGACTTCTGACATCACTGCTTTGTAACTATTCTGCTGCAGAAGTTATTTTGGGATGAATCTTTCTTTTGTTTTACAGCTGATAGAGCATATTTAGACAGCTTCTTAGCAAAGACCTTCAGAACAGAGCCAAAGTAATCTCTTCATTCATGTTTTTTGTAGATTCCAGCCCTATCTAAAATCTCCATGTGCCTTTTTTTTTTTTTCTGATTGCTTAACTCTGAATTCCAGCTTCAGGCACCCACACTAGGTGGTTTTTTGTTTTTTTTTTTTTTTTTTTTTTACTAACAAGTTGAATTCCAGCAATTGCTCTGTTAGTGCTAGTTGGCTGGTTGTTCTCTAGTGGTGTTGTGCACTAAACTTTAAGCAAACTAAATTCACACAAAATTTAGTCCAAATCTGAAGTTGTCAAAGTGTGTTGAAATGTTGTTTCAGTGTTTTTACTGAAATATTCTGAAGAAGCTGAAACATTGTTATGACTATCTGCTTTACAATTACTGCTTTAAAAGAGCAACTGTATTGCAACTTTTTATTACCAGGAAGATTAACAAAGAATTCAGATTTTTTCCATGTCATGAAATGTTATGAAGATATTCTGTATTCTGTCTTTCTGTATTATACCCGGTTCTTTTTACTTAGCACTACATACAAAAAGCCAAATTGAGAAGAAAATTGATGCTTTTGTTCTGGTGGGGTTTTATTAAGGATTAATCAGAAAGTAAAACTTTCTCAGTTTCAGATTGACATGTAATTAACAAAATAATAAATTACAGGGTGAAGAAAACTTCAGTGAAGCTTTAGTGCTCTATTGACTTTTTTGTTTCAGGTGATCCTGTGAGAACAAGCTCACCTAGAAACATTTGTGGTCATTTAGAATATCTATTAAACAACTTGATACTTTCAAAAGTCCTTCGTATGCTGAATATRTCGTACATGAAAAAGAAAATAATCATTGTCTTAGTTTTTTCAGTATGTTAAAGTAGAAGCCCATTGAGGTGACACTGAAGGGATAGTCCACATTTTTCTGCTCTATTTGGTGGATAAAGTACAATATTCCTTAGTGCAGACAGGAAGGTCCATTTTGCAAGTGCTAAATGTATCTAGAGAGGGGAAATTACTCTAAAAATATTTTGGAAAAAGTAAAAATATTTTGTGTTTATTGAAATCACATTGTACACAATGTAAAAAAAAATGTAGGTAAACCAAARCTCAACAAAATATGCCAGAAAGAAGGGAGACTGCTGGAGTTGTAATTGTACAAGTGAGTCTATATTTCATCACCCACGGAGTTGCAAGTAAAACATCTCTTCACCTAGCTAGTAGCCTTTCCCTTTTTGATATCCCAGCACATTTTATACTTGTAAGTGCTGAGATGATGTTGCAATGTTTGTTCATGCTGATGACAGCAAATACTCAATTCTGCCATTTTTCTGCATGGTTTAGGATGATAATCTAGTAAAAGATTTAAGTGGATACAGATTTCTGCCAGCTTTAGTGGACTACTTGCTAAGTAGTTATGAAAATGTTTTGTTACGCTGTACTGGGTCAAAACCTTTGTGCTGAACAAGTTTCAGTTGAATTGCATGAAGGCTTTTTCATAAAGTAACATTGCTGTTAAYCAAGAGAGTGAGAAACTGGGCTTTGGCTTTTTTTTTGATCTTTATTTTTTTTTTAGCTCAGTTATGTTAATAAAAACCTATGCTGACATATGGTATTTTTATTTCAGAAGAGTTGCTTATGTGCACTTAAAAGTATCTTTTTAAAAATATTGCCTTTGAAAATTTTATGTTTCTCCTCTCTTATGAACTCTGAAAACAGAGAAACTTTCTTTAAAAGCTTTGAAAATTACTCCTTACAGCACTGGTATATCCCCATGAATGTTTCAAATCTTATGCCTTGTGCATTGATTTGACTTCTTTGTTCTCTGTAACTGAATTTTAAAAAGATAGAACCCATGCTCTTAAAAATGAACAATAATAATTTAAAAAAAAACCGTTTTTTAAGGGAAGCTATGTCCAATAAGCAGGTTCATGTAGCACACTACAACTTTACTTATAGATGCAGCGTGACCCCAGACATCTATTGAACATCAAATCAACTTCAGTAAGTTATTAAGCTGTGTGACACTGGCACACAGAARCCTTCATGACAGCTTAATCTTGATTGCTGCCAGTGAAGTCAAGAACAGGGAAACAGCTTTGCCTTCAAGGATGCAAGGTTAGGCTTTTAAAGCAGAAGTGACCTTGCCAGTTGTACAGATCAGGAAGTTTTCCAGTGTAGTAATGTCTTCRTTTTATGGCATTTTTATCTTCTCACATACTGCATTGAAGCATGATGTGCCAGCAACTGCTGAGTCAGGGTGAGACAACAGATACCTTTTAGATCCATAAAAAACATTCTGATTCGGAAGATTTTTCTACTAAAATTGTTTATAGCRACATGGACCTGGTTAGGGTATAAGGGTATGTGAGGTTGCACTGGCGTGTCTGGGGTGTGGTGGCATGGAAGGAAGAGATGCTGAAGAGCTTGGAAGCAGGTGGACCCCCAGCATTGCAACCTTCCTCCACTCCAGCATGAGGAAATTGGCCTTCCTGCCACCCCAAGGTGAACCCAGATGCTTCAGGCTCCTTAGTGTCCTACGGATATAAATGCTCACCACAGAAAAGYTGGCTTATGTGCAGACTTCCACGTCCCATAGTTTCTCTGCAAATTGCTGTTGAGGAAAAAGAGTAATGAGAGGAGTGTGGGGATTAGTGGGATGTTGGAAACAAAAAGAACACAAAACAATCCAACCTAAGTTGGAGAAAGGTAAAACAGAGCCTTTGGGGGATTTTATTTTCCCTCAAATTTCAGATTTACCAACATGAATCACGAACTGAGAAGACAGATGAACTGCTGCTCTTGTCTTGCTTGTTGGTACCTGAAAAGGTTGTGACGTGTTTTTGAGGGAAGACTTTGAGATACACAGTGACTTCTGTTATCAATGTTGAACTGTGTATCCTAAGATTCAGAAGTGTTTTCATTTCTGTTTGTATACCTGTGGCTGCCATCAACATGTAAAATGCATCGCCACCCTCGGGCTAAAGTCAGATATATGTCAACTACAATGGGAGCTGCAAACTTGTGGAATTACATTATGYTTGAGAAAAGAATAAGAAAATTGATATCCTTAATGGACACTAGCTATTTCCTGAAGGAGACAAACTCTCCGTTTCACTCATGCCATGCATTTTCAAAGGATCTCCTTGAATTTCATTTAATCTAGTACTTTAAAAGGATTTTCTTTGATTGCATATTAAAAAATCGACAATGTTATAGATAAGAATTTTTAAAATGGTAGATGATTTGAGATGATTAATTCATTTCTTGAGATACCTCAAAGAAGCAAATTTTCAGAAATGTCTTAGTATGCCACGTCACTTCAAGAACCAAAACCTGGGGAGGCAAAATCGCCAGGCACCATTGAAAATCTTGTAAACTACCAGAAACATTAATACAGCTTGAGAATAGCATCTTAACACAGCACCAAGGTTTTGCAACTACTCACAGTCATATTACAAGAGAACAACATTAGAAAAAGCAAATTCTCAATCAAATATTACATCCAAAACAGGGTAATGTTTTCAGAGAAGAAATCTTTGCTCTACGTGACTTGTTCTTTTTGGAAAATTCAAATACATAAATACTGAAGTGGATTATAAATTCCCTAAGGAAAACTTAATACAGTAGCGGATATTCCACAGCTTACATTCAGACTGATAAAATATATTTTTCCTTTAGTTTCTTTTTATTATCCAGTGCAATATTTTAAAATAACACTCTTAAAGTAATTTTATTTTACAGTGTCTGTGAATGTCTCGTTGTCCTCACATGGCCCCTGCAGCCAGACTTGGCACTTAAAAACACACATGGTGTCTCTTGAGTCTGTGTGTTTCAGAATAACAGAAAATCTGCTGTTTGATAATGTCAGTAAGCCGTATAACAGTTCAGCAGACACTGACTCAAATCATGTATGACATTGCTACCTAAATATTTAATATACACCAAATGGAAGTATGGAGAAGTTGTAGGGAAAAATAAGACAAAATGCCTTTCTCTATGTTTTAAACAGAAATGAAAAAATAAGGAGCATTAAGAACAACAACCATTAAGAACAAGTGGGTTCAGGAGACTCCGAGAAGAGTGGCCATATTATCACAGGGGACTTCACAGATGATGAGATTGTACTCTACAGCTACAGCCTCTTGTTTCTTGCATTCTTGTATTTTCATWTGCAATAGAGTTGTCTTCTAAAAAGCATTGTTGCAGAACACATTTTCCATAGAAAATGTGGTACTATTACAAATAATATTCTGAATACTTTGTATAAATGGTTGAAGTAAAAGTTCATATAAATGGATTCAAAATCTTTCAAAATAATTTTAAAATCCAGTTCTTAGCTTCTTTTACTAGTGATCTTCTCTATTTACAGCTAAGCATAGAAATTTGGGCTAGGTAAAAGTCTGAGTTGTAGCTACTTTTTAAAATTATTTGGGAAAGAATGAAAAGAAAATGTGGTAAGGGCAGAGGAGTAGGGTGGGAAGAAAGAAAAAAAGAAAATGTGTAATTAATTTAAGTTCAGGCAGACATGAAAAACATAAATGAATTACTTTTTTTTTCTGATTATGCAGAATGTTTTAAGAATGTGAAACAAGTATAGGGTAGTATGAAAAATGCATGAGAAAATGGTGAGGTACTCRTGAGACTGCACACACCTGAAAACATTAGCGGTGAAGAGGTTGAGCTCTCCCCCTTTCCTTTTTAGTTTAATGCCACTTCTGGGACTAGTACTCTTCTTCAAGTAAAAGCTATTGAAATTCTGCTGATACTATAGCATTTTTAAGTACAGCTGGCAGAAAATAATTGGTTATCCTGCTGCTGCTCCTAGAAAAATCAGAGATCCCATGCTGCTGTCTCTTCTCACCTGAGAGGAGATACAGTGAGAAAAAAGCACGGATCCTGTTTTGGTGCTGTTCCTCAGGTCACATTCACAAATAGCATGGATTTCTCATAAATGTAAAATATTTTGCAAAGACACATACTTGTTCCTAAGAAAAGTTCCCCTGAAGTCAGTACAGCTATGTGTGCAGTTGTAGCTCAACTGTTTGCATGATCATGACCCATCTCTATTGAAAAGCTGGTCCTCTAATGGTATTTACAAGTAGCAATATGGTATTTATGACAGAAGAGCTAATCTTTACCCAGAACTTTAGAAATGCAATGAAAACTGATTCCATTATTGATTTCTGGTGTTAGGGCTCAAGTTGGTTAAAAAAAAAAAAATCAACCATAGTTGTAACTTAATAGTGTCATAGATTTACTGTCTGCCCCTGATCTAAGCTCTGTTTAGAATTAATTTTGTAAGTCAAGTGTATTTGCTTACATTTTGGAGATAGTTTAAGAGATAATCCACATTTTTTCACCAGTGTGAACTACTGAAGTAGAGAAAACAGAAAAATTCAGCTCTCTGGTAATTCCAAATATTGGAATTTCATTGAAGGTATCTTATTTACTTCAAAAACTCTAAACATGAAATATTGAATAAATTCTTCTATCAAACAATGTGTCTTTTCACAGATAAACTTTGACAAACTGCTTATCCAAGTTGTGCCTGTTTTCTTCTGACTATGCCAAATATAATAAATGTTGACAGGTGCAACTTTGTAGCATCGCCTGTTCTGGAAACACGTTTTGCCAGGCTTTACAGGAATTAAAATTTTACATATGGAGCTGCAGATTCATTGAAATGTCCAAATCCCTTTGTCTGTTTGCTTTTCAAATTTTCTGGCCCTTTTTCACACAGGTCGGAGAACAGTTTTTCTATTCTTATGCAAATCTAGTCTGCAATGGAGAAGGCTGAAATATTATTCCTACTGGACCTAGAAACTGCAGAAACTCTTAGCAGAAGCTAGTAGCAAGAAAACTCCTCTCAAATCCATATGAAAAACCCCACTCTAAAATAACGGATACACTAAATCAAACCATGAGATTTGCTCTTAGCTTGATTGTTGGGGAGTTTTTGTATTTATGTATGGAATGAAGCCTTCCCCATAATGTCTTGTATTCTTGTGTAGACTGAAGTTTGTGTTTTTATTTTCTTTGGTATGAACTAGTTGATGGTTTTGTATCATTGCTGATGCTCCTCATTCACCAGCAAAAATATAGAAGAACTGACTGTTATACAGGATTTTTAGTTTTTTAATTGAAATTCCTGTCTGTAAAATTTGCATTAACAAATCTTGTGATAAACCAGAGAACTTATTAGGAACATTATCGGATTTTTTAGTATTGGTGGTAGGAAAATCCTGCAACTTGTGATTCTATTTTTTAATCTTTTTGGGTTTTTAATTTATTTCTCTTTTCTTAGTTTTAGCGCTCATTCACACTTGATTATTCACCTCAGTTCCTTTTCAAAGTGTCGGTAGAATTTTGTAGGAAAATAAGCTAAAGTAGCTGCAAGTTAAAGGGATTCCATTGGTGTGATTTGTTGATTACCTGGTTAAATGTTTTCACTTTAAGGTGCCTTTGTGTGTTGCTATCACTGATAGTCTTTGAGAGCAGTTCCAGGGGCAATAAGTTATCTTTGTCTGGTTTTATCCTTCATAGATAAAATCAATTTTGAAAAATATCTGGTTTTGTCATTAAAGATAGAGTAAAGCAACACTTTTCTACTCATCCTTCATTTTCTCATAGCTTTGGACCTTAGATCTGGGTTGAATTTCATGGACTGAAGGTCTTCCTTAATTTTTTATAAGTTTTGCTATTGAAATTATTTGTCAAATTTTATGTTCTAATAATGGATTATGTTTACACTGTGGCTGTGAGAAGATGGAGGGAGATTTGCCATGCCGTGCCACTGGCTGGCAACTGTGAATTATTTCTCTTTGTGCATCTTTTCCTACATAAAAACCCAAAAATTTGATAGACCGCTATTCTCATAAATGTTTAATAGAAGTAGAAAATAGCTTCACTAAAAGTGGCAATGTGGTATATGTAATAAACAAGACAATTTGGGCACTTCTAGATGGAAACAGAGCTCCTCAATGAGAAAAACAACATCTTTGTTCTTTGGGGTTGTAAAGATTACTCAGCACAGAAATCCAGAGCTCAAGATGTAACCTGTTGCTAAATAAAGTGTTGTGGTCATAAAGAGCATTAAGTATTTTTGAGTCTTAGACTGCAAGAGAGATCTCCATAATTTAGGATAGCCTGGGGGTACTAATGATGATAAACCCACAAAACATCTGTTAAACATTAAAAAGAAATTTTTCCTTCATTACAATCAGTAATCTGATTGCACATATGAGTGCAGTGGGACAAAATGGCTGTAAGTGAATGCTCAGTAAATTCCCAACAATCCTCTGAAGCCTGCCACAGTCTGCTGCAGTCTGTCTAGCCTATCTAGATTCCATCAAAGCCTCTGATAGCGACTCTTGAGTCCAAAAAGACAATAAGCTTGTTACAGCTCAAAGGACAGCCTGCCAAGAGACCTGCTGTAGCCTTTTGGTTTCCCCTTAGTGGTGGGAGTGGTATGTGGTGCACAGGTGTAGAATTTACTATTCAAAAATTCAGAGGAGAGGAGGAAAAGTAGTAAATATAATGAATGTTGGTACATTTTCCTGACTTTTTATTTATTGTTATGTTGGAACCACTCAAGGGCTATTGTCTTATACTAAAGTTATAACAGTATTAAAACTTGGTTAATACTGAATTTGGACACAGATCTATCAAAGCATTTTAATACATTAAGCAAAAATGACAATTGATCTCTTTTTCATTTCCTGTTTTAGTGTTGAGAAGGTAATGTAAGAGTCCTTTCTCCTTCCCTGTTTTTTGTTATCTCTGTTTCCATAACTAATAGAAAAGCATGTGCATGACAGCCAATATTGGCACAACTCTGTTCTACTGCAGAATGTACTTTTTGGTTGCATATATTTAAACTTTGGAATATCACCCATTAGCTAATGATTTTCAGTATCAAATCACATTTAATTTGCAACTAAATTTGGAGGCAGAATAAACCTGTAATACCTGATTCTACTATTTTTAACTGGTTTTCTTTAAAAATAATTTTACTTTTTTATATTTAACTCTTATTCTGATTGTATTCTTCATGTGATTTCCTCTTTTGAAGTACCTGTACAATTTTGTAGGAAAAGCAGCTGAAGTAATTGAATGTAAAGGTATTTTATTAGTGTAATTTGATTTTCTGTTCATGTTCCAGTACCTACAAATGATAAGGAAAAAACTATGGTTCTTAAAGGAGAAAATAAGGTCTGTAATTCTGTCATTTGCTTAAAGGAAAAGAATCAAGGAACTGAAAATTTGCGTTTGGATCATCATTTTTGTGTTGTACAGGTTGCTGAGTTCCTGATAAAGTGAATGTTAAGTGATCAAGCAAAATTAAGTTAGATATTAAATTGTGAGAACTTCTGGGTTATGTGTGTTTGAAAGAAGTGCACGCAGAATAAAGTGCTATACTGTAGTTATATCAGGTACAATGTGCAACTGTATGTTGGTAAATATTGCAAAGACTAGCTTTCACCAGGTCTTATCTAGATACTTTTAAAATAATTATTGAGCTAAGATGCATAAATGCTGCATATATTTCCATTTATTTATTTAAATATGTGATAAAAAAATACTAAATTAAGAGATACAGTCATACGGTGCATGAAGAGGTGTTCTAATGGCACCTACATGTAAGGTAATGAAACAAATTTAGAATTCTATTCTTCAGATGGCAGAGTACATAAATAGACAGAACAGTTATGCTGTCTGTCTCCAAATCACAAATAGAACAGATCCAGCTGATAAAATATTTCTGTCAATTAGAATACAAAAGAGGAAAGAGTATGTCCTCATTCTGCAGGATAATAAGCAGGACTGTTCTCTACATCTGCTGACCCCCACTGACTTTACATGGATTTTTTATGGGTTATTTTTCCTTCCTGTGCTTGCAAAAACCCTTCTTCTACTTACAGGAATATTGAAGAAAAAAGAAATGATGACAATAAGAACTAAGAAATAAAGCAAGGGAAATGGATGTTTGGAATTTACCTTTAATTTTAATATTGTTGGTGTTGACAGTGCTCCTTGAGGGAATAGAGGAGTATCTTCTTTCCCTATTTAACATGCTATTTGAAATTTCCTTCAGCTTTCCCTCTCTATTGAGACTTGCTCAAAGAAAGAATGTTTTGAAACAACAGCAATAAAAATATATCCAAAATATATAAGRAATACAAAAGATTACAGCTTCATAAGTTTAAGCACTGAATTTAAATGTTTCTTCACTATTGTGATACAGGAACATTTACTGCTGGTGGAAATTTTAATTTAGCTAGATGTTCAGTGGGCTGTTTGTTTTCCTTCTGCAGACTGCAATGAGTCATTGTAAGGGTGCATTGTTGACAAAGTTTAAAACTAGAAATTTGCAACAGCCCTCTGTCAAAATCTGAACAGTATCTCTTCTATGGTTGGAGAAATGATAGATTTTGCTTTTCAAAGTTTAATCATAGCTTTTGCAAACAATCAGTGTGTAACTTACTGGGGTTTTTTTGGTGGTGCTTTTTTCTGTTGTGCCAAAAATGTTTCAAAACTCTGTTGTGTTTAATGAGCAACAGACTCTACAGCTTGGTGATTAGGGCCTGGGCTGAGAAAGATACGATTTTAGGAATAAACAGCATGAGATGAACAGCTTTGCCTGATCCCATTGAAATACAGACTTGATGCTGTGCTCCTGTAGCCTGGGCCACTATCCTTAACATCTGGTTATATTGAGAAGGTGCAAGCTCATCTTTGAAAAACATTTTTTTAAATAATAATGCTAAGTGGGTTTTGCAAAATTTTCTGCTGAAACTTTTGGGTGGTTTTCATTTAAAAAATATCAGAACATTTGTGGGATTTGTTGTAGAAAAGAGTTGCCTGACTTCAGGCTTTTTTACTGAAAACCAGTGCAGGAAAATGGTCTATACAGACCCTCAAGTATGCTGTCAATCAGAAARAACTGTTAGGTCATGCAGTTGTTCCTTCTGGGGCCACAGGAGGGTTGAGCACAGGTTATGGCAAACCCGTGAATAGGTTTGCTATAGAATATAGAAAATAGGAATTATATTTCACAGAGAGAAGTTCTTGAGAGAATACAGCTATTAAATAAAAATAAACCTTTTGGGGGAGCCAGCATAGGAAATAGTTAAATGTGCTTTCTGTATGAATCTGGCTCAACTGTTAGTCTTGCAGAAATACCATAGCATATTTAGTTGTTTCACTCATTTAGTTCAAGTAACAAGATCAGTATTAGGTAAACTTTTATGTGCATAAATAAGAATCCTGGAACTYTGTAGGTCATTATGGGATACACATGGAACTAATGTGCTAGTTTTTTTGGGATCTTTCTGAAAATAAATAAAATGAGTGAGCAACTGAAATACAGTCTTTCAACTCACTGTTTTTTCACGTGATCATTGTAGACATGGAGAGCCTGGTCTCTTTTTTGTCCTGTGGAAGTTCCTTTCTCCTCTGTTGAATGAAATATTTGTTTTATACCTGAAAAGTATGATCATTAAATGCTCCAGACTCTGTATTTTCCTTATCCACCTCGAAAGAAATCTGAATCTTATTGTGAAGGGAGGAAGAAAAGTTAAATTAAGAAAACAGTTAGTGGAGATCTTGGAGAAAATCAGGATTCCCATGAAGGTGGAACTCTTCTTAACTTTTCTGGGGAAAAGATGTAGGCAAGGATGCTGAAAGCAAGCAAAACTGTTGACAAGAGAGAAGCTTGGGAATATGGTAAAGAGTTGTATAACCTTTGCCAAGTTAACATCAGCTCACATCAGTAGGAATTGTTTAAAACCAAAAGGTGCCTTGTTGATGCCAAAATTCCCTTGTTAAAACTCTGTAGAAATACCATGTCTTCGTGAAATCTGCAATAGTTGTTATAGACCTTCAGACATTGACATAATTTATTGTTGTGCATTTGGAAAGTTTTTGGCTACAGTGAGGTCTGGAATTCAGTTTTCAGCTGGATTCTGGTGCAGTCGCCCTAGGAATCACAAAGCCTTATACAAGGGAGGGATAGGAGGTTGGCAGAGAGCTGCTGTGGCACAGATTCAGCTACACTGTGCTTATTGACTGTAGTGTTAGCTGAAGTAAATGGAATGAGCTCATTTTGCCTCTGGAAGAAACTTGACAGCAATATGGATCTTWCTGTTGACTTCTTTAAAATTCTGGATGTGGCAATTAATATATGAAACTCCAAACTACTGAAGCTAAGCTGCCAAAGCTAGCTTAGGCTTTTTTTTTTCCCAATGTAGCACAAAATGCCATATGAGCACCCCCTGAGTCTAAACATTCAGGTCCTTGGATGACATCTCAGGGCACTGCTTTATGAAGCAAAGCCTTGCTTTCCTGAAGCTGAAAATAAGATGCTCACTTTTCTGGCAAACTGGTCTGGCAAAAACGTTGCATAAAAACTCAGTGTTTCCTAGCTTTGAGTTAATCATTAAAAATAACTATTTTGTGGCAAATCTCACAAACTGCAGAAATAGAACTCAGTGTTTTGTAAAAATTCCTAGATGAGAAAGAAAACCTCTTAGAGAGCAGGGATGTATTTTTCATACTTGTAGTATTAATCTACATTTGACATAAAGAAGCAAGCTTACTCGGCTTTTTTTCTTACATATGCATGCTCTGTCTTCAAAATAGTCAACTGGAAAAAAGGAAACAACTCATTTTAACTGTTTTGTTAAAGCACTCGTTTGAATTGAAACCAAATAGCCTGTTGCAAAGCTGCCTCTCATTTTCATGCTATTATGCAAACAAACAGTAGAGATGAATCACAGAGATTACTTCTTAATCCATTTTCTGGAACCATGTTTAGGACACGCAAGTCAAAGCAGTTCAAGATCCTGCAAGGCTGCTCTCAGTAACAAGCAGTGCCACTGCTCAAGTTCAGCAAACGTGGCCCAGGACCTCGGTGAAGAAACCAGAGCTTTGAGCAGTTAGTGGAAATAGCCTTGCCAAGTTTCTTGCAGAATCACAAAAAAACATGTTGTTCCTTCATGATCAAGGTAAATAACTTCCTATATTGAACCCTAGTCTTCAAATAAGTAATGSAGATACTTAAAAAATGCCTTTTAGGTATCTTATTTAGAAGATTTTTTCTTAGGACCTTAGTGGAGTCCCTCCTCAGGTCGTTAAAAAGACAACTACTCTTCATTCACCTGGCAAACAGACCAGATTACTTTTACTCTGAATGAAGGTCAGGTATCAGACACATCCTCCCTGTGTAAGTTAGTTCAAAAAATAGGATAGGTAGGGCTTTCAAAGCTTAACAAGCTTGTCTTGTCTTGGTCAATACCACATGTATTGTGCCACTTACATGTAATTTTTGGATAAGGTTCTTGCCACACAATTGTTTGCAGGATTGTGTTAGTTTTCTAATTTTTTAAATTTTTTTTTWAATTATGAATGACATCTATTCAKGAGCAAATAGGTAACAAAGCACGGAAATTGCCAATGAAATATGAACTGGAAAGCAGAAGCTCAGATCTCCTCCCCCACTGGTGGTCATGATGTTCTTACCTCTGTAGGAATAACCTCTGTTCAATTTCGCATCTGTACTAGCTGGTTGTTATGGATTTAAACTGCAGTCAAACAAAATTAGTTCAGGGATCAACTGTTAGAAATAATAATAATAATAATAATAATAATAATAATAATAATAATAATGCTATGTGTAGTAGCAATGGTGTGAGAATCCACTGCTGTTTACATAACTTTCAAAGGAGTGTGGAATTAAAAAATGAGTAGCAAATCTGAACCAATTGAGGTGTGAAATAAAAAGCAACTGCAGTACTTTCAATCATGAAATGTGGTCTCAGTTTATGCACAAAAATTAAAAGCTTGCTTTTCAAAGTAGGAAGTTCTTTTGAATTCTCACCATATTGCTTTTACAATGTCATATGTCTTTCTTTTATCTTCAGAAGCTGCTTTACTACCAGGACAAGGTAGTCTCAGTTTTTTTCTCACATGTCTATTTGTAGGATATTAAATCATTCCATTGTCAGTATCATAATGAAAGAGTTAGGCAGAGAATATTTATTTCCCCCTAAGTCAGCCTAAAATGAAGTTTTGATTGGTCAATACTTCGCAGAAAATTATGAGAGTTTGAGATTGAGCCCTGCATTTCTAAGGAATGTTGAATTCAAGTTTTATGAAAAAGACAGTTTCTTGCTCTGTAGGTAACATGTTAGTTTTTAATGCCTAGGAGGAAAGAGTTTAGGTAACAGAGTTTACTACAATGAGTTTAACACAATGTGGACAGGTTTCCATTCCCAAATTTTTCAGGGAAGTTATACTAACATTATACTGAATTTCTAAGTTTTTCAGCAATTGACACTCTTCCAACAACATTAATTGCTTTTTTTGGGATCTCTTTTTAAGCTTTATGTCAGGATAATAAATGCTGTGTTTCACTATAATTAGAAAAACTGTAAATTAATACTTTCTCATTTCCAAATCTGCTAAGTGGCAGCTCTTAATATGTTAATAGGTAAATAAATGTAAGTTAATAAATAAATCAATATAAAAGAACAGTTGAGAAAAATTCATACAGGAAGGTAGAAAAGAGCATGATGGTTTTCCTAGAATTTAAGATCTAAAAGGATATAGAAAACTTATTCAGCAATTACAGAAATGGTCAAATGAATGAAGAAAAGTGTTTAAGCCATGGAAATCTCAAAGTCCAAATTTCACTGCTTTTATTGGTATGTCTTCATTTAAAATAATGTTTCTCAGATTGCCAAAGKAAATAAATATCTCCATTCAAAAGACTTCGGGAAACTGCTTCCTATTGGTCAATGTCTYTGCTTTTAAGCTGAAGAGTTCTCTGAAAAGCAGTGTCTTCAGAAAACTGAGACAGGAGCTAGGAGGGACATTACATCTCTCAATTCAAGATGGATACATAGAAAAACATTTCTGTATGGAAAGATTTTATAGGAGACAGTTTGGACTTCATGTAGTTTTTAGTGATGCAGCCCAAAGATAAAATACAGTTATTTTATTGCTGTGTTAGATATGACAGTCTCATGGCAAGGATGAAATCCTGTGGGAAATCTGTCGAGGTTAGTGGGTCCAAGATACTAGTCAGTGTGCATTTTCCCAAGCAGGCAAGAGTTAAATTGTGTTCAAATGTATTTGCACTTTTTCGTAAGCATTGCTATAAGTTCAAAACATGAGTAAATGAAAATGAAGGGCTTCTCTATAGAAAATTGTAATGTTCTATATTAGTACATTAGTAATTAGTGTATTATGTGAAACCAGAGACCTGGTAGAACAGTTATACATTCGCACAAAATGTCATACAATGCGCCATAAAATACAATAAAATGAATTGCATTAKAACTGTAGGAAAATTACTTTGTGAAAAAGACATAAATAGATGCAGCAGTGAAAAATAACATATGTCAGTGGTAACAAACTAATGGACTGAGAGAAGAGAATTAAAATTCAGTGGTTAAGAAGGTACAAGAACATTTTTGATGTTTTGGCCAAATAGTGAAAGATGAAAGAGAGAAATTGCAATCACACAAGTTGACACCTTTGAGTTGAGTTTTAGAAAAAACAAGGTGCAAGTTAGAAATGTCAGCTAGAACAAAATCATTGAGATATARACAGTATAGCAGTTGAACTGAAAAATGGGGTCAGAGAATCACAAAACTCTCACAATTCAGGTTAGAAGGGACCTACATAACTCATCTCGTCCAATCTTCTTCTTGAAGCACGGACAACTTCAAAGTTAAAGGAGGTTGCTCAGGGTCTTGTTGCGTTGAATTTTGAATTCAGAAAAATTTGTCAGAACTATTTGTCTGAACACAGATTCAGCCCCCAAAAAAGAAATCAGAAAATTAAATCTTTCTGGGAAAACAGAAAGTTTTTAGGCACTTTCATTGTGAAATATTTTTTTCCCTGTACCCTGGCAGAATTTGTCTTACAGCAGCTTGTGACTATTGACTCTTGTCCTCTGAGTATGGTGTATGATATCTACATAAAAATAAGTAACAAACTTTTGATCAAYAGTGCAGCCTGCTCCTACTTCCATCAAGATACTCCAGATAATTTTCCTTATTTTTTCAGTTAAAAATCTTTACATTCTACTGTGTTCCTTCTGTCTATGGATTTAAAAACCACATGATCCATGCTGGTTTTTTGGAGGGYGAGGGGGCAGGAGAAATGGGAATCAGATTTATTCAAATCAGGATTTTTTTTCCCCCCACATGATATCAGCCTGTCCTACAGATCACAAAATTTGTAGCATTGTCTGTAGTGTAGCTAGTTTCCAGAAGAGAGGCATTTGCCCACCAGAGAACCTACGTTTCACTTAGTGTCTTTTTTTATGGGAAAGGAAAAAAAAAGAGATTTCTTTATGACTTCTGTTTTAAATCAGTGTGCCATCTGCAGTAAATAGTCTGTGCCACCTGAATATTATGTGAAGCATATTTCTGTAACCATTGGAATTTTTATTCAGAATATGCTGCAGGTTTGATTACATGGTTGGCAATCTGTCTCTGCATGCATGGCACAGATCAGGGCAACAGCCTCCTCCATTATTTCCTAACCTTCTGTCTCTGCCTTTTTGTAATGCTGCTCTGTTCACTGCTAATGTGTCTTTTGATCTTCCCAGCACTGTCACAGCAGAAGTTGCCTTTCTTCCACACAAGTATTTGAAAACCTGTCAAAGTGCTGAGGTTTTCATTATATGCTTTTCATCATTACTCTGTCTACACCGAACAAGTTTATTTCAAAGGCTTTGCAAAAAATGACAAGAAACATGACAATTTATTTCCTTGTCCTTTCATTAGATTAGAAATACCATGAAATATTTAGAATCCATTTACTGTTATTAAAAAGCGTGATGCACTTTGCTTTTCCCAAGAAAAGACAATGAGAGAATGAGAAATATTAATTTAGGATGTTATGGTGATTGAGGGGCTTTGAGTCTGAGGCATTTGAGTAGAAAATCTATATATTTGTAGTTCACAAATACAAATGTTTTAATTACATTTTTAGAGATGAATTGCTGTGAATAACATAAAACAAGCAAGGATAAAAACCCACTTTTGATCCAGTAACTATAGTATAGGTGTTCTTTGTAGTCAGCCTTAGAAAATTCCATTTTCTTTTGCTCTGAATCACAATTTAATGTGGTATTTATTGTCAGGCTATTAAAGATATAAGTGCTATATAACCCATAGTTTCTTTTTTCTCTTAGTGATATTGCATTTGATACAGATCAAGAGATTTTTGCTTAATGTTTCCTCTTAACAACTGAATATGAATAAAATGCGCGGTATAAACTGACAAGTACCRTGGTTGGAAAGGTGCCATCCCGTTAAAATACTCATCTCATGAATTACAACTTAAAAATTTTTCAAGCAATCCTAAAGCTAAATCTAATTGTAGAATTCTCAAAGATATAAGAAGAAATAATTTTTAATTTTATTAATGTTAGCTGTTTTATAGTTATGAACAATACTGTTACAAAAAATTGAAGTATGCTTTGTGTGTATGCAAGTGAGCATGATTTTAAGGGATGAAATTTTGGGCCTGATTAAAGCAAATAGGAGCTGTGCCATCTGATATTGTTTGCCATTTTTAAAACGCCCTCTCAGAATCTCTACAAGAGAAGACCAAGTAGGAGAAGCCAATGTGAGCTTTGGATTTTGCAGAGTGTTTTTAGTGTCTTGGGGAGGAGGTTTCTAAATAATGTGCTTTAGGAATACTGCAGTAAGTTAGTCTCCATATAACATACAGCGAACTTCCATTCCTCCTGAGCCTTTGAATTACTTGTTGTTACTTTGCATTCACCTGTACCCTTTCAGATTTGTATGGATCTAGCCCAGCTGGARATCTGGGAATACATATAAAGTAGGTATACCTCACTGGACAATTTTGAGAAGATGCTCCTTAAAGGAGTGAAGTATAAGACGAATAAAATCTAGCTGTATTTTTACCAAAAGATCTTCAGCCTGAGATTTAGAAAATTGAAGTGGATAAAATTCTGTTGAAAAAAATACCTTCAGTGTAAATTTACAATAGAAATATCAAGCAGTAAAGAGAGTCAATGTAATAAAAACACTGAGAGAATGTCATTCTAACTCACAGTTAATTTGCATGGTCTCATTAAACCAACATCTTGAAATAAGGTTCATTTAATTATTATGAGCTGCTAAGTACAGATATAAAATATTGACCTTTGTAAAGGACATCAGTCGTTTTTACTGGATTTCAAACATCTGTCTCTGGGGTAGCAATTTAAGACTTGAAGTGATTTCCTCTTTGAGTTGCTTCTGGTAGGTAGGAGAAAAGTGAGAGGGTGAAATGAAAGTCAGAGCCCACCAATACCTGGAATTTTCCAATATCAGGATTTAATCAATACATTTCATATAAATATTTCTGAATTTAGAAAAGAAATTGTGTCAGTCTCCCACCTGAAGGGTTGGTTGCATTTATTCTTGGAGTTGTACTCTAAAGTAATGCACAGCTAGTTAGTGCCAAAACATCAATAAAAGCAAATGAGTTTATTTGACATATATATTTGGCATCATGAATTTTGCAGGCACAAAGCAATTGTATGGGGTTTTTTTTCATATTAAGTACACATCTGATATTTATGCACTGACTTGTTTTTTATTCAAAGAAACATAATAAACAGCACTATTAGAAAGCTGGTATTTTCCATATTTTTTTGAACCATTTGGAAAACAAAACAATGTAGCAAGTCTGAACATTTTATTATGATCTTATTTTGCTCTTCTTCCATATTTGCAAGCTTGCCCTTAATTTACTAAAGAAAACAGAAGAAACAGAATTAAATTGGAGAAAATAAAAGAAAAGAGGAAAAAGAAAAAGTTTAGAAGTCTGGATTGCAGATTTATTGTATTATTTTATTGTATTATTATTTTTTCTCTGGTCATAGAAAATTAATTATAATTATGGAAATCATAAAAAAAACCACTTCCAAAGGCTATTGATGTTTGTTTTGTACACTGTATGGGTTTGACTTTTTCTCTCCATTGCTGTATTTAAAGAAAAAAAAGGCATTACTATAATTTTGTATTCCTTAATCTATTTGAAGATGCAGTGCAATCCATTGTTTTTAAACAAAAATGGTTCACTGTGAACACACAATCTGTCTTACTTATTGCCCTAAATCATCCTGAATTAAATCAATTCATGTGATGAATTTGGCAAAAGTGTTTATACAAAGCCTTCTTTTCTTTACTTACAAGTGTAAATCAGGAACAATGTCATCCGAGTTGAAAGAGAAGGAGTAGAAAGTGTGTTCTTGATTTCAGATGTACATTTTACAGCAAGCAGAATGAAGAAGTAATGTATTCAATATTACTCTTCTTAGTAATGCTCTGCAACTGTCAGCTTTTTATTGACTTAAGGGAGAAATAAAGCTCCTGAAAAGACTATTAATTATTCTTCTCTAAGCATTTGTAGGAATCACATCACTCTTTTTCAAACAACATTTCAAGTGACAGAAAGCAAAATCTATTTGTTCAGGACACAACTTTCTTGAAAGAGGTAGGAATTAGGGAAGGGAGGGAAAATATTTACATCATGTATCAGTTTTCATATGTCTGGAAGGTTCTAGATCATGTTCTGTCTTTGGTTCATTCCAGATTGACTTCTAAGCATAAATCAGTATAGTTGTTAATATGCACTTGAATTCATTTATGTACATGTTAGATTTAGGAAATCCCTCTCAGCTATGCCGAAACCTGCTTATAAAAACCACACTTTTTGTCCTTTTTGAAGATGCAGAAGGAGCTCTGCAGCTGAACCAACCCCTTCGACAAGCCATGAACTAGGGCTACTTGCTAAAAATGTGCAGGGAAGAGTGGTGGTTTTTTCAGGAGCTGCTGAGGTTGATTATGGCTCAGRTACACCCTGTGTTCAGGAAAGTGGTTCCATGGGTCTGCTGGAGCCGTACAGCAGTTCTGGGTAAACTGACATAGCCTGGAAGAGGGAGCCCTTCTTTCTTCTCTCTGTTGCCAGGCAGGTCATTAAATTCACAGAATGGCTAACACTGAATTTCAGCGATTTGTGTTGAAAATAAACTAGATCAAAAATAACTTACTTATGTCAAGTAGACAAGGGAGATCTTGATGTTAGAAACCTKCAATTTTAGTAGGCAAAATACTGAATAAAATTTTCTCTGTAGAGGAGCATCTTGAGACAAAKATTAGAGAATAGTCTCTTTGGAGAAAACATTCACTCTAGCTGCCACTCCTACCTATATTTAAAATGCATGGACAGTCTTAGTACCTCTGGGACTGTTGTAGAAGAAAGGTTATGCATTACAAATTGCAGAACTGAGTAAAGAATACATGGAAATCTGTATCTGAGTGAAAATAATTTAATACAATAATATTTATATGATATAAACACTAAAAATAAAATTAATATGATACAGTATTTCCACTTAACTTTTTTTCATGTGTGCTTGTCTCTTAAAAGATTAGTTTATTTGCTTTTTCTAGGTTCTACATAAGTTGTGTGAGTGTTATTCAGCTTTAATACATGTTCTCTTGCTTTTCCACTTGATTGCATGTCTGCCATATGATTACAAAACATAGTCTCCTGACTTCACAAGATGAAATCCCAGTTACAAAAGCCCTGGATAATTGGGGAGTACCGTTAATCCTTTTGCATTACCATATTCACTGTTGAGACCAGTGATCTTGCACAATAATTGAAGCAAATGAGAAAAAATAAAAAAGTGCAGAACAGCTTTTGCTAATAAAAATGGAATTCTGATTACAACATCCATATGGACTTACTACATTAACTACTGAGTTTTAAAAAGTGGTGCTCTATATTTTCTTTGAAAATATTAACTGACTAGGTGTTCACTCTATGAAYGTCACCAGTTGTATTAGCGGAGAAAATACAACAGGTTTTCAACCTCAGCTGTTAAGTTTCAACATTGAATGTACAGTAAGAGCTGCTGTTAAACCTGCCATGAGGGAGAAATTAATGTATTTCTGTGATGTTAATAAGCTAGTCTAGAAGATTAAAATCAGACCTTGCTAAGTCACAAGTAAAATTTCTCTTCCCTCCCTCCCATTTCCCTCAGACTTCAAGCTTTCACATTTATGCAAAGGTGTGAATCTTTTGTGCATCTGCTCTTCTTCAAGAAACATTTCAACTGAAAGAAACTATTATGAAAAATGCAGAGGTTCAGAACTTGGATACAAAAGTTTTAAACATTTTTGGTCCTCTTTTGTGCATAATAGATAAGGTCTTCAAATAAAAAATGTTAACTTAAAAAAGGAAAAAAAAGAATTAGCTCTTGCATGGTTGTTATGGCTAAAGGAGCCCTTAAAATGAATTAATGTAAATTTCATTTTCTTGAGTAATATCCCAATTTGCCTTATCTTTACAGTACTATGATATATCTGATAAGGGCAACTACTTTTTTTTGTCATGAAGGTTGTTGCAAAAAATTCATGTTGGGAATATAATGATAATATAATGAACAGCTCAGGAAATCTTTTACACAGGAATATAAATAAAAAAGAAAAAGTGAATGTAGTTCCGTACTTGCCACTAAAAAGGCTGAGATCTCCCCCCAAAGCCTCCATGAGTCATCAAACCAAGAGGAGCACATCCATCTCCCCTTTTTCACTCTATATTACACTTGCATGTCTTATCATGGCTTATTTTACTAATTGTTGCTGCACAGTCTTGGGAAGCTCTGCTGTATTTTGGCAATTCTCAAARACAGCAGGTGCGCTGGCCAATATCACTTGCATCCAACCTCTCATCACCTCCCTCTAGACCCTGTATACAAAAATGGTATTTTTATTAACACTAGCATTTGAGACATGGATATTTTAGTGTTGAGTGGTGGATATTTTTTGCAGTCAGTAGATCTATTTATTTTGAGGAAGAGATACATGTGGGAGGAAAAAGAGATGCTTACAAGAAAGATGGAGAGAGATGTTTTTCCAAGGCCTGTGGTGACAGGACAAGGAACACCATCTTCAACTGGAAGAGGGTAGATTTAGATTGATTTTTAGGAAGAAGCTCCACTGTGAGGGTGATGGGACTTTGGACTGGGTTTCCCAGAGAAGTTGTAGATTGGTCAGTGCTTTAAGGAATCTGATCTATTGGAAGGTATTCCTGCCTGTGGCAGAGGGGTTGGAGTGAGATGATCTCTAACACTCTCTACCAACCCAAGCTGTTCTGTGATACTGAATAACAGGAAGTCAATAAGGACGCAAGTCACTTTTAGACATGGTTAAAAGATCTTCTATGAAGGGGAAAACTGAACTGCAAATTATGTTTTCCTATGTATATTTATTTTCCATCTATGTATCCAGAGCATCTGTATTCTGATTTCTCTTCAGGATTAAAAGAAAGTTAGGCTTTTGGGTTTTGACTAGTAGTCTAATATTCTACAAGTCCTACTAGCTGTAATGCTTATATTACCATGTTACTTTAAAAATAAAGGGTTTCCTTTCTTCCCGTTCTGCTCAGATTAGGAAACAGTATATTTTTCTAAGTAAAACAGTTTTTACTATCACATGTTCCTACATGATCAACATGATTTTTAATAAAACTCTTTTATGAAATGGAGAGGAGTTCAAATAAAGCATCCCTTAAACGGTCTAAATCTCTAGAATACGTCCTTTGTGTCTCACTCCTTGTGCAAAAGCCTGAGAGCCACCATATTTGGCTGTTAGGAAAGTGCAAGTGGGATTGTAGAAAATTGACAAACTCACTTTCGAAGGGGAAAAAAAAACATGGTTGAAAGCCACATCCGTGCAGCTATCAAACCAATGTCTATTCAGCAATGTTTTATATCAATTTTTTCTTTAAATTGGATTGGAATCTGTTTTTACCATCACCATGCAGTAATTTTAGAATTGGGAGGCCCCATGATCAAAGTTGTTAAATTGCAAAGCAACACAGATGCAGAGCTTATAAAACAAACTCCTGCAACTATTTTACTAATTAAAATAGAGCTAGGGAAGTTGTTAATGCACTGGCCTGTGACCATCCACACTGTTTATTTGTTAGCCTGCTTCCCAGCATGGTCTTGATTCCCATCAGCTACCAATTTCCCAGACAGTGCCCAGACACTGTTAAGGGAAAAGAGACAACAGGAAAATTTGCTGCAGCCATCTCTTTTTGCAGGCAAAGAGAATTTAGGCTTATGGATGTGTGTGCCCTGTATCCTTTTGGGGGGCCTACCCTAGAAGGTAGTGGTTGTGAAACACTGTGAAATGGCATGTCAAAATATCAAAAATCAGGCAGAAAGCGAGTGATAAAGTGATTTAAAACTGTTGCCTCTTTAGATAGGACTCCTATCACTCCACCAACTTTGCCCTCTCTAATGTAATTCTTCTAGATGTTTTCTTGTTGAAGCACACTAAGAAATGCTGCAGGGTTAGGTGAACACAAATGGTGGGTATTTTTAATGTCAGCCTTTTTTAAGTTATTTATTATTTTTTTTGAACATATATTGCCTTAGAAACATGTTGAGCTCTTGAAACTTTTGAAGACTAGGAAGATACTTTTGATTTACGTATATGTTTTCCTTCTGTATATAGAGAAATAAATAAAAAAGACTTATGAATTTATTTTTCCCCATAATTCAATGGAATGTACAATTTCACCCTGCTGACATAATTTAAAGTATAATGCACTGAATAACATGATTAATGTGGTCAGGAAAAGTTCACCATTTTGCAATTTTGGTCATTATTATTTCCAGTCATGACTCTACACTAGCATTTGTCTTTATTATTTTTCTGATATATTGGATTAGCCTTGGAACAGAAGTCTTTGAAAAGGAGAGATCTCTTGAGTATTGAAAATATTGCATCAATCTGCTTGCTCCAAGAACTATAATTTCATGGCCTTGAGAATATAAAACTACTGTATAAGGAAAGTTTATTCTTAATAATAATAGTTATAATAATGCCAGGAACTACTAGGTTTGCCAGCATTTTAGCATTCTACTGCAGGGATGTAGAGAAATTTGAAGCAGAATTTATTTAAGAAAAATCTCATAAAATTTGCTAAGACTGACAAATAGACAGTTTTAGATGGTGTTAAACAAGACAGCAAAATCTCTTTTTGAGCTCAACACTTATTTTCATTACATCCAATTAAAAATGTATTGTTTCAGTGGATTTGAACTGAGAGAAAGAGATGCTTGTGCGTTTAGACTCAGGCAACCTGCCTCAATTTGCTGTCTTGTCTGGCAATTTGAGTTCTGGTTATTTTGAATTAATTTACTCGAAAACACATAGATGAGAAATTAATTTTTTGAGCACTGTTTACTAAAGCYACCACAGAAATGAAAGCTGCTGACAAAGGTAACTTTTCTCACGAGATATAAAACAAATCCAAGTTTTGGTGCAAGTACTTCTGAGTATCATCTACACTGACTAATGCATATTCATTTTTTCCAGATAACCTTCTTTATCCATCTCATGAAATTCTGTCTAAACCCACCTTGTGCAGTTTTATGCAATTTTATGGTCTGTTGCTGGACTGTATTAGCAACTGTTTGGCACATTCTGTTTGTGACTGCTTTTCTTGGAGTCTGCCTTAGTGCATGCAGAGATGTTTACTGGCAATGATCCTATCATCAACATTCCATTAAAACTGATTTTTGATGTGCAATGGTTTTTCAATTTCTTTTGTTCACCATTTCCAGAAATAATGCTCTCTAATGTTACAACTATAAAGAGGATTTATATTTCTRAAAGATTTCTATCAAGAGACAAACTAAACTTTTATTTTAAATGATTCAAATTGAAACTTTCATGGTTTCAATATGCACCAAATTAGACAGTTTTTTTCTAAAAGTCCAGGAATTAAAATTAAGATGAACACACAAAACTTGCTTTTTCATGGTCAGCTGGGTTTCATTTTGGCAGCTGTTAAAATAATTATTTCTTTATGAATTTCGATTTAAAAATTGCAGGCCCATGTGGAGACATATTTGAGCTAGCAAAGAGTTGAGTTAGCAATGAAATAGCTTCATGGAGAATTTTAGATAGAAATTTCAGTTTTATTTATTGGAAAGCATCTACTGAGTGCTGTACAAGRCAATCTCGACAGTAAGAATATTTGCTTTACAGTCACAATCTGGCAAAAAACCTCAGGTGATGATAATTTTTTCTCCTGGTACACTTCAGTTCTTCTGCTATTTTTCTTTCAGAGCATTTCACCATYGCACAATTGCAAAAGGTAAGACTTAAAAATCACTATGAAACTGGCTTTTTTCATGCATTCCTTCCCTTCAATAGTCAATCAGTACAAAGAAGAATGTAGTCCTTAAAATGTGCTCTTCTTTTTAAATTATATTAKATATCCTTAACAATACATTTTCCAGTTAGTGTTCACTCTCAGTCCAATCAGTGCTTTTCATAATGAGTATCTGGGAAGCAACTTTTAGGCAAGGTAATGTCACTCTCTAGATCTCAGGAAGTGCATTTACATCCAATTAATGGGATGAATTAAGTCAGATCCTTACAGGAACTCCAGCTACTGCTTAGCACAAATAACTGAAGAGACAATAAAACTGACTTTATGAAGTGTTGTTTGCACCTTCCCCTTTCACAGGAAGATAAAGAATACAGACAGGTCTGAGATAGCTCCTGGCTCTTCCCAAAACTGAGCTCATAAAATCAACTAAAGTGTGTGTAATTTTCTCCTGGAATTTGCATAATTGTTTTGGATTCATCTCAGAGAATAGCTTGGAAAAATTATTCAGCTCTGTCATCTACAGGCAAGTATCACAGGCTTATTAATCCTTCYCTTATGTGGTGGGAAAAGGGCAAGAGAAGGATAGGTATGGCCACTCTCCATCTGGCTCATGTTCACATCAAAGACTGCCTTCCCTTGTGGATCAGAAGGAAAACATATACGGTGCTTCAGGTGCCATATGCTGTCTAAGCTTAGTCTTAGTCATCTGCTCAAAGTTTGGTTAAAATGGAGGAGGAAAGAAGGAGGAACTCAATGCCCTTCACAAAGGCAGTCTTGCCTCCCTTTAGATGTGTCTAGACTGTTYTGCAGGTGGTCTTTTGGGCAGTACTGGTCTATTGTAGCCCTTGCTCCTGACTGCAGGACTGCAATCATCAGATTGGTATGGGCTTTCTTGCTCATTAACTTCATCTGTCTCTTTATTCCCAATTTCACAATAACATAAAAACACCAGTGACAACTGTCCTGGGGAGACAAGTTGCTTCCTACATTCTCCTACCTGATTTTAGTCCCTCCTTTGCAAAAGAAGCTTGTCGCTTTATTGCTTGTGCTCCCCAGGATGTGAGCAGAGCACTGAGAGTCACAGAGGTGCTGTCTGCAGAAGGCTCCARGCCTGCAGGATGACAGGTTTAGGGTTCATTCTCTTTGTCTGAAGGCCTGTGCCTCTCCTGACTTAAAAAGCATCAAGATGAAGGGTATTTTACAGAATTATGTATTAGAGTACCCCAGGTCCTCCACCTGCAGCATACTAATGAACTTGAACTGGAGTTTCCTTAAAAACTCCCACACTATTGTATTTACAAGGCATGGCTTTGGCGTATGAATTTGGGTTTTGCCAGGGAAGTAAAGAAACGTGTAATAGGTGGCATCTACTTTCTTTTTATTTTTTTTAATGAACTTTTCATGAAGTCCAGAAAGAGGAGGTAGAGTTCTTAATGTTTCTAATTGTACTGCCAGACATCTACCTTGAAGTCTGTTTCCCTTAGAAAAAAGCAAACATGAACAAGAAACCTTACTTTTAATTCAGTAGTAAGTTTAAGACATAATTATGTAAACTAGTCTTTTTAAATGACACTTTGTTAAATGAAACTGTTTAGGAGTGAAATTTAATTAAATCCTCCCACTTGCAGAACTGAATAATATTACTACTTAAGAGATATATGATTTCAGAATTTATGTGCATCTTCTTAGTTAGCAATGGATCATATTTTGATGCCTACTTTAGCTTCAGTTCTTTTTATTTAGTTAGCAAATAAAACCACTGACAAAAATAGTCAAAACTATTGTGTGTATATATCTATTTTCCAACAYTGATGATTCTATATATAGTTAGGAGATTATGACTTTCATCAAAAGTCTGACAAACACATGGATGACATGACTAACTAGACAACTGGATTACATCTAAGAATTTATTTCTTATCGAGTGTTGTGCCACAACTGGGAAATAAATGTTTTTCAGAATATTTAATTCATCTTTTCCCATTAAAACATGGACCTAGACAGCAGGGCAGCACATTTTACACCCGCAGTAATTGCTTCATTGTGAAGTGCCAAAGCAGTGGAAATGAGAAACTTTTTGTGGAATGAAACAATCTAGCAGACTGATTCTCTGTGGAGGCATATTCTGTAAATTGAAATGTTCACTGACAGCAGATTTATGCTTGAAGTAAGCAGGTTTTTCAAAGGCCATGTGTTRTACCATTCTTGGGTCGATTAGAAATGGTCATCTTGGTTTTCTTTATAGTTTGATAGGTAGGTCTGTAAATAAGAAAGGTAAAGCAAACCTCCATTTGTGGAAATTACCTGGGRAGGTTTCCGCAAGTTACTGATACCTCTCAATGTCCTGTTGAGATAGTGGAAAGTGAGATTTATAATKATTTTAGAGGTTCAGATAATAAGTAACATAGCCTCTATGATGAATATAGTTTTTGAATTTGTCAAATATATTTGACTTTATAGGCACAGCATAGTACTGTGCTTCCCTAAAGTGAGTAAAAGTCTTGATCTTATTCCTTTTCCTGGAAAATTTCTTCAGCTAAGTCGTCATCAGTTGGGATGCTGGATATGTTTTGATGTACAAGAAGTTTTATTTCTGGTTATCTTTATATGCCTGCATTGTTTGATTGTCTCAAACAGTAAAAACTAGCAGTTTCACAGTAGTAATGTGAATGTTTCAGTGAGGATTGACATCATTGAGAAGCCTTTTCACTGACACTCTCTATGATCCTAAAGACTGACTTCTGATTTAGACAGCAAGTAAAGGGTACTTGTTCACTGCTGCAAGGTGAGGGCAGTTCAGTAGGTCTTACAGAAGCAGACTTTCAATCAGATCACCTATTACTTGCACCTTTTTTCAAGCATTTCTTCTAAGTGGTTTGAAGGAAAGCGGCTCATTGCTCTGTCCTGGTGAGGATTTGTACCAAGTACTCACCTAAGCATGTCATTATACCAAATACAGTGCAAAGGAGAACTGACTCTTATTTCTGTCCATTTGTCCACTGGAATAAGTATCCAGAGAGCCTGATACCGATTGTCTGGAAATAGACTAGGTAGGAGAAAATGGGATCCAGGCTCCCTTTGCATGAACTCGTATATACATACAGAAAAGGCAGGTGGGCATGTTACGCTTCAGGCAAGCCCAGTTCCACTTGGTTGCTTCTGTCAAGAGGTCTAATTACAAAAGTAAGAAACTGGTAGAAGGACTTGTTACAGTGCATTTCAAAGGCTCCCTTTGCCCATGACTTTGTTTTGTTGCCAAATGAAATAACACTGTACTAAAACCAATTTAGCGGAGCTGTCGCCAATTTGTAAAGCTCTCGTTGCACGGGAGTGAGAGTGCAGTTCTTTTTACACTTCCAACCTAGTCACCAGYGCAGTCTATTAAGAAACCATGGGTTGAGTTACTGTCTCTCCATTTCCTTGGTCAATTTGGATGTATGGGGCGCATGAGACAGGTTCAGTTTCACTAACAGGGTAGGTAAGCATAGGTTGACACAGCACTGCTTGGATCAGGCCCCTGTGGCCTCCCTCCTACTCCAGCTGCAGGTAATTCTGCAATAGTCATGATGGTCAGAAAGGTCTGTTGCATTTATGAAAATCACACATCTCTCAATGTGCTGAGAAAAATTGCAATATTTAGTTGGAAAGACCTAAAATCATGACACAAGAGAAATCAGGGATGTTTTCAGAGGAAGAGATTTTTCTGCCAGCATTAAGCTGCATAGAGGAATATGCCCCATAGTCTTTGGAAGTGACTCGTACTTCACAGGACAGACAAAAACCAAAACTCCAGTACTGTTGTGTCCATCTGGCCTGTGGGGAACTCCTCATCTCAAACCTAGCATGTGTAAGCAGGATACAGCAGCCAAGCATGCAAGATGCTTTAATTTCATAGGCTATAATGTATTTTAGTGTTAATTACAGATATTTTTAGATTTTACATCTACTTAAAAAGCTTGAGAAGTAACTTGTAATGCGTCGAAGGATAGTCCTCTAAACTGGTTTTTAAAGTCGATACTTTATTTGAATAGTTAGTCTYTGGACTGTACTGGTGTTGGTATATTTTAGTCATTCAACACTTTCTTCGTTAATAATTTTAAGACCTCCACTAAAACGAATTAGTTCTTTCTCTACATCTACACTTCACTAGTTACGCAAAGATTTCATAATCTTCACAGTGTTTGAAAGTAGCTTAAACTATTCATATTGGCATCCCACTGTATCCTAAGAATTAGGATTATTAGGATGCTTTCATGAATCTTTATGAATGTTTTTCAAGYAGTCCTCCTAGACCAGAAAATATCAAGAAAAATTGCTGGGAAATAATTTTTCATCAGTTGCAGTTTTCATTTATTACTTCTTAAGGAATTAACTTTTAGGGTTTTGAAACAAACACAAAGGCTCTTTCCTGTGGTTTGAGGCACCCTGAGTTATTCATATTGATCCTGCATTAGTGTAGCTGAATGTTTCAAATTCTTACTATCTTCATTTTCCAAACACTTCATCTAACAGAAAGAATTTTTTAGGGATGGTGCATATCAGCATGGTACAGAGCAGTGCCATGGAAATGTCACTGAGCTAGCTTGGGTACTGGAAATATATTTGCATTAACATAGCATCACATGAGCAAATAGCTCAACTTAAAAGCAGTTTGTAAAGAGTGTGGGCTTTATCAGCCCTACTGCTTTCTCCATTGTATGCCTCAGAGCCTGTGTATTTCCACAAGCCTTTTGTTAGGTCTTTAGACAACTGCAGGCAAATGAAGTTGCTCAGTCATCCTGTTCTGAGTCATTGTCTCCAATTTGGCAACTACACTGAAGCCTCTCTAAAATATGTTGCCCAGGTGCCATTGTTGTTGTTTTGTTCATCCTTAAGACAGAGCTTGCAGAGGTTATCAAAAGAAACACAGCAGCAAAAGGATTTCTGACCCARCATTTGTGAGGCTTAGGCATTCCAGTTAAGACCTTCGGCATGACCTTTCCGGTGCTTTGTAAAATGTATTTGTGCAATGCTGTGAAATTTGAAAGTTGCATCTCACAGTAAGTAATGAGGTTGCCCAGCAAAGAGCAGGTCTGAGCCCACTGTCTGGCATACGGCACCAGTGTTTCTGAGTGCAAATGACTGCTGCTGACATGTGAAAAGTACAGCTGACAAATGCACACCTTTTTCAGGTGGTTATGGCAGAGAAGGCTGGTATTATGTGCTGGAGTGTGACTGAAAAGTAACTAGCTAAGTAAAGCTCTTGTATTTTCATTCAATAGTYCTAATAAATGGTTTATTACTGTTAAAAGAAAAAAAAAATTATTCTGCACTGTCCTTTCTTTAATAGAAAAATACAGTCTGTATAAATTACAAATGAGCTAAATTTTAAAGCCAAGATGCCATTTCATCTCTATATCTATACATTTATGGATGTCTATATATTCACAACGTTCCTATTTATTTATTTACATATGCACTATAGGTATAAGATCACTTCTGCAAAAGTAATATAAAGTATGTTCAGGCACTTGAATCTTTAGGCAGGGTTTGCTTAAAATGTTGACATTCCAATCCCAAATTGGATACAAAATCTTGTTTTGTATCTCACTGTAGTCTTGAAATTTCTTTATCGAAGAAATTAAAAAATTATAAATACTGACTGTGGTGTAATGGCTAAGAATAACAGCCTGGATCTGACACTGTGTGATTCTGAAAATGTCTGCAGCACTAAAAGGATGATGTTGTCTGTGGCAGAGGCCAGTGACAGTCTCCAGGACTTCATTATGCTGCTTGGTTTTTATCTGAAGGTTGAACTTTGTGCTCAACCACTTCCACTCTGAGGTAATTTTTCACTGGAAATGTGCAGACCACCTTGGGGTCACTGAAGTGGTTTGCTAGCATAAGGCAGTTGTGTGCATGGAGGTTGATGATCTTTGCATACAAACAGCAGCACTAGCAGTATCAGTGCTTCCAAAGCTATTCCCTTACCCTTTTCAGAAGCTGATAAAGCTGTTTGACTTCTCAGCATTTTGAAACAGAGGTGTACATGCTATCAGCTGGGGGATTGTGCTGGAGTTCGGAATGCAGTTAGGTTGTCAGCTGTTTCCAAGGGGTCACCACATGCTGTAGCCACCTGTGAGGGGACACTTAGGAAAGGCATTTGGCAGTGCAAGTGCAGTAGGATGCAGCCTTGACGTGCCTGAGCGTGGTGTACAGCCCTTTTGAGTGCTGTAAGTATCAGTCTCACCAGAACACTCTGATTTAGCTGATTAAGGAAATYTGTATTCCTGCTGTTGGCTGCTTCTCCAGCTGGGTTGAAAAGGGGGAGATGCCTACCTGGCTGTGCTAGAATTTCCAGTGCAATCCAGAGCTGTCATTAACAGTACAGGTTAATGCCTGGGGGAGTGAAGGCGAAGAGTGGTTTGAGCTACTTTGAGCAGACCTTTATCTGTCCTTAAAACAGTAGTGAAGTACATATGATTTAATATATGATTTAGTTTTTCAARTGAAGTCAAATAAGATGGACTTTTCCCCCCATAAATACTATGGTAGAAGACACACCCCTCTTTTATTTAAATAGAAATAAATGTTAATGAAGGCAAGAATACAAGTGCTCAAGCAAAGTCTATATTATATAATAATATCTAGAATGGTAGGTTAAAAGTAGCATTAAAAATGCAAGGTCCAGCAATCGGTAGTTGTAAGGTAGTACATTTTAAAAGATCTGTGAAAACAACAAACATTTTCTAGAGAAGGATCTGACTTTATTTTAGCTGAGCCTTCTTAAAAAGAAAATAGAATTCAAAAGATAATGGGTTGAAACATTATGCCCAAAGAACTGTCTGGTTACAAGTTTCAGCAGTCTGTGTTAACAGCCTGGAGAACCAAACACAACCACCCCTCATTAGCTTTTCCCTCAGTGCAGTTAGTCTACAACGTTAGCATTTTAATGCTGGTTCATCAGTGAAAATCTAAAAATAAAGCCTTAAAGGGAAATAATGCAGGCAACGCTACCAGCCCATCTGCAACAGTGGGTTTTTTTCAGATATTTTTGTGATAGCTTTTTTTTTTCATTCAGAAATATTTTCTGAATACTACAAAACTTTCTTTAGTTTGGAGTTTGTTTTAAATGTGTTCAGTTGTCATCTTGCTACACATATATATATCAGAAATAGTTTATATTTCAAGTAGCAGCTTCTCTGAATTAAAAATGAAGGCTTTTTCGGATGAAATAGGCTACTGAAAAATTTAGGATGGCAGCCTGCATCTTAAAGATTCTATTTTCTGCACTGAAAAGAGGAAGTTCCTATAGGTAGTTTAGACTGTTTTCATTTGGTTTTAATTTTACCATTCTGAGAAACTTTTAGAGACATTGACAAGAGATTAAACATCAGAATGTACTGGCATTTGAAAAGAAAATCACTTTATTCTTTACCTTTATTTTGCAGTCCTTCCGTGATGTGATAATTTTTACTGGTGGTGTGGGAAATAAGAGGGCTACAAGGTCTTTGGTCTGACTTTGTGCAGGTGTTCTTACATAAGCAAAACACTTTTTTTCTAACTCAGAACACACATTACTAATGTTTTTTCCTCCGCATTCATAACTTTAATTCTTTATGTAATCCATATAGGTTCTAGTTTTAATTTTTGGTTAAGGCATATTACATATGTGTATTTGCTAGATTCTTTGAAATATTTTTTAATTAAACTTTTTCATATTCTTTGAAAGTGATTTTCTTTAAAAATTGGTAAGTTTAAATGTTAATGATCTGTTTCKCCATAGAAAAAAATACCTTTTATATGTTTTTCATAGAAGTCAGCTGTTGACTGGATAAAATTAAATTGTCATCTTCTAGGTATTTAGAAACTAGAAACTATATGATATTAAATGTTTATTTTATTTTAATAAGCTATTAGTTTAATCATTAGCAATGTCTAAACATATTTAAAGACCACATGAGCACTATGGAGGCTGTCCTCTGATCAACATTATTATTTCAGACAACTGTTTTAATGAAAAATGCATAACTTCAGAAAATTCAGTACTCCTTTGGAACTACATTATCAAATCAAGATTTTGTTGAACAGCAGCTTATACATTCAAATGCATTTCTRTTCTTGAAAATGTACATGTTTACTAAGTGGGTAAAGTTCTTCCGGGGGTATGTGGTCTATGTCATTTTTTGTTTTTCTTTTTGAATTAAACCAGAAAGTTTAAATAATCCTGGAAGATAGCTCTAAAAAATTCACACTGTCTTTGAAATGGTTAGTGCACCAAGAAAAGCTTTAAAAGTTACCCTTTGATGCTGAGGTCAGATTGCCAACTGTTCTATCTTTTTATGTGTTATGCCTCTTTTATAGCCTGGTCCTTGTTTCTTGTACTTTGATGTTGCGTGGCTCTTCTACCACAACAAGGTGCTTATGGAGAAGTGTTGTGAGAGAAACCTCATGCAGAAGGCAGGATACTTTAGCGGCTTCTGATGAAAAAATGAGGATTTCTTATTGCTTTATCTTGCTTGCATTGTTACTATAGTCTTCTGTAGCATCTTGCTTTCATTTTTCCTGGATTTGTTGTCTTGTGTGTAAATATCTGCAAGAGAGAGGGCCAAAGGAATGGCTAGCAGACTTCTCTGGGGATGTCCAAGATCTGCAGTATTTGGAATGGAAAAAAGCATSTCCCTAGAAATACTGTAGTGAAGACCAAGACTGAAGCTGCAGATTGGCTCTGTGAGGTGGCTTGGCTGGTTAATCCAGGCTTTGTTCTACGCACAGACTTGTATTGAGATAGTTTCACCCTCATTGACTTTCTCTGACACAGTGCAGTTGGGTTCTTCTCTCTCATCCTTTTCATGAAAATGTAAACAAGGCTGCTAAAAAGCTTAGTGAGAAAATATGGACTCAGTTCCTTTTAGGGTGCTGATGATATCCAAGTATATATCTCCAGCTCCTTCTGCAGGAGAACTAAGAGGGACTCAAGTACTCTGGCAAGCACTGGCTCTGATGTATTTTATATGCTTTGTGTTACACAATGCTGATCACACTCTCTTTTGCAAAAAGAGTTGACCTTGTTTTTTAATGCCAACAAAAGTCAATGCTAATCGGAAAGTCGGCAGGTTTGATATCTTGCATGACAACAGAATATTAAAAGAACTGTTCAACCTCTTTCTTCCTTTTTTTTCCCCTTATGGTCAGAAGAGTTAATATGATAAATTCAGAGAGAGTTTTCACACTGACATTTAATTAAAATGAAATTACCTATCATTTTTATGGGCTACACAGAAGCTATTATTTATGTTTATATTATTCTAATACCTTATTAGACTAGGTTTGTATTTGCATCAGTATGTTAGCATGACTTGAATTATTTCTTTCTGTACTCCTTAAGTAGCAGCAAGTGCTAGCTGCAATGTTAAATACTTACAGAAAAAGATATTTCAGTCTTCTTGGAAAAGGCAGGGGCAGTGTTCAGCCAGAGGTTTCTTTTTTCCACTGTTCTCCATTTATATTTTGTTCTGTTCATTATGGCTGCTCATCACAGAAGCCAGCAGGATGGCTGAAAAACTCTTATTGATAGAATTTTTATCATGCTAGCTGGTTAGATTAATTCCCTGTGCATTACAGGAAAAGATCATCTTTTAATGCAGCAAGACTTTTGTGTGTTAATAGTTTTGTTCTATAAACTACTAAAATATAGCATAATGCTGTAAGATCACTTAGAAGCAGCATTTATCAAATGTATCATACTCTTTTTTTTTGAAGTAACAGGAATAACTGAAGGAGATGGTGAAGGGGTTATGTCTATGATTATAATGAATTTTTGAAGGAGCAAAATAATCTGATAGGCTTTTTAATTCCACACAGGGTAAGTTTTAAAGGTCTGGATAAGAGTTACGGCTGTGTCAGTCTGAGAGTGCACAGTCAGCTGTTCCACTTCCAAAACAGCTGCTCCACAATGTCCTGCTACTTCCCACCTGTATCCTGCTGCTAACTGGGGAGCTCCCACTGTTCCTGATCCTTTCCCTCCATTTCCAAGAATTCCGGTGAAGCTGTTAGCAGATTGCTGTGACTGTTTAATAAGGGCTCATGCTTTCAAGGAGAGAAACTACAGTGGGTTTCCTACCAGTAGAAACATCCTGCTCAGGCTACTTTCTAATTTTCCTTGGACCCCTATACTAACACAGTGTCTTTTGACCATGTGCCATGGGTATTAGCCTTGGGACTCTCAGAGAGCAGCACTGATAGGCACTGCTCCATAAGGAAAGGAAAATTCTGGGAGCCAACTCTGACACCAAGGCAAGCAGGGACAGTGACTCAGGGTTAAGGGGCAGTCTCACAAACAGAGCAAGTGAAGGCAGGCAGCTTCAGCCAAAAGCCCTGACTGACAGACATGTCTGTAACTTCTGAGGTAAGACTGAGATCAAACCACAAAGCAAAGTCAAGACAAAATTTATGACTTTTTTTTTCTCCCCTAATTTATGGAAAAATAGCTGCCTTATATTTTGGAGATGGAGTGTCCATTTGTTAGCCAGATTCTGCAGGTAGCTGGACAGAGAGTGGAACGAGAGAACAGCATGTGCTTGCAGCTCTGAGCTCTAGGGCAGGGGCTACAGTACAGGCAGCCACTGGGAGGCATTTTTAAAGAGAGAGAGAGAGAAGTAAGAATTATTCCTACTTCAGCAGGAGACTGACAAATGAAGGAACAATTTTCCACAGCTTCAGTTTATATGTGGCAGCAAAGTGGGCTCTCATTGGGACAGGGTACCAACAATGTTTTTCACACTCAGCATTGCCTCAGACCAATTTGGATGAAATCCTGCAGGCTACAGCAGTCAAATCCTGCATGGCTCTGTAGTGAGTTACAGCATATATCCACTTAAATCGTTGGCATAACAATATATTTGGAGTTTAATTGGGGATGACATGAATGTAGATGAGCTGTCAAATTGGCTGGATAGGTTGCATCACAATCAAGTGAATTMTCTTTAAAGAAAGAGACTAATTAATGAAAAATAGTCATTCTTACTGCATTTCCAGTAACTGAAGTAACAACATGAAACTGATATTTTAATTCTATAAAAACCCATTGAATGACTAACTAGGTTTTGAAGTACATGAACCAAGGATCCTTAATTGCCTGGGTTGAACAGAGAAGTAGTAGACTTCTTTATTTACAAGGTGGAAAATTTCAGATGTGCTCACTTTGGTAAACCTAGCTTTCAGCTAATTCTGACACCTGGAGTGTTTTTTACTGTTGAGAAGCTCAACATAAAAAAAAAAAAAAGTAATGATAAACTGCATATGAACTAATTCATGCACTAAACCTGCCCATCAGGTAGTAGCAGGGAAGTTTTTCTAAAGGTTGAAAGAAGCATAGCTTTGGGTTATGGAGAGAAAAGTAGTAGTCTACAATCTATAAATGAAGGATGAGAGATGTATAGGTAAATCTTCCAGTTTTTGTAGAAGCTGCAGCTAGAGTTGTTTTGGCATTAAATGTCAAATATAAGCACAGATGAATTGGCAATTATATGCTTTAACTGCAAGCACAGAAAAGTCAAACAAGTAAGAACATTTAATCGGCATATTCTTGGTAATAATGCATTAAGATAAACAGTACAACACTGAAGCTTAACATTGCTTATTGCTCAAATGCTTGCCCAAACCTAGACAACCATTTAGGAAGTGATATGTTTAAGAAGCCAAAATATGGAGCCAAAATATGATTTAAAAGCTTCTATATGCAAATAAAAAGCTCTTTCCTCTTAGGTTTTCCTCCATAGACTTGTATATTAGCATTTTGGTAGCATATTTATATGTAGCTTTATTTTTCTTAAATTTGCATTTGTGGTATTTGTAGAGTAGGTAGCACTACCTAGGTTCATTAATTCAGCATCTATATTCTGCAACTATTCATGTAAATACCGTGTTTCAAGGCAGCATCATGAATATTTCACATGCTTTTTGAAATAGTTGTGAGGCATTTTTCCTCAGGAGAGGCGTTTATTGTTATTATGCCGCTTATCTAAAATGGTTGGTTCAAAAATATTTCAATTGTTGTTTTCTTCCTTTGATAAGCTTGCTTCTATTGCAATATCCTTTAATTACAAGATTTTGTAAATTATGATATGATGTCACCTTAATCTTAGTTACTTGATTGCTGTACCCTCTGAATTAGGAACCTTGAAGACAAACTGAAAGCTCTCTCTGCTCCAGAGCAGTGCTGTGTGCATAGCTTGCACCAATGGGGAGAATTGCTGATGTTATAGCAGCTTTAGCAGCCTCTTATTTGGAACAATGTGCAGTTCAAACATTTAACATTCATTTTATTTCTGGAGAAACTATCAGATGGGTATTCCCTATTTCAAATGTGAAGATATCTATAAAACCTGTAGTGATAGATCTCAAGCTTTGAAATACACCGTGGAGATCCCTTCAAGGTATTTTCATTGACTAAAACTACTCAGGGCATTTGAAATCTCAGCTGAGGGAAGCTGTTTCCCCAGTGCCGTTCTTGTACTCATGTTCAGCTCAGCTGGAGGCTGGAGTCTGGTTGCCAGGAGGTAAATCCTGGATTTTGCTGTGCCAATGTAATAGTTGAATTTCAGTCAATATTTTTAACTTTGTCTAGAAATTGTCTCTGTTAAATAATTGGTTTTCTTCTGAGTGTTCATTCTGCCTGGAGGAGACTTTACTGGTTTAATCTGCAGGGCCTGAACTGTCCCCTGTATATAAAAATCCCAAACCCTACCCCAGCATACTGTGGGCATGCCATAGATCTGAAAAGTGTGTAACCTTTCCAATTATACTGCACATAGAAGGGACTCTTAATATCAGAGTCAAATATTAATTGACAGGCATAGATATCTTTCCTCTAATGCTAACATATGCTAATTTAGGGGCCAGGTAAGCAAGCACAAACGGAGGTGCTGCCTATTACTGTTAGACAGCTCCTTGGTCAACTCTTCAGCACTTTGCCTTCATTTCAGACAAAGAAAAATGTATATTGCTGTGCCTTCGACGAACTGTGTCATATATTACTTAGTAAGTGGCCAGAAGACTCAGGAATTCAAGACACTAATCAGAGATAAATACTATATTGGGRTTACAGTAGGGAAGGGAGGTATTTTTCTTATAGGAGGATGTATTTCTCAAACATGAACTGGACGAGGAGAGGCATTTCCATTGATACTTAATTAAACAAGGGAGGAAAGACAAAAGAAAAAGGAATGGCTAAGAAAGCATATGTATTTTCTTGAGGTTCAAAAAATGGGTAGGGAAGATTGGGTCCTAGATGTGTCATCTTACCAGATTTTATTTGCCTAAACAAAAGTAAAGAAGAAGCATGATGTTTTTCACAAAGACAAAAGTAAGAACATCCCTCTTTGGAAGAAACATTCACACTCTAAAGCTTGTTTTAACTTTCCAAGAAGTGATTGCTGGAGAGGAGGAAGGAAGGAAGGAATTTCTGTGTGCTAATGGTAAGACATCATTCCAGTGTGGGTAGAGGGAAAGCTTTGACATCACCTGATGTCTCTCAGTGGTGTAGAAAAGCCTGTCCGCATATGGTCTCGCTGCACTCGAGCAGCAGTCCAGCGAGGATTCCCCTGGGTCAGTATTGGGTCTGTGGAAAATGTTAATGTGCCCCATAACCCATATTTACCAGCTTTGAGTTAAATTATTCAAGATAGGAGGTATGAATAATTTCTCCATGATATATTTCCCCCAAGAAAACTATACTTCAGTTAAAAGGCCTTAAATACATCTTGCTCTCTAGGACTAAAATTTATTTCTTCAAGAGTCTATTGGGAGTATGGTGGTATTTCTGAGATCCTTGAAGTACCTGTTTACATTTAAGTTCAAAAAGCCTTTGTAAGACATAGCAAACAGTCTCCTTTTACAGAGTGTTGAGGGGAACTTTTACAGACAGGTGGAAAGGGAGGGCAGGAGTGGGAGAAAATCTTTTCATCTCTACAGAGCACCAGATATTACCACTGCAGTGTAACTTGTACGAAATCAATCTTTTCCAATGAGTATTTTGCCTGCCTGTGACAGTGTACCTCTGTTCACTGAATTTAATAGTCTGGATCTTGGTTCTAAACCTTCTTCACTACTGGGAAAAGAAGTTATTACTGTCAGGTTATTAATTAGACTAATTTAAATATTAACACAACTGTCTTGCCCAGTTTTATTCTAAAAAGGGAGCATATGCATTTGCTGTAGTGTGTGTTTGACACACAGGCTATTGTAAAACCAGAAGATGTAGGGAGACTGGGCAGTAGCTGCTTTTTCTGAGGTACCTTGTGCCATGTGGATCAGCCATCTTATGGTATCTCTTCCAGTTCCTTCATAGGTGCTCCTCTTGCAGAGCCTGTTTCATAACGAAATGGACTTTTGCCACATAAAGCTGGACTAGGCAGCCCAAATTCTGCCCAAATCCTTTGCTTGTAAAGAGTGGGACTTTTGTAATCAGTGTCCTAAGATAGCCAGTTAYTAAGGAGCTGTATGGAAGGGTGGGGAAGAGGGGGGAGACAAAGCTTTAAAATTAATTTAGGCATTTTTGAAGGCAACTGGAAATGTCAGACTTCATAGTATCTATGCCATACTCTTTGCAGCCATGCAAATATTATCTGTAGACAGGGGAGAATCTCTGGTATTTTGTTTTGCTTTTTTAAAATAAGAAATGCAAAGGATTTTGTTGAGATCACACTCAAGAATTAAAACTTTTTCCTTACTCTGGTTTCTTCTAGCCTGGAGTTTTCTTCTCAACAAGACAAGAAGAATTTCAGATGCATAATTCATATAGAACAATCTGACTATGGAGACAAATCTTCAATATATTCTGAAATTAGAACAATTTTTAAAGTGTTTGAAATTARACAGATGTCCCAAAATTTAAATTTTTGGGGGAGTAGAATATCTTGGTCACCATTTTTCTCTTTTAAAAGAAAACAAAACAAAACCTTTTCTCCATGTCAAGAAGTACATTTTTCTTTCATTCAGTTCCTGGAAGCAATGCTGTTGATGCAGTATTCGTATAAGAGTTTTTCAGTGTTTCAGGTGTAGATGTGAGGAAGGCAAGAGAATGATGTGACTGACACAGCACTTGGTGAACTCTTCACATGGCAGGCAGCTGCTGACTGTCAGGACAGCTCTTGGGCAGAGTGGTCAGGGGGCAGAGTTGGGTTTTATTGCACATCTTCCATACTAATGATGGCTGAGGGTACAACAAGAGAGGCAGGGGGTGCTGGGGATGGAGGAGGAGCCACAGCCTAGGGAAACATTGCTGTAGAAGTGAAAGCAAAATCACAAATGAGATTGGATAAATTGAGTGGAATACATTAGTAATAACTGATAATTACAAAGGCGAATTGTGCACAATGAAGGAAGGAGTACTGAAACCATCCAGATAGGAGATAAGAATAAAGTGTGTGATATTACTATAGGACAAACAGATGAGTAATTTAATTTTTGAGATAAGCACATTTATGCATGTGCAGCCCCTGAGAGGAGCAGAATTTGCACAAGTTCTGTTGCAGTCAAGAGCAGCAATGAGCAGCTTTCCTCTCAGCAAAAGCAGTGGTGGTGGGGTAGCACACTGACAGCAGTTACAGCAGATACTGAAAAGTTGTGGTGTGTGGAAAGATCTGCAGGCAGTTCACATGGGGATTTGTTTTCCTTGATAGGCCTGGCAATCAGCTCGTTTCCCTGTCTTCATTTACTGATTTCCCTGAAAACAGTTGCTAATATTGAAAAATAAGTGGGATAAAACTGTAGGAAATAGAAAGCCAATGCCTTAAATTTATTTCAAATTAGAAACCATATGCCAACCTAAATTGAAGGATAGTAGTTTAGATTAGATATTAGAAAGAAATTCTTAACTGAGTCTGGTAAGACACTGGAACAGGTCGCCCAGAGAAGCTGTGGATGCCCCATCCATGGATGTGTTCAAGGCCAGGTTGGATGGGGCTCTGAGCCAACCTGGTCTAGTGGAAGGTGTCCCTGCCCACAGCAGGGGTGTTGGAACTAGGTGATCTTTAAGGTCCCTTCCAACCCAAACTATTCTATGATTCTAATATTATAGGATTTTAGACATTTCAATTTTTTTCTGCATATAATAAAGAAGTTGAAAATTTTTAATTACAGAAGAAATCTCCTTGGGAATGATGAAGAAAATTAAGTTTATTTTTGCTACTTTGGGCTGGGTGGGGTTTTTCCTACAATAATTTTCTTGTGCAAGTGCACTTTAATGTGGACACCATCTCTCTTGTTGGGGGATAAGGAAGGCAGTATGGTTGTCTATTTACGTGGGGTTTAATGTGGTGCATATATGTGACAAAGATAAGCTCAGTTGTAAAGGCATTGCTAACTGGTCCTAGCTTTAAAAAAGGTATTATAGAAAGGAAGGAAGGCATGCTGAACTCAGCCAGCAGCCAAAAACTCTCCCAGTCTTTTGCTCACTGCCTGGGGAATGGGCTTTTGATTTTTGCTTTGTTTTGTTTTGTTTTGAAGAAATGTCTCTCCCATCTTCTCTGGAGCCATTTTTTTCCTGGTTTCAGTCATACACAGCAAAATCTCCCTGGGTAAGCAGAGGAGAGTGTGACTACTCTTTAATTTTTTCTATTAAGAGGACATAATTTCTCCTTTATGAGCTTACCTAAGTAGTGAAGAGTACTTATCAAGAGGAACTTGGATAATGCACTAGAGTGAAGCTTGATCATGCTGGCACCATATGGAGACAGTTTTTGATTGCCTTGCATGCAGCAAATGTATGAAATACACATCCAGGTTTTCTGGTGTGTTGTTCTGAGTGTAGTTCTGAAAGGCTTATGTCTGTGCTCTTCTGCCTTGACCTGAAATACTATAATAAAAGTAGTATCAAGGATTTTTCGTCCTAAAAAAGGACCTTTTTTCTCCCTAATTGGAGAGGAAAACGGAATATTAATTTTCACTTGTAAAGTTTTAAAGCAATCTTTGAGACCAAATTTAATTAAATTTTAACTTCTAAATTTCTTAATTGCAACAGAATTTCTGTGTATTTTAACCCAAATCTCTTATGGAATTCTAATAAACTGCTCTGAGTTACATGGGTTAATATCTCATGTAGACACTATCAGCAGGCTCCAGCATTCAGCATTGTGGAACTTCTAAGAAATACTTTGATGAAAACTAATTCTTCTCTTTCTCCTATAACTTGTGAAATAAAATGGGACATGTATTTTTGCTAAAATATCCATGGTAAGAAATTGGTAGATAAAAGATTGTAATTCTTTAGGGAAAAAAAAAAAAGTGAAAAAGGGGTGTGCTTTTCTTTTCATTTTAAAGAAACACCATTTTTGGGTTAAATACGTTTTTGGTAGTATGTGGTTTTCTGCACATTTATACATACGAACATATAAATATATATATATATTTATTTTATCTTATAAATTACTTCCCTGCTTGGCACAAAGACCCTGAAGTGCTCCAAATGTTACTATATTCCATTTCAATGCTGAATTAGAAAATTAATCAACTCCTTTTCTGAGGCTTGAGTTCAAGAAACATTGGATTTTGCCTTATCAGAATCCCAGTCACAAGGACAAGTGACTGTGATTTCCATGCAAATATTTCAATTTTCAAGTCATTGAAGAATTAAGAAGAGTTTTTTCGGATATGAGGATCTTTCAAAGTTATCAGTGAGAAGCACATTATTGTTTTTTGCAAGCGGGGTTTGTGAAACCTGCATACCCAATTCATATCCTCTCTCCTAATCATTTCTATAGGCATAGCACAATCCAGCACACTTGACTTTGTCGTCCTTGCAGCATTTGGAGATCTGAAATGAAAAAGTCAGACAATTGGCTAAATCAGACAGGAAAGAGATAAGGATTAAAAAAAGACAGGGCAAAATCTTTACCTAAATGTGGGCAGTGAGCTGTTAGCTACTTTTGTAATTTGATATGATTATAACATTGCAAGCAACGGTTCTTATTTAACACCTGCAAACAATAACCAGTGGGAAACAATTTTTACAAATCTTTGCAAGCTCTTTGAATAGCCCTATAATACATGTAATGGTGAAATAAATAGTTAAATGGTTGAGGCTGGTATTCTGGAATCTCTTCTCATGTGCAGTCCAGTTGGTCTTGTTAACAGCATGTGAATATACGGTTGTAAGAATTTCTTTGTAAATGATGCTGTTAGCATCATATTTTCTTGAATAACTGTAGATATTTTAAATAAGAGCAAGGACATGCAAATTCAGAGATGTTTTAATTGGAAAGATATGTAGTAGTCCAAGCACAATGGCCATAGAGACAATTAATTACAAAAATACCAAGTATCAGATGGTTTGCATACACACTTCTAATCTGAAAAAGTGTGGAATAAAAAAATTTGCTCGTGACCACTTTGTAATTCAGAGGTTTATCTGAAAATGTACTTATGCAAGATGTTATGTTTGTGCAAATATTCTGTGATGGAGTTATAAGGCACAAATATAAGCAAGCTATAAAATCATCAAAATACTGTACATCTTAAGACATGGGGTTTTGTTTGTTTGTTTGTCTTTCTCCAATTGTTTTTTAAATACTTTTGCTAGTAGTGCAACAAACCTTTGGTTTTGGGTTGTTTATCTTTTTCTCTGTAGCCTTTTTTCATTCAGGATTGTAATGACTCTGCTGCTTGCTCTTGGGTTGCATGCAGAGATAGCAAATTCGTTCCAACAATTCTCAAGCCATGTAGGAATATCCACACAGAACATAAAAGCAGTGTTCCTCTCAGAGCTTTGCTTCTGATGGCTAATGAAGAGCACTCAATATTTAATAAGCAATTGATAGTGTTTTGCATGTGTCGTTGACCCAGCACTTCTGATACAGGAGCAGCACTGTGTGTGTGTTCAAATCAAATGTTTGTCATGCACGTAAGTAAAAGCTATACCAACATAAAGAATGTCAGAGAATGAATAGTTCTGCTAATAGGAATAGTGATTTTACTTGACYACATACCTTCTGACTGAAAGTGCCAATGTCCAGAAAATAATCAAATGAATTTTTAACTTGCCAACTGCAAAATTTATTCTTCTAATATCTGGAGTACTTTCTGCCATGTGTTCTATTTTTGGGAATGATGTAAAATCCTGATGGAAATCTAAACAGCAGATACCATATACCACACRTATTATGAATATAATAAAATGGAATGCAGTATGCCAGTTTTTAAGCACTTCACATTATTTAATTGCTTATGACAGAAGCTGTTTATTAGTCTTGAAAATGCAAATTATATATCTACAGAGTATATATCTGTAGTTCAGTACATAAGAATTTCTCCATTTTGCTTCAAAAACTATTTTACTCCTGTTTTCTATTTGACAGCAATGAGAATGAAAGGACTAAGACTTCCTTTCTGTTCTTGTTTTCTCTGCTAAGATTGCAAAAGGGTAATAACTAGTAATGATTTTAATGGTCTTCATCCAGACAACATCTGCCCATTACAAAATAGGATGAAATGATCTAATGTTGGAAAAACCAGCAGTTGTCAAACGGTAATGATTTGCCATCTGTATTTAATGGTGAATTTGATGGTGAGCTACTGGTAGAAAGCTGTACACCCTTTTACAAATCTCCTGGGCCATCTATTTATTTTAGTGTATTACTTGTTTGTATGCACAACGAAAATGTCTGATGTTCTGAAGCATGATTAGCTCACAGATACCTTCTTTTACATATGTTTATCTTGAAAGCAAAGTAATTACAATAATACTGCATAGGGAAAGTGAGACTATATATATATTTTCCAGAGCTGTACTAATGRGAATTATCTTGCTGAACTATGCAGCTGCGGAAATTTAGAGAATTATTTATACCCTATTCAGGGGCTGTAATTTTTCCCTTAAGAACATCTTTGCAATTATGTCGCCTACAAGGTAACCCAAAATTTAAATAAACAAAAGACCCCTTCTGTCTGTGAGTTAGTTATAACCCATGTAATATGTAGTCTATTCACACTATTCCTTGCCAACTAATGATGAGGCTGTAAGCAGGCTTTGCTTTTAGAAGGTCAGTTTTTATGCTTGCATAAACCCTGACAAGATATATTTCTCATGTCTCTTTCAATATGAATGGATGAGCCGTTTACTGGTTTCTTTCCCAGAGGTGAATGCCCATTTCCTAAGCTCTGAACAAGGCTGTTGTGATCATGTTCTTGTTACCCATTTTTTTCTGAAAAAATTATGGGTAATATTATCTAATTACTTAACATTACCTAAAATTACCCAAAGAGAACCTCTCTGTTCCATGTATATCCTCCCATAAAATCTCCACAAAATTTTACCAGCCTTTCCTCTCCTTGAAGCTACTTGCCTATTTTATTTGCTGCCAAGATAACCAGGCAGACTTGCATGTTTCCAAGCCTGGTAGTGGATAATTTTAGATAAAAAGCAAAGATTCCTATTGCGTGTCCTACAAAACAATGCTTTGTRATAATGGAAGATTTCCAGAGAATTTTTGGAAATGTATATACTCTATCATGAATGAAGTTTGGTGTCTTCTTTTTAACTTTGTACCAGCAATAGATCTGTGTTATTGAAAATAACTAAAGCCAACTGTAAAAAGAAAAATCTAATCAACTATTTGTAGACATACCTGTGACCTTTTATGGTGATTTAAAAAATTTCAGAAGATATAGGGAACTGGATAACCTTTTATTTTAACTTACTGTCTTCCCATTAATATGCTGATTCCTAGGAATCTTCTGCTTTACCAGTGTGAATAGTCTTGAAATACATATCTTGAAATGCAAATTTGCCAGTACTGGGATTTAAACTAAAAGTGGAAGTAGCAACGTAATGTTACATTAATGACTTAAAGACCTATCGTATAACCTGGACAATGCTAACTTTTTCCCGAAACAAGCTGATTTGTCAATACGAATGCACATCAAAAAAGAAGCATAGAGCATAACTGTGTGTTATGAACTGAAACTGGATTAAGTTGAGAAAATTCTAATTATCTCTAATTAGTACTGCTTTGGGTATTAAACTATAAGAGAGACTGTGCATGGAGAGACTGCTAAACAGATGACTCTTGAAATTCCTTCATTCTTTCTTTCCCCCAAAGCAACTTCCTCCACTTCCTGCTTAGCTCATTGTAACTTCTAGAGCAGGCTTGCTCTGTTACGTGGGGAATCAAGCAACTCCCGTTGTTAAGAAAACACATTTTCCATTGGCCACCCTTTGAGAGACCTCATCAGGTGAATATAAATTCACCTGATATTCTCTGAATATTTATGGGTTCATGTTTTTCCTTCCAGTGAAAGGTGACAGGGTGGAGCCTTTTTAGTAAGACCTTTCATCACTGAGTGGACCAAGAATAAGGCTTCCTCAGCACTTAAACCAGCTGCTTTTTCTGCACACTTTTGTTGTAAATCTGGGATAGATTTTGGGGTCCYGCAGCCTTCCCGAAAGCGTAGCAGTGGGGGCGGAGAGACAACAGGGACCAATGGGTTGAGGGTCAGGGGGCAGAGCGAAGGCGGGGTAATACAGCTTCAACCAATAGGGGCAAGCGAGGGGAGGAGCAGGGGACAGGGATAAATGAGGGGCCCAGTAAGGGAGAACACTCTAGAACAGRACCTTRTAAGGGAACAAGGCTCCTTGGTCACTCCTATGGCTGGCCCAAACACCCGCAGCATCCCCTGCTGTAGGCTCAGCCACTGCCACACACTTTGTTTATCTAATGGCTTGGTGAATATTTTTGGCCAATAATTATTTGGATAAAGATAAATGTGCCTGTATTTATGTGTTCTGTAAACAAATTTGAGGATTGTCATTGAGCATAACACCTGATCTCCCCTGAGGTGATGTGGGTTTGTAATATGGTTACAAGGTGACCGTGTAGGAGATACTCTGGCTAAGGACCAGGTGTTACAGGCATCAGACAACTCCAGGGTCAGAGGAGATTAGGAGCAGCACACTCAAGAAGTTTCCTGTACACAGTATTAAAGGTCTCCAGTTCAAAGACATAGAGGATAATTTGGTAAAATATTTGTCAGTATAGGAATGTAACCTTCCCCCTTGATAAATTCAGTAAAAYTGTGTACTTTGTTGTGGTTTATTTTGTTTGTTTGCCTTTAATAAAAAGGAAACATGCTAGAAGTTCCATGGTAGTTTTGAATCACGTCAGTGTAGTTTTAGCTAGCGAAAAGTAGCCATTTCAGACATATCTAGGACAAAATTGTGATGATTGCCTTATGTTCATGGTGAGTTTGATGGATGAAAGATTGAAGAAACTTCCTTATAAAATTTGAACTAATAATGCTGAGTTTGGTATGATAACACCCCAAATTCATGCAGTAGTTTCCATGAGGCAAGAGGAAAGTTTACCTTTGCCTGAAGGTGACATGTCACCTGTATCTTATGTGTTTCATTTCATGCAGTAGCTATTTCTTTTTCTTTTTTTATTTTTTTTTTTTTGGTAGAAAGTCCAACAAAATGCAATTCTGATTATGAATAAGAAAAAAGTACATAAAAATTCTGGTAGTCAATATTTTTTATTCTGTTAAAATAAAATGTAGTTGAGATTTGCCGAATTACATCTGCTATAGCAATTAATATTTGAAGAGAAATTAAATCTAAAAGTGTAACTGTCACAAATTAGTGTTTTATGGTCATTTAAAGAATCACCAGCAAAGATATCAGGAAAAGAGGGTTTAATATAAAATCAGAAACACAAAAAAGTTGGTTGGCAAGGTTCACTCTACTGTTTACTAGGTGGTTAAAGCACACAGAGAGAAAGCAAACAAAAATCTAAAATTAATCAATCTGCAACTAAAATAATTTCAGAAATTATCTGTGTAGAGGCTGGGGAGGTTGGGAGACGGGAGAGTAAGGGTAGCAAAGGGTAAGGATTAAAAGGAATGAAGAAGACCTTCCTGTTGACTCACAAGGTTCAGAGTAGACCCCCTTGCTAAACTCAGCTCCAGACTTGACCGACAGTTTAGGCCTAAAGGTTTAACAGCACTTAATCGATAGCTGAAGTTAAACAATGTGACAAAGGATTCATACAGAATTTACTATAGCACAACAGTAACTCACCCAGTAGCCTAGCTTACTTACGAGTTTGAAGTACTTAAGAATCCAGGAGACCAACATTTATATTACATTAGCTATAGCATATTCACACTCGCACACACACAGACCTAMAGGAGTATGTAAAGGTGAAGCTGTGAAATTTACCCCCTAAATTCAATTAAATACTCACATCAGATGCCTTTGCATCTYCTCAATGGGCAGAGGGTTGAGCCTCAAGGAGTGGGGTATCAGCCCAGGATCTGTTGTCGTCGTTTACTGGTCCTCCAAGTGCAGCAAACTTGAGAGTTCACTGGCTCTGAGAGATCTCTCAGAGGGATGTTGCGGGTCACAGCCTGCTCTGGTCCAGGAAAACTCAGAGGGTCTCACTTTGGACTACTGTTTACAGGGTCGCAAGAGAGTGGGCTTTTGTCATCATAATTTTTCATCCTGGCCACAGTTTGGGTCAGTAACTTTCTTTGAAAGTTTGATAACAAAACTGTTATTCCTCTTGGGTCGTTATTCAGACAAGAAAAATAAGTTTCCAAGGCTGTTCGTTAAAACTGAGGAGCTTGTTAGACAGCACCAGTTCCTGGGAACAGACAGTGTTTCCGATAAGCTCAAGAAGAGATTAGCCCAAGTGCTGTTCATTAAAGCTGAGGCCTAATGAGAATTTGTCAGCTCATAGTGTGGCCCAAGAAGTGGGGGGAAGCACCACCACAGTAATGAAGCATAGAAAATGAAAASGAATTATGACATTACTTTTAAACTYTTTTTTGAAAATTCTCTCAAAAGCCCATGAAGATTGAACAGCAATCTCACTCTTATGGCAAAACATTTAGTGGCTTTTTCAACTTAATTTTTCATATGTGTAGTTTAAATTTAACAAATAGTTTATTCTTCTAAGTAAATCTGTTTAGCAGGTGGATTGTAAGATGTCTTTTATAGTTCTTTTTTCTCCTTACCATGAAAAGAATGAATGCATCAAACAATTGCCAGAAGCAAGAAATTTGAAAAAGACCTTCACACATCTGACTCATTAAGTTGAAACTTTCCCATCTGCATTCACTTTGTTAGCTTGCAGAAATGTTTAATCAAGAATTAGAAAGACTGATGATAACTTGTGGTTTTTGTTTAGGGTGCTTTTTATGGAGACATAATTCCAAATGAGATGCATTTCTCATGTCAGTGATAATGAGTCTGTAAACCACTTGCTATCTTTCTAAAGTGCAGGTGCCAAGCATGATTGCGACATGACGATATCTGGGAATGTCTGTAAACATATAAAAGTACCAATCTATGCATTTGTGGGAATGTGAATATCAGCCATGCTCAAGGAAACAAGGTTCTTAATAGAGGWTGAATTCTGCTTATATTTTGTTTTTTCTGAATAAAACTTGTAGTTCTGGATCATTTTGTGTAAACTAGGTTTGGAGCACCTAAAAAAGAATCTGTGTACCTGGGAAACATGTAGAAGGTTGTAGGATTCTAAAGATTTTGAGAAGAAATGTTGCAGAAATTACAGAATCCTTTTGTAAACTAAATGCCTGTTCCAATACTTTTAGATAAGACAACTTAAATGAGATACTAGATTGGCATATATTAACTGTAAATAGTGTTAAAGTCCTTTAAAATGACTGAATAATATTAATGTCYCTAAAAGCAGCAGTCAGCATCATACTAGGCTTAGCTATTTCCATTGATTAGAATGAACTTAAATGCACACTACTTGTATGCCTGCTTGCATTGTTCTTAAAACACTGATAATTTGTTGCATTTTTTATTAAACTTTCTCATTTCGTTTGGTCTTAAGTTTCAAAAACTTTTCACTTGTAACACTTTCCTTACTGTATTTAATATAATATAAACTGTATCTTTCCCAAAACCTTTTCTTTTTTACTGTACAACTCAAGGTGAATTTATTTAAAGTTTTGTGTCAGAAAGGATCACATAGTGATCCTGAAAACAGCCTAAATTGTGGGCTAATTTAACACAACTTGTTTCTTTCCTCACAGAAATTGCTGATAGTAACTCTTTCCAGGGTTTGACTTAATATTTTGAGGGAAATAGAATGACTAATTTTTGATTTTCAGATGTAAATGAGAGGTTTTTTTCTTTTTCTTTTTYTTTTTTTTTCAGTTATCTTATTGACCTAGTTTATTATTTCCACCAGAAATGTGGTTATGATGTAGTGGTATTGCTTTCTTTTCCCTTCCAAAACGATGTGTACCTAGCAAGGTGCTCTGCTATAAAAAGGACTGTAGGTGTTGGTTGGGACTATTTTTCTGCAGTTTTGTATGATCATGTAACTCCCTTATTTTCCAGTAAAAGAACACAAGAGCAGCTAGACTTCACTGATTTCTTCAACAACTAAGACCTTCAAAGCGGAGCATGATTGATAATATTTTAGAGGAGGAATGTGTCTTCCTCTAAATTGACCTTTTTCTACTAACCCACAGTTGTTTACACAATGTGTGTTTCTGAAGTTCTTGTTTGAAGAAGGTAAATAACGAAGGATGTTTAATGTTTGAAGTCGGTAGATGTTTGAAGAATGGATTTTATTACAGAGTACTGGTTTCAGCATTCTAGTTAAAAYTATTAAGATTATGCCTGTGAAAGTTCTGTAGATAACACTCTAACAAAAGAGAAAAATACTTGGTTCTTGCAGAGGGATCTGGATAGATTGAAGTACTGGAAAATCATCAGTGCCATGAAATTGAGGATGAGCAAATGCTAGATTCTGTATGGGATGGAGTATTGCTGGACACAAGTTGAAATTGGGAAAAGCGTGGCTAGAGAGCAGACCTGCAAACAGGGTCTGGGGCTGCTGGTTGACAGGACGCTCTAYAGGAGTCAGCAGTGCTGACCGAGAGGATGGTCAAACCATAAACAGATTTTCTGGAGACGTGGTTAATGATTCTATTCTGGATAGAACAATATTCTATTCTAGTCTAGTCTAGTCTATTCTGTTCTGTTCTGTTCTATGCTTTATAGTGCCACTTAGAAGATCTGAACTGCACTGTGATTGATTAAGAAAATTATGTTTCATTAATACATTGACTAAATCAGATTTTATTTATTTATTTATTTATTTATCTCATGCATTTTCTGGAGCTTTGTCAAAATGCAGCCTTGTCCAAATGCTTCTTTACTGAGAATTTATTCTTATTTCCTATAATTCTTTAAATAATACAGCATGACGTATTTTGAAAATGGAGTATCAAGCTAGAGAGACCAGTTCTGGTAGGAGCWTAATTAAATCTGTGTAGTAATTGTAGAGTGCTCCTAAAATTCTGTGCTTCATAGGGAATTAGGTTGTGGTTACACTGAACTAGCTTTTACCCCATCCTCCTAGTTGCTAGACTTTATTAAAAGATGCTGAAATCTAATTAAATCCATCTTTATATAAATTATCAATGTGCATTATTGTAATGGCTTTCACAAGGACGTGATTTAATTGCGTGTGGGAGAATATTGGGCATTCCAACATCTTCTATCCTGTTCATTTTTATCCCACGCATCAAATGAGTCTAGCAGGGAACCACAACACGCTGAAATAAATCCATGCTGATATTTACTTTCATTGCATTTTGAAACTTCCAGGTGTCAAATGTCATAGAAGTTGGTATAAATAATAAAACAACTCTAAACAATATTTTGTTTACGTTAATTATTTATTTATTTTTTTTCCTAATAGCACTTCCCAACAACAATCTGTCTACAAGACTATGTGTCACCTCATTGCCCCCTAGCCTGATTACCATCTGTATCATGTTTCCGTCTTTAAGAGAAGAAACAGGCATACAGGACCTCAGTATTCCCCRCATACATGTACGTCTGGAATGCTCCAAGAGAAAAATTTTACCTGGAATCCCAAGGCTTGTGTGAACTCACAGAAAAATCAAAATCAGGTCTAGTGTACTCACTAAACAGCGAGCACTCCCAAGCAGTGCTATATGACGGATTACTGTTATTTTTAGTTCAGCTGGACCACACTTTTGAGCACAGATGTCCTTCACAAAATAGCAGAGAAGGACATTGTGTTCCCTTCATGTCCTTTGCTCAGTGATCTGAATTTTTCAAGTGGTATGTAGAAAACAGGTTTAAAATCCACCTTTGCCTGCTTTAGAAATAAGATCAGGACTGCCCCAATGTTTCTCGGGAGACTTATCTTTGGAGACTTCAGAGACTTATCTTAGGAGACTAATGAGTCTTCTACAGCATATGCACTTAGAAATTTCTAAGAAACTGTCCTGCTGAAGTTGCATTTTAAAAAAAGAATTAGATATTTCTTCAAGGAGGAATGGGATTGATTTCTCCCAGGTTTTCGTGATTTAAATTTCAAGACTGAAAAAAACAATCAACCTTCCATTCCTCTCTCTCCTTCCTCTCCTATCCCCCAAAATACTCTGACTCAGGGATTTAAGAAGACGTAAGTTCCTTGTCTGGTTTACATTAGCAGTGTAAAGTCACTTTGCAAAGATATGCAGAATAACTTTCTATAAGTATTGAATCAGTAAAAACTGAAATGTGGAATTTTATTTAAGTTTTTTTTTCCATTTATGATGACAATTATTTATTTAATTTGGCTAAAATAATTAATAAATTCGACTGTCMATTTTTTGCAAAAAAATAAATTTTGCAAATACCTATACAAATACCCCACCCATGTCTATTCTTAGCTTTTGAAATAGCTCAGTAAATGACAGAGGTTATTCCGGAGACAAATAATGAAATGCTAATAAGTGTAACATTTTCAGGATTAATGATAAAAAACGGATGTGGTAATCTTCAACAAAGAAAGGTGACSCAAAATCTTTACTACCTGGCATGTGCAGGTCAGTTATCCCTGCAGGCAAGTGCATTTAGAATTCCTTTGGGGGGAGATCTGGAATTGTAGAGTTGTCTCTTCTGAAGAGAAATTCTCCGTTACATTGGTTTTGTAAGTGAGGTTGTCTTTTGTTTTCATTGAGCCAACAGTCCAAGTGGCATTCTTTCAGTTGAGCTCCAGTAAATTATCAGTAATTAAAATTGTTGAGTGATACCTTTGAGGCCAGAGGTTGAAGAGCCTGACATCCCAGAACCTGGCAGAATAGAGATCATCTGATCTTTTATTAAACACCTGCTGCTGGGAGTTGTACAGTTTTACCTGTGTTAGCTGGCAAGATGTTCTGGACAGCAGGACTATTCAGATTTGATTCAACAATAAATTATAGTCAATTAACCAGTAGCTATTAATACCTCACAAATTTTTCCTAGTGTTGGTGGGAAGACTAAATAATATTTGTGCTTTTTGGTTTCCTTGATTTGTTTTGGCAAAGTTGTCTTTCCATCAACCCATAAAAATAAGAAAATAAACCCAACCCCCTCCTTGTAACACTTAGCTTTTACTTTTAACTGGATGATTTATACTTGTTTTGTTCAAAGTGCAAGACTGAGAGGAAAACAAGGATCAAGTTATTTTATGACATAGAACAGAGACTGTGACTCACAGGTCCCAGTTTCTCATCCTTAAGCTGGATATAGTAGTTTTTTATTTGAAATGGAGTTAAAGAGACTTGGGTTTTGACASATGTGTAAAATACTGGAAAATTCTCCAACACTATGAAAGTTGTATTAATTATTTCTATGCCACTGAAATTCCTTAGGCTTGATGTAATGTAATGTTATGTAATTTTACACTCTGCTGTTTAATCTGTATCATAAAGATCAGAGCCTTAAAATCCATATATATTTTGTCTGGATTCCTTCCATCTTTTCACCACCAGCCAATTATTCCTGTCCCATGAAAATCTACAAATGCCTTAATAGATGCTAGTAATGTTCATGAAGAGGACACTTTGCTGTGTCCTGCATGTGACGTAGACACAGTCACTCCGATCTATCTAGAGATCGCTCTGATTTCTAGATACTGGAAGCAGACAAAAAAGTGATGGAAAACTAACCAGAATCCTGATTTAAGAAATAAATAAATTTTAGAAATGAAAAAAGCAAACAGATAAAAAAAAAACCCTAAAGCTATTGTAACTCAAATCGTCTTGTCACTGTGGAGAAAGCAAAAATGCTGATTTTAGCTCTGCCACACTGAGTCTTCTGTGTGTCATGTAATTAGCAGCATGCAAGCATTCTTGGTATCTGTGTGACTTGTTGCAGGGAAATAGCCCAGATTTTAAATGGTGCCTGAGTAAGGGATGAAATTTGGAAGCAGGCCCTGGAAAGGCTCACTGATAGATGGGTATTAAACATGCAGGCATACATCCATTGAATTCAAAATTAGGATGTTTGTAGAATATATACCTGTGTACTTGCTAGCGTTTTCTGAACCCATGGGATTTGGGGACAGGTGCTACATGTACTGCAGCAGCTGGTCAGAGGGCTGTTATCTATTTCTACAGTTAAGGCAAAGCCATCTGATTACCAGAGATATGCCCAGCCTGCCACAGTAAATCCTATTGTGTATAGTGTAAACAGACCAACAAAGGAAAAAAGTTTATGTGCTTTCTGGCAGGAAATGAGGTCTGCGATCATCGAAATGTTCAGGCACTAGGGGGATATCACTGGAAATATTTGATCAATTCAAAGATAAGAAGAAGACATCAAAATAAGCAAAAATGTAACCCGGTTGATTAGGTCAGCACTAAGCACTGTGAAGATGGGCCTCTAAATCAGAGTTTGTGGCTATGGATATTGAAACAAAAATGGRGAAGAATCTGCTGTCATTTGATTTCCAATGCAGGTATAGAATAATACATGATTTCTCCATCCTAGTGTGAACTTTATTATAAGAACAGACAGTGAGGATGCCCAGTGCAACCTAATAGGAATAAATTTGAATGTCACACTGAGAATTAGGATCTTGATCTCCCTATATTTCAATGTGCCACTTAGAAATTAAAAGGAAGCTTTCAAGAATAACCCTTCTGACACACAATTTTAAATTCTGGGAAGATAAATGTTTATATCATTTGAAAAAATTGCTCAAATGGAAAGAAAAATGCATATTAATCTTAAACAGATTATTTTCTTCCTTTAAACATGATAAATATATAACATAATAGCTTTGTTTTAATAGATTTATGTCTAATTAGTAGAACAGGAGGAGGTAATACAGGCAGACASTAGAAGGAAATGTTATTTAGCAGCATGGGGCTCAAGTATTAGGGAGTCAAGCTTGTAGATACAGCTTCAATTTAGGTCTGTGAAATATTTCGCAATACCATGTTTTGCATCCTTTTGCATTATTTAATCATTCTGCTAGGCAGAAAATGCCTATTATAACAAAAAGGAAATCAGCCAAATCGCAGTATCCTTTGAGCAGCTATCTTTATAGGATTTATGGATGTAGTTTTAAATATATCTTAGAGAGGTGCTCYCCTATAGGTTTGAAACAGCCTTTGAAAGGGACAGTCTCTCCTGCAACTTCGAAAACATTCAATACATGGCAAGCAGCCATCTGGTTTATTTTAAAAGGTAGCAATGAGTGTTTCCAGTTAACCGGGAGTAGCTAGAAAATAAGCTCTATGTACACCACAGTTGTTGGGCAAAAGATACGAAATCCCTTCAGATTTTTCTTTCCTTTTTTGGGCTCTGAATTTCACTGAATGTGTTTTGTGATCTTGGATGCAGCAGTCACAAGGAAGCCTGTATTGCTGGCTTTCCAATAGCCTTGCTCTGGCTGGTAGCTGTGTGGGACAGCCAAGCTGCYACACTTCCCTGTCTTCTCACCTACTGACAAGGGGAGTGATAGAAAGGCCCGCTCCAGAGGCCAACGCTGTACCAAGGAACCAGAATGCAGGAAACAAATGTCACTTCTGAAACCCCAGCRTGATTTTTCCTCCAGTTTCTCCTTTTAACTTCCCAAAAACTAGTTTTTAATATGCCAAGTCCCATATTAATTAGGATGGAATTTTGTTTCATCTCCTTCACAGGGCAGGAAATAGTTTTCCCAGATTCTTCTAGTTTTTTCTGCATTAGTGGAAGCATGTGTGAGAATTGTCTTTTGCTCTCAACCTATACTCAGCTCTCCTGCCTGTCACTCATTTCTCTTCTATTCTTTCAGCTACTTTTTGTTGTTTACATTTCTAGATGCCTTGAAGTGCATGGTCATGAGCTTACCTGTGATAATTACCGCTTACATTATGCCTAAAAACTTATTTTCTAGACRGAGCCTATGATTATATAGCATTAGTATGTGCAGGCCTCAGGGAAATCACAGCCTTTTTGTGATGTGCTCTGGAGTGAACACTAACATACTGTGTTTGTCTTCAAACATTAAACTGAAGCCTATGATCTTAAAAAAGATGCAACTAGCATAATTATAGAATGGATTTCAAAGGACTGCTTGTGGTGGAAAGAGTTAGGTAAACACCAGATTCTTTGTAGTGCCCAGGGTTAAAAAAAAAAAAAAAAAAAGAGAACATATACAAGGGTAGGGAAAAGGGAATAAAGAAAAAACCTAATTATAGAGATCTGTAGCTGGTGTAGCACAATGTAAGCTGTGCTAATGGATGTAGGAAGGGCATGTAGCTAGATAACTCTGCCAGCAGGTATACTAATGAGAATTTCTGTAGGAGGCCAAGGTAAACTTTGCACCTTTGGAAGACAGTTGCTAAATGTCAGCAATGCAGTCATGTTTACTGCACTCAGTTTTTGGCATGTGATACATTTCTTGGAGAATAAATGTTTGCCAGTTAGACACTCAGAACCAGTCTAACGGGAGGAAATTGTGTGGATTTGGTAGCTGGCCCACAGGTCTGCAAGTGACAAGTGGTTTCCATTCCTCCTCTCTGACTGGCTGACACCATGTTATCCAGGACATAAAATAACACAAGTACAACTTGCTCTAAATGGGCAAGGAGTCTTGTGTGAAAACCTACAACAAAAAAAGAGTTTTATGTACATGAAGGTCAATGACATGGACTCCAGTATTAATGAGTTTTGATTCGTCATTTGAAGCTAATGATGAGTGATAATATTTGAAATTGAAAAAGCCACACTAAAGTGAAAATGTGCTTTAGATTTTGTTGCAGAATATAAATGAAGTTATAGCTATTTAAAATAAAAAAGTAGATATGACTATAGAGAGAGAAAATGGTTGAAACAGTCATTGTACAGATTCCTTAGGTGGAATTTTATTTAATTTAATGAGAATTTTCTTAATACTGATTTACTCAGCAGTTGTAAAACCTAACGAGAAATATGTCTCTATTCACATACCTTTTCTTTAAAGAGATGTAACGTGTCCACCTTTCAAGGTGTCCGTGTGGATATGTGTTGATGTCCTCTTTATAAGTGTTTTGCATTGTCGAAGTCAAAGCTTAATAATAAACATCTCTACATGTATTAGCAAGTATTTGTTGAAGAAGTTATCAAAAATAAWTATCATGCTTTGAATAGTAAGTTGTCTTGCATAACAAAAGGTGACCAGACACATGAGTTTACAAGTATTCACAAAAGTCATTGTGATTGGTGTGCAGCCTTTGAAAGCTTTCTTTTGTGGTCATATGGGTTCTTAAGCAATATAAGTGAGTGTATCAGTAGTTACTGTGAGAAATTTACRTGTAATAAAAATTGAGACAGTATGATATAATACTTTGTTTCAATGAAATTGAATGAGTACTCAAATGTGTTGAATTGCAAATTCAACATTAAAAAATTTATTATTAACACACTGAATAAAAATGAAATATTTTTATGAGTYTGCACTCGCATGTGTCTTTGTGTGTGTCTGCGTATGCAAGCTTAAAAATATCTGTAGAATGAAAGTATTGAAAACAGAACTCATATCAATTTAAAAACTAATATTTCAGCTTTAGTTTTCATGTTCCTTAAGGTACAAATTGTAAAAATAAACTTCTTTAGAAATAAAAAAGTTGACTTCTTTTGAAATGCTTCATCTTGATTATTATCTTGAATGCTTTGCTGAAACAGGTGCATTATTCCCTTCCCATATTAGTACCTGAATAGCACTTTGCAATGGAAAGCTCTCAGATTTAAGTAAAACTGGCTAATCCTATATTAGGCCAGGTTAGTTAAAGGAGAAGTATAATGGTGAACRAAGAATATACCGATCAAGTAAACATTCCTGCAGGTATGAGTAGCATCTTAATATAATGTGCTGAATTAGCTTTCAGGTATTTTAATCCATATTCTCTGCAACTCCGTGTCCTGTGGTGTTGCACACAGTGTTTTCAGAAATGCTCTCCTAGCATACCTGAGGTTAAACTCCAGTWGACCTGATGTGGGTGATTGGATGAAGATGCCAAATGGGTCTTACATTTAGCTGGCACCCACCTGCCTTCATTTGAGGAGAAAAAATAAATCTAGCATCTGGACTGCATAAACAGGCACCTGCCCTGGTAAATGACTATGGGTCTGTGAGTTTTGGAATAGGAATGAAATATGAAAACTCTGGGGCTGAAGAAGGCATTATTAAATTTCTTCCTTGACACAGATACAAGAAAATGGGCATGTCCATTTCAGTGGGAGGGTCCAGTGCACAAGCTGAATAGGAGCTCATGTTTTGCATAAAAGAGCAGCGAGGACTGATTTAGATCTGATGTCTTRGTATGTGTTCATTTATGGTTGTGACTAAAACTGCTGTTATCCTGCTTTGGCAAAATAACGCAATTGCAGTTATCACATTGAAGGGCCATAGAATGAACATGGCTGGGAAGAAGATAATTATCTGGAAATGAAACTGTTCATTTTGCTTTAGTTTGCCAGTGAGGGATTGATGCTGCAGGGATATTAACTTCCTGATGGGCAACAATTTAATACAGTACCATGAGTTTATTACATGTYAATATTAAGTATCTTGAAGAAATTGAATGTACAAGAGAATGTAATTAGGAAGGAATGGTATGATTGTTCTTGCAAAATGCCAGATATGAGATTAGTACAGGACTTTCACCTAAGTGTTATCTTAGGCTTTATAATGCTTTTACATAAGTCACTTCCTATATTATATTGTAAATTAAAGATGAAAAGAGACTGAATCAAGAAAGGCCAGCAGAAGTAGGGTGGATTTCATGGAAGGTGCCAGAATGGTAAATGACACAGTGCTAGCTTTGTGAGAAGAGAGATTGGACTAAACAGTTATCGTATTTTGAGAAAAAAGACAAGTAGAAGGCATGTGCTCAATAATGGACTATACTGACAAGATAAATGGTGGTTCCTATTTACTACTTATCACATAAGGACAAGGAAATAATCATGGAAATTGAAAGGCAGTACATTTTAAAACTGAGGAAAATAACTAATCATCCAACATATGAGATTTATGGAGCTTTCTGTCCCAAGATAGCACTAAAGCTAAGAGCCCAGCAGAGTTTTTAAAATCTCTTGAATGGATGGAAATGTGGTATTAAATGAAAGAAAAAGAGCTGCTGGAAGAATTTTTCTTTTCAGTTGCTGTTCGGCAAGTGATCTTCCTCCTTTGTACTGGCTGAGCTGCATATATACAGAAATAATAATTTATCTCTGTCACAAGGACAACAAGTAGTTTTCCTCAGTTWAAATCTATATGGCTAAGTTATTAATAAGCCCTTCAAAGTTGCTTATATTTGTTTTGTAGCCTCTTTATCTTTTTATTGTTTTGTATTTTTTAACAATGTCACTGATGTCAGATTGAGTCAACCAAATCTAATTTAATTTATCCACTGAAATAATTATGCAACCCTACAGTCCTAAGTARAATCAATTATCTGTCAAAACATGGTGCATCATTAACAATATTAATGGTGAGTGTTCACCAAGCTCTTCTGTGCTCATCTGTCTGGATAGGTGTCACAGGCAGCATCAATATCAACAAGCTAACAGGGCAGGGCACGTCAGGGCATCTGATTGCCCACACCRTTTGATCATTAGCATCGTCATGGCAAGGGCCACCCAGCACTCTCAACAAGGAGATGGGTTGCCACTGAAGTATTTTGAAGAGTAAAGTATTTCAGGTGTGTAGACACCAGTTGTGTGTGCAGTGGCCTTAGTGAAAGAGAATAGCCCCTGATGAATTTTCTTGTATAGGTATAGTCACAACTCCTGAGGAYTAAAAGAGCAAGTAATGTGCTGTCTACGTGAAAATGTGGATATTTTGAATTGCCTATGGGTAAGAGACAACTAAGGATAGAAAATGTGGGTCCAGTGACCAGTAGATGGTTTTGAGATCTGTTTACAGGCTGTGCCACATAGAGGGCTTTTGTTTTGCCAAGGTCACACTTTAACTTATTCGGTGTCTGTGAAATAAGCCACTGATTACTGAAGTTTTAGAGGAGTTTCAAGGACTAATATATATGAATGTCTCAAATAGTGATGACAATGATAAAAACTCATTTCACATTTTTTCACAAACTTCAGGGTTTTTTTAGTCACAGAGCAATAGACTTTGTAGGCTGTTATATGCATGCATTGCCAAAACACCCGCATCTAAAAGTAAATATAAGTGCATTGTGACTTATTTTCTCATGCTTTCTCCCACGGAATTGTTTCTGTTTAATAATAATTGGTGTGGGGGAGAAAAAAATCTTACAACAGCACTTCTCCRTTGAAATTGCTTGCCGGATACTGAGGAGGAGAATGCTATAACATGAGCTGTTGAGAGGTCATCCATCGAAGTAGTCAAGCATAAATCTGTTTTATTTTCATTGTTGTCCATTTCTGCATCATTTAAGTCACAGTGGAGTTATTCTATTAGACCTCTGGACTTGTCTTCTTTTCTAAAATCACTTGGATATTTAAAAGGCTGGCTTGCAAGAGAAAGAATAGAAGTGTAGTTTTTTCCTCCTCTACAGTGTTTCTTCATCCATTTTCAATATGCCTTTTAGTTGATCTATGTGCTTTCTTATTTTCAAACAGTTTCAGTAGCGCACATTATTTTGCTTTTTGTCGTTCTTTTTAGAAGCTCTCTGTGGGGAGAGTTGTTCTGCACCTATACCCTTTTCTAAGGAAAAAAGAAATATTCTCCATATCTTCACCCATCACATTCTCTACAAATTGTTACCTGTGATGATGATCCCATTACATCACAGTCACAAAGGTCTTTGTGAAAACTATCTGTCTAAAAGAAATGCTGTTGTCCTGAGCACTGAGCAATTATAGATCAGAGAGTTCTTGAGTTCCCTTTTGGGGAAGAAAAGAAAGAAGGGGAAAAAAAGTGGTGCTACTGGAACTAACAAGGAAAAAGGATTGAAAGCAATCAATACATATGAGATTTCTTAACAGTGTGAAAGGTAATACTATGTACAGCTCCAAGAATATTAGGCTAAAGCACTTGCAGTTGAGTTTGTTACTCCAAGAACCTCTTTAGTACAGATAAAATTGGAAGAACCTTGGGATCTGAATGCTATAAAACTAATTGGAGACTTCCATATTTCCTACAGACTGCTTCATTTCCTTTTCATTGTGTGCATGTTACATATATACATACATGTTACATGTATACATACACAACTATACATAGTTGTGCCAGTTGAAAAAATTTACGTAGTATCAGATTATATATGCAATTGTGTATCGACTGCATGCTTGTAAAAATGTTATAGAATGAACAAAGCAGTGGAGATTCAGAACTGTGAAAGACTCTGAGGAAACAATTAGGTGCAACTTGGACAAACAGTGACATTTTGTCAACTTAAGTCTATGCAGAGTTTGTGGGATATACATTGTTTCCGGAAGGAAAATGTGCTGTGTCAATGGACTAACTTTGTTTTCTCACTTTGAATAATTTTTAGGGATGACAAGAAAATGAATTCTTTCAAAAGTACTAATGTTGCATCATACTAGGAGCTATAAGGAACACTGTAATCTGTCTGACAGAGTTCAACAGTTACAAATAACTGCTTAAACAAAAAAAAACCTAATTGAGACATAAATATTCTTGGGCATATATGATTTCTCTGGAGACATTTGATTACTTTTAAAAAATCATAAAATAAAACATCTTGCTCAGAAATTTCCTGATTTTCTGGATGTTCTGCAAGTAGGAGAATTTCCAATACAATACTCTTATGTAAAATAACTAAAATAACTAAATAGAGAAATAGAAATTTGTTGGTTTATGGTCACACATAAATACAGTCATGAAATACATTGGGGTCTTGAGCAGTGGTTAGGGTGATTAAACACACTATTTCTGTAAAATTTTCTGTGCTTTAGAATAGGACACCCATCTGATGATAAAACTGTAACCTCTGGAACTTAGAACACTCAGATTCGATAAAATAGATTTATGCTTCCARGGAGAAACTCTTAGTATAGGCCTTGTTTTCAAGTTTGATTGTGTTGAAACATGAAGAAGACATCACCTGATGTCAAACAGCCTCTCAGGATTCATAGCTCCAATGCCAACTGTATTTTTCTATACTCACTTGGAGTTACGATGATAAAGGGGTAAGGGAGATCTGATCTTTCTGATACTGATCAGCTGTTATACAGTGCTTAGGATCAGATTCACAACAGCATAAAAGGTGTGAATTCTAATAAAATGAAAGGCTTTTCAATGCCTCTGYGATTTCAAGAATGAGAGGCCAGGACAGAGTTGTAAGTTAGAAGAACTGTCATGCTTGGCCATAATTCAGATATGCAGAGTTTGAGCACTGTGGAACAGCAGCTTACCTGGAACCAGTCACCTGTGTTTCCTCCTCATAGTGACTTTCTGTGTGCAGAAGAGACTGCATCTCCAAATGTGCAAATCTATGAAGAAGTGCAGTGTGTTTAGTTGATTTTTGTAAAAGAAAAGCTTTATTTGCAGGCATCTGGGAAGCAAAAAAAAGGCAGTCCTGCTTCCCTGGCTCAGGAAACCTAAGACTGCATGCAGTGTGAATTACTGAAGTTTGCATTGAGCACCAGGTATGGAGTTTTAAAAATGCATGTTCTGGGCATTATGTAAAATATCAAGCACATTTGTAGGCATGAGGAGAACTAATTTGCATATTCTAATGTTATAAACAACCACAGCTGTTTGCTTCATTAATATATTGCCAGTAAAAAGTAGGTCAATATACATTTGCTCTTTCTTCTCTGAGCCAGCTGTCAGACTAATGGATGTGCATACATTGCGGGGGGTGTTCATCATAGGCTTAATTTCCCAATAACTTCTTGAAAAAGCAAGTTCAGATGAAAAAGTTTCAGATGGTGAAATACTGTAACTTGCTTTAATTTAGAATTTGGTGGGACATATGTCTCTGATATGGAGAATTGCAACTTTTACTCCTGTCTGTGAGGTAAGCTGCTTTTTCAGTCAGGTCTGAGAAGAACCTATATTGTCATGAGAATGGTGTGACAAGACAATGTGATTTATGGCAGGACAGAATTTTTTTTTTCAAGTATCTCTTCATCTTACCTGAGTTTCCAATCACATTTTCTTTTTTCTTATTATCTTTTATTTTCAATTATCATGCCACTTCATGAAGAATGTATTTGGGAATCTGTCTTCGGGACTTGTCACTAACTCCTCTTTTTGAACAAGTCATGCTAAGGTGCTGATCTTGGCCCAGGGATTTAATGGAAGCTGTTTCCCTGTATACATGCTCATTGCGTGATATCTCACATACCTTCCTCACTGAGAATATTAAAAATATGACAGTGAGAACATGCTGAGACTCAGGGTTTAAAAGTAGAGGAAAAAGGATGTTTCCTGTAGGTAATCTTCATTCCACGTACGTAAAGTATGTAAAACAGCTTAAGTTAGGCATAAGAAAGGACTACACAAATGCTTAACTGGGATGCATAAATAAATAAATACATGAACATTAGAATAATGTCTTGGCTTTTCATCATCATTACCAAACCTTCAGAGTAGAAGCACGCTTGTGTTATGTAGGTGAAAGTAAAGGACAGTTACAGTTGTTCATCTTCAAAATTTGCTCTTTTTGAGCACAAGAAGGCTTAGGGAGAAACATTTGAATAGCTAAAGACTTGTTTTTTTGGTCATACAAGCTCTCTTAAAAATAGCTCAGCTGCTATTATACAAACTRTTTTAAAATTGCTTAAATATTCATTAGCTTGAATATAATAATTATTCTGTATTGTAGCTTGAAAGTGGAATTTTAAACATCTGGGTATTAATGCATAGTCCTTTTCTCATTCCAAAGCCATAAATGATGCAACATAAAGTCTGAAGCATGTAAAAGAAAAAACAGTATACACACATGACATAAATGTGAGAAGTCTGTTTCTCAGTTTCTCCCACGACTCAAGGGAAAATGCTTCCTGAAAGCATTTCAGATTCTTAGTTTTTCATTAGTGAATTATCCACTTATATAGGTGGGGTTTTTTATTTATATGCTTTTTAATCACTTTAAGGCATATCAAGGCTCGTGTTAATATGTGATAACACACACCACATGTTGGAAGCACAGGGCTTCACATCCTTTCTGACAACACCAACAGAGCTTATGTTATCTCTTACTAACACTTGCCTTGTGGTCTCTCACTGCTAAACTGAATCACATGATCAATTGCACATCACACATGACAGCCCTTGGGCTTCAGCCAGTCCTTTTTTGACAATTGGCTCTGGCCGTGAGGAACCAGTCTATTAATAACCTAACACTATATCGAAGGAGTTATTTAGGAGGGAAACAGAGTTGTGAACAAGTTCTCTTAAATTCAAATAYGCAATTTTTAAGATTATGACTAAAACAAACAAATGAAACTGTAAAATATGAACCTATGGCTAGGGATTCGTCTTTACCATGCCTATTGTGCAGACAGGGTAGATTGAATAGAAATGTCACATTGCTGTCTTCTGGTATGGCTGAGAAGCCCTGGCACAGCAGAGAGAGCTCTCCAGGCTGCAGATACGGTTTTTCTTTCTGTGAGGCTTCAGACATAGAGCTATCTGCCTTCCAGCCAGCCTGCAGGCCTGATTTGGAGCCCTCCATGCTTTCCTCTCAAGTGTGATCGTGGTGAGGATGCCCTACTTCTGTTGTGTGAAAATTTTGGAAGAACAGCAGGGAAAATGAAGAGGGTGGGACTGGCTGGTTGTGAGGGATGTTTGGGTAGCAGGCACATAACAACTCTGAGGGAGGGACAAATCAGATAGCTAGAAGCTTCTATTAAACCCCTTTGGCATATGAAATTGAGCAAAGTATATGATTCATTCCTAAAGATTTTGTTCATACATGTACTGTTTTCATAACTGTTTTTTCGGAACTCGGGAAGTACTCCAGGCCCCAGAAGAGAAGGGTAATGCAGAAGCTTGTTTTCCCCTTCAGAGATTAAATGGAACATGTCTTGTAGCACCTTTTTTTTTTAAACAATATTTCAGTATTAAAATTATGAAACAGAATTAAAAATAAACAAAAGGGGAAAGCTTATAACTGGGCAAAGCTGAATTAATTTAGCAAAAGTTAGCGGAGAACTCCTCTGGCTTCAGATTAGATCTTATTCAAACAATCAAACTGTGTGAAAATTCCTGTTGCAAGTCACATTGTCGTACTGTCATACTGTCACACAAATCATTCCTAATTAAATCTAGAGTAACACAACAAATATACTTTTCAAAACTATCTTAATAGTGGATATAAAACTGACACACCATAACTAATTCTACATACAAGTCTAGATTTGAACATATAAAATTCATTTCTAGTGATTGTAGAGATCCTAAATTGCCCAGTCACCGGCAAAACATAGTGGTAGTAATGATTCTTGATCCCATGTGGTTTTATCTTTATTCTACTTTTCTCTGAAGCACTTCATCTGAGTTATGCAACATTAATACTAATATATGATTCCTGCAACCAGTGATTGAAAACCTTAAAGATATTATATAAGCTTAGAGAAAGATGCATGAAAAACAGGATGAMCCTCCTTCTTCTGCAATCCTGAAATACCTATTGCCAGGCTAATATTGCAATGGCTGAAACAGAAAAAGAAAGAAATTTGGCTAGAATCACAGATGAATCACTTCGTTTCACTATCCCATCTGAAATACACAAAGACAAGTATAAATAATTTTCTTTTAAGTCTCAATTTCACCGATCTTGTAGAATAAGAAAGATTTTGTCTATGTACATAATTGTTTTGAGATTGAAACAAACTACACATAGCTTTTGTAGGAGCAGAGTAATAAGATTTTGTGGGAAAGAAACTGGTTTTATCCTTTTCTTTATGCTAAAAAATAGAAACATTTTCCCCAAAGTTTATTTTGTGCTACACACCTGGGAAATTGTTTGAGTGTTTAATAGGAGTCCATTGCCAATAGCACCAGGGGCTGCAGGGTTTCTGGTCCATATGGATGGAGCTGACAATGGGGCATACAACCCATAGCAGACCCGTGTGTTTCTAGAGAGCCACCTGGAGGTACATGTATCTGAAATGGTATGGGGAACAGACTCAAGGTAAGTGAATTCTCAAATTAAATCTTGACAGAGATTGTCAGATACACAGGACCACTGAAAACAAAGATGAATATTCAGTCTTTTTCTTATTTCTAAACATCTGTTCAAAGTTAATTTTCTTRGATTTTTGAAATGTATAGTGTTGTCATGAGGATTTTACAACTTACCCTAGGAACAGATATATGCCATTGAAAATCAAGCTACTGTTAATGATGTCTTTAAATTTTTAAATATTTGTTGCTTCATTGTTTGCTCACAGCAATTTTCTGTGTGTCAGGTTTTTRTCCATTACAGTGGCTCACTGGTTTCCTTCTAAACAAAACATCAAAAATGTGTACAGTTATTGAATGTTATTGCCATTTTAGTTTAGTTTAGTTCAGTTGTACATACCCAAATAAACATTTCCCATGAAAACAGATTTCCACCTACAGAGTATTAGAGAAGTTTTTCATCTGTTAAGCCTGAAGCAAATGTATGAACTAAAAGGTCCATCTGGAATTTTCCAAACATAGTTTTGCTTTCAGATATGGAAACAAAGCTATCTTCATAATAATAAGAAAACCAAACAGTATATATGAGAAGAGGTTGGAAGAGAACATAGCCTCTGTAAAAAGATCTTCTATGATCTTTTTCACATTTAGCAAAGTATTATTATCTGTCAATATTGCCTGGTCTTCAATAATATGAGTCACTTTCTGCACCAACATGGTTTTTTATCATGTTGCTGTTTTATTTCTAAAGGTYTCYTGTATATAGTCTCCCCAGGAGGTATAGCTATCACAGATATTGAAATCATGAGGTTTAAATGTATTCCCTGGAGATGAGCTCATTTTCACACTTGAACAACCAGTGTATTTAGGCCAATCTAGCCACCTTCCTGAACAATTAAATTTCTTGTCTAGACTACCTGGCTAACAACATTTATGGAAGGGAAAAAACGTGGTCTTAGCCACTTTTGCAAGCATTAAGCTGACATCATATTAGTGATCAGAACATAATTTGGGATATTAGTCACCCCCTTTTGTAATGATAACCCATTTTATATAAGCCTTTAAGTGACAAGAAAAACAAATGAACCACTCAGATCAGTGTAATGGCCCTTGTAAAGAAGAAAGTGAGCCCAGAAACCTGGGACCTCATAGCTCTTTGCTCAGAGATATCTGAACATCCTTCGGGCAGCCAGCTCTGAGRAAGAAGAAAGTAAAGGCTTCATTAGAGTTTATTTAACTTCCATTTACTGTCTGTCCTAATGGAGATGGGAACTAGTGATGGTGGGCTGCTAAATCTTTGAAAATCTCTCATCTTTCCACTTCTACCTTAAAAGAAAAGGCTGTCTCGCAACATTTCCCCACTTTGTCTCCTGTAGTGAAAGGTCTATTGACTATTGCTGAAGTAGCAAGTGGAAAAGGCAGAAGAAGGAATGGCAGGGATTGCAAGGGGAAGTCTCTTCCTCTTCGTCTTCCTATTGTCCAGCTGAAAGGAGAGTGGATTTTTGCAGCAATTTATTTTAACTGATCTCTCTTCCTCAATAGATTGGGCATTCAGCTAAGCATCGTGACTCTACTAGTCTCTTTTCTTTCCCAATCCATTCTCCCAGTTGTAGTGTGCAAACCATGTATTTAGGTACACTGAACTCGCCAGTTGTACATTTTAGCATCGCACAGGGACCCTCACTGGGGCTGAAGGGACCTTAAACCTTTATGGTTTAAGGAATAGTCTGACTTAGCATTTAGAAGTCCATCATGCCTGCTTCCAGGCCTGCTTCCTGATCCAGAAGGAACAGGATCTATAAATTGATGGACATGAGTCCTACAAGATAGCAATAGGATTTTAGAATCAGAAATATTTGGGTTGGTAGGCACCTCTGGAGGTCATAGTCTAAACTCCCATTCAATGCAGGAACAGCTTCCAAGCTAGAATATTTTGCTCAGGATTGCTTCTCCAATTGAGATTTGAAAATTTCCAAGGATGGCGTTTCCACGATCTCTCTGAGGAACTTGTTCCAGTATTGTACCTCTCATTATTTTCTATTTGCTATTCTTTTCTTATTTTCAAGCAGCATCCTCTTACGGTTACTACTAGTGCTTTCATTATATGTCTGCTTTGTCTTCTCTGCAACCAATCTGTAGGCAATGGAAGGCTGCAATTAGATCTCCCCCTCAGCCTCCTTCAGGGTAAACAAAACCAATTATCTTTGTCACTGTTCAACATATGCTCCAGTCCTTAACCATTTTAGTTATGCTCCACTGGACTCTGCAGTTTGTTGATGTACTAAGAGACTTGAAATTGGATAAAAGGTTGCAGATGCAACCTCATAGATGCCAAATAAAGGGAAATGGTAACCTTCCATTAAGTTACTTGCTATGCTTCTGCTGATGCAGTCCAGTATGTGGTTAGTCTTTATCACTTGCAAGGACATACTGCTCACCCTCAGCCTAGTATCCCCTAGATCCTTTTCTGCATAGCTGCTACCCACCCACCCAGTCTACATTCTATACCGAGGCATGAGTTTACTTCTATCACAGGTGCCAAAGTGTGTATTTGCACACTTCATGATGACTTCATGGCTTCATGATGTTCACACATTTTTCCAGTTTATTGGGATCTCTCTGAATGGCACCCCAAACCCTCTGGTGTATGAACAGCTCCCCGCTCAATTTGGTGTAATCCAAAAACTTGCTTCCAAGTTTCCCATTGTCCAGGTCACTGATGGAGATGTAAAATACTGTGGAGCACTATTTTCTCTTGAAAAATAATATTTATAACCAGACTTCGATCCACTGTCTATCATGTCCCTGCTCCTTGCATGGGGACCTTTAAATGTCCCGTCAAACCCAAACTATTCTATGATTCTRTGTCCACTGCTCTCCCCTAGGCACAGAGCCAGTCATTTTAAGGCACCTGGTRTTTGAATATCTTGATATTGATAACAGTTGGATTTTTAACACCGAGGTAGCAGGAATAACTATAATTAGTTATTTGGTTTGGCTGAGAAGAACGTGCCACATTGTTGACATTGTCCCAGAATTCTCCTGTTCAAGTTGCATTTAAAAATATCAAGTGGATTAGAGAAGTTAAAACCGATTCTTGTATGTTTTCTTGGCTGCCTGCATAGCTACACAGAACAAGAGTGCACTTGAAGAAAGGGGGTTGTTGCAAAACCGGTCCCACCATCACACCATGAAAAATTCAGTAGAGCTTCAGGGATATTAGAAAAAAGTACATTTCTTTTTTTTCGGCAAATTCTTTGATGCTTCTCCTGAAAAGTACTTGAAACTGTAATTACCGTACCCTGAATCTTTTTAATTTATGCTGATATTAAAGATGGAAGTGTCAAGAAATATTCTGGAAGGGGCACAGGGAAACAAAGAAGGGATTAGAGAGTCATGGCCCTACAAGAACATGCTGGAGAAAAGTATTTCATTTTATTAAAAAAGAGATGTTACAAGGAGGTTTTCAAGTGTTCCTCTTCATCAAGGGAAAGTGAATGACATAGAGGATTTGTTCCCTAGTTTAAAAATCCTTTAGAATGCTGCAAGGCGTCCTTACAATTAAGACCTATTCTCCTTTCCACCACCACTCTCTTGAAGTTATTTTGCTTGTTTTTGCTCTCTGCACTCTTTTTTTTTTTAATTGGATATTCATGTTACTGTGCTGTATAAGAAATGCTTGGACTTGTGGAAAATATGTCAAATTGTGTAATGGTGCAAAAACCATTCTACCGTTTCTAAAATGCCATGAATATGCCATGCTCAGTCTTCCAGCTACACAGTGAATCGCAATTAAGGACAAAATCTATTTAACTGTGTCGTTATTTTAATGCTGTGCATATACACACTAATGAACATGCAGAGTCAGTAGCTCCACAGTTTATGAGAACATTCTAGAGAGGTTGCACTGTGATGACCTATCATGTGGATTAATTGTACTGTTCATAGTTACACTTTGGCTATCTGGCCTGCTTTATATTGTGCTTCTTTTCCAGTCCTTCTATCTCTATGGGGTTCCTGACAGTTCACCCCCTGTTTGCCAAATCCAGAACCTGAAAATCAGGAAAATTGCTATTCATTTCAGAGCTTTATTCTATAAAATAATTTAATGCCTTTTTTGGCTTCCCGGTTTTTTTTCCAAAGAACTCTTGCTCGTTGTTTTCCATTTTTAAAATTTTAAATACCTATTCAGTTGTTTCTCTTGTAAGTGGCTAACAGGCTAAAACTCCTCCAGCATGCTGTGGTTGTGAGTTACTTAATGAAGCTCTCAAGCCTTCCAGAAATCAGCATTGTAATAGGATTTGGAGTTGGCTAGCTTTTTCTTCTCCTTTCCCTTGAAACAGTGGTATAAGGATGTCTACTGGAATAGAGCTGAAGCACATGACGACAGCAGCTSTTGGCAAGGAGAAGGAGCAATAAAATCCTTAAATATTCGGGTACTTTTCCAAAATGTAAACAGAATTTGAAAGAATATCCTTTCCACACAAAAAAATTAGGATGTTTTCAGTAACAGTGGTACAGGAGCAGAGATTTTATGACCAATCATGAGATTTTGTTTCAAAATATACTAGGTGTACAGAACATAGATGAACATCAAAAACTCCCACAGGCCAAGTCCTTCATATTATATTTTGTTATCATAACGTACTGATATAATGTGCTTATAAATTTAAGATATGTTACAGACTATATATGGAGGTGCAGGAAAATATAAAYGAAGTTTAAAGATGTGGGACAATATTAATGGATTTCTGAGTTTCTTGGCTTTGGGAGCTGTTTACATGGTAAGAAACAGCTGCTTTGATTTATTTGGTGATGTGGACTTCAGCAAAACAGTGGTCACCACATGGTTTAATTATGAATGCACAGACTAATTTCCCAATGAAAGATTACTCATGAAGTAATGCTATAAACAGATGTGTAATGCAAATTCTGCAGAGGTGTAGTCTGCATTGCAGTGACCAAAACAATGCACGTGGGTGAAGGAACAGGAGAATATAGTGTCTAAATTTTTCAATGCTGTATTCCCCTTTATTTCAAGAAATTTTGAGTGAGCATTTTGAATAAACATCTGTCCTTGGATCTAAGGAGACATGGAAATTTGGAGTACATTTGTTACTTAAAGCTTCAAAACRATTTGCTGAAGCAAACCAATTTAATTGTTAGGATTATTTGTTAAATATTACTTCTCCCAGCAGAATGGTTGACACCAAGCAGTACTTCCTGTATGAGAATTTCTGTCCGATGGTTTCCTCGAGATTGGTATATTATATACATCAATTTGTACTTTATGTGCTCTGTGTGTGTGTGTGTAGCATGCTGCCATAGGAGGGAGGCTGTTTACAAGGATGCATAGTGAGAGGACAAGGGGGAATGGTTTCAGACTACAAGAGAGTAGGTTTAGAGCAGATATTAGGAAGAAATTCTTTACTGTGAGAGTGGTGAGGCACTGGAACAGGCTGCCCAGAGAAGTGGTGGATATCTCATCCATGGAAGTGTTCAGGGCCAGGTTGGATGGAGCTCTGAGCAACCTGGTCCAGTAGAAGGTGTCCCTGTCTACGGCAGGGAGGTTGGAACTGTATGATCTGTAAGGTCCCCTCTAACCCAAACTATTCTATGATTCTGTGATAGTGCATGCACACTGTTACAGAGATGTGATCATTTCCAGTCTCTATAGTGTCATCTTGAGTTGGTAATTTTATTTTCAGGTTCACTCTTCCTATACTGTATCTCAGTCCCTGATAAGCCAGCTGTGTATGTGTTTCTCTCTGGGTGGCATGCGTTTCAGCAAACTGTGCAACCTTTGCTTTTAGACAATGTAGAGATTAAACACTGAAAACTTCTTAACTAATTTTCATGTGATTTGTCTACTTTCCCAGCGGGAGACAGTTTTTGACCTTGAAAGATAATTGCACAAATTCACTTCTATTAAGATCCCTCCCCACCCTGCCAATAATTTAATAAGTATAGGAGCCTGATAAATAAAGCGTGTAATGTCAGTGTTCGGAAAGTTTAATCATTGGTCATTACAGTAGAACAAAGTAATTTAATAATTGCTCTGTGAAGTACCATTACAGCATGTTAACTAAGTGCTGTTGAATGCTCAACATCTGAAGAAATGTGCAGTATCTCTCCAGAGCACAACAGTCACTGTGTCTATGCTGCAAACGGAATGTCTCCAAAGGAGGTATCTCTACCCCAGATTCCAATGCAGAGATGCCAGCTCAATCAAGGAGAAGCAAGAGGATTGGTTTCCTGGACAGCTGGGCTTTGGTTAGCTTAACAAATAACCTGGCAGCAGGTTAATGCTATAAGATGCTGGACCAGAGCCAGTGCTCTGGGTTTGCATAATGCTCAGCACAAATAATATTTCTTTACTGTCCCTGATGTATTACAAAATGTAGTGATATCCTCTCTTGTGCTATGCTGTGTTATAGACAGAGTAATGGGCTGCCTGTTCCTTTGATCACTCGGCAGCCTAGTAGGCACCTGGTCACATCCCCCAAAAGCTGTATGGGGCTGCAGATGTARCTCAGGAGGATCTTTATTAATAATTTAGTTGGCTGCCCTTTTCTGAGAAAGTGCAGAGCTAATCAAGTGAAACTGAAGGAGAGATCCTTCTATGAAATAAGAGATTCAAGTATATCTCAGGCAGTTCTAATTCCAAAATTTTCTGCATCTAGTCTGTAAACTAACCTGTTGTACGGATCCTTATCCTGACATCACTGTTGCTTTTTACCTATGTTTTGAAACCCTAATTCTGAATATTTTAAGTTTGCATCTGAATCTGATTTTTAGCTATTCACATATCATCCCACAGACTCAGGACCTAAGACCTTTGCCATTTAGTTTTGGCTTATATTTAAATGCACTGATGCATTACACGCGATGGACAAAAAAATATGGTGATTGAAAGATGCAGGGGTCATATCCTGATAATTTCTATCCATRAAGAAAATTAGGTAAACAAGAACACACTGCAGAGACCAGGAAACAAAAGTGAAATATAGGCTAATAAGACTGAAAAGAAAAACCAGACTCGTGGTAGACAAAACTAGAAAACTCTCTGCACTGTGGTATATCAAAAATGTTCATTTTTCTTTACCTTCATTCTTTTTTTTTTTTTTTTTGGCAGCCGGTGCTAGATTATTTGCTGTCTCATGAAACATTCTCATATAATATACTACTAATACCTCCTAAATGTACTAAGACCCTTGCCAGAATATCAGAATAAGCAAATATATTTTTGATAAAACAAGAAATTCCTTCAGTTGATTTTCACCATGGAGAGATTACCTTAAGCATCCCAGATCTTAAAATGACCCATAGTTTTTCCCATCCTTACATCGTGCCATGAAATCAGAACTTAATCTKTGAGGTTGTATCAAAAAATACCCCAAACAAACAAGTAAAAAAAAGCAAAAAGATAATTACCTTTTCTGTAAAAGAAAAAACAGGATGAAAAGGATGAAAGACTATCTCTAGAAAATAAATCTCTCCCCTCCTATTCATTTCTTCCAAAGCAACCTTTCTAGTATAAAAATGTTGGATGAGGTTATTTCTTCAAGAAAAACATGTTCTGCTTTGAAGAGAGGTGAATGACTCTACTTTCATTAGCAAAGTCTTTTTTAATTAACTGCCCGTTATAAACATTTGAAAAGCGAGAGTAAAAATGCATGTGTTTCTGAGGATTTAACACATTGATATCCAGACAATGATGTCTAGAGCAGTAACAAAAAAATATTTCAAAGCATGCTAAAAAAAAGTATCTATGGACCACATATTTGATTATTACTAGCTATGAAGTTGAGATTCAGAGGGCTACACTTTGATATCCTTATACTGAATATTCTCAGTGAGAATGTTGGCAAAATATGGCTAGGAAGCAATTAATCATCTTCTTAACTGTACAACCATTAACTAAGAAGCAACAATTAGCTGATAGGCTACCAGAGAAAAAATGTAAGGACTGAGTATGCACTACTATCAAAATTTTGGTTTACTGGTTTACATTTATGTTTACAATTTACTGGTCCCATCATTAAAATCATAACAAAAATAATGGATACAGTGACTTGTTCCTTAAATATGAAGACCGGGGTAAGAATAAGGAGCGCATCAACACAGTGGCATCAACAAGTCAGAGAAATGAACAGGATCCTCAAATTGGCATTAAAATATGTTAAATAATCATATAAGTATTGTGACTGGCAGGTAAAAGTCACAGGACTTTGAGTGAAGTCTCTGTCTCCGTGAACAAAAACAAAGAAAACCAGGAAATCCTGAGTATATCTATACAACCAGAAATTTTCTCAGCACAGAATGGTTGCTTGGGTAGTGCATTTAAGTTCTTTCATGAAATGCCAAAATCAGGATAATTCATTGTTGAACAATAAATGAAACTTTAGGTAAAGGTCTTCCATGTAACCTTCCTATTATGTGGCATAGAATAAATAAAGGAAAACATAATAGAAATACCCTGAATCTGAAAAACACAGTAGGGGACAAAATATCCATTTCTGGCAAGTTCTGAAGTGTGTGGGCTTCAGTGAACCTGGTGCAAGTTTAAGTGTCAGGTATTTTATAGTGGTCTGAACTTAACAGATGAAAGGTAATAATTATTTATTGGAGGGCAATAAAATATTTCTACTAGATTTCTGTGATTCATCAAACTCACAGAAACAAAAAGCTGTGTAATTTTCTGACTATGAGGTTTGGGCAGATTTAAACATTGTTATAAGGACAACAGTTTTCTTTGTTTCTGAAATGAATGTTTAATGGCTTGGAAACTACCCACAAGAGTTCTCACTGAACTCTGAAAAGTTTTCTGAAAGAAACACTAAATCAGTATTCCCATACTGATTCCAGCCTCCATACCAAACTAGGGTTTGTTAACTTCTTTTCAGTAAAAATGTTGCACTTCTCTTTTTCTTAGGTTCCTCTTAAGAAACAGAACTCAAAGCAGTGTCTTTGCACAGCACAGTTTTAAAGTGTTCCTGACAATTTACCTGTTATTATACTTCATAAGCAGTGAATTCAGAAGGAATAGGAAGTGGTTTGGGTTTAAGGGACTCTTTGATTCAATTTTTGTTCTGCACAATTAATTCTACTATGAATTGACCATATATATAATATAATCAATGATAATTGTGAAGCAGATAAAATTAAAATTGACCTTTGTGGATTTCTTTTTGGCTTTTGAGTAAGGGTTAATTGCAATTTTCTACTGTATAGATTTTTTTTTGATACATAGCTCAGTCAGCAGCAGCAGCARTTTGGTGTTGGGATGGAGAGAGTTTGTGAGAACACACGGTTTTGGTTTTGGTCACAGCTGGCATCTTTATGGCCCACTGTGGATGTAGCTTATACAAGAATGTGTGCTACAATAGCCTAAATAGTTAAGACAAACAATGCTGTAAATGTCATCTAGAATTATAACTCTCCAAATGTCCTAAAAGGACGAGTACATCCTGCACTCCCTGTGTTTTGCACCTTTATGCCAGCTCCATAATCTCCCCTTCACACACCCTTTATTATTGCAGTTACTGGGAGTACATGTGAAGAAAATAATGCCAAGGCAGAAATACAGAATGGGAAGCAATGTCAGTTACAGGAAACTAATTGCAGATGCTTTGTTTACTCTTCCCTGCTTCCCCTTTGCATTAGTGCTGCTCATATCCTTTCTTAAATGTGCTTCTAGGTATTGTTGGCAAAATAGATTAGTCACTTAAAAAGGATGGTGCAGTCACGTAAAGTTTAATCACTGTTTTTTGGTTTTGGTTTTGGTTTGTTTTTCATTTTCCCCAGTTTAAAGAGTGAACTGTGTCACGGGAAAGTTTAGAAGTTAATTCCGTTAGGTTATAATTAGCTCCAGGTATCACTTCTTTCAGTGGGGTTTATTCTTTGAATTGCCTGGAATTTAATTTGACAAGCGCTGATCTGCAGACATTGTTAAATTCCTCGACACAGCCATTTCAAAGCTATTAGAGGCTCTGCTTCTCTTTCATTGGCATCAACACAGCACCTTCAAAAGCTCTATGATAAGTTCAAAACATTTGACAGTTGTTTATACATTTATATAATTTTGAACTCATGCAAGCTTCAAAACAGGATACAAGGCACAAGAAGTTGTTCCTATTCTTGAGGAAAATCCTGTCTGCCTCTCAAWTGGTAGCTTTCGTCTCTCTCAGAAGATCATTAGCAAACTGTAACTCCTATAGTCTTKCCTTTTGGGCAATGAGTCATTCTAGCTCTGCTGTGCTGCCTTTTTCCCTCCCTTGTGTACAAAATGGGCATGCACTGTTAGTTTTACTGCAAAGTAATTTCTGCTGCCTCGAAAACCTCTTAAATTCAGCTTTGAATTTAAGGAATTTGAAACATAGCTCTGAAGCATGTTCAGTTTCCAGAGTCCTATAGTCTATCAGTACTTCCTGGCTGCAATCCAGAATGTGCAGTTATATTATAGCAAGCATTTCTTCATGATGGACTCTTTATATAATATGTGCACAACCTACAGTTAATGGTGTGGAAATGTTTTATTGCAACTTCCTCTTTTAAGTAGAAGTGTTTCTAAATTATTTTGCCTAAAGCATCTGTTATGCCTCCTGTATCTCATTCAGTATTAAATCCCCCTTTCATTTAGACTCCAAACAGTATGAAGTGTATGAAAAGAATCTCATCTTACTTAGTGCCTCCTTACCCTATTTTGTTAGACTTTTGTTGAGGAATACCTTGCGGTTATCCAGTCACATTAGATGATTTAAACTCCAGTCGCGGTAAAATAATGTGCAGATAGAAGAATTAATAGCACCATAAACTGACAATACAACATATTGAAATTCAATAATAGACTGGCAAAGAATTGAAAAAAAATTGTACTTAAGTTACTTATAAACCAGAAACCCCTTTTTCTGCTTCAACTGTGATCTTAACATGGTGGAAGGCAGAGAAGCAGATTGTGCAATTATGTCTTTGGTTGTATCCTAGTAAACAAAACTCCGCTTCGAGTTTCCTTCCTCAGAGTTTACTTTTCTTGGTCTAACATTTTACTTCTTGCAGGAGCTTTTCCTCTGAAGTCTGCCAGTCTTCAGACAGTTTGAATTCTTTCCCATCCRACATGTAATCTGCTTACTCCTTCTCTAAGAAAAGGCTGAATGGAACTCCACATCAATGGAGATGCAAGCATCTGTTTGTTGGGCATCATTTCTTGTAACTGAAAGGCTACTTGTGAACCCCTCATTTCAGCAAAGGGTAAACCCCTCCTCTCTTTCCATTGGTTCACTGRAAAGTTCAGAGTGAAATATGTTTGTGGAAAATCTTCCATTTTTGGAAGGACCAAGAAGCTTACCATTCTGCCTGAGATAGCTGGAGTTGGAATGATGAATTAGTTTGGTCACAAATCAGATCTACGTTTTTTTTTCTATGTCCTCTGACTTCTGTCATCAGAAGTTAACAAAGGATGTGCAACTTTTTATTTATTGGATAAGTCTTTTGGTCTGCTTCTCTATACCAGCTAGTAAGATTTCATTTTTATGAATGTTATAGAAAAATGRTACCATTACACAAAGGAAAAAAAGAAACAAATTAGTATTTGTAAAGGAAATTGGATTGGTGGGAAGTAGTGATGAGCCAGAGACAAATAAGTAAGCAGTTTTCACTGGAATTCTACTCTATGAACTAGGTTTTTTTAATAAAAGAAAGTTAATATTTTTAGATATGTACAGTGCAGAAGATACTTCTGTACTCCTGAACTTGGATCTTCCTTTCRGTGCTCTACAAATCCAGTGTACCGCTATTTGAGCTGTCTTATATTTGTAAACTGTAATCTGGAGTTAATGCCTGGAGAATGACGGATGCCTTTGCAGCAAGAAGGAACAAATACTGGTTCATTTTTTCAGAACTGAGAGGGCTAAGGAAATCTAGCAGTAAACTGTGATCCTGCTTTGTTTACTCCACTTATTTTGGATTGAGTTCAGTTATTCAGAACAATAACAGCCATGTTAAGACACACTTTGTTCAGTATGATGCTGTTTGCAATGAGTCTGTCTTCATATGGAAATAATTTAGTTTCACATGTCCCTAAAGCATTTTTGATAATTTATATTGCACTAAAGCAGGCAATACCACTTACTGTAGCTTGAGAACCTGACCCTCAATTGCATATTATACAATGAGATAGAATAGCTTTCAGATCATGGTGGGCAAATTTTGCCTTCACAAGCATGTACCGGTTTAGGTGTTTTCCAGGGATGAAGATAGAAGACTCTTTGAAGAAACAGAAAATATGGTAAGTGCACTTAAAGGGAAGAATGTGAAAAAATGTTCTGAAAGGGTATAATTGATATAAAAGATCCCACCTGTAAATGTTAAGTGTTGCACAGAAGATTTGTTGAGGAGCTTGATACTGGAATTTGAAAAAATCATAGAAGGTTCCAGCAGTGAGTTAAATATTAGGCTACATTTTCAGCTACATGTACAGTATTATACTATGACTTTATAAATATTCCCTATGTAAATCCTGATTCAAGCACTGTATAAATTTGAAAATTCAAACCTCTATCCTAAATATCGAGAGTACTGCTCGGTCCTACTGCTTTTCCCTCTTTATTTTTCGTTACAAGTCATGTTTGTCTAAAACTTGTCTGTAAAGTGATGGAAATGAACAATAATCAGGCAGAAAAACCTCTGCTTTCATTTTAATCAATTGCTTTTAAATCACAGTATCTAATGTTATGTTTTAGTTCTTCATCATTGTGTTTTCTTATATCATGCAGACCTGTTACTTGATAGGCATAAATTGACACAGTGGAATTTATGCTCTCTTGATCTCTTTAAAATATTTTGACATTTTCAATGATATTTGAAATTACCAGATCACTCTCCTTTAATTTAAAGAATTAGAGTCAGTTTAAACAATAAACTTTTTACTGCACATATATTAGCTATATTATGGAGAAGACCAGAATTATTTTCCAATTAAATCTCTCTTTTCCTCATCATATTATATAGATGCTTTTATAAACACTGCCTGAGATATTTTTGTGAGTTCATTTTGTTATTTGGAATAATTTTTTCTATTAAGAGCATTACATTTAGACTTAATTTGGTGGGATTTTTTAATAGTCAAAATCTACCTTAGAAGAAATGATACAATGGTAGTATTGAGTTCTATGCAGGAATTAAATTTTATTTATTTTTCTGTCAATCAGTTTAGCTCTACTAACTCCGGTAAAATTATGCTAACCTACACTAGCTGAAGGTATGGCACATTATGCAAATCTCCTTTTAGTGGCAGTCTCCTTTTTCATTATTATCCACCCCCAGTGTTTCATCTTATCTGGTCATATGCCCTATACGCCTCCTACTTCTCATCCCCTTCTTCCTACCCAAATAGAAGTTATCTGCTTCCCTCATATGTTCTTTTTATTCCACTTACCCCAAACCAAGTTTCTTCTGCTGAGTCTCCTATTTAATACTGCATTTATGAGGAGCCTTTATCACACCACCTCATTTTCTGCCTTCTAATACTTTTCTGAACTTTGTTCCCCATTTTGCTCACTAACAACTGTGCATTGTTATGGCCTATTTTGTTATGACCTATTTGGTTGTTGTCCTGTTTGACAGTGTTTGCTGGTTGTCTCTGAGTTCACAGTGTGTAGGGTCGTGAAACAGAAAAATATGTAACAATTTATTTGTTTTGAGTTTATAGGGCAAGTAGCATATGAGAGCTCTCAGATGCTAGCCCATATAGAGAACATAAATTAATCTACACTCTACTGAATTTACTCAGTGTTGTAAATTCATAATTCATGACCAGAGAACATCAGACAAAATATATTTATGTAGAAATCACATAGAAGAGTAAATGCTGGAGTTCTTTACTTTTACTTTTTTTTTTTTGTGTGTGTTTTAATGAGTTTAGGAATTTCCCAAGAATAATTTTTAAAAATTTCCTTACATGTACCCTGCTACTTAAAAGGGTAAATTTACAAGTCAGTAAATTCACTACCTGCTAGTAAGAACTTTGGAAAATGTTCATCGTGTTGTCTGAATTTCCCCCAAACTTGAGGAGAAGGAGAAAAGGAAGAGTTAATAAAATAGATATCTGTACAAATATCCTTCTAGGCTTTGGAAATGTGTTCAGCTTTATTTCTGTTTAGAACTTCTATGCAGAAGACTAGAGAACCTAATTCCATGCATTTTTTATTTGATACTTTTCCATTTCTTCATATGTCCAAAAGGCTCTTACACTTTTTTCCCCTATCTGCATGGGTATGGCATATTCATGTTTCAGACAGGTGATGCTTTCCCTGAGTATTATTTCTCTCTTTCTGCACTACTGCACATGATTTCATAAATAATTTGTTTCAGCTCTATGTTCTCAAGACTCTGTTGACTTCAAAAGATTCCCAACTCAATCCATGCTAGCAGCATCTTTGAACGGAAAAATATTATATATTTTAGAAGTACTCCAGCAATGAAATCTTTGATTATATCAAATCCTGTATAAATCAGAATAATTTTGAATTGCAAACATTGTATTTGTAAAATTAACTTTATCAGTGAGGTTTTTTAACTATTGGAAATTTAAATGTCAGAAAATATGCTTATGGATGCTTTTAAACACCTCCTTATAATAAAGTCTCCATTCTTACTGCTTTTCCCTATATAAACAGAAAACTGAAGGGGTGATGAAAATATACCATATAGTGTATACAAAACAAATCAAAACCAACCTTTTATTTTTTTATTTCTTATTAATTAGGGCCTCAAATTATAAATGTTTATGCAGATTTCTAAAGCTTCATCAAGGGTCCTTACAGCATAATGCAATTAAGTTTCAGTTGATTAGGCAATTATAAATAAATGAGATTTTTTTCTATGTGAACAATGCATATAGATAAACTGCTTTGTGGAACTAATATGATAAAAGGAATGCTGTGGGAGGGTTGTCACATGTATTATGCAAACTTAGAAAATCCTCAGAATTTGGAACTTTAAACATTCTGTTCTCCCTCTAGTGTCTATTGATTTTTTGATAGGGAAAACCAGATAAGGTGTAAATTATTGCCTAGGTTTTTTTCCTCTTTAAGTCAATTATTCACCATAAGTCATGGCTAGGATATATTTGCATGTTAAATTCAAGCTTAGTTGTGGAAAAAAAATTATGCTTTGTACTCATAAAACATTTTAATTAAACCAATGGCATTTATGAATATGAAACAAGTAATAAATGCATTTTGTTTGTTCGAGAGATTACTGATGGATGACAATATTCTAAATTGGAACAGATTTATAGTTTCCTTATAGTCTTTTTAAGCTTTCAATGCTTAATGTAGAACAATGATTTTCTAACTTTAAAGTAGGTACTGCAGCAAATAGTAAATACCTTTTTATTCTTGGTGCTATTATTTTTACTAGAGACTAATGTGTATGTAGAGCATGCAACCTAAAATAAGTGACAGGATATACAGACCATATGCTTATCCTCTTTAATATGTTCCACAAGATGTGCCTTTATTTGAAAACATTCCAGTCATTTAACACTGAATGTTGCATGCTGAGCAGGGCATATCTGACCGGGAARTCTGAAAAGAAGAATGTTTATTCATATCTATATTTGATAGATAAGAGATAGGATGTAACCAGGTTTTGCTAATGAAGCATCAAATGCTTTTCTGACAAACATATAAATTTTAAAACTGCACTTATTAATATCTCATCTTATTGTTCATGCTGCCCTTGTGACTTCAGTAATTTTTTCCCCACATACTGTAATCAAAATGAAAACAGTGGGATCATTTAGATGAAGCACATATTTAAGGATTTTGCCAAACTAGGGTCACAGCCTTTTTCCTTCTAGAATCCAGCCTAACTCAACACAGGACACATTTCCCTAAATTAAGAGTTAGATCTTTTGCTGTGAATGGGAAAATCACTTTGATAGCTGAACTTGCTTTTAATAGTATCACTAGTGTTTCATTGATCTTTCTAATCTCTCTGATTTCAACTTTTGACAATAACAAGGAATTTATCCTGACCAAAATAAGATTTAGCTTTTAGCTTACTTTTTAAGGATGTGAACATAAAGTGGTCCAACTCCATGTCTTTCTGCCATCAATTTATTTTGGATATGTTGACCCAATTAAACCATTTAAAAAATCAGAGATAAAAATATCTTTCTGAGTTTTGTTATAATCCGTGGCTATATATAGGACATGGGGATACATATATATATGTGTGTGTGTGTGCGTGTGTGTATGTATATATATAAAATGTATATAGAGGTATATTTGTTCTCATCCAAGAATTTGTTGAACACATTTTTCTTTATCACATTCTTGCCAATTTGTTTGAAGTAGAAGACAGCATATATAGACTTGATGTAGCATAATATACAATGATATACAAATATATCAGAAAGAAAGAGTTCATTCTTTATTTCATAGAAAATATCTCTTTTTTTCCCACTCTTTTTTAAAAAGAAGAATGAAATACAGTTCTCTGAATTTTTTTTAAATAACCTTAATATTTCCTTTTGCTAATATCAAGGTATTAAACTAAGACTTCAAAACTTTTGAATTTGAAAGCTGATTATGAAATTAAATTTTTAATTTAAAAATGATAATAAGAAATATTTTGATCCCAAAGTATTCCAACAGTGATTCATGTTATTGAATTGTTTTTTCTCTTATGTGAAACTGCAACTATAGCCAAATTTTCCTGATGCGTATTACTTTTTGATGAACTTGTTTTTCAAGTAGAAAAGACATTTATTGGACAAACCTCAGAGCAACTATTCTGTACATATGAGATACAAGTTCCTCTCATACTGACAGAAAATTGAGAAATCATTTCTTAGGGATGGATACACAGAGGAAAATGAAGAATCCAGGCAGGAACGCGGGTATTTTGGTTTTGATTATTTCTTCAAATACTTGGAATGCACTGCTCATTCTTTATGACAAATCACAATCTTTTTCTTACCTCAGGTTATAAAAATTTAATTACCCAAATATTCTTTCATTGATTTAATATGTTTCCCTATTGGCAAAGGGTTCAGCAGTATATTTTCCGGCCCATTTCATAGTTCAGTTTTGGATGGGTCTAGTGGCAGGATTTCATTCCTCTGTTCAGCTGCAGAATTGATCTTGCAATCTTAAATGTTTCTTAATGGTCATTTAAAATGCAATTTGTTTCTTTACAGCTCTTTAAATGCAGTTTGAATAGTATTGTTATTCTTTTATTGTATAAGAATAGGCAACATATTATACCAAAAGGAACTAGCAATTTATAGCAAGATGTGTTCAGGCTTGATCAGTGGTCTCATCTTTTATCTTACTTGCTAACAGTAGTTAGGGGCAATATTTGCATTTAAATATATATCTCTGTCTAAATCTATCTATATATATATATCTAGATAATGCCATGGACCCCTCAAAGATGACACAGCAACAACAGAAAACATCAGAAACGGCAAAATGAAAAGTTGTCTTCTTCATTAATTTCAGCAATGTGGTGTTAATAACAAATAATTCCTTATTATTTTATATGTGTGCATTAAGTTATTGCTATTTTAATGTTTCCTAGGTGACATTTTTAATCCCCTCTTTAATTGCTCTCACCTGAACACTGCAAAAGTTGTTAGAAGGCTGCATGGTAGAAGGAGCGACAAAGTGAGAACAGGGCTATAAGGGTCTTTGGAACCATCTTAACCCCAGTTTGAATGCACTCCACATGCTAAGCCTCTTTTCTTCACAGCAGGTAAGATTAGAAGTCACACAGCAGTCTTGAGTGAATAAGTCACAGAATAAGTCGTGTTGACTTTATTTCACTAATTTATAATCAAACAAAATTATTTGAATTTGACACCAGTAAGAAACCATCTTGTCTTTAATTTCTTCTACAATTGCTCTTCTGGTGAGTATCTCCACTATTGCCACATGTTTATATAGAGCTTGCAAGACAGGAAGGGAACTAACATCAGGAAAAGTGAAAATTCTGGGAGTGTTGGTCTCTGGATACAGGTATAGGAAGGCTCTGATTCTCTCTCTTTCAAGGTGATCAGTGATTCTCATTGGTGGGATTACACTAGGATGTTCTGTCTGTTGCCATTGGGAATCCTATCAGATGCTAAATTTAACGCCTCTAATTTTGCACATGGAGCGCTTCCACTGCATATCCCAGTGCTTCACTTATAAGTGTGCTGGCATATATGTAGACCAGCAGTCAATGTAGACCTAAAAACCTTCCCAAAGGGGTGGAAGACACGCTGGAGCTATCCCTACTACCTGGAGCAGAACCAAAAAAGAGTTCCAGATTGTAGGTTTTCAAATTGAGAACAGTCTGATTACCTCTACATTAAAGGCCGGTGCAGCACAAATTGAGGACAGAGTTTTCATTTGCTACAACCTTCTAGGGCTCAGGACTGTGTGTCCACACTGCTTCTTTACTGGCAATAAAATTCACACAGGTGCCAATCCTGAATGCCTGCCAGGCAGGYAAAGAGAAGAAACTAATGAAGTAACCTGCATCCCTGTTAAAGGGCAGTGCTCTAAATTGTGCCTTGGCCTGTGACTTCAACCTATTATCTAGTAACTATTCAAACATTTTTTAATACACCAGTGGAGACTGTAAGTGGATACTGCAAGACAAATCTTCATCAAAAATAAGSCTTTATCACTAGTCATTAAATCACTAATGAATTCTATATATCTTTAGCGAGTCTGACCACAGCAGATTTAATATTTATTTAAATATATTTACTATTTATTAATTTATTATATTTAGTTATTTTATTTATTTGTTTATTATTTATATTTATTTAAATTGTGTTTCACATATTTTTTCAATGCTGGATCATCTTTACTAAAACTGAGAGCAAACAACTGAACAGTGATTCATGAAAGATTTGAAGGAAAAGAAACGGAAAGGAAAAGGAAAAGAAATGGAAAGGAAAGGGAAAGGTCCTCCATGATTAAATCTGCAATAGCTTGCTATGTTGGTTTCTCTAGATGATACACTGGCACCATGATGTATGGCAACCCTCCTTCCCCACAGCTGTAATTATAAGTATACTCTTTTAATGGGTGCCATAAATTTTAGATTGAAAAGCCTTTTCAAATTTTCATCTTTCAGTAGCAGTACGGCATCCACAAACCCATCAGTTTTTATCTATATTAATATTTTTAGCAGGCATGTCCAGGGCTGAAATCACTGAAAAACCAGATCCTGGGGTAATGAAAATCAATATAGGCCTGTTGATATGATAACATTAGCGTGATAAGAATGTAAGTCTTAGATTATTAGAGGTTCTTTGCAAGCTTCTAATTTTTTGCTGAGTTGAGAAATGTCTTTCTGGATGCATTCAGGTAAATCCATCTGCAGAGAGAAACGTATTTAGCTCTGTTTCAGTAAACATGATTAATTCTTCTTCTTGGGCTTGCCTTGTTGAAGAATGAGAGATAACACTCTCATCTCAACGGATTGACCTGCCTCTGGTCTATTCTCTGGTCTAAAGAAGAGGAAGGAGAATTTGTATGACAAGATTTTTTAGTAGCACCTCCAAAAAAACCCCTTTGCACAGCTTGATAGGCCAGCCTGCAGGGACTATAGGAAAAAGAACAGCATGTCTGGAAGATCTTGCAACACTGTTTGTCCACCACTAATCTTTCTTTAAAATAATGGCTTCAAATATTTGGTTTTATTTGAACAGTTTAAAAAATCTGATTATTTTTCTATCAGCAATAATGACATCATAGTTTTTGAAATTATGGTCAATTTAGTTGTAAAAATCAGCAAGTCTACTACAATGATGCCCCTAAAATCAGAATAGAAAATTTTGCAATGTACTACCAGATTTCTGTCACAGTAAACTTATTTCATAGGTGGTGGAAGTGTTTTGTTAGAAGACTGTACAGACACACACGTGGAACAAGCATCTAAAATATATTTCAGTAGTGTTCAACTAGTGAAGTTATGTCGACAGCTCTTCTTGCATAAACATAGTGAGTTATGGGATTAATATTTTTTTCTCAAATTGTCACAAGTGCAGTAGGAGTTTGAAGCAACTTTCTGTCTTCTCTCACCCTCTGATTTTACTTGGACTGAATATGCCTTGAAAAAATGGTGATATGGGTGCAGTTTCATCACATCTTTATCAGAATTTCACCTTCTTATAACAGCCTCAAATATCTATATATTCTATTAGTCTCTTGAGAGATTCCTTGATACAAGTTCAATCTTACCTTGCAAATGTTAGAAGTAAATCTAGATCTTACCCTGCATGTTTTCAATATTTCCAGGGCAAAAGCAAAGTGTAAAATAGGAAGGATAATTATAGTAAACTTACACTGCAGCTGCCAAAATACTGTGTTGGTAGGATTAGTGGTCCCTAACTGAGCTGTGCATTGGCATAACCATACTCGAACTTGCTATTTGAAAATTACCTCAGTTACATGTATGATCAAATAATTTCTGCAGCTGTATTGCAGATACTCTGAGTCATAGAATTTTCACACGATGTTTGCTGCTTTATATGATGCTGGGTAGGGGGCGGGTGTTGCTTCATGGTATTTTGCCTGGAGTATTTGTTCTTCAATGTCTTGAAAAGTTATAGAGCTAGGATTTCCCTTAAGATATTGCCTTATAATACAGTTGATCTAAATTGTTGTTGGTTGACTAGTAGAGTTCGAAGAAAAGACAATTTATCAGGGAGGATGCTGTCTTGCTCTGAGAATGGTAAATATCTGATTTTCTTGGCAGAAATTAAATGAGAGCAAAATTGAGATATTTTTCTCTGGAGTGAATAATGAAATAATTGCTTCATAGATACTTGTTAGTTTGATATAGGTTTTTGTTTTGAGAATTGGTGGTTTGGATAGAGTAATTGGAGTAGCTCTTAAAAGCCTTGACAGGCTTATTACTACCTATTATTAAACCAAGAGCATTTCTTTTTAATATTTAATAGTACTTAAAATATGCAGTCTCAGATTAAAAGATAAAAAATCCAGGAATTATGTCAATGACTTTGCTTAAATAAGGCTTTCGGTTTCCATCTTACTTTTATAATTTTTCCTTATATTATGATGAAGATACTGAAGACTTCAAATCATTACAATTCTGTCTTTGTGCAAGTCAGGAAATAACTTGAAGCTACTTGAAGTTACTGGGAAGTGTTTAAGAAGTACTTTAAAACCTCTTGCTTGTGTTATTCTGGAAAACTGTTTTTTGACGCTAGTTTTTGGAGTTGGAAGAGAGGTGAGGTGACAGAAGTGCTTCATACTATTTTGACTTCATAGGATTTAATTTTTAAAAGGATTTAAATCAAAGGATTTAAATATTTACATTGGATGACTAGCTATGCTAACAAAATACTATTGTATAAATAGACTGGCTTATATAATGGCATCTTCTATTTCCAGTTGTAGGCAGTAGCAAAATGGTGTTTGATCACTACTGCAGCACATTCAACAGTAGGATTGTAATATGTGTATTTATTTAATGTCTAATAACAGTCATTTCAGTCACAAACTGATGTTTTTTTAAAATCTTTAAATTTTTTATGAAACAAAATCTCTGGTAATATACCACATATGTTCTTTAACAGTGTCTATGCCAGAAAAATGTCTACTTCTTTACTGACAAAATATGAATAAGAGTATATGTGAAAAATAGTCTTCTATTTGAAGAGAGGCAAAATGAGAAAATGTAATACTCCATAGGCTTGACAAGAACAGTTGAAATTATAAACCAGGGGCTCATAAATTAGCATGTTCTAGCTCATTCTTTAACTTCAGAGAATTACTTGATTGGGATGAGTTTGTGTAAAGAATGTTTGCTCATATATGAGGAAATGAGAAAAATGCAGAGAAACCACCCAAAGAACAAGGTCCCAACATCCAAAATCTTTGCTCCATGCAAATGCATCTGTATTTGTTTATTTTTATGAGAAAGAAATATGAATTAAAATATCTACTACTGGCTGAAAGAGTCAAAAGGGATGGGCTGGAACTGTAATTAAATTCCACATACTGGCTGACAGGAATTCTTTCTAAGATTTGTCATTTTCCTTCAGCAGATCTGAGTTTTCCTCAAGAAAACTGTCTTTGCGTGATCAGCATGAGCTAAAATAGTGGGTATGTGTAATTTTGCCTGGAAGATACAGCATCTTTGGTCTTTCTATTCTTGTGTTGTGCCTCCAGGATGGGGGTGATCCTGGAGACTAGGGAGGTCTTCCCTAGATGGGCAGCTGGTGCTGGGATTGCCTGAAGGAAGAGTGTGGCCCTTGTCATCAGTGGAAAGAGACAGTGGGGGTACATACTGTGGCACGGAAAGCCACTGAGGTGGGTACCTAGAAGTCTTGGAAGCAGTGCAGCACACGAGGAGTCCCACTTGCTGGTTGCTGGTTTTCTGTTAAAGAGGTTGAACTGCCAGTTTTATTTGTATAAAATTTCTCTTTCAGCCACCCTGGGAGTGTGTTATGCAGTAAAGTTGAGGTAGACCCTTCTCAAGGTCAACTCAGGTTGGTGTCTCAGCAGCATTTAAGAGTTTGGCCTCCAGCTGCACAATCCTGTATTTGTAACAGTCAGCTGGGGCTGGAGCACCCCTGGCTCATCCTGAGCCCTTGGACCTGCAAGGACCTGCTTTGTGAAGGGCATAAAGAGCCTTCTGGTGGGGTGGAAATGTCAGCCTGGCTCCTGCTGCCCACTGTGCTGCAGCTCATCTTGGGCGGGAAGCAGGACATGGGGAAGAAAACCCACCACCAGCATGGCTTCACCTCCTTGCTTTATATCTGCTCTGGTATCAGCTCAGCAGCACCAACCATCTTCCTAGTACAGGAGTCTTCCTCTAAGGACTGGAAGAGGATGGTCCTCCCTAGCCTTGCATTTTGAGTCTGGCTGCAAGCAGAGTCCCACTGGGTTTGGTGGAGCAGAGTTCAGGATTTAACCTGGGGCTCAGTTTACAGATAAATGAAAAGGAGAGCTTAGATTTTGTAAAAATTTCTCTCAGTTTTTCAAGAGAGTTGGTGAAGCTTAGTATATATTCATGCCTTCAGGCCAAAGAGTTAATTGAAGATGCATAGTTACTCACAGTCCCAACAGGAAGTCCCTCAGTTGTCTAGTAATCATCCCAGCCAGTCCCTTCCAGAGGGTGGCTCAAAGCAGGATTTTAACTTAAATGTACCAAGAATCATCTTTCACTCCTGACTGATTAGTCATGCAATACAGCTGTTGCAGACCATACTTGCAGTAGAGTAGAAAGATTAATCCAGGTAAAGCTCAATTCTTTCTTCCAGAGAAAGAATTAGTTTTTTCCGGGAGAAAAAGTAGTAATAATCAAAATCTAGTAATTCAACAGTGCAATAAAAAAATCAGTTAAGGCTGTGGTGGAAATTTATGGAATTATTTTTATTTATTCATTAATTTTCAGGTCCTTGTCACTGTTTAACATAAAAATGATTTCATGTTTTTCTGGTAGTGAGATTTTCTGCAAAGAAAGTGCTCCAAGAGTAAGAGATTGACCCACTGTTCCCAAGTAGAGGAACCTGACTCCAAAAGATCTGTACTTATGGAATGTATTTATTATTAATTTCAGGTTTACACTTATTCTTGGTGAATATAATGTATCATCTCATCTCTGAAAAGCCTGTGTTAAATGAGACTTCCTAATCTTTACAAGAGGAAAAAAAATACAACTTCTTCCTGCCTCATGTAAAATTAAAAATTTATTATTGAAATAACTTGTTTCAAAGAGAACAAAATGTTCCAAGAAATGGAAAGTTGGAGGGGAGAAGAAAAACTTAAGATGTTAAAAAAACTGGAGGAAAAAATAATTTCAGTTTTCTGAATTGTCATGGTAATTACTAAACTTTTTGGAAGCGCGATTAACTTATTATTTCTTATTATGACAGTCTGGTAGTAATCACGTGTATGGTAGAGAGAATCTCTCTATTTTAAATTTTAGTTGGAATTATTTGGAGCTGGTTAAAATGCTTTCCTGTTTCCAGGTTATATTATTTCCAAGTTATTCACAGAAATTATAATGAGATATTGGGAAGTGGGATAATGTAACAAATTATAAACCAATAATGAAGTAACCCACCGAATCTTAATTTTTGAAGTGGAATATTGAAATTAGTGTCAAAAGACAAGTTTTGCTTTGAAAATTTTCTCGATAGAATTTTAAACAAAATTCAAAGCATAATGAAAATCTGGGATCAAAATATAAAACATTTTAATGAAAATATTTGAATGATTTTGATTTTTCTCTGGATAAACAATTGCTTGAAGACACTTACTGGGAGAAAAGAAGTGTAATTCTCTCCCACTGGAGACATGCTTTATTTATTGCTAAAGAAAAGCACCTTGTGTGTAGATTTAACATGTTGTTACAGTTTTTTTCTTCTTTACTGTCTCTGGTCTCCCAGCTGAGAAGAACTAAGCATAGCTTCTTTTGAAGCCTCCTAGTAATTTACTGTAATCAGAGTGCCAAATAATAAGACAGAAACATCTTCCCACAATAGAATATTGGCCAAAGAGGTACAAAGAGAAGACATTGAGCCTCTTGGCACTAATCACCGTGATCTGTTGACCCATCTCTCTTTGACAGAAAGAATGACTTTGACTCTTGTTTATTCAAGGCTTCGTTTAATTTGGCTCTGTCCACTTGTGGATGTGTCATGGCAGGACCACTCACAAGATTATTTAGTTTTCTACGCATTACATTGTGCACTAGGTGACAGGAGACCAGTAAGGAAGGGCAGCAGGAAGGAATAAGGTGCAAAAGAGATAATAGACCAAGGAGAAAACAAAAAAGAACAAAGTAACTGCAAGTTTCACAAGTAGCCCAAAGTGTGTATTGTTCCACTTTTACAGAACTAAAAATCTGTAAGTCTGGCTGGGATGTTTGTGGTTTGGACAAAGAAGCATGTAAAAGAGGATTCCAAGGAACTGCCTTGAGCGTTCCTCCGGATTTGCTCCAATGGGGTCTCCTCTCCACAGGCAGCAGCTCACTCAGGAGAAACCCACTTGCTCTGGCTCTCACCAATCCAGTGGGTTTGTTTATTTTTTTTTACCATGTCAGTGGGATCGTGGCACAAATGCAGGGACAATAGGAAGCTCTGGAAAGATTTAAGAGTTTTCTTTTGATTCTTGCAAAGACCTCCCTGCACAAATCTGCAGGAAGAAGAAATTATTAGACTGTGTGGCATTTTTTGAAATTTTTTWATTTTTCTGTTACATTTGCCTCTTCTCCCATATTTTTTTACACCAAATCACAATAAGATCACCTCAGAGACAAAAGATGAAATGAAAGAATTACAAGGCCAGGCATTTAAGAAAAATGCTTACAAGGCATTAGGTAAGTCTTGGGCCATTTTCAGCAGCCTGTGTGCCCAGACATGTGGCTTCAGAAATTGTTTGAAGGAAGCTGTTTCACTAGAAATTTTGGCGAACAAACCCCTYCTTCCTTTGCCCCTCAGGTTCCTGTCACTGGATGCGTTGTCTTCCCGGGGCTTCTGCTGCTGCACTGCYACATGCTCAGGTGGCCCAGAACCCTGGTGATGGGCTGCAGAAAGTTTATTAGGTAGGAGATGAGGCAGTTTGGACCACAAAATGTTTGTTTTGAGAGAAAATGAATGAAAGACAAAAGGGATTGCATATTTTACAGTGATGTGAGCCAAGAGGTAACAGATTTTGTCCCAGTTTTTGTGCATATTTTTGTGTTTACTTACTGTAATATAAACATAGGAGAAATACAAACTATTTAGATGTAAATAGTGTAAATGTAATGTAAGACTTTATTCTTTTGAAATATGGTATTTACATTTTTGAAAGTGCTAGGGAACTTTGCTGGCTGAAGCCCTCAGGTTCTCTGTATCCATGACCTCAACTGGCAAGTACAGAGACTGGTTTGAATTTAATTTTGTAGGTTGCTGGTATGATTTGGCTTTCTAAGGCCCCTTTTCAAGCTCCTTTCTGCAACTGTGGGAAAGGGAAATTTAAAGATTAATGTAATGGCCTTTGAGAAAGTAGAGTGCAGAATAGTGGAATAAGTTATGGTAGAAATGTATAGTATGGGCTTCTGGTAGAGCACAATACTGTTGGTCATATATATATGTGTGTGCCAATATTTATGCTTCAAGGCTAAAATCTCTCAAGAGATATTTAGTTCATTTTAGAGTAACCTGGAAAACATGTTAGAATATGTCATCCAAGCTAAAACACCAAAGTCTAAAATTGTGACAAATGAGCCTTTCTAGTAGTGATGCTCTTCCTTTTACTAACTGAAAGCATACTTGGAAGACAGAGATCATCTAAATAAAATAATTAAAATATATGAAGAACTGGTTACACTTCATTAGATATGATTTTGGGATGTTGCAGAGTCAGTAGTCAGCACATTAAACATTATGATCTTCAAATGTATATGCAGTACTGAGTACAAACTGTGGAGTAGACAGCCCAAGTGTAAAATAACCATATCCAGGCAGATCCTGCAAATGCTAAGAGTTGTTTTTTCCCCCCAGAAAGAAGGCTTAGTCAATAATTAAAATAAGCAATCCTTATTTGACTTAAGACAAAAAGAGCTAAAGTCATCTGTTTTTCACTTGGCTTCACTTTGGCATTCAAATTTAAGCATAAATGGAAGCATAAACATGCTGTCTTTGAGAGCTGCTTTTACCACTAAGGCACTTGACATGCAAATCTGGAACATAAATTTAGCTTAAAAAGGCATTGCACAAAGATTACTGTTACATCTCCCTCTGTAGCCAGAAAAAATGTGGAAAGGATAACTTGTTTCAGAATGAACTATAAATCAATGAGAAACTGGCATAAATTATTATAGTCTGATCAAAGAAAAGCTTCCAACTTAAACTGGTRCATAGAGTTGCTAACTAATGCAGGCATAATTTTTATTATTTTGAGGATATTGAAAATAGATGATAGGTAAATTTAATAAGAAACACAGAATTTCCCAAGAAAAAGTGCAAGCATGGATCTTYGGGGGTTTGTAAACTTGCTTTGCCAAATTTATCCCTCTTTTTGCTTGTGTCTTGAGCTCTTGGGTAGAAAACTATTAATTCTGAAATCTGCYCTTGCTGGTAGTAGACTACCATTTTACACCACATCACTTCAACTGATACCAGTGTCTGCATAAGCTATAAAGGCAGTGGCAAAACAGACCCTGTGTGTAAGTGCTTGATGTGATGTGATGTGCAGAGACTTCTGCAGGATTCCTACATGCCCTGCCATCAAGAGAGCCAGACTCTTGCATTGTGTATGTGCATTCTCTGTTGCATGGCAGTAAATTTCTAGTATGGGCTTAGTTTAAAAATATGTAACATTCTGTTACCAGTTCCCTGCTAACTCTTTAATTCTCTATAAGCAGCAGCCTGGGAATTTGAAGTTATTCTTCCAAACTCAGTGGAATGAGTTTGGTTCTTCACAGCTTGAGTTTATGTAAAAGAAAAAAATACTTRCTAAGCACTTTAATTGATTCCATGTCTTGTTTTTTTTCCTTGCTTTGGAATTAAAATGCATTTAGACCCCCCACATTATTTGGAAATTACAGTACATTGTAAGCATGCATTTTTCTAAACTTCCCGTTAGCGAGCATCGTCTGATCAAGGAAGAGGACAGTAGTAATATTTTAATAATTACTTAGGGCTAAATAATTGAAGGAGTTACTGATTTTGGAGTAGATCCCTGTATTAACTATCTCATAACGATACTAACTTCCAGCGATACCGCATAATCTATTGCTGCTTGAAATAAGGCCACAACAAGTTGGTCTAAAGCATTTAGAGGTAATGTGCTGACCTATAGCAGAGTTAACTTAGAGTCAGTCACTCCTATTCCTTGATAGAACTTCTCTTTATTCTCTACTTATAGCTGCTTCTGGTTTGTAGTTTCGCTTTGGCTGTATTCTTTAGATTTGAAGAGCTAGTTCCTGCATTGGATCTCAATGACTTAGTCCACAGCCCAGTATAAGAACTCGTACAAGTAATTATATTTCCTTTCTATATTTACCTGCAAGTATTTTTTGTGTGCACCGCTCTTACTGAATTTTAATTTTATTTTGTACAGTTTCATACATAAAAAAGTGTACAAGTGCACATATAGTGGTCTGTGAGATGCAGAAACTCAAACGTGAAATCACAGCGATGACTTTTTCTGCAAGTATTGTCTGAATTCTTCAACATAAGAGAATATTTTAAAACTTGTATTATTAGTTAGCTTTAGAAATGGGTTTATTCAGAACAGAAAATTGAAAGTAGATTAAATTAACAGTCGTATCTCTCAAATGTTGTTCTTCAAAGGCTCAGTGAATTCTGTGTTCTCTAAGTTAAGAATAAATTGTCTTCCTGTCTCAACTTGGAGTTCACATCATTAGATGGGGTCACATCTCACACCTGGAAAGCACAACTTTGTAGCAGTCATCTGTCAATCCTTCTTGGAATACTTAGAGAAAGAATAATACTGTGCTGTTTAGTAAATTGTCTGTGTCCTTGGATAGTATGGTCGTTTTTGTTTTGGATTTTGTCTTGTTTTGTTTTGTTTTTTTTTTTCCCTGAGGAAGAAACAGTGTTTAGAAGTCATTTCGATTATCCCTTCTACCATTAGGAAGCTGCTAGACAAGAAAAGATTCTCAGCTAAACTTTTAACTTATCCCTAGTGTCTTTTGAAAGACACAAGTGTAAAGAAAAGAAAAAGGACATTTTGCACTTTCCACATCCATTTTTTTTTCATTACGTATTAACATTTTCTATTCTCTGAAAGATTCCCTGATGTCTTGGATTAACATAAGAATAGGTTTTCAGAACTCACAATGACCATAATGTGTTTCATATGGTCACTTCATTATTCATTGTGTTCTAACATCTCATCAAATGAGGTCTGGGCTTTTTCCCTATTCTCCTTGTTGCTGTCTACCTAGAACACATTTTTCCCCATAGGACAGTCACTTTACATTGCGTTTGTCTGCTAGTGTCTTCACTTCAATTTACAGTTGACTGCAAAGATTATTTTTTATATACTTGTATGAAGGACACCATATAAACATAAATTGTGTTGAATTACATAATAAAATGCGTATTAGTGTGAATACCTTCTTTCAAGGTTGTCATAATGTGTCCTTTTGAAAAAGAAGCTAGTTCAGTACCATGTTAACTGTGATAATTTAAAATGTAATATACCTGAATTGGTTTCATTTTGCATGTGTAATGGGGTATTCTGAACTTTGTATCAAGGCCATTTTTGCACAATACCAATAATTAATACTACTGCTTTGAGACAACATAATAAATTATCATGTATGTTGGCTTTAACCTAACTTGATGGCTAATTTCCTTAAAGAATACTCCTAGAGCTGCTAAACTTCATTACTTACGAAAATAGTGAAGATCACACCTGTGTCTTTTGGTATGTCATCTGTTATTCTGTCATTAGCTGTCAGACTATTGTTCTGTATCCCAAGGTGGTGGAGATGGAAACCCATCAGAAATAGAACCGAACCCAGGTCTGTTCCTGTGATGGTATGTAAAGACTCCTACATGGCATGTAGAGACTGAGCTACCTAGGGCTAGGTTAGTGACAGTGATGTCATTTTTGCTTCTATCTAAAGCAGGGAAAACAATGCTTTTCCCCTTGAAAAGCAAACCACTGTGACTGCCTACGTCAGCAGCAGATAGAATTAAGCTAAATAGGTACCAAGTTAAAGTCTGGTTTCCGAAGGGTGCAAGGCATATACATAGATTTGGTCAATCTAGTTAGAAATTTGCAGGCAAAGTACAGAAAATGCAAATTGTTGCAGTCTTTCTTCACAGAGCAACTTRTTTACTTTGAGTAAGTATGTAATAAGTACATCAAAAACAGGCCTGCAGCTTATTTTAGGTGTTACTCCTACACATAATCAGATTCACACTGAGCAATTCAATTATATGTTCTAAAAAGGTTAGTATAATAAGAAAAATTATAGAACAATCTTTTTGTAAACCCAAAGTCAAGAATAGGTACCTTAAATGATATTCTGCACTTTGCTTTTCATCTGAGATGTTAGAAGTACTTGGTGCAATCCAATCTTACGCTCTTCTATAGGTGAGAAAACAGACTTGAGACTCCCTGACATAATCAAATAACTAGGCTTGCTTTGCTGTGCTCTGTTTCAAATGAGAAGCACACTCTCTCCCTCATATCATTTGTAACTCTCCATTATTTTATGTATATTCCTCACTCAGCAATCAAGTCCCTCTTTTAAACACATGTATTTGCAGTTCTATAACTCTTTGGAGGTGTTTGGAACTGAAGCATGCTGTAGTATAGTGCTTATCCCCCCATGCCCCCAGGCTCTTGGTGTAAAGAGATGAGTCTGCAGAATGAAGATTAATGTTGTTTAGGTGTTGTATGTTGTGAGGATTGGCCTCCAGGATATGGTCTTCCTAGGCTTGCTTACTTCTGTGTATATAAATATATGCACAGATTCCTAGAATTTTGGAACAGAAAATTTGCATGAAATTCAATCAATCCTCAACCTTCTCTTCCTGAAATGTTAATTTACATGACTGCTAGCTTTGTAGCAGTTTGCATGACAACACAGTGCTCCAAATAATTTGTGCCAGCTGCCTAAGAAATCATCAAATTTTTTTCTGGATTTTAAATATCAAAGCTTCTTTTACTGTAGTCTAAATAATTCTGAAAGCATTTTTTACATATTTTCATGTACCTACAGAAGAAACATGTCTGTAGAACGAATTATTTTTTAAATGCATAGTTGCAAATGAAAAAATAGATAAAATCCACAATTTTTGTAAATGGTTTTAAATCCTGGAGAATCAAACAAAATAAATTTTTCCTCTTAACTGAAGATTTAATTCTGAGCCGTCTTGAAGAAAAAAGGAAAAAGAGAGGTGACAGCTAAATGGCAGTAAGATGAGGATTCTTTCTTTGCAGGTAGGAGAGCTGGTGAATTGCCTAGGATGTTCCTTATTCCTGCAAAGTGATACAAACTGTTACAATTGATGTAAATTAAATTGTATCAACGCTGCCTCTCAAGCAGTGGATTACTGAAAGCAGCTATGACTCGTGGCTTTTCCCATAAGTTCCCAACTGAAAGTGTATTGTATTCTGGGTCTGAAAACTCGGTGGGAGTGAATTCCAACAAAGACACCTCCTGCGGACTTTGGCTAACAACCCAATGTTTGATACTAACACCTCCACATGAATTCCTAGGAAGTCTTGGAATATCCATCCTGTAAGGAATGTGAGCGTATCATTGCCTTCAGACTAGCAAGTCACCCTCCTTAGGTATCATAATGGTTTGGAGACCATGACGGATGAAGATTTTCCCATCTTTTTTATGTATGATTTTGTTGTTCCAATATTGCTGAAGAGTCTAAAACTTCCAAAATAACTGAAGTAGCAAATCTGAGCACAGATCAACCCATTTTGATTCCTTTTCCTCACTGCAGTTTTTTCTRAATCTGTGGTGCTGTGAAGCTACTCTTGTGCTTCTGAGTCCGGTTTAAATCTGCCATAACCATCTTGTGTCAGATTATCAGTTTTGCTACCAAGCTGTCTATTTGACAAGWAAAAAAAAGCTGTCATAGCCCTTTGAGAAACCTGCCGTCCTGTTTTGTAAGCAGCACCAGACCTCTGTTGCAGTTGCTTTCGTTCCTGCTGTTACCTTTTGGGCAGCACTTGGACTGAATGTGACAAATCAGTCCAGTAACTAAGACTTTTTTGAGGAAATGTGGTGCAGAATACTTCCAGCTTCATGATCACCACACTAGCCATCAGAAAAAGACGAAAGCCAGCCTAATAACTCAGGAGAGCAGAAKAATATTTGGGAACTCATGCCTGGCACCTGCTTATCACGCATTGGGTTTTCCTAGAACAGTTCTATTTGGTGAGAAATTTAAAAGCTGGAAATAGGTTGTGCTCATGCTGAGTGATCAGAACTCCTGCTGCCCCTGCATGCTGTCATGAGACAATAATTTTGCATTTTTAAAACAACCCAAAACTCAAGTATATTTTTAAAAATAGGATGTCAGGTCTTTTTTTTTTTTTAATTWTTATTTTATTTTATTTTTAACTTTTCCCTTCTGGACAGAGTAAGAATTTCAGAGATTTCATTTGCATTGGAAGTTTTTATGCAGAAAAGCAATTGTTTTAAGTTTTAGAAGGAAAACAGCATGGCCAATTGATTAACATTCCTAGGTACAAGGAGGTCTGTGGTTTTTTGTAGTAAATTTATGAAGTGATGTGGAAAAAACATGTATTTAGCTCCTGCTAAAGATGGTGAAGGTTGATTAGAAACAAATTTATGCCCAGGTTCTGCCTATTTTTGCACCTGTTTGCTAGCCACTGTGAAACAGCAGCCAAAAGGACAAGGAGCTGCCACCGCACCTGCTGTGTAGCACACTGCACTTTCTGAGATGGAAAGAATCTCTGGCGATTCATTCACAGAATTTTGAGAAAGTGGCTGAGAATGTGACATTGTTTAAACGTTGGAGGCTCATCTTGTCTTTTACAACAAAGCACTTTTTTGGTCTGGCTCTTGAGAGTGTAGTCCCGCCTCACTGACACTTAGAAAATGAGGCCTGATATCTAATTATGAACATACAGTGTTGTTATATTCATTTAGTGAAACTGACAATGTACAAGATATTTTTAATTACAAGTTCAGGAAAAATATGCTTTCCTTGCACTGAATGTCTACACATAAACTTAATTATTAAGGATTTAGAGATCTATTATCACCTCTGTAATGTCCTACATGGGATTGCCTCTTAATAAGGTTTACTGAACATATTATTAATTTAATATCTAATTGATATTTTAAATTCCCTTTCATTCTATAGAAATAAAAGACTGGTAAGTTAGCAATGACCAAAACATCCATTCAAAATGATTTGTAAGTGTTAGAACAAGAAAATATTATTTTAATTTAGTTTGCCTTGTGCGTAACACAGGGTATAAACATTTCCTCTGATAATTGTTACATTAAATCTGTAATCGAGAGAAAATAGATGCTATTAATCACATAAATACTTCATTCTTTTATTGAAAAAAATTGTGGAAAGGGATTAGCTGTGTTACCCTTGCTGTTGTTGCTCTGGATTCCTCTCAATTGCCTGCTCATTCTGCACCTCTTACTACTGGCTTAAATCACTCTCTGTGATCATCAATTCTTTTTTCCATGTGAAATGATCTGTAAGGCTTTAACTTAACTATCCTACCAATACTGGTGTTTTACCTTAGTAGTTGACTGTTTTCGTCTGTGGGTATGCTTATGTTATTAAAACTGCATTTAATGAATGAAAAATATTCATAGGGTGACATCCAAACAGAAGAATTTTGCTGGGAGGTTTTATGTGTTTTCTCACTTAAGCATGTGAAGCTTAATATATAATATGCTTTTTTAATAGATCATGATTTTTCTTTCCTTTCAAGTGATAGATTTGTCCAGGAGTAGATCACAAAAGGGTTATGGCTTCATTCACTTTGGCCCTGCTGAGATTTTACATAGTTCTGTATTTTGTGGATTTTTCACTTTTTATCTTTTGCTTTGTGTGATCCTTCTATGCTTTTGGCCTCAAAGCAATAGAACTACTGTGTCCTGAAGCACAGTTAGTCTGCACATTCATTCATACTCTGATTTACAAGACCCTTATAATTTCTCATTTGCTGTTCCACTTTCTGCAAAGATCTTCTCCACTATCTTTGCGTAGCTCTGGTATTGAGCATTCTAGGAAGAGTTGTCTTTCCTTGTCCCTCTGCTTTATATGTGGGACCACATGCATCACCTAAGATGTACATTGATAAATATCATATTAATATTTTTAATGTTTTAGAGCTCTTCAGATGAAACTTGCTGTGGATGTTTCATAGACATTGTTGTAAATGCTCTGTAACAGCTCCACTGTGTTAATTGCTTCCTTTTTCCCTCCCTGAATTTAAAGAGTTAAGAAAATTTCACTAAGCTAAATATTTGTGGGAATGATTGCTTTCATTGTGATCTCTTCTGAATGTTTCAAGTCTGCAATTGATTTTATAGAACTAGGGAAGGCAACTCCACTGAGAACCATGCAGCATATACACAGTGCCAGAAACTCTTGATGAATGATGACACTTGACATAGATATTTGTCAGGTGACATAAAAAAACACTGGAAAAAACATAAATATGGTAAAGTATATGAGACCATCATTTACCCAGTATTTTTTTAAAAGAAAACAACTTTAAAATTAAATATGGTAATTATTTGAACTAGCATCTGTTAGTAATACCAGTTATCAGAGATGAGTGAGTTCTGTTTGGCATTGCACATGCACAAGACACGTGCTTATAGAAAAGCCTCTCTCTCAGTTATGAGATTAAAAATTTACTAAAATTAATTTTCATTCTGCGTCAATCTTTTATCAGCAACCAAATTAATTCAGATTTTTTTTATTTCTGCACACAGCAAATAAGTCACACCTTTGGAAATACAAAGTGTAGAAATTGCAGTCTATTGAAAGTGAAGATGAATTGAATTTCTAAGTCAGTTTGGCCCTTTAATCCAATTTCTTGTGGTCTCTTATAAATGCTAATGCAAAGCTTCATCCAAACTTAAGGTAAGGAAAATAAGGCTTTTATTTCACAAATTTATCGGACCTTTTATTGTGGTTTCTTTTGCAAGGCTGGCAGGCCACCAAAGACCTAATGTGCTTGTATATTTACGTATTGTCTGCTATCCAAGATGACAACTGAATGAGAGAAAAAGAACAGAATGGGATAAGCAACATCTCTGCCACCCACATCTGCTCTTGTTACCAAAAATTGAGTAAAATAAAAAAACTCCTTAACACCAATGTAGCATTAAGAAGCAGGCATTCTTTATTTGGCCAGATGCACAGGCGGATAGCTCCTCCCAAAACTGTTCATGCTGGGTGCAGGAAAGTTCCTGTTTATATACTATATTTTACATACATATTCATTGATTGTCTCAGAATAAACATGCATATGATAATCATTTCCCCAAAATCATTAACATATTTCCCCTCCCCTTCACGCATGCATTCTTCTGTCCTGGGAGTCTCTCTGGTGGTCCCTGGTGGTCGTAGACCCCAGTGTTCCAGTCGACCTGGCTGAATTGGCAGAGCACTGGGGCTGGTGAACTTCCAGTTGTCCTTCTTACACAATGGGCATTGTGCAGTTCCATAGGCCAGTGGTTTTGGTAGAACAAGCATTGTGTTAGCTCACCAGGTGTAGACAATTTATCAGCTGGTTACACTCTGAAAGGCAATTTGTAAGCACTTTTCCTGCTTGGTGATGAAAAAGGAATTGTCAGACAACATCACTTCCTACCAGCATCGTTCCACTGAAGCAAGAAGGTGAAGAGTCACCCTGACACTGTTTATCAGGCTTGCTCAAAGACTTAGATGCAGTCACAACAGGAAGTTTGGAAATGCTTTTTTTCCATAAGTTGCTTAAGACAGTGCAGCTTTCATTAACCAAGATGAATCAGAATCTACTTTATTAGTTTATTTGGGTTAAATACTTGATGCTTTTCTCTGCAACGTCTAAAACCAAACTAGGAATATTTCTTAAATTTTGTCTTATATCCAAGAAGATTGTATACTCTGTTAGTCATCCTTGCTTTACGTTGAAGTAAATAGAAACACACAGAAGTGTTAAAGGCAGATTTGCAAGAACACAGATTTAATTCTGAGCACCCTTGCTTTTTGATTAGTATGATGAGATTATTCGTTCCTAGATTTTTTTTATTTTATTCTTTTTTAATTGTTTCAATGTATTATAGTGGGCCATGGAAAGCAAGAGAGAAGAGATTGAGAGGGGGCAAAATTGATAATAGCAGTTTTATGGTAAGAGAAAGTATTAGCTGTTTGACTCGTTTATTTAGAGCCCAACAGAGACTTTTTCTGACTAAAACAGGGATTAGAAGTAAATCATAAATACTAAGATGTTTGTACAAGAACAATTTAGGAAAAGGATGTGATTAGACAGTTGAGGGAGTAGTGGAAACTCTACAGGCTGCAGAGGTTATGACATGTCAATAGAGAATTTGCATAGGTCAGGATCTCCATTTCAAAGACAGTAAAAACTGTTTATTCATTCTTTAATTAATTTATTTATTTACTTGCATGTTTGTTTTTCTTGCAAGCGCTTTTAATATGTAATATTTGGTCTAATGACTAAAAAGCTGTTTGGTCACTGGGGTGCCATTGGCATTTTTCCAAAATGCAGAATTACATTCCAGTCTAGCAAAGAAATTTTGGTTGATAAGTGAAAAAACTACAAAGGGAATTGTGTCCAAGAGGGAGAGGAATGCAGGAAAATTGCATCCTAAGATACTCAACAGTTTGAAGCAGGGATTCAGATAGGGCATAAAATTCAAGTAAGGAGGACAGTCAGAGCTAAGATAGCCAGAAATGCTGGATGCATGACTGGCAGAAGAACTTTATCTGAAAAACTTTGGACAGAATTAAGCTGTTTGCTCCCTGGAAGCACTTACGCTTTTATTTTAATTTGTTCACCTTACACTGGTTGTTCCATTTAAATCCAAAGTGGCTGACAAAAATTTTTAATATGATTGCACTTATATAGTAGCAGAACTGATATTCAATAGAATGGATACTTTTATAAAAAATATTTTTTCTTTCTTTACTGTAATCTTAAGGGAGGTTGCTGTTAGCTTTTACCATAAGATATCTTCAGTCAAATAACTTTTATTTTATCTCTCTGTTAGTGGAGTTGAAACTCTTGAGTTCAGGATATAACACCTAGAAAAATTTCTGAAATACATATCACATTGTATTAAAAATATCTAATTTTTTTTTTAGATGATGTTTCCAAGCACTAGAAAATACTACTTTCCTAATTTTTTAGGGGTCTTCTATGTTTGAATATTTTCATTTTACATATATTAAGCCAGCGTTCTATATCAGGAAGCCTGAATTCTGGTGTAATAGCTTACTAATAGTAAATCCAAATGAAATCAGAAGGACTAGTTCAGAAAGATGGTACTAATTGTGAGAGTATCAGAACTGTACAATTAATAGCCTGCTTGTATGCACTTCCAGCCTTTATACTAATTGCTTATGTCTCCTAGAAATGTGCAGAGAAAGCAAAGAACCTAACCATTCCCTCTATAATTTGAAATATTCTTATGATGATGTTTATTCATTTCTCAGGGAAAACAGAGCACGATGACAGCTGCATTCTATTCTCAGATGCTGAGCTTTAGTTCAAAAAGCTACTTCAACATTTTATTTTCAAGTTAGATATATCCTTACCAGAAGGGTAATAGGGAGAAAGTAGAATTGTCCATCCTGAGATCCAAGAGATCCAAATCAGCTAGAAGTTTTGAGTGAAAGGAAGAAGAAGAGATTATGTCAAATGAGACTGAAAGGGACACAGAGTAATCAAAACCCAGTCTCATATCAGCACCATTTTATCTAGAGACAAGATCAGTGTATTTGTGTGCATGGATGCAGCATTGCTTTTCAGGCATGGAATAGAACTGTAAGCTCTCATCTGTGACTATTTAGTGGTTCTTTGCACTTCCTAATCAAGTACATTTAACTTTTCAAAACAGAGAAATACTGATAGAAATAATAATCTATATCACTGTTGGGTAAGGAAAAAAAAGGATAGCTATCTGGAGTGGAGGATAAACTAGTAATGCTGCTACGTGAAGGTGCCCAAGGCATGCATTTATTTATTTATTTGTTTGTTTGTTTGTTTGTTTGTTTATTTTAGTGAAATCTATGTATCAATGAAATGAAGAAATATAGATTGTTCTGTTTGATTCTGCTTCTTCCTATCATCATACCATGATGTACAAAACTTGTGCAATGACAGGGTGATGCTCAGAGTAGGTGGGGTGATAGAGAAGCTGATGTGCTCAGCACTGGCAATAGGAATCCTGTTAAGAACTTAGGAGTGTTTAAATTTGCTCTGATATGGTTGCACCTGCCAAAACAAGCATTACCTAACTTCGATTTTATCACTGAGCTTGACCCAATCAGTTTTGAAAGCACTGGCAAGATTTGGCTAGTGAAAGTGCAGGGAAATTGAGTAGAGAACCAGAGAAATAATGCAAAGTACAGAAGTCATAAGAAGTTATAAGTATTACTGCTGTGCGTTAACGCAAATTTGTCTTAACTTCTCTTAAAGCCAGCATGTTAAATTGGACAGATATTTAAAAAACTTAAGTCAAATTGTTAAATTATTTTTAAGTGTACTGAACAGTGGAGATGAAAGAGATCAGAATGAAGCCTGTAAACTTCCCAAGCACACTTCAGGATTTGATTCTAAGAACCTCATGCCGGCACCTATTCACATCTATACAATTCATCCATTTCTTCATGGAAATATGATTAAATCCTTCAGGTAGTTTCTCTAGCATCAGTCATCTTCCTAACTGAAGTGCAGATTTGTCTAAATTGTCTAATGTATATACATGCACCTACCCAAGAAAATAAAACTCGTTGATGCCTTTGGGTACTGTGTTGACTCTGGTGTTGATAATACTGGCTGGAATATGTGAAAGGTCAGTTCTTCCCATCTGCAAACTCCACCACCTTTCCTCCCCACCGAAACCAAACAACACCAATCCATGTGTGGGGGAGCTTTTGTTTTKTCTTGGTTTGGTTTTTCTCTTGATCACTAAAATTTTAGCTTCAGGGGTATTTCATAACCAGATTGAATAAACTGTAATTTTTTCCCTAATGCTTTATATTGGTGTCTTGGATTATACTGAAAGCGGTTTTGAAAGAAGAAGCTTCAGTGATCATAGCTGGACCTGAAGTGGAAGAGCTTTGGGTTTTGGGGGTATTATACGGGAGAGGGGAAGCAGGGGAGGCATTTGGGATTGTTCTGTTGTTTTGGTTTTTTTGTCCCAGGAGTTTGTCGAATGGGGGCGGGCGGGGCATGGTGTCCTTGTGACTGAAGGCTACCGGTTTGAGTTAAATTATTTCTGCTTATATTTGAAACTGCAAAGGCATGAAGTTTGTTAGTCTGTTAGCTTGTTTGGCTTTGTAGTGATAAAGTGGTTTTTTCCTTTTTTATTTTTTTCTCCCTTGATTCATTCTTTTTATGTGAACTCTAACCAGCAAAAAAATAGGAGTCAACACAGGCTGCCATTAACTCAATGAATAGAAATTTCTGTTTCTGAGACATAAGCATCTAAATTCTCTACTACTTCTTGTCTTGTTCGCCAGAATGCACCAGGAGTGCAGGACAGTGGCAACACAGTGGTGGGTGCCCATTACTCTGTTACAGTGCCATCTCCTAAAACTGCTGCCTGTGTTAAGTGTTGTCAAAAAAAATTAATAAAAAAGAAATTACACCAGCTTCAAGACTTGCTAGAGCTTGACTTTTTGCTCTTTCTGATAACAGGTGGAAAAATGTGACAGCTTCTTCACAGGAGTTTTAATGATTTCACTGCAGTGGAGAAAAATAGTTTTCAACTATTATTCAACAGTCAATGGGGGTGTTTATTTAAAATATCCCAAACTGTCACTTATTCAGACACATAGCAAGGTTGTTGAGGATGAATTGACAGAGCTGTGAATCAAGATTTCCTGCCCACATGCTTTCCTCTCTTGTCAGCCTTGTCAAATTTCTCTTGCTGAAATCAAGGAACGTTCAGTTCCTTTAAAGAAATGATCCATTCTCTGTGAGCACAGTTCTTTTTTTCTTCCTGCCTCATAAATATTTAAAAAGCATTAATCTTGTTTGTTACCTGACTGATAAGCACTGGGCAAAAAATCTGTCAATGCAATTTCATTACTGAAATTAGATCAGAGCTTTTTGAATGTTGTTACAGTTCCTGGGTAGAATTTTAAAATATACCCAAATGACTTTGGAACAGATTCACCATTTCCACTCTTTAGTAGCACTGTTATTAATTCATACATTACACAGAGTAGATGCAATTAAAATTTACACTTCTTTTGTGATACATTCCAATAGCAGTTATTTATGTTGCAGAATGATGCATGAAATATGACTTCAAGACATCATGTCACGGTTTTGGTTATTGTTGTACTTTTGGGCAATGGAGTACAGATTTTGTCACCTTTACTTAATCCTGCAAATAAAATGCTTAGCATGAATGTAATTACAAAAGAGATCAGTATGTGGTCCATGCAATAACTTGGCTTTTCTATGTTTGCTGCCATTATTGTGATGGATTATTTTTAAATTTTTTTTTCCCAATGAGCTATTCATTTTTGACAGTGAATACTACGTACACAGATAATCCCAGGAGGAACCTGGAACCTGTTCAGTAGCAAAGTTTATTTGTGCCTCTAGGAATTAGGAAATCTGGTGTCTTCAGTGATTGTCTTAAACTTTTTATGTGAGTAGTTGGATGTAGTTGATGATATTAGTTTTTTAATTTCTGTAATGGCTATTAAGAGGTTTAATGATTTTAATGGTTTAAATCCTGCTGTACCATACAGCTGCTTGCACACCCACCCACACGCACACCCCAGCAGGATGAGGAGGAGAACTTGTGGGTAAAGGAAAACTTGTGGGTTGAGATAAGAGCAGTTTAATGATTGAAACAAAGATAATAATAATGATAACAAGAAGAAGAAGAAGAAGAAGAAGAAGAAGAAGAAGAAGAAGAAGAAGAAGAAGAAGAAGAATAGAAGGGGAAGTGACAGAAAGAGAGAAAGGAATAAAGCTCAAGAGAAACAAATGCTGCACAATACCATTGCTCGCCATCCACTGAGTGATGTTCAGTCTGTCCCTGAGCAGCCATTAGCAACTCCTGGCCAACTGCCCCCACTTTACACACTCTTTTCCAGATTCTTTAGCTTTGTGTCCTGAAAGAGTACGTTTCAGATTTTTACCCTGATAGCTTCTTATGAGTTTCTCTTTCCTATTATATTCTTCAGACACAAGAATCCGAGAAACAGGAATAATGGCCTTTAAACAATTAATTGATAGATTGTAACTTTTTTTCTTCTTAACTCTTCCCACACCCCCTGTATGCTGTTCTCTCTAGTGGATGTCATTACAGATTTCTCTATTTCACATGGTTTCCCCATAATTTCCAGTGCCAGAATCATAGGATGCACCAGGCTGACAGAGGGGAGAAAGAACCCCAGGAACAGAAGGGAGAGGGCAGGGCAGCTAAGTGTAAGTAGACTATGGGACAAATGGGGAGACAAGGAATTTCACATTTTACATCCTCACAGACACTCTCTATGGTCATCGTGGAGTGCACTGTCTCCTTCACTCTCAAACCACGAGAATTTCTAAACTATAAATGTAGATGAAGAATAAGTAGGGAGTGGTTAAGAGGGAATAGTTGTATATAAATATCTGAAGTTTTACTGAAAGAATCAGATAAAAGAAGATTACCAGAATGGAAAAAAGAGTATGAGGGTAGTGGAGCTGTAGTTGGAAAGAAATACTCCTTCTTGGGAATGTTTGTGGAGTCTATTTAAAGATCAAAAATTGATCAGATAGAAAATAGTTTTGGAACCACTGCCAAATGTTTGCATACATTCATGAATCCTTCCAGACTTAAAAGAGATTTTCTCTGTGGAGACAACAGCATTGCATTAGTGAGATCAGCCTATGCTATCCTGACACAGGAGGTGTGATACCAGGCTAAAATTTCTTTTAGACGTGTTTTTCTCTGTACCAATACGACAGCTTGCAGTTTCTAATCTTAAGAATTAAGAGTTTAACAGTCTTCATGGGCTTGAAGTCTACCTGTGTAAATTTATGAATATTAAAAAAAAAAAATCATAAACTGCACTGAATGACTTCATTTCATTGATCAGAATCCACCAGCTCTCCTGGAAAAACATGATATTGAAACTGAAATACAGTAGCTCCCCCTTCAAAGCAGTCTGATAAATTACATGACTCCATGCCAGACTGATATTCATAGTCTATTGCATTTGATTTGATACTTTTAAATTTTGTTCTAATAAGTTTGGCTGGAAAAATTGGAACTACAAATGTGCATCTTTACAACTCAAATACTATGGCTTCCTTCCAGCATGGCCTGTTTTCTTCAGCCTGGAACAAAAACTGAAGGAGAGAAATTTGAACAGTTGCATTGCAGCAGGAGTCAGATACTGACTGCAAGATCAATGGTTTAGGCTGGCAGTGATCCACTGTAGCGACAGAAGGTGTCTGTAATAAAATCCAGTCTGGGAAACTAAAGCAGATGACACAGGTATGCATGAAATTATCCCTTAGTGGTTGAGGGTGCTGTCCCTCTCAAAATACTGCAATCCCTTGCAATCCCATTTGCAGTCTATTGTAGCAGTGCTAGTCAGTTGTCAAGCCTTGTCCTTTATCTGCTCATGAGCAAGGCATATTTTGTATAACATAACCTTTGGAAATAAGCTCTTCTTTCTTCTCTAACAGTGTTATTTTCTGCCATCTTCTGACAACAGTAACAACTTCCCAAGGGCAGGTTGCTAGATAAATCTAGCAAGAAAAATATAAATATGAGCTTCCAAAATAAGCATGTATTTGAATTTTCGCATTAAAAACCACACATATCAGACCCAGGCTTATGATCTCTGTCTGCCTGCCTTCACATTACTTCTGCTCCTTTGGCTACAGGCCCTGAAAACTAATTGCTGATAAGAAATGTTATTCAGGACAGATAGAAATGTTAATGATTATGTCTGTGCTACACCTGAGATCATGTAATAACCCATGTCTTACAAGGGCTAATTATACAATTAGGCTGCGATATGGATGAAATACAGCAATCATAAAGCTCGAGCTGAAGGAAGGAATTTTGATGTATACATTTTGATAGAAATTGTTCTCTTGGATACTGTTTCAGCATTTAGAGTTGCAAACAAGTAGAAATGCAGGATGCTTTTTCAATGCCTGTTCAGACAATAGCTTTTTTTTCAATGTTTCATCCTGCCTACGCTCCTAAATCATGTATTTTTAGATTTCCCTTTACATATTTATAGTAATTGGCCCAAACAGGACCCAACTTTTATCTCATAAAGCCAAAAAAAATATTTATAACTCTGAATGAAAAATCTGTTTTTCTCACACATAAGTATTGTGCTGAACAATACATACAACAGCCTAGAATTTGTTAAAATAATTTCTTAACTTTCTAGGATGGCTTTTAAACTAATGACTGCTAAAACCTATGGAGGAAAAAATGCATTATATCTGCCGTTTGTCCTTTTCCCCTTAACTTCTTTAATCTGTTGTCTGAGACAGGGTATTGGGCTATATCTGTTGATTTTTGGTCTGAACTATGACAGCCATTCTTTTTACTTTATTCTTTAGCTGTACGGGTCTTTCAAATACAGAGGCACCTCCTTCATTTAACATAGTAGAAATAGCATTTAATATCACCAACTTTAGTAAAAATATGCTTACTAATATCTCCCAGAAAAATAGCATAGATAATGTTTTATTTTGTTAGATAACATTAATGAATAATGGAACCTAGACTTGGTAGAATATTTTGACAACCTGATGATGGTCATTTTGTTCACTTTTTTCTAAGTGTAAACTAGGTCTAGTTCTAGTTCACTCACAGGTGTTAACCTTCCAAGGCTTTCTTAGGGAAAACAGGTGAAATAACTACATATGTACATGATTGCAGCTAATATATGGCATGCAGTGGCAGTGACCCTTTAGGTTCTTTAGGACTAGGGTTACTCCATTCTGAAATTATAATTTCCTGTCTAAAAGCTCTACTGCACTTAAAATTTATGTAGATCCTGTAGAAGAGATTTTAATTCATTGTCTTCATGCTTCATTTTGTCTAGAGTCTAAGCCTACTGTTAAATCCTTTTTAAATCTAAGTATTACATTTAAGTGAACTCTTGGGCTTTTGAGTTTAATGGGAACTTCACCTTACTGCGGGAGTAGTCACTGGATTCCCAGTAGATATCTCAGTGACTTCACCTAAGTAAACCAGTAAGACAATGGCAGGAATCTTCTTCCTTTCTGATCTCTTAGTGTGATTCTTCATGCTCTGAAATCTCAGTGCCAGATAGTATCTGCAGTCAGAGACTGCCAGGAATAAGGTCCAGATACTTTCTCTTTTGGTTTCTGTTCATCATTAAATGGAAGAGGAACATCAGCTCTTCAAGGTTCACCTTTTTCATGCATTTGAAATGGTTACTGTACGATCATCACTTTCAGGCACAAGGCTAGAATAATTTTTTATTGTCCATTAAGGTTTTTAAGCTCTTTAATATTACTACCTTTATGGCAAATTATTAAGTAAAAGCTTTTATACAAATGCTTAATATTTGCCAAGGGAAAACTGTCCTGAAAATAAGGGTAGCATTTCAGAACTGCAGGCATCTGATGTTCTACAGATACCAGTGAATAACAAAATTAATCCAATAATATGCAGCTCCCTAAAAAGAGAACATGTAATAGATCTTACTTGCTGAATTAATTGATTTTACATGTAAATGTAATCCTTTTCTAAAGACAGATTTGTTCCCAAGAATACAATTTGAAGTAATGAGGTTGCCTAAATCTGATGATGCTTCTACCTCATGTTTGAAATCTTCGAAGATGAAAGAGAAATTCAAAATCATTTTGCAGTCGAGTTTAAATAATTCATTTGCTTGCTTACTATTCAAAGCATACCAATAAAGTGAAATATCTTTCACGGTGAGATTTCACAGTCAAAAATAGAAAATGTTGCTAGGAAATAAAATTTACTGAACTAATTTTGATTTATCCCATTCAGATGTTATTGTTGGTGTAGTGGATACTGTGTTGCTGTAGAATTTTCCAAAGTGTGAAATGTGTTGATATTGTTCGGTCATTTGCTGTGCAAACAGATGTAAGGCATAAGATCCTTGGTGTGAAGAGGAGATGTAGGTGAAGAACTATAGGTCAGATGCATCTCAAAGCTTGTGAACAACACAATCTTGTCTATCCATAGGAAGTGCACACTGGATGTCAGATTGGAATCCATAAGAACTTGCATGGTCGTCATGAGTTCTGAGATTATCCTCCATAAAGCCACAATTTTTAATTAAGAGGGAATCTTTCCCTAGAAAGTAGTGTAATGTAGGATAAAAATCCTAAATTCAAGCAAAAATTCCAGTCTGTTTAATGCTATCTTTTTTTTTTTTTTTAAATAAAAAAACTGTGGGGGATTTGTAGTACTAGGAGGTCAAGCTTCTTTCCTGAAAGAGGCATTGAAGGGCTAGCACACTACAGATGTAGGTACTCTAGCTAGTGATGTGCCAAAAAATGCAACAAACAGATGCGAAGATTAGACTTTCATGAAGTGGAGACACAAGCATAAAATATGTTCAATGATGTATCATCACAGATTCAATTTTAAACACTTGAACATGAAATTTCCTCTGATTTTGATGGAACTCGGTTGAATTATTTTAGTCAGAACATGAGTGAAAATGTTGATACCACTTAATAACTTCCTAGCCTTGAGGAAAACATAGTGGGAGTGTGATAATGAAAATGTTAAGTCTGATTTATTCAGAAGTGACACTGTGATTGGCAAGATAAATGACTAGTAGCTTTGCTAGATGAGGGTTTTCTTATGAAAAGCTCCTTAAGGTGGCAAGTTGGTGTCTGTCGTGTACAAGGACACTTTCATATTTTGTATACTCTTTATCATTACATTAGCAGAAAACGCTGATGGTGAGCAGGAGATGGTTTATTAGAAAAAATGTAGCACAAGAAGAGTTGATTTTCTGCAACAAGATACATAAACTACCATTGTTTCAGATACTTAGGGTGAAGTGAGAAAATTTTGTACTAGAAGGAACAGACAAGATTTCAAAGGAAGTATCAGGATGTAGGGATGCATTCATCAAATGTGAAAATACCTTAGAGTCCCTAATATCTTTTACTCCCTGAAGATAAAGGTGGTTGGGATCATCTTTTGAATGGATGATTCTATTTGTTAATATATGAATTTTTAAATCTTCTGGATTATGAGCTTCACTGAAAACAAATAGCTTTTGCAAGTCCATAATTGTTCCCTCAGGAAACTAATGAAGGCACGTATTACCACCGCATCCCAACTGTAATCASTTTGCTATTGTGTTAATTATAGCATATATAGGCAACTAGGCTTTATTATTTGAGATATTGTAGAAATACTCAATAAAAACAGTGATAATAAAATTATGTACCAATAGTTTTAATGCCTTTCAGAGGATGACATTAGAATTGTAAAACTGTTTTCAGCTGAAACACTACAGTTTGCACTACAGTAGGACTCTAATTCCCCGGTAGGTTTGCTGTTTGCAGTGGTTGCCTCTAAGCTCACCCATTATTCACAGGGTTGATAGCCAAAGTTCACAGTACCTGTTAGGGGTTTTAATCGATATTACTCTCTAGGTGATATTGGTTCTAAATTCGTAATGTAAAAATATGATAGAAATACTTCATGCTCTTAATGAGTATGACCAGAATAAATCTTTCACTTTATCACCAATTTTATTTTTCTTGAAAAATTGGAATAAATGACTGTATTTCAAAGTATTTTTAGAAACCGTCTTAACACAATTTTTTGTTAGAATTATTAATGACTTCCATTCTTTAATTGGAGATGTGAGCTGCTGCAATTCCACAGCATGAACACTTTCCTTATTAGAACATTAAGCAAGTCTTCCGCACTGTTGAGGTTTAGAAATAAACGTGGCTTTTCATGTTTGCGTAAGGAAACTTTGCAAGGTTGTGGATGGCAGTATCCTATCTCTCTGGCATAATTCTCAATTACTACTGAGAAAGGCTTCCTTTCTTAATTACTTGCTGGAATATTTAGGAATTGTAAGATTTTTTTCAGAGTATGAATCAAAATCAGTTTTCTTTTTCCCTCAGATTGCCTTTTTTCTTTTTAATGGTGTCTAAACATGAAAACTCTAAATTTGTAAAATCACTTCGAAAGAAATTAATGCTTCATCAAATCCAATACAATAAATTCACTTCTAATTTTTTAGATGAAACGGTATTTGTTACAGTTGTGTTTAAAATAAATTTAATTTTTAAATTTGGAGTTATTCAATTTTGTGGAAATTAATATAGGACATCCTAAGTTAGATACTCAAATATGGATAGTTGTGGAACTGTCGTATTTGATAGGAAGCTATCATTATTCTTTTCTTGGTTATAATTAAATTTACATTACTAGTAATTAGCCCTGGATTGTGCAAAGACTTGATCATATATGAATCAGTAAAAGTTATTAACTTAAATTAGTGGCCTAAACAATGAAGGAAATTCCAGCTTTTCTAAGAAACTCACAGGTTTCATCCATGGGTGTACTGCTAGAGATGTTCTTGAGCCTCTATTGGCTCAGGTACATGATTTTCAAACTGATTTTAAAACTAGGAAGGGTATGCTTAGCTCTGAAGTAAAGCTAGATAAATATTCAGTTATTTTCTCAAATAAATTCATTTCACATTATGGGGTGTTTAGCTCTAAGTTTTTTCATAATGTTAGAAAGAATTGAAAATCAATTAGTTTTTCTGAAAACATTTTAGAATCGAATTTTCTGGTAAAAGATGTTAGACCAGCACAGAGCCCCATTATCAAAATGTCTGCATTCAGATGTGTGTCAGGGTTTAAACCTTTTCAGTTTTTGGTGACAAAGCAAAAAACCAATTTGATTCAATATGGTCAAGAGAGAAATAAGAATGTGCTGGCTCACAAACTTCCCTGTCACATAATATAAATTTGAGATGTGAATAAATTATGCCATCTTTTGGTATAAATCAAGGTGAAAGTCTTTGAGGTATGTTGAAAATTGGCCTGAAAAGGCAAATTGGGAAGGTTGTCAGAAGGAACTGTTAAAAATTACAGCCAGCTTTTGGGCAGTTGATTCTGCATAACAGCACTACACTGTATGGAAAAGTGAAACAAGCTTCCAGCCTGATTCTAATTGTCCCTGATCAGAGTGCGCCTGATTTACAGATTGGAGTGAGCACAGAGGCACAGCGTGCACTGCTCACTCGGTCAGGCAGCACCTGTGCTTTACTTGAGTGATTACCCATGGCAGAAGTGCCCGGCCTGCTGCTGATGGCCGGGCAGTGATGGACACACTACCTGATCAAATAATACGTTTTACACTCACGAGGAGTCTGCAGCATTACAGGCAGTGTCACTGATTGCCAGGCAAAACAAGGCCGTGTACAACACTCCAACAATCCCTGCCATGCTCTGTGCTTGGTCACTGTTGTAACTAATGTATGCTGATGTCTCAGTCAACCTAACTAGAAAACATCTTTTAGTTCAGGGTATTCAGCTATTACCTCTACAATTTACTAGTCTTGGCTTAGGCTGAAAGGGCCGTTCCTCTGACACACGCGTTTGATTTTAATTATATTTTACCATTCCAATTGCTGTAGAATTTGTGAAGACTAAATTATGCCATTCTGTTTCATGCCAACTATATAATTATTTCTATTCAGTAAGAGTTCAAGTTGTCCTGTTAATAGCAAGAAGCTCACTTGCAAAGTAACATGGAATCACGGTATTCTAAGTTGGATCTGAGAGATTAGTTCAAATATTTTCACTGAGTAAGTTAACAATAAGTCATTATAGGCTGTTTGAGAAGAAAACAAAAGTGGAAAGCAAAATCAGACAAATTGTCTGAATTTCTGAAACAGTAACTCTTGAGAAGCTCTTTTGATCATACTTACCTGAAAGGATTTGGTAAGATGTGACATGACTACTCATTATTTAAAGAACATACCTTTATATCCATAAATAAAAACTGCAGTGCAAAAGAAGCAGCAGTGAAGGAAAGCATTTACTGAAAAGAAGGAACAATACTTGGTAAATAATGGATTTAATTGTTTTTTTCAAGATCAAGCACATGCACACTTTCACTGACTTCAAGTTTCCATTATGCAACATGCATGGGAGAATACATGAATAAGTTTCTGAAATTAAACATGCATGCCTGGTATTATGTGATTATGCTTCTGCAGTTTGACAAGCAAGCTGAATTATAGCTAATCTCTCTGGTGACCAGGAAAAAAAAAAAAAAAAAAGGAATTGATTAACCGAGATTCTAGCTGAATAGAATGTTCTGCTTGGCAAAATATTGCACAGTAGAGAAATTAAGTGTAGGCAGTGAAGAAGTTATTTTTCATCAGAGATGCTGTAAAGATCTTTGACCGCATGCTGATCATAACTGTTTGTACAAAGCACTACTGACCACCTGGGATCTGAAAGGCTGCATTTGTGTAGCACTGAACCTGTTCTAGTAAATCCTGGCTTTCCATGAGCAAGTTTGCAGTTACTGTGCTTCCTGCTGTTTTCATTTTACAATCAACATATGTGTTGCTGCTATAGATACCTCTGCATGATGGTTTAGATATGGCCTTTATCTTTTTTCCACACCTCTGGATTTAGTTTGAAAAGGAAAAGGGAGGCTATCTAGTTTATTTTAAGAATTAAATCTTTAGTTTTCAGCACATTTAGAACTGTGGGATTTTGTTTAAAGATTAAATGTAGTTCAAAAGATACTGTTCAACTTCATGACACCTGAAGCTGTCATTTATCATTTAATGAAAGTACCATTGAGACATTACTGAAGAGGAAAATAACTTTTGATATGAATGCGTTTAGATAATGAAGAAAGTTTTTGTCGATTAAGCCATTGTTGTGCTCACTGATGAAAGTAATGAATGTATTAGTGGAATAAAAAAATACAATTCTATGCAAAGCATAATTGTAGCTAGGGAATTAAAAGATGAATAAAACTGAGGGGTTAAAAATTAATCAATAAAGTTACTTTTTTATGTCTAAAGATTTACACTAATCCTTGTTTTTTCTTCTGTTAAGAAAAAAGTAACTTCACTTGTTTATTGCACTTGTAAAATTAAAATCTTTGGAAATAAGTTACTCATAAGATAGCAGGGTATCTTTTGGCATTCTACTTTTCCTTCTTTTTTTTAAAGTCACAATTACTAGGAAAGTTAAAATTTTGAATGTGAATGAAAAAAAAGTCAACTTTTTGCATAAGGAAATTTTAATTTGGGTTATTCCTTTTCTTCCATGATACGGTGGAGTCCATTATTCCCCTTCTACATAATTTTGTGGTTTAGAAAATTCAAATTTTAGTCCATTTAAATCAGGCCAGCATGATTATAAATGATAATTTGAGATAGCCATTCACTGATCTCAAGTTGTGATAATAAACATGTGAGAACTGTTTTTACACTGCTAATGTTCTCTCCTTTTACCCCAAGCTGTGGCTTCCTCCTGTTGTAGAAGATGCTTCTGTTGCTCCTGTGGGTGAGAGGTGGTCAGTCCTTCTCCTCCACAACACATCTTTTTCTWTATTTTTCACTGAATTACCTAATGAGTCATTATTAGACATAGTGAGAAATGGGATAAGAAAGTCTTTTGGCTTATTGACTGAGGTACAGTTAGTTGCTGAAAAGAGATGTGCTTACTGTGTAGTTATTTGGGACGGAAAATCCATTTCAACCAAGATTCAGAGTATCTGCTTTGTTAAGCAACTCCTGATTGATACCTCTTAACCACATTACACTGCCGTTGTCACTTCCTGGCTAAGGTATTAGGATTTCCAAGGGTTTATTGTATACTATTTAGGACTGTGCTGAGCTGTGCATTGTGCACTGTGTCCTAGGTCTGTCTTTATTCTGGGGCATGTTGAGCTTTGCAAAATGTGTTTGAGGCTGGAGGGGAAATTTTTTAGCAGTCAGAGGCAGAAGTGTTTTATAAGATGGCACAAGAAGTACAAAAATATGCTTCTTAAGCTGCTGACTTCAGGTTGCCAAATGGAGAAAAAGTGGTCACATAGTTAATTTGTAAGGGGGAATATGTATGGGAACACAGAGAGTAATAACATAAAGAGCCCTTGCTGCATGTGTCTCTGTTATTTTGAGAGTTGATTAGAAGCTTTGATTGACGCCTTCTTAAACACATTGTTCAAGTGTGAAGACACTGGTGTACTGTGTGAGTGAATGCTCCATTTAAAAAGAAGCACGGGTAGTTAACCTGCTATTACAGCAATGGTGCAGGTGTTGTGAAAAATGAATACCAAATCAAATCTAAAGCCACTGGTAAAGGCACTTTGCATTTCTCTGTGCAACTGCACAGAGTCAGAATTGATTACACACGCTTACTTGTCCACACTGTTGCTGCAATGTTTACAGTCTGGTAGGGTGACTTTGAGGATAGAAGGAAGAGTAACATGAAGGACAGAAAAAAACTGATTGTTTTCCTCAAAGCTAAGTTTAGTACTGAGAAGGTGTATTCAAAATGATAACAGAGAGAAATATCTAATTGCAATCCCAGCTGTGAGATACCTGACTGGAACATTTCAGTGTGTAGGGTTGGTAGCTGTGGTTGACTTGAAGTATCTCGTTTATTGTGGTAGCTGGTTTTGGTTGACTTGGATTTGGAATTTTGGCCTTAACTGATATGGACCTTGTGTGAATCTTTGTAGCCATGCTTAATGGATGCTTTTGAATTAATTTCCTGATCTCAAAAAGGGAGTAAATAATAAATAAATAATAATACTTGATAGGCCTACTTCCTATTACATAGGATGCCATGTGTTTTCTCAATATAATTCTAGTTCATGTTCATTTCAATTTTAAGTGAGTTGCCTGTGTTTAAAACCTGATCCTTTGTTAAGTCAGTTTTGTTTTATTGAAAGCATCACTGATAGCCATAATTTTATACTTTTACACAATTTTTAGACTAGCTTCAGTTTGGCAGCTTTTGGTTGTCTGTAATCTTCATACCCATATTTTTAATATGTTGGTAATCCCTTTGCATCCTTATGCAGACCATTTAACCTCCCTCTCATAAAAAGAACCCCAAACTGATGATTCTCTTCAACTTTTCCTTTTTTTTCTTTTTTGAGTACATGAGAACTTGTGCTTAGTGACCAACTGTCTACAAGTGGCTTCAGTGAAACCAGAGGAAGGAGGCTGTCTGCAGTGACAGGCTTAGATTTAATATCGATGATACTCCTTCTTGTGCATTTGGGACCTGTTTTGACAAGCACTTTAGAATCTGATCGGTGTCATGTAAAACTCTACATTTAATTTCTTTTCACTGTGTCTCTTCTTCATAGCTGGAAGTGTTCAATTGGTATTTGGTCTGTGCTGCTTCAATCCAGAAGTTGGTCTCAGTCATAAAGTTTAATTTAGTTTGTGTTGGTTTTAAAACCTTATATTTCTGCTTGAGAATTTATGGAGGGAAAGTTTGACAAAAGACACTGGCCCACCACTAAATCACTCCTCTCATTCTGCATACATACATACTTCTCTAGCTGCTTATCACTAGGGTATTAATAGCCATTTATTGCTTTCAGTTCTAGAAAGCGATTTTGTCTGGAGATGCAGATTTGTGAACCCTTCATCTCTCTCTCTCTTCCCATGGTTTCCCACCTCCCTCTCCCCATTTTTTAAATTTATTTTCTTTTTTCTTCCTGGCTCAATTTATCTGCACGTGCTAGAAAAAAAATACTGATTAAGACTGAGGGTTTGGTTTGATTTTAATATCATTGTTTCATGTCAAGAGGTTTTTAAAATGTGCACGATGGTCTTTTTGAGATATGGGAAAGAGCTGATGTATATTACCATGCTGGTCACTCTCACTTTAACCTTCTTTAGAGGTCAGAAAATTCAGATGGTGCCATTACACTTTCTAGGCAAAGAATATTTTTTTTTGGTTCATTTCTTGTTTCATAGTAATACCTCTGAGCCCCAACCTTTACTTTAGAAAATGGGCATCCAGCTTTGGACATATGTACATTATTTAAAACACCAGTGCCATACTTAGTGCTCGAGAATTGTTGGCTAGATCTTTTTGTCTCACAATGAGAATGAAAGGTGATTGTGGTTAATACTGACAAATGAGGTCAGAAGCATGAGTAATATTACATTGTATGAAACCAATTGAGAGCCTCCTCTAAGGTGGTGAACTCCCAGATCTACTTGAAGACTACATGGGCTCAGCACATTCCAGGACAGCAATCTGTGAGATTCCCTCATTTTATAAAGAAAAAGGATTCTAAAGAAGTTGGAAAATCTATTTTCTTTTTCTTTGATAGAATTAGGCACACTGTAAAACATGTTTGTCATTAAATTAGTTTATGTACTGTGGTCTAGTGTTTTTGTGGAGTCGCATTTAAATAGAAAATACCAACAAAAGCTGTATTAATTTCTTGATGCTTTTAGAGAGGTATTTTGTTATTATTGTCCTAGATACTTTTTTTGCTAGTAGCAGTTCTTAAGAAATAACATTTTAGAAATCAGGTAGTTAAAGCTAAATGATTTGAACTAATATTACAATCTGTTTTGATGAGTATGTAGTCTTATTTTAATGTAAATTTCTTAAATCCTTTTATCTGCTAGAATGATAAAAGCTTGCTCTACCTGAGAAGGAAAACTACTAGTTTTCACCTATCATTTTTGTTTGCTGCTCTCAGCTATGCATTAATATTCAGAAGCAGCATTACCATAAAGCATTTAAAGATTTTTCAAACAATCAAACCCATCATTTTACTGAAAGAAGATAGTGAGGCATAAAGCTAGCATTGTAAAATAAAATGTATAATTGTTGTCATCGTTGTCTGCTTTAGAATTTCAAAAGATGTCTTTGCAAATGAAACACAATTTCTCAGAATTCTTGAAAATTGAAAGGTTAAATTTTGTTTTTCCCAAAAGAATGTGAAGGACAAATGCCCAGTCCTTTGAGCCAGAAAAAATATGTAATCAGTAGTTTGACCTAACAATTGTAGAAAAGTGTGTGTGTTGGGGGGGGTTTCATACTTTTCTAAGGCTAGAAACCTGTGAAAACGTATATCTTTAGATTTATAGGCTGTGCTTGGATCTTTTGAATGGAACCAGTTGCAGTGCACTCTTGTGGATGTACAGAAACCCGCTTTGTGAGTCGAGGGTGAAGGTCTACTGTCGCAGTCACCTGAATTACAAACATCTCTTTTGGGAGCATCATGCAGTGAATAAGCCTGATTGAAAGAGGAATGTAGATTCATAAGGTATAAAAAACATAGGAAAAAATGCATAGGAAGACTTCAGTAGCTACCATATAGCTGAGGTTGCCGGTGGCAAAAATATGTGTTCCCTAGCACAGCTCTGGCCTGAAGGCAGAAGTAAGTTCCCTAGAATTGGCAAACCTATCCTTGAACAGCTGTTCTTTAAATAGAGAAACAGAGGTCTTCGGTAATGCCTTTGGAACCAGTACATACTAATATGCACAACAGAAACAAAACAAGCTATCATTGTCAATAAATAATATTTTTGTCCATATTTCTTTGCATTAATAATGGTGGTAAACCAGGCATTTAGGATTTTAAGAAAAACTGAATAAAATGTATCTGCTTGTTTCTCTTCAGTAGTATTCTGACTGGATTATTTCTGTGCACATTTTCTAGAGCTTTTTCGGCAACTCAGGTATTTTTGTGCATCTGAATACTGTAAGCAAATTATCTAGAGTATCTATACATACAAAAGCATGTGACATTCCTTGAGTGTTACTTGATATTTCCCAGGTGTTTGTACTGGGTCCAATTCTGTTTAAAGGCTTCATTAATGACCTATATTATTGGACACAATGCATACACAGCAACTCAAGATTGGAAGGCGTGGCCAATACACCAGATTTTTGTGCTTGACAGGATGCAGAAATGATCCAACGGGAACTTGATGATATTCAACAAAGGGAAATTCCAAGTCCTGCACCTGCAGAGTTGTAACCTCATGCACCAGTACACACTGGGGTATCAACAGCTGGAAAGCAGCTTTGCAAAAAACTCTAGTAAGTCCTGGTAGACAAGCTGAACAGCAATGTGTCCTTGGAGCAAAATAGGCCAATGGTATCCATTGATGCAGTAGAAAGAGCATTGCCAGCAGGGCAAAGCTGGAGGTCTTTCCTCTCTATTCAGCATGATGATACCACATCCGGGGTGATGTGTCCAGTGCTGGGCCAGTCACAGGCCTACTGGAGCAAGTTCAGCAAAGGGCTGCTAAGGTGATTAAGAACTGTTGTAAGCATTTTTCAAATGAGGGCAGTCTGAGAGCCAAGACTGTTCACCCTGAATCTGCAGTGGGGATCTTGTCAGTGTGTATAAGTTCCTGATAGGAGGGTACGAAGAAGACAGAGACAGACAGTAATCAGTGACATACATTGAAAGGCCAAGAAAGCACAAACTAAAATGCACGGAATTTAGTTTAAACACAAGGAAAAAACATTTTTACTATGTGGGATCAAACGTTGACACAGGATGCCCAAGGAAGTTTTGGAGTCTCTAACCTTGGAGATCTTCAAAACCTGCCTGGGCACAGCTCTGAGTAACTTGTTCCAATTTATCCTTCTTTGAACAAGCAGAGTATCTCCAGAGGTCCCTTCCAGCCTCAACTATTTTCTGGTGCTGTGATTCAATGAGTATATGTTATCTGATGTCTAAGAGCAAGGTCCAGGTAAAATTGTAYGAAAGATATTTGTTGAGTTGGCTTTTCCTCTACTGAAAAGCAGACATAGAACCCTAGAAGATTTTTGTAGTTACATATGGAGGATATTTGGGAGGAGAAACAAAGACGTGAACTCCGTTCCTCATGTTGCAATGAGAGGAATGATAGTACAAAAACAGGAACATTCATTTTATGGTTTAAACTGATCAGTGTCTTGATTAGCACCTTCTAACTCAACTAACCAAAATCCTGCTCACCAGAATCTCCAATTTTTAATGATAGAAAGTTGCTCTTCCAAATGAGATGGATTTTTAATTAAAATTGCTTTCATTCTTGAGTGGTATACTTTGTCACAATATGACCTCATATTTCATAACTTTGAAAACTGCCTAATTTTAATTTTTTCCACGTTATAGAAAAAAGCTGAAGGTCCAAGAAAATGTGTGCTAAGAAGTTACTGACATGACGGATTTCGATATTTCTAAGTAATTAGTTAAGTTATGCTTGTCTCTTTCATTAAAAGCACCATTAGACAGCCAGATGCAAAAGATGACTGTGGCAAATGGTTTTCCAGGTAATTCTYGATAATGTTAAATGTGGTTGTCATTTCAAATGATCACTGTGCATCTTTTCTTAAATATCCATCCATCTACTTGAGCTGCCCAATAAATTGTGTGTGGAAATCATTAGGATAATTTAACAGAAAGAGTTCCCCCAGTTTAACTAGTTACAGAATGTTTTCTCTGTTTCTGTGTTTGTTTTTTCTTTTTCATTCTCCACTGAGATGGGTGAAAAAATCTGTATTACAGATGTTTCTCTCTCCATTGTTCCTTATTACATTTCTCCCTATTTCAGGCTTCTTTTGGAGACAAAGTATACTACCAATGTGCTGAGGAGAAAATTGTAAATCTGTGTGAAGGGCCATACATTGCCTTCAATCTCTGCTCATGCTTGCCTTTAGTTTTAGTGAGAGAAGTGCACCAAAGGTTGATGGGGGCACTGATTCCTCTCATAGCACAAGGCTGAACTAAAGCACACTTTCCTTTCTGTGAATGTACACACTTTGCCACATGAAAACCCATATTATTTGGGTTATTCTTCACATCCTTTAGTTGTTATAAATTTTCGCCTTTACAGAAGCCAGACCAAGAGAAGGACTGAATTAAAGGTTTTTCCATCTTGACTTTTTGGAAAAGGCTTGGTTGGTCACTTGCCTTTTCCAGTATTGATATTATATGAGAAAGGTGATGTACTGATAAAGAATATGAAATGCTAAAAATTATGGCTGTTACTGAGTGCTTCATACTGGCAGGAATGGAGTGAGAGAAGAAGACAGCGTGGCACAGTGACATTCCCAGCCTGAGAGCAAATTCATTGGCACCCACTAAGTTTAATGTGCACRTTGCTTGAGTGGTGAAAATGACATTCCCATAGTTTCGCTAATCTACCTTATAGCTTCTGGAGGTAAGATGCTTGTAAATAGTCTCTCACTGTGCATTCTCCACACATTCTCCTACTGTATCTGTACTGTAGGATGATGCATCCTATTTCTTTTGTCTGCACAACAGCCAAGACTTCGCTCTCTCTTTAACCCCTCTGATTCATCCCTTTATAATATTGGGCATTCTTCATTTTCTTCTGAGTAAAACTTGCTTGTGCAGTAGTGGTAAGGGGCTGCAGTCGTGTAATTCCTAGCTGCATCAAAAACTCTCTGTCAATCTTTGTTGTTGCTTATGCTGTTTTGGTTGAACTCAGGAACTGCAGAGTGCTTTTGGTCCCACTCTTTGACATTAAAGACAGTTCTCTCCTGGATTGCAACTGTCATCAGTGCTTAGAAATTTTCCATTGTTTTCTTTCAGAATGTGCTGTCTTTCACACTTTTTTGATATAGTGTTATCTTTCCTTTTGACAGCCTTTTTTCTTTTATTTAATGGTGTTTAAGCAGGTAAATAGGAGACTCTTTGAATAGCATATTTTATTAAAACAAAACACCTCATTAACTCATGCTCCAGTAATCCTTTAATGCAGAATCCTTACAAATTGTGTTATWACAGATAGGAGGAACTAAGATAAATTAGAAATGTCAGGTGCTTTCTGAAAGACTTTTTTTCCTCTGGATTTTAAAGGAGTCAGTATATTAATTGTCTATTGTACATCATATGTATTCCTTTAACTTCGTTAGGTAGGAGCTATTATTAATGGGGAGCATTAACTTAAGTCTGTTTAACTGGATTGAGTAAAGTAAGTATTTTCCACAAATGTAAAATCATTATCAACTCATCTAACTTACTTTATATAGTCTTTTATTAAGCATTTTTAAAAAAATCTGTAACACTGGTTCTTGCACATATGGCCCTGAAGCACAAGAGTTATGAATTACATTCCTGAAGAACAGGAAACTACGTACAGTGCCTCACAGGGATATTCAAATGGGGTAGATATTTATTTTGGTTTAAAATATCCTAAAATAAGCTATATGAAGAAGAAGGAGAATGAATTAACAAAGGTGAGTAATAGTTACTCCTTCTGTGACCATTTGATTCCCCTTGAGCGTGCTAGAACTTTTAGGTGCTTTCAGTACTGCTCAGATATTGCATGGGTGTGGGCAGAGAGCCACAAGCTTGTTGATTAAAAGCAAAAGGGACAGACAGAAAGCTGAGCTTAGCAAGGAAAAAGAGTCATTCAGGACAGCAAGTCTGGAGCAGATATAGGAGGAAAACTGAGACTGGCTAGAGAAGATAATTGAGAAAGCTCAACTATATAAGTGCAGAAGAAGTGGGGAAGAGAAGGCATTTTGGGGCTAAAGCCAGTGATAAACTAGCTGGGAATAAAGTTAAAGATAAGGGGCAGCTGTGTGAGAGCTGACTGGGAAAGCAGGTATCTGAGGATGTGGAGATCGCCACTGAGGGAGCCTGCATGGTGTATTCAGATAAATTAGGAGTAGGAAGGCAAGGGCAGAATTGTGGTGAATGTGCAGAAGGGTTGTATCGACTGAAGTTCACTTTCTCTCTGAGCTCTGAACAGAACCACAAGTCTCTGAGACTTCAGAGACTTGTGGTTCCTCTATTGTCAGGAAAACTCCATTGCAGGCAGCCTCTGCTATATTTTCAACACGTTTTATAGTGCAAATAACTATATCCTCTGTCAGATTTTTATTTATCAAGATAAAATCATTCTCTGTCACCATGTGTATTTCAGTGAAAGTTTGGAAGCTTGGACGGTCTTTAGGCTCACTGTACTTTCGTCTGTCTGATTTGCCCAAACTTCTCTTTGGCAAGCCATCTAGTTAATAGATTTGCTCTATCCATAATGTGAATATTCTCACCAAGTCACCCTATGGCAGCTTCTAGGTTACTAAGTTGTTTTGTTTTCTTCTGTTGTTCTGAACAATTAAAAAGAACTCTTCCACAAAGTGGAGCTACTGTCATTCTACAATAGAAGTAAGAGACGGCTGTTGTCATAGAACCTCTATCTTTCTTGAAAGTCATTATGTGGTGGAAAGAATGGTGGATACTGGATCTAATTATTGCCCTAAGGATTTTCTTACTGCCTTTGTACTCCTTCATAACACAAATGGTTAATAAATGCAATTCTCATTTTTCAGAGTAAGAGCTAGAAATTTCTGTAGAAATGTCTGGCAGAAATGCTGAGCACTTATAACTGAAGCCAATGGGAATGCTAGTTTGAATGGATGAAGTACCATATAGCAATCACCTACTGAAAAATCATTCACTAGAGTTAYCAAGTTGGGTGTAAAAATTAATAGCATTTTTTTCTTTAGTCTTTCTATGCCTCAGTCAACTATTTGTAAAATGGAGTGATATCATCTTTCATTTTGCTGGCCATTTTAAAGATTGATTAAGTTTTGTGAAACAGTCCTCTGTTCTGAAAAGTGCCATACAAAATTCAAGACAAATGAACAGATTTAACAGGTTTGCCATAGGTTTTAACAGTTTGCAGCTGATCATTGATAATTTTTCATTTATGATATGTACTTAATGGAACAAGGTTTCTGGGAGGGAGGGAGGGGAAGGGCAGTCAATTAGAAACTCCATAATTTATATATGCAAGTGAAGGAAATTCATAGTTTAGTAGAGTACCCTAACAATGATGGGGTTTAACTTCTTGTGAGTTTGACTATACAACTTTATAGTCATCTTCTTTTAGCTTTTCTTTTGCTTTGTAAATGTAAACCTGTATTCCAAATGCAACTGTAAAAGCAAGTACTGTTTTAGATGGAGTAATTGGAGATGAAGGGAAAATTTCCATCCTCTATGATTTATTCCTCTAACTTTTCACTCATCTGTGATGAATAAAATAATTACGAATACGTGCATGACTAGTTTGAATGTCAGCTTAGAAATGGAAAAACTTGTTGCTTTATTCCTCTACTGAAACTTAATGCTTTGGCTRTTCTCATGTGACACTCAGGTTGGGGCAGTTTTCTGAACGAAATCTTTAAGTGCGATCACAGTGTCTTTTCAGAATTCCTAATGTTACTCATTATTGCATCTCCCAGAAATGTGCTTAAGGCCCAGGCAGCTCTTAGCAATTCTCCTGCCAAAACCACAGATGATATTGGTGTGTATCCGGTCAACTGTGCATTTGACATCTAAGCATGTTACCTTTAGTGTGCTTTAAATGGTGGTTAAAAATTCTCTTATTGGAGTCATCAGATTGCTGTGATTGACCAGCAGTGACAGTGTTGCACATGTTGTTTAGCATATTAGGCTTACAAAGTGCTTGAAACCAAATTGAATTTTTTTTTCTCCCCCAAAAATATATTGCTCTTTTTTTTTTTTTGTATGATGAAACCAAAACCAATACAATTGATTTGGTTTCAAAGGTGTTGCAATTAGGTACCAAAATGAGCTTTGGAATATGCATTCTTCTCTAGGTGATTTGCATGGGATGCCTAGTGTTGCTTGTGTGCCTCCAGGTCATCTAGTTTCTCAGGTATAAATTAGAGGTGCACCTAAAGTGTCCTAAAACTGGGTAACAGGCATTATATAACTAAAGTCTACCATCTCTCTAGACAAATAATAACGCTCGTAATAATGAACATTGAAAGTTGCTATACATTTCACCTTACAAATTCTGATTCTCTTCCATTACGCACATGCTTTCTTTAAGGGAAAAACTATCTCAAGGTAACTATACTAAGCACACAATATATTTCTTTGWCTCCCTTTCATGCAATTTCTTTCAAATTCTCTGTCTCACTTTGTTCATTGATGCTTAATATCATCTTAAATTGAGTTGTGGACAAATAAAATTTCTTGCTCTCCTTCCTAGCCATTTTTGTAACTTTGTCAACAGTACAGAGTTCTCCCGTATTTTTTACCCTTAGTTTTAAATTTCTGTCATTTATTTAGAGTGTAACAAGAATGGTATAGTTTACAAATCAGATTATTTCATCATTTAAATATTAATATTATTACTATTTGATATTGGGGGAGAGTCTGCTGTATTGTTAAATAATTTTTACTAAAAAGTCATATAAGTATCATACAGATTATAGAAACTGATGATAAAAGCAAATAAAAATGGAAACAAAACATTGTCTGCTGCTGTGGAACCTAGTTGTTACCTGTTCAGATTTCTATCTGCAGAAAATGTTTGTTAGCTTGCATCTCTTCAATTTTATCTACCAGGCAAGCTATGTTATCGCTGTTGGTGGAACAGTGAGCTTCTAACATAATAACTTTTAGTGGGAAAATTGAAACAGGTTATAAAAATGTATTTTCTTTTATCTGGTTGCTTAATAGTGCTTTGAATTTCAAGGCTGAATGTGAGATGGTCTAGTTTACCTGCCGTACCTCTATTCTGAGCATGCATGTAGCAATTTCAGGCTGTGTTTTGTTCTGATGTTCATAGTTCAACAACGTGAGATGATTGCCAACAAACTTATTATTAGTTTTATGTAAAGGGGAACAGTAAAATTGCATTATTTTTTTTTTTTTCCAAGAGTAAATCATGGACTTATCTGTCGCAGGAAAGGTCCGGTGCTGATATCCAGCTCTGGTACGCCTGCRACCTTCCTAGAGAGCGTCCCACAGAGAAGAACTCTTCCAGGGGCACTGGCAGGCCTTCCAAGGCGACGAGTGATTTCAGCAAATGTAGCAATATCTCAGCTACAAGTGGTTTCAGCTCTTGTGATTCAGCTCTTGTGAAATCACCCCAGGCAGATTTGGGGAAAGAGAGACAGGAGCCTCATGTGGCARTTCTGCAGAGGTAGCTTTTATTGTCCAAACCACCCTGCAAAGAGRCAACCAGGGACAAGAACTCCCCGCTGTCAGGGGTAGAGGCATGGGTTTATATGGGGAAACAGGGGGTGGGGCGGAAATCAATTAGCCAATGGGGTACAGACTATTACCATGAAGAAACAAGGCGTGTTGGGAACTTGCCATGATCCCGAGGAAAGTTGGTATCTCTGACTACCTCCAGGGGAGTGCTGGAAGCTCTAGCGTTAAGGGCTCACAGCMCTCCACACTTATCCATAGATAACATTGCTGCAGTTCTGAAACAGTACTTCACAATCAGATTCTTCATGGAATGCATCTGAACACTCAAGAAGTTGATAGCTGCAGTTCAGTGGGTAATTACACATGGTGTGCAATCAACTGATCAACATGATACAAATTATACTCTTACGCTGGTTTTAATCCACCAAACTCTACTTTAATCAATGATATTATTATAATTTTACATCAAGACTAATAAGACCAGGACTTGACATTTTTCATAAGCAAAATACTGAGTCACAAATTCATCCTTTTCTTTTGGAGTTAATTATATTGTATTGATGGTCAATACTGACTGTGGRACTACAGAAGTGTCCCCTTGCCCAGCAGAAGGAGGTAGTGTCTACTTAGTGCCACACCTTCCTTCTCAGGTGAATTTGTCCTTTATAGTGCTAATATATCTCTCCCATGCTGCTTCTTTTCTAGTGATTAAGATTYGTGCATTACCTTCAAATGTTAGACATAGACCTGTTGGATTGGGTCCAGATGAGGGACACAAAAATAGTCAGATGGCTGGAACACCTCTCTTGTGAGGAAAGGCTGAGAGGGGTAAGGTCATTCTGCCTGGAGAAGAGAAGACTCTGGGAAGACCTTATTGAAGCTTTTCAGTACTTAAAGGGGGCTTGTGAGAAAGATGGGAATAAACATTTTTGTGGAGTCTGTAGCAATAGGACAAGAGATAACGGCTTTAAACTAAAAAAAGGTAGCTTCAAATTAGATAAAATGGAGAAAATTTTTATGATGAGAATATTGAGACACTGGAACAGGTTGCCCAGAGGGGTGGTAGATGTTCCGTCACTGGACGTGTTCATTCGAGGGAGTTGGAGTGGATGGCCTATAAAGATGTCTTCCAACCCAAACTATACTATTATATTATTCTATAATTCTWTTAATACTCCCTAGAAAGTCCTTTCACTAGCTGCATTCTCAGAGTCAGCCCTAGATTGTACCTAAGGATCATGTTACCAGCATTTTCCTAGGCATCCAAAATAATACTGATATTTTTGTTGTATTTGAGATGGTAGTTTTAGCTGCGTGCAGGTATATGCAAAATCTAATATAATTTGCCACTCTCAGCTGAGGAAATCTGGAGTCCCAAGTACATCTTTGCAGATGGTCAGTGCCTTGTGGTCCCAGCTTGCCCTTACAGCATGTACCCACTGGAGAGCAAGTTACCTGGCGACTCTACTTCCTTTGGACTGCCAAAGGAAGCAGGAAGAGGAATCTAGGAGTACAGCCCAGAGCTGAGTTTTATACATACTTCATTGTGTGTCGTAACAAAAGCTGTTGTACTCTTCTTAAGGTTACCAACCAGGTCATCTTTACTGTCCAGAAGTACTGTGTGGGCAGAAAAGAACATTTCAGCCTTCTTTCCAGTATTTCTTCTCTGGAACAGTACACTGGAGGCAAATAGCTGGCCAAATAACTAATTTCCAGTAAACAGTCAAGTAGCTGCTTGTGTCAGATTGCTGCACATGTGGGTTATTGATTGACTACCCATGAAATTGCTCTGGAAGTCTGATGAGTGCCAGAGTACACAGCAAACAGCACTAGGAAAGCAGGGACCTAGACAACGTAATCGTCCTGCCTTGATTTGGTCTTGTGTGTTCTCAGAAGTATCAGAATTAGCTGCAAACAAGAGTCTTTCCCTGTGGTAGAGCTAGTCAATCTCAGTGTGAGTTGAACAAAAGGTCCTGAGGAGCACCTGAAAGCTCTGCAATATAGAGGGATGACAAAGTCTGCAAGTCTTGGCCCTGGGCCATGCTTTTCTAGCCCACATATGGGCAACAGCATGAAACATGAGGTGATATATCTGTTCCCATTATATTTAAGCCTAAAAATACTATAGGAGCATTGAAGAGCTATTTAGAAGTCTTAAGCATTGAATTTTTTACTTTTCATTTTTTAGGATGCTGACAGTCTCCCTGCTGATAGTTTGGTAGATTGGATATTTTCTGTAACTTTCCATAGCAGGTTATTCTACCCCTCTCTAGGCCCATTCTTCCCTCCCTTGATTTTTGTCAGATTTACATCTGTTTCCCTAGCAAGCTACTATAAATATGTTTTCAAGTCCATTTCCAATATAAGCTTAATATCAGCTTCAGAACACGGAGCAGAATGCAAAATGACCAACCTATTTTGAATAAACAACTCTGGATTTTTAAATTCATCAGAATCCTTTTTTATTTCCCCTTTGGAGGATCCCTGTCTTTCAATTGTTTGTGCTGTGCTTTGCCTATGGGTGTGTTTGCATAATAAGGGCTTTGATTTGAATAGATGAATAGCCTTGTGTATTTGTGTTTTCCCTCCATTTTCATGATTAKAGCAGAAAAAAGGGCAAGGACAGTTTTAGCGGAGTAATTTTGCATATTTTCACATTGAGATTTAGTTTTGCTGGGTAGTATAAGACAATGCAACTCAAGTAGATGGCAGAAAATGTGAACTGAGAATGATGGGAAGAAAAAGGAACTTCAAGATGATGTCTTTTGCAACTGTGGAACAGTCAATAACTACAAATTAGTTACAGCTTGAGTGACRGACAAACCTCAGGTATACTCTAAAAAGGAACTGTAAAAAAAAGCTGCATATTTAGTCTCTTCGACTGTCATCTTTGTATAATAGACTCAGAGAAGTGTGTCCTCATACTAAAGTGATATTTTCTTTCTTTTTTCTGTCAACACTGTGATATTCAGGATTACATGGCAGTGAGAGCTGTAGCTGCATGAAACATCCGGTGACCTGAGAGAGCACTTTTTCTTATTGAATTCATACTCTTTTTACTCCAGTAAAATTCTTTCACACCTTAAATGATTATTGAAGTTACATATAAAATCAAATCTTTACTTGTAAGAGGTGCTTCAAAAAACTTGAATTCTCTGCTTTTGCATTGCCCTTCTGGAGAGATGTGGTGACTAAGTGACGCACTACAAACATAGGTAAAAGAAATCATTTTTGGCCATCTATTCTTTCTGAATGATTTGGAGTTGAATATGGCAAGAATTTGAGGGAACAGTCAGAAATTTGAGCTTTGATATCCAAGTATAAATGTAGATAAGAGAGGAGAGTGACAGGTTTTCTTAAACATATCTCTTCATTTGTCCTTTGTGTCTCTTTTTGTCAAGACATTGTTTCCTCTGTCTCATCTGTATGTGCTTGTCTTTCATTGCTGAAAGTGGAGTCCTGCATAATAAATTCATGTTAGAAGCACAAAGTTAAGTCTGAAACTTTTATGGAAGATTAGTTGGTTRTAAAGTAAAGATTTAATGTAGGAAATAGTGGATAATAAATCTATCAGATCCTCCCTGATCTATACAAATCTATACAGATTTGAAATTAATTTCATTTTCTAAAGATTGTGTGTTTGTAGTCTTTTGGGGTTTAGGTTTTTTTTTCCCCAGCCATGGAAAAAAMCCAGCAAAACTATCTAATTTCCTTTGTTCAGGAAATGTGGTTATACATTCCTGTTCAATGTAATTTTTCAACTGCAGTTTTAGCATGTGCTTGATGTTCAGTTTTGCTTATTTCATACTGAATAGTTGAAAGGCATTTGGCTACTGTTTTCAAAAATAAAGTCTGGGCTGTTGAGTTATAAAACAAAGTTCTCTCTTTTTTATCAAGGGAAAATATGGATCAGGTGTGGTTTTGAAACAGTTAACTACAATAAAAACACAATTTGAGCTTTGTAGATTTTTGTAATTTCAGATGTGTTTTAAAAAACATCGATAAAGGATGTAAGTTTGATTAGTCATGCTGTACTGTATGACTAATCTGTAGTGAAATAAACTGAGCTAAGGTTTGGACCCCTTCTTCAGATTTTGTACCAAATAGCTGTTTTTATGAATGGCAAAGTTCTGAGTGCTTTTTGTGTATTATAATTGCATTCCCTCTAATTCTAAGAGAGTTATTAGAGATAAGCACAGATCCACTGAATTCTTCACAAATTCTCTATCACAAATATTTCCAATTCAGCATCACTTCACTGTGCGATGTTTTACAGCCTATGGTCTTGTTTCTCCCTGGTCTTACCCTATTTAGCTTTATCTACCTTTACATTAGCAAGTAGCAGTATCCAGCAGGAGTGAATTTGTAAAGAAAGTCAGTAGCGTATCAGGACACAATATATGTATATATGAGAGAGGTGCTGGGTGTCTGGAGGAAGGCCAGTGTTGCTTCCTGTTCAAAAAGGGCAAGAAGGAGGACCTTGGAAACTACCTGCCTGTCAGCCTCATCTYTGTCCCTGGAAAGGTGATGGAACAGGTCATTCTGGAGGTCATCAACAAGCATATAGAAGAAAAGAAGGTCATGAGGAGTTGGCAGCATGGATTCAAGAAGGGGAAATCATGCTTAAACAATCTGATAGCCTTCTATGATGGTATGGGTCGATGAGGGGAGAGCAGTGGATGTTATCTACCTGGTAGATAAAGGTAAGACTCAACTTCAGTAAGACGACGGACACTGTCTCCCGTAACATCCTTGTAGATAAGCATAGRAAGTGTGGATTAGACGAATGAACAGTGGGGTGCATCAAGAACTGGCTGAGTGGCAGAGCTCAGAGGGTCGTGATCAGCTGGAGGCCTGTAGTCAGTGGCATTCCCCAGGGATCAATACCGGGTCCAGTTTTATTCAACTTGTTTATCAATGACCTGGATAAAGGGATAGAATGTACCCTCAGTAAGTTTACTGATGATGTGAAACTGGGGGGAGAGGCTGATACATGGCGGGGCTGCCACTCAGTGGGATCTTGATAGGCTGAAGAATTGGGTGGAGAGAAAACTATTGAYGTTCAACAATGGCAGTGTAGGATCCTGCACCTGRGGAGAAATAACCCCAAGTACCTGCACATGTTGGGGGCTGACCTCCTAGAGAGCAGCTCCGCAGAGGAGGGCCTGGAAGTCACCAAGACTGGGTGACAAGTTGATCATGAACTGGCAGTGTGCCCTTGTGGCCAGGAGGGCCTGTGGTATCCTGGGGTGCATCAGGAAGAGTCTGGCCAGAAGGCTGAGGGAGATGATCCTCCCTCCCCCTCTTCTCAGCCCTCATGAGGCAACATCTAGGGTGTTGTGTCCAGTTSTGGGCTCCTAAGTACAAGACAAGACTCTACTGGAGAGGGCCCAGCGGAGGGCCACAAAGATGATCAGGGATCTGGAACACTTAAGAGGAGAGACTGGGGAAGGGGAAGCTGGGCCTGTTTGGTTTAGAGAAGAGAAGACTGAGAGATGGTCTCATTAATGTGTAAAAATATCTCTAAAGCAGGTGCCAGACTCTTTTCAGGGGTGCCCAGCRACAGGAGGAGGAATGGCCATAAATTAAAACGGTGGCCATAAGCAAAAACACAAGACGTTCCACCTCAACATGCAGAAGAACTTCTTTACATTGAGAGTGGCAGAGCACTGGAACAGGCTGCCCAGGAAGGTCATGGACTCTCTGGAGATGTTAAAAATTCACCTGGATGTGTTCCTGTGTAACTTGCTGTAGGTGACCCTGCCATGGCGGGGGGGGCGGGGGGGGGGGGGGTTGGACTACATGATCTCCAGATGTCCCTTCAAATCCTAACAATTCTGAGATTGTGTGATTCTGGGAGTTGTACTTTGGGTTAGCTCTGACCTGATCCCACGGACCACTCCCAGTTACAGAATGGGACGAATTAGGTGCATTCAGGGAGCACAACTTCCAGAGCTGGTTGGTTAGAAAGGGATCTTGTTTGTATTCCTGGAGAGGCTGCACAGTATAAGATACGTCATAGGAAAGGAGGATGATAAGGAGATTGACTTCAAAAACACACTCCTGAATGAAACTCAAGTTACAATGTATATTCACTATCTGCTTCTCTTGTTTTACTCCAAAAGCTCAAAATTAGAGAAACAAGTTGACATGAATTTGCATACACAGTTTGCAGCTCACAACTAACAGCTGAAAGAAGCTTAGGGCACTTCTGTTCCTTGATTTGATTCTTCAATTTAATTTGTCAGGCAAAGGTTGTACTTTTTGTCTGCAAGATTTTCAGTGTAAATTTATCACAATGTTTGCAGGAGAAACAAACTGAATCAAATAATTTTTGGAAATTTTCTCTAGTGTCTTACAAAGCTCTGACCAAAAAGTACTTTTACAGCTGTTATTGTTAAAAATTGAAGTTTATCAAGAATAAGCTGTCACAAAATCCTGAAAATTGAATTTATTTTCTAATTTAAAAATGAGAAAACATTGCCATGTTGTATTTCAACTTGAAGGGATACGTGGTGATATACATGGTGATGTAAGTTATTCAGAGACCACTGGGACCATTTATGCCACAAAATCGACCTTTCCTACCTCAAGTCTCTGAATACCACGACAGCTTAGATCCAGTAGTYAGGTAGTAGGTAATGACTCTTAGTTCTTTTTATGCCATGCCATAAATCCYTGGCTACGTGAGACTCCTCTAAGGAGTGGAAATGGACAGTTTACCTGTTGCTCTTCTGGAGATTGGAAAAGGGATCTGCAACCTTTGTTTCTCTTGTGGTGACACCTTCTTGCACCATTTTTCTCTTTCATGGATTGGTCGTATCCAGCAGGATTGTAATTTATGGGTTTCTTTAATCTTAAATTGAGTATAACTGTAAAGCTCTGGTGCTTCTTAGAGCCAGTAAACAACGTAGGCGTTTCTGTATTAATTTTTCAACACATTATTATGATGTTGCTTTGCAATTTAACAGCATTAAGGGTCAGAGTTTGACTCCATGTTTTATGCGCTTTATTATTTTTATGTCACTTTTAGCACCAGTCTATTGAATTGGAATTAATGAGGATTGAGAATACATCTAATGCATACTTTGTGGCAAACTGCTGAAATTACTGCTCAAGTAATTTGTTGCCCACTATAAGATTTTACTGTATCAGCTATGTTGTATCTAGTGATTATAAATTTAATAGTTTTGGTACACTGCACTGAAGTTGTCTGAGGAAAATGAAGAGAGTGGTCTAGGGCAAATATACCATATTTTTCCTGGTTAGTGCAAACCCACAATTTCTGTGTTCCAGCAGCTCGATTACTCCTTTACTACCATCATGGACTGTTTTGTGGGGTAGTGGTTGTTGTTGTTTTGGGGGGTAGGGGATGGTGGTGTGTAGSGGTAGGTGATGTGTCTTTGAAAATATTCAGGTGCAATAGCGTGGGCTTTTTTCCTCCTTTTCCTTTTTGATATTTTTAAATAAAAATTTGCTTAGTGTTAACAGCTGTCTCCTCAACTGATAGCAGGAGCTGGAAATACATAGTGCTAACCTTAATTACATGCTTCAGGCTCTCATCTTTTGCACCAGCTCTGTCAAATGCAGACAAATGCATATTTTGTCTGAGATAGGAATGTTTAATCAGATCAACATGAATAAAGTCAAGCTGAGGAATTTGCTCTACTRACTTTTTAGAATGCGTTAGAAAACTCATGTGCAACTTATCTGTCATGCAACTATAACTAGATAAATGATCTTTGTATTTTTGAAGGGCTGGATTGGTGTGCTGGTTAGGTCTTAGCAAAATGTCTCTCAATAGCTAGTGGTTATTTTCATTTAATAATGGCTTGCCTCAAATGATTTCTCACACTAATTGCCCTTTCTTTGCCCTCTCCTTTCTTCAAAAAAGCATGCTGCTAGGTTTACTTGGTAGAAGTACACAATTTAATATAGACGTATTTTTAAAATCACCCTTTTATGTTGCACTTTTTACAAGCTATAGTAAGATTTGATGGTGAAATGCAGATAAAATAAATTAGTTCTTTTCTATGAAAATATTAGGGATATGAACAAATCCTATGTTTCTATATAATGCTATAGATTCAGATTGGGAATTAGAACATTACAGATCATGACATGGCCTAGTAGACCAACTAGAAGTGGAAGCCAAGCACTACTTAGAAGGGGTGTAGAAAACATAAGGGACAGTCAAATGAACCTCTGCTGTCACCAAGAAATGCACAAAAATAAGAGCTACATGTTTTGCAATTTGTATTAGAAAACTGGTTGTGCTGCCTTCCTACTGTCCTCTAGAAAGGCTGTTTTAGAGCTTTACAATATGATTCATTAGCAACTGTCTTCAGGTTTTCAGCCTCATTTTACTCATTCCAACTTTATAAGCTTTGGTTCTTATGTCAATATTTTTCTCCTACTTTCTTTCCTTTCTGTAGGATTATCTAACCAGGTACTTCTAAAGAATAACCATGCTACATTGCCCAACTTGTTTTGTTGGACTAAGCAAGCCAGTTTTCTTCTTATCACTTCTTTTATAACATATGCAAGTTGTTTTTCTAGTCATCATTGGAACTTGTTTCTATATGTATTCTGGTGTGAGTTCATTTTGCTTTTTTTTTTTTTTAATATGGATAATTGGCATCAGATGACATATTTCAGATGAAGACTCTCCCACACAAGGGATTTTGTGAAAAGGCTTTAATAACTGTCTGCTTCTATAAAAACACTTCTCCCGATGCATCTTAAAATTGCATTTGCCTTTTTCAGAGCAGCACCATGCTCGTGATTTATAGTCAACCTGTGATCAATAAACACAGCCAGGCCTTTTTATCATTTTTAGCTGATGTACTCTCATTCCATATCACGGATTCATGTTAATGGCCTCTTACCCTTGTTCTATTATACTTCATTCCATTTCAATTACAAACCTCAAAGCCACCTAATTTTTCGTGGATAATATTCTGTTCCTCCTTTATATTGATGTCTCCCAGCTTCATGTGATCATCCATTTTCATCATAGCAAGTCTACTCCCTGAGCGAAAGACATTTAATAGAAGCATTATATATAAGACTTAGCCATGAGGACTTCTGCTTTCCTGAATAACATTACTAAGTTTGCTTACACATCCTCCTTGAGCTAGTTTCTTCCTCACTTATGTAAGCCTTCAGCAATCTTGTATGGTTTTTWTGTAATTATTATATACCCAGTGTTAATTTAGTATCTACAGTTAAACAGTGAAAGTGAGACAAGCAAGTAAGACCGCAGGGGAGACAACAAGTTTTCTAGGCTGCAACAAACTCTGTACAACTGCTTTAATTCCTAAGGAAAGTCTCCTTATTTCTGTCATTGCTGAGGCTGGTTATGTTTGCCTCCATTCTTCTTGGCAGTTTTGGTTTTGCCAGAGAGTGCTTGTATTTTAAAGCATATCCTGTGGTAATGCTCTGTTGTCTGCCATGTCCCCASCCAGCGGCCAGGCACCAGCACAACCATTGCTTATACCCATGTGCTGTGGGATGGAGARCACAGAAAGATGGAAAGAAGAATCATGGATCATGATAACATCAGTTTAATAGGTGGAGCAAAAGCTGCACACACAAGCAAAGCAAAAAAAGAAATTAATTCACTGCATCCACTGGTGTGTTATGTACACTGTTTCAGTCACAGATCCAGAACAAAGCACTGCTTTTAAGAAAATTGTCTCCAGCAATTACACGCATAGGGCAAAATTATGTAAAATTGTGTACCTTTTTTTTTACCTGTAATATTTCCCCAATTGACTCATCTATCAACACCCCTCCCCCAAAAAAACCAAGCCGGTAATTTAAGCAGTGTAGAAGTGGAGATACCAACCTACAGAAAAGCTTAGACCTTAAAATCAAAACTTTTTTGGTATACTTACACCATTTTTTCCTCCTTTTTTTTTTAGCCTTGATTATTGAGGCTATGTCTAACAAATGATATTATAATGAAATACTTGTGATAGTCATTTCAGTTTCCTAGTGAGAATGTTGCCTTGTATGTTTGAAAAGCAGAGGCTGAGGCAAGATAAGAGGGTAAGAAAAAGTAAAAATTTATTAAGAGGTTTGAAGAAAAGCAATCCCTGGGGTATCCCCAGGAGCGGCCGCATTCGCAGGGACTGGGCCCAATCCTGCGGGCGGAGCAAAGCAAGTGTAAGTTACACAAAAGGTAAAAAGGGTAAAAAAGGTAAAAAGGGCAAAAAGGGTTCCGTGCGCATTSAAGTTTCTACTATTATAGGGTTTCAGTGAATTTATATAGTTTTGAAATATTCTCCAATGAAAAGCAGAATTTGGTGAAACTATTCCTTGTGGCAGGTTTCTGTTGGGAGTTTCTGAACTTCATTTTTCGGTCATCATAAACAATATCGTGTCTCACTCTGGAATGCTTAAGAATGATAACTTAGTCCTATTTTGTCTATGAGATAGGGATAGGGAATTTACTAGTTACAAGGTTGTAGGGTAAAGGCTACAGGATTATAGGGTTACTAATATATAAAAGTATGAAAGTAAAAATACTACTGATACAAAAAGCATAATCTGGCATCGAGTACAGTTCAATTTATGTAATATCACATGTTTGACTGTTCATAGTTTGTGTTCTCTGTCTTAGCTGTTTCTCATTTCACCATTAAGTTTTAGACTTTTATTGTGCTTCACTTGACTATTAGTGAAATCAGAAATTTTTTTTGACTGTGTGTATGATTTTAATGAGAGTCATAAATTCAGACTATTTCCATCTATATCTCAATATTCATCTTATATCTAAAATCTCAGCTATTCCCAACAGACAAGGTTTCCGAAGAAGATTTCAACTACCAGAGCTTAAAATCAGTTTCTGCTTAGTCAGTGCAGAACTGATGGAGGTTCAAAAGTGATTAAACTGAAGTAGGTGCTCTGGGCAACCCAAGAAGGGCATCTTGTGATAGAATTACACTGGTGAGTCCGTTGTAAACCCATAAATCTCTGAGAAAGGGTCAGCTGCTTTGTGTTACTAAATGTAACACTTTCAGACTGAGGACATGCAGAACTGCTCCCCCAAAAATGATTAAATGGTAACATTTTTGGCTAAGTGTCACTGAAATTTTGGCTCCACTGTTTTGTCTTCTGTTTAAACTGTAGCAGGAAACTGACATGCCTGCAAAGCAACTGATGGGGATCTGACATAGCCATTAACTCTGGAAATATTTTTTCCCCTTTACGTATTGCAAGCTTGCACTTATAAGTCTCTGAGTTACAGCATGAGGAGTACAGCTAAGGAGGTATTTCAGTTCAACTTGGACAATCTCCAAAAAATCTGAAATGTTTTCTGCATTTTGGCATCTCTAGAAATGTGATTAATTCATGTGCCTGAAAGTTATTTCAGATGCTGAACTTTGGCCTCTTTGAAAATCTTGACGTATTTAATTTCGTAGAAAAACTAAAGGTATTCATTTCTATAATGATTTTGTGCTTTATTTATTGTTAAAATTGAAAAAAAAAAAACCCTAATGATATAGGTAGCCTATCTAATACATATCATGTATTGTTTAAAAATATTTATGAATGTCTTGTTTCTTTAAATTAGCTAGTATTGAGTCTATCTAAGAAGCAATTGAGGAATTATCAAGGCCCATTTTTATGGTGTACTGAAGGCAAAGGGTAAAGGGAATCAATGTTTGATAATGCACAAGATGCCCCAAGTGGATGCTGTAGTTGTAATAGCTAATACGTTCTCAAATTTTCAGTCTAGCTAAACTTTTCCCCTTGTTTGGGTGTTTTTAATAGTTACAGTGTGATACTACAGTGCTAAAGCCCTGTTTGCCATTGAACTGCAGCAAGGGGGTTGTCACCAGTTTTCTTTTTTAGTTTTTTTCTTCTAAGGACTTTGAGATGTCAAAGGGGCCCAATCCCCAGGTGTTAGAAATCAATGAATTTCAATTTATTGTGTTAGGTTATACCAATGTAATTTAAGTTTCCCATCCCTTGGTAATTAGATCCCCTTCAGCCTGAATTGTTGCATGTTCTGTTAATTCTAAGCATAATATTTGGAGATCTGCACATTATTATGTAGCTAATATTATTGATACCTATGTGGGAGTATGACAGGTTATTTAAACAAATTAATTTGTATTTTCTATTTTCCTCTGCTGGAAAGGACATCTAGAGGTTGGTGCCAGCTCAGGAGACTTTGAGCTGCCATTCTTATTCATACCAGTAAGGATTTCAGGAAGGTATGAGACAGGTGCCTGGAAGCAAACCAATAACAGTGAAAACTTTTTTTTATTGCTTTTGATCCCAACCCACTAAATACAATAAAAGTTCTCCTGGGATTAAATATATCAAATTCCTGAACTGAGATACTTTTTTCTTTCAGATACTCCCTAGAGTATCCCATCATGATAGGCAATGCCTTCAGTCCAAAGGCTGAATATTTGAAGATGGAGGGAAATAACTCTGAATCCAAAGGGGATGTCTGTTTTAGAAAACATGGGATCTTTTTTCCCCCTCAGCATTTAACCTTTCTACACGAATTATTTTGGATTGATTTCCAGCTGTGTTRAGAAGTTGAGCCTGAGAGCCTTAACACTCCCATTCCCAAATCATGCAGTCAGAAAAGAGCAAAAGTAGGCAGTGCTCTGCTGCCTCTTTCTGTTTCCCCATACAAGAGCTCATCTTTATGACCGGAATTCTTCTGCTGGGGTTACTGTTGACACGGAGCACCAAGCTGGAAAGCAGAGRTAACGTGTTTGCTGCGGTTTGACAGATACTCTGATTCCAACCTCTGCTCCTCCCTTTCCTTTTCTCTGGTGCACAGGTGGCGAAATCGTTTAAGAGCTGATTTAGTGGGTGGCTGAACAAGTTCCTAATTCTCAGCTTCATTCCCTTTTGCAGCTTAAAGATTCTGAAGCATAAAATAAATCTTAATCTTTCCAAGGAATGATGCTAATCTGAGGCTGGTTGTTGGCTCAGTACTGGATTCCTGCTGGCTTTGATAACAGCTCATGATTTGTGGAAATATAGCATGGATTGATATCAGCTTGCAACTCACTCCAGGCTTCCTTGACTAATGGGAAGTAAAGAGGGGCTTGTATGTGTTTGGGGCTCAGCACCATAAAATTTAACTATGCAATTCATGAAGTTCTCAGCTTTTGCATGTGATCCCTCATTGTTACCCACTGGGTTTCCTGCAAGAGAAGTGGGTGTTCAGCAAGGTCTTAACTTCTTCACTCAGTCTTCTGTTATCCATTCATTGCCACCCCACAGTCCTAACAAATGCTTTGATTTCACGCTTTCAAGCACAGTAAAGAGACAATTTTAGCTATTTGGTATACAAACAACACTGGCATATAAGTGATCCAGAGCACTAAGGCACAATACAACTTTAATTTCATTGATATAAGGTATCAGTATTAAAAGGCTGGTTTAATTATCACACAGAAAGTAGCGAAACCACAGTTATGTTCACTCTATTTATGGTTAAAAAACTGTTTAGAGGAGAAAAGTTAAGAATGTTAACTGTGCATCCGATTTAGACTGCAAAAATGATTTTGTAGTTTGCAGTGATTTGGGAAAATATATGCACTTAACATTTTATATTTGAGCCTTCAATTGTCTGTTCAATAGTTGCATAATACATATCAAGTTAGATTCTGCTGTCAGAGACACTGTTGTAAATCTGCAATGTTTTCACTGGAGATCCTAAAATTACTTTAGTTTCAAATTTTTTGTTAATGAGGCCAGGAATTTTGACAGTACTTTTCAGTGGTTGCAGATTTGAATRAAGCCTACTGTTTTCAGAGCAAGGCTGGGAAGAAGCTCTCATTGAGACAGGCAGTTTTTGGAATGTTGATAAGGTGCATGATTGACACCCCTATAATTTTGTTTGTTCTTGGAACTTGGCTATTTAAGATGAAATGAAAAGAACTGTTCACAGTGCTTTTGGACTAAATTTGTGAGGCTGAGAGACAACATCGTCCATATTGATGTCATTATCTTCAATCCTTTCTCTTCTTGTTTTTTTGTAGGGTTTTTTTTTAAGATCTACAGGCTTATTTTGTTTTGTAAAATCACTTCTCATACTAAAGAGATAAGTCAGAGAGGACTTCCATTTCTTAAAATGCTGCTCGGAACTAGCTTAATTTTTTCTGATTGAGGAGAAGTTCAACTTTTTCATTCATTTACATTATAGCACAAACCACATGGATAAGAGACAAATATATGCTGTAAGATCTGCCAGTAGCACTGCTGGATCAGAGTTCATTTAGAGTAATGTTGGCCCTGTGAATCATGTCTGCTCAGCCGAATGGGAGAACTAACCTTGTCTGCAGCAGGATCATATATCAACTCAGAGAGGAAAGAAAGTTGCCACAGAACCACAGTTCCGACCAGCAGCACCACTTCACAAAAAAGTAATCCTCTGGCATTAATTTCTTGTCAAGGCTAGTGATGAGTTACATTTGCCAAGAAAGATGTGCTCAGCTGAACTGCCGTATCTTGGAAACGCAACGCGACGTGTCACTTTTTCTTTCTTTCTTTTTTAAAGAATATTGCGCGTTGAAAGTGTCGTTCTGTGAATACTTGCTGTAAATTAAGATAACTATTCTCAGAAGTGCAGACATTGATCTYGGCTTCTAAAACCCTCAGACTATGCAATTCTAAAGCAGTTTGCTCCTGTAGGTATCTATAAATCCATTTTCTACATGAAGTGACTTTTCCCTTTTCAGTTCCAAAAGTATAATCCAAAGCCCATTCCTACACAGGCCCAGGCCTTATTGAGCCTTTAAGGATGTGCTTAAGGTGAATTAGGAATGACAAAAGTGCCCTATCTAAACATAACCCAAACCAGCTGCATAGGCATTCGTTTAATAAACATTTTCATTCTGAGCACAGAGCGTTGATTTGCATTTGCCCTCAACATTCTGCATGGGCATCTAATGAACATTAGTGCAGTCTCATTTTACAAAGGGGAGGCAAAGATAAGGGTGGTAGTTGATATGCCCATGGGAATATGAGGTGTCGCCATCAGCACCAAAGCTCAGGAGTCGTGTCCTTCGTGGCATTACTGAGCCAGTAGAATTTCGCCTTTCTTGCTTGTGACATTCTGATCTTCAGATGACTCAATGCAGACCGAAMCTTGTAATTCAATGGCCTAGTAACTGAATTTCCTTCTCACAGGAGGGAATGGGGTCCTTTGGGATCCAAAGCAAGGTGGAAGGGTAGACTCTGAGTGAAGGACTACAGTCAGCTTTTAGGGAAATTTTTGTGTCATTCACTGGGGTTATTTTTTTTCTTCATGTGAATAAAGAAATAATATTTAGGGATGGCTTCTTAAGAAAATATTCCTTGTCTGCAGAAATATATTCCCCCTTGTTCCCATTCAAGTGTCAGGCAAGATTTATGGGGAAAACATTTTCAAACTTTGATTAAAAAAAGATGTCCTCATACTACTTCTACTCTGCTTTGCATTGGAGAATGGCATGTAGGTGGCTGCCAAAAAGAAAATGTTATTATAAGTTCCCCAAAAATATCTCCAGTTAATACAGAAGAAAAAATATCTTCTGTATTTTGCATGGAATACATATTTGGAGATAGAAGCCATGTGCATACTGACAGATCAACCATCTACATTCATTTGTGGTTGCTTCCTAACGTATAAATGATAAAATGAGAAAAATTTTTAATGTTTTTCATGACTACTTTAAAATCTTTTACTTTCTCTGATATTCTATATGTTATATGTAATTTGACACAATATCATGAGTATCAGGATACCTGCTATGACACAAAGTTGTAGAAAAATGCTTGAATTAATTTTTTGTTAAGTAGCATGCTGTCTGAATTTACATATCTCCATTTACATGGACTGAAATAAAAGGTCAATTTTTTAAGATCAGGTTAAGTGCAAGAGGATCCATTTTCATGTATTTATAATGTGACTACTCAGGTAAACACATACAAGACAATGTTTATTGATCATTTTTCTTTTTGATCCATTATATTTATTTTTTGTTTTACCAAATTAACAAAAAATGAAACTTGAAACTAAAGCTAACTAGGACAAATTAATTAAATGCAGTAGAAATGAGGAGCAGCAGAAGGATTCTAGGATGATAGTCATGAAAAAGGTGGTAAAGGCTGTTTTGTTACTCACAGTGTTGTTTCAGTAAGGCTCAAGCTTCCTTTCAGTCACTATATTTTCCATTGGAACTACTGCATCCTGTTCTAACAAATGGCTTCTCCTTTTAGCTTTCATTCCTAGACTGGTTTTGGCACAAGCCTTAAGCTTTATTGCAGTTGTACTACCCTGGACCACCCTAAACTGACAGATTCTCTATGGAGAGATTGTCAATTCCAGAGAAAGCTGAAGGATATGCTGAATATTTTGTAGAAGTTTTTYATGCCTATCACTGGAGAAACTGTTATTTGGCTTGCTAGGCTGTAACTGGTTTCAGACATAATCTCTTCAGTTCTGCTCATGCTTCCTAATGAGATGAAGAGTTCATAGACTCAATCATGATTCAAGTGGTCAGGGCCAGGTTGGATGAGGGCTTGAGCAACCTGGTCTAGTGGAAGTTGTCCCTGCCCATTGAAGGATGTTGAAACTGGATGGACTTTAAGGTTCTTTCAAACACAAACCATTCTATGGTTCTTTCATTTCCCCTTTTAAAGAGATAGACTTAGATAATTTTGGGTTTCAATGGAGATTAAAACAATAATAAGATGCTGGGAAATTTGTGTGTAGTAACAGAGTTTTATGCTTATTTTCAACTGAATACTACTTTGATATTAAAAGAAATGTATTTTTACTGCATTTACAGGATTAGGAGCAATATTTTTAATTGTGTGTTACAGTTAGTCCTTTTCTTCCCACTGCAAAAGAAATTGTTTTAGTTTCTCTAGGGTTTTGTCAAAGGACACTGCCAGAAAAGAGAAAGTTTATATGAAAAGTCTAAAGGAGATATTACACCAGATGTGACTTTTTCTCAATGAGAGGAAAAGAGAAAATTTCTGATATTTTTCTGATGGAGTAAAAAACACTAGGACATTGCAGATATCCTGTGAACATCCAAACTATGACCTTAAATAATTTATTCCTAGTTAAGGATCTGATGTTGCCTGCTATTCACAATGATACAATTTCAACATTGTAAAATGATGCTTCATTTAGGAAACCCAGTCCAGTACAGTTTGATATAAAGTGTACAACAAGGTAAGAATCTGAGTGCTTTTCATGGAGTGCAGAGGAACAAGAAAGAGCCTTCCTTTTTTTAACTTTCTTCCCGTCCAGTCTAATAAGAACAAGGACATGCTCTTTGAGTAACAACATTACGTTAATTTTCCTTTTATTTGAAAAAATATTATCTATTTTGTACTTGAAGATGTGGTTATGTACTGAATTTATTGACTTTGAATGTTTATCAGCTTATGACAGGAAATGCTTTGGTATTTTGAAGATCACTCTTGTCACTCAAATCTAAGATAACAGAGCTAATGTGATCTTAGATATGGTACACTAGAGAAAATATATACTGGAGGGCAGCTGGAAACTCCGGATGGTTGCTGTGGAAGAACTTACCTTCCTAAAGTATTGGGACATTGGTGTGCTAAGCATTAGACCCAGGGGGAGGAGAAAGATAATGATAACCTGAGGTCTTTCAGGTTCATTTATGGTGGAAGTAGCAGTAGGTGCAGTAGGTGCAGTAAGTGCAGGGTATTTATTTTTTCTTTGTTRGATCATGTTTTCTCAGTTTCCTCTTTTGTTTTAGAATTGCTGTTAAAATATGTGTAACTTTTGAATCTATGAATTTTTAAAAACTAGTTTTTACAATCAGCAACAGCCCTGTGGGTTTCAGTGGAATTACAGATGGAAACGTACTGCTGCTGACTTTAATCCAGACCTGTTGCAGTGTTGCTCTGTATACAGGATAGTGTATAAGTATTCAGTATGTTTTCCTCAATTCTTAAAATAGAAATAATTTTTTTAAATGTAATCTCTATTCTTCAATTTTAGAAAGCTGTCTAGTGTCTTCTTACATTTTCAAATGCATATATCCCTAGCTCAAGAGTTGTAGGTGATGGTAAATCTTTTGTCATGTTAGATTTGCATTGGCTGGTAGCCATCACTAGGGCAAAGCTACCACATCGGTAGTTGATCCTTTGTAACATTTTATTATGTTGAACTACTAAGTGTCAATAAAGAACACACTAAAATGAGGTAGAAATTGCCTGTGTGTTTCTGTATATTAACTTTCAATGGCAGAAGCACAGTAGTTCTGATCTTATCAATGAGTTCATKCTTGGAAAAGACTGAGAAAAGGTTAAGCCTTTTAAGCATAGCCAGCACATAGAGATGATTAGATGCATTTCCAATTTAGAAAACTCTGTTTTCTGAAGGTCTCATATGGTAATCTAAGCAAGTTATCTGGAAAAATAAGAATATCCTCAGAAAATTCTGACTGCAGAAATTTAGGTAGCAAATAGGAAGAGTTCTTTCCTCTAAAGGTACCTTTGGATGCCTTTTTAATTTATTTGTTCTTAAAGATAAGTTTTTGAGATGTAAATTATTTCTTCATATAGCAATTATTCTACTGAATATGAGAAATTCATTCGCAAAAACAATGATGAATATATTTTGATTAAAAGCACTGKAGGATTTTTAAGATTGAACACATTCTTTGGGGCAGACATGTACACCATTCATACCTTTTATAAGAACATTGTATGGAGAATTAGACTTTTTTCAAAACTTTTAATTATGTTTGAGGCTTTCCCATCTCTTCATTTTTCTTCTTTATTCACAAAAATTCTACCATCACAACAGTATGGCTATACAGAAAGTATATCCATTTAAATACAACTTCAGCATTAACAAATCATTCTATTTATCAGCACAATGTTACTATTATTAGAGTCAAGATATTAGTAAAAGGAAGGGATTTTTCATATTAATTACTTGTAGACTTTATTGTGTATATTAATGAAATTCCTTGTTTTCTTGAGAAAATGGCTGTGTCTTAAACTATAATGGAATTCACATATTTTGTGTTTCTAACTAATTGTCCATGTGGACAAATCTGGTGAACATTGAATACAAAGTAGTTTATAATACTATAAAAAAGAAACAAGATCAACCCCTTCATCTACATGGACCTCTGTGTTATCAGCACTGCCTATTTTCAGTAACTCCTTTTTACTCGGAATTCTAACTCTCAGATTGAAAGTGGCCCATATCCCTTGGTCATTAATTCCTAGTTGGATGTGAAACAGGTAAGAGGGCTGGAAATAATACATCTATAGTACAGAAACAGTAAGATTCCTCTAGATTCATAAAGAATGTTCTACTTCAGGCAGTTTTTCTCCATTGGCCAGATGTTTTACCAGTGCATCTGGACCATTTCTGGTTATTGTGGTGTAATTCAGCATTTGCTTGGGGTTGTCTAGTCTCTCCACTGGGATGACACCATTAATACAGTGTTGCATTTTAGTTACTCTGGCAGCCATTCTAAATAACACAGTGTAGGACAGAGGTTTAAAAACAGACAACAGTCTGGGCCTTCCAGTGTTTTAATAGCACATTTTTTATATTACAAATTTTACATGTAGGCCTACAGCAGCACTTTTGTTGTAGTAACAGATGTCTCTCCAGACACGTGCGTGCATACTTAAATGGAGTTGGCATAGGGTAATCTGACTTCAAAAGGAGATTAATGGAACARAACTTTTTTTTGTCTGCACAAATTAATTGAATGGTTATAAGAATATGGATCACTACTTTGTAATAATTACGGTTGCACTTAATATAATTAATATTCTGTATTAGAATTGGTGTGAAATAGCATTATTCTTTTGCACAGTTARGGTATCATTGTAACACTAGATTTGTCTGAGTAAACACTGTCACTGCAGGCCACTCCCAAGACCATCTGTCTCTGGTAATGACTTTCAAGAGCAAGAACTTTGCAATTCTTCATTGAGATCACACTTAAAAAACATTCTATGAGAACTAACATCAAATCAGTGGRTTACTTATTACCTGAGTTCTTTGCTTCATTTTATTATTCCTCATAATGGAACTAGTATTGTGAAAGATACATATGTCATCCACACCAGCAATTTGTTCCAAACGTTGTCTGAGCCTGCTGGTGCATGAGTTTCTGAAGAAGAAAAAAAATCTATTTCTAGCAAGGAATTGCAAAACTTTTGCTCATTTTACTCTCTCTAAAAGAATTGTAATGATTTTTTTAAATTGTAAGAAAAAATGCTCACACAAAATTAAAACAGTAAGTACCCTATGAGTGAAACTCAGTCTAATCTTTCTCAGCATAGAAAAAAACCTCAGTAAATTTATTTCTTATGAACAGATCATCAGAAAATTATATAACAGGGCTGGACTATAACAGAAAAGGTGCAATACTGTTAACACCTGATTGAGTGCTTCAAGTAGCAATACTGATGTCAGACATTGTCCAGGAAAGTATTGTTTATGAAAGCTATAATAATAGTGGCTATTCCACTCATGTCAGGAAAGAGACAGTCCATTTCCCAGAACCAGTTTTGTGACAAGATGTAGTCTTCAAGGAGAAGAGCCTCTTGTGGCATCCCACAGGCTGTTTGGAATGTTGGAGTCAGAAGCACAGGGTGGAAAAGTTCTGGCTGAAACGTGTAAAATAGGAYGCATTATAATTTTGGTTGAGTATGACAAGTAAGACTTTCATTAAACTGTTGGCAAAATGTCTGGATGAAAGGGAGAGAGATGATTTATGTTCAGCTAAAGAAATCAAGTGAATGGTGGTGAAAGGGAAGAAAGCATATGAAAATTCTTTAAAGACAGACTACATGGGTTGAACAAACAACATATTTGTCTTTATTTGCATATTTAAAGTAATAGCTACAAAATAAACTAATATCTTTCCATGTGCCATGTCCTTGCTTCTGTTAATTCCCAGTGTGAAAGCCCTGAGTAATAGATAGCTCCTGTCAAGGAAATGTGGGTGGCCAAGAAAAAAAAGTGTGATGTAGCACCAACTCTGCAAGCCAAAGGTGGTAGCAGTGTGAGACTACAGCAACACGTCACAACATGGATTTGGCAGTTTAGTGTGTTCCGTCTAGGGAAAGTCTGTGAGGATCTTTCAGGTACCACATGCACTTCCATTGTTTTATTCTCTACCTTATGGCTAACCTTCTTCACTTTTTCCATTCTATTACAAACCCACAGAGAATAATTTGTATGGTAATTTTTGTGAGTTAAGTATCCTGGGAGATAGATTAACATCATTAAACTATTATCACATTTAGCATTCCTGTAGCCAAAATTGGAAAGCTAATTTTACTCCATTAATTTCTTATGGATTGCTTTTCTTTTTTGTGGTGGCCACAGGTGTCCAATTTATTCCCAGATCTGGCTAGATATTTTCATTTTGAGTCTTAGAAAATATACTCAGGTTCTATCAATTTGGAAGTGCTTGCATGTGAAGATAGCTAGACTATCTAGAAAAAGTACTTAAAATTAATATTTTTAGCAATAACATTGATTATTCTTACTGTCTTAAACAAGATTGCTTTTGTTCATGAACTTTAGAGTTCTGCCTTTGTCCACCATGATCATGTGCTGGTGAGCACATCCTTTCTAGCAAAATATTATTAGATTCAGCAGAACTGTTTGGTTGAACTGTCAGGTCAAGAGCTAGCTCTGACTCTGCTCACCATTAGATGATTTTTGACTTAAGGGGATTAAGTTTTTTCTAACTTATAACATTAAACTTTCTTTCATGATCATGTAACTGTGGCAGCAGCCACATTTTCACTTCATATTTCATCTCTAGTCTTTCTATTAATCATATTACATTTCCAATTAAGTTCTACTTATGAATTTGTTTCAGTGTAATTCTTAGGGGAATAAGTAAATGTGTTTTATAATTAAGTGCTCAAATATTAGAATTTAATAGTTTGTAATTAGAGGGTTTTTAAATTAGAAATCTGTCTTCCTATACAATTTGAGGAGGTAAAATCTAATTTATGTCTTCACCTGAAGGAAAATTCATAAAATGAACTAAACTAAAGCAGTGAAATACATTTTTAATTAAAGGGAGGAAGCTGCTAATGAAGTGCAACTTAGGAACATAAACTAATAGTGTATAACATCATATAGTTTCTTTATGTTAGAGAATGAAATACAGTGGCTTAACAAATTAGAAACATTACTTAAAGTAGTGAATTTCGGTTTGCCATATGAAGCATTCCATGGCAGAAGTATTCCCATTATCTTCAGTCTCATTGTAGAAATAAATATATACCTACTCAAGCATTTGAATAAGGACTAATAATATTTGCATTGTTCAGTGGCATGCATGGTGTCATGGAAATAAATACCTGATACTGAATGTGGGTGGGTGTGTGTATGTCTATCTGTTTGTAGCCATTTCCTGAGGCATAGGGAGTCATAGGAATGTCAATGGGTGGTCAGGGCTGTGTTCACAGTCAGAAATCCTGTTTTCTCCTTCACTGAAAGCTCACTGCAAGCAAAATGCTGGTTCTGTGGGAAAATCAGCACAAATTCTACATGGAATATTGGCTAGGAACAGGTATTGAATTGCAAGCTCCAGCACTGAAAGAATGATTTTCCTCTACTAGCTAAGAAGAGAGAGTGCTGAGTTAAAACCAGTACTAGTAGGCCTGATTTAAGATGTAAATAAAACAGGCAATTGCCTGCAATAGCATATTAATGGAACTGACTTTAGGAAGACACTCGTGACATTTTTGTGCCTGACCTCAGCTTGACTCTGCAGAGGCAGCACCATGAGGATCCCAGAATACACATATGTTAATGAGCACAGAAGTTTTTCCCAGATCTGAAGCCTGAGTAGATGCTGAGCCATCTTTGTCTGTTCTGAGCAGGCTCCTTATCCATGAAAAAATACCTAGATGTGCAGGCTCTGCTGAAAACATGGGTATTTTTTGGCAGCCTGCCTGGAGAATCAGGATATAGGGTCTCCAGTGTATCTCTGCAAGTAGGTCTAGACACTGCCTGAATCATTTTCTTTGTGTTGCTTATGACCCTGAGGGCAAATAAGCATCAGAAACAAGCTCCTTGTTTACGTCTTCTAGTAAGAGGACTACAGATCTTGCTCTAGCTACTCCACTTCTGCTTCACCCCATAGCTGCTGTAAGGAAAGCTGTACAGAAGAAAGTGGCCATGGCAGGGAGAATGGGGTTCCTGAATACTTGTTCTTCCTGTCTGCCTTGCATCCCCTCTGCCAGTGAAGGCAGTGGTGCAACACTGCCTTATGATCACGACTGTATGGCAAGGACACCATGGCAGAGAGGGGTCTGGAGGAAGCCATATGTGTAGGGTCACATTTGGTTATTTAAGTAGAGGGGTGTATCTCATTTTGTCAGCCTGAGGTGCAGAGAGGGCTGTCATGGGGGAGCCATCCTCCCGCCTCTTCAGTATGGCCTGAGCTCTTCAGAAACAGTGAGCCAGTCCTGAGATTAAACAGGGAACCTGGGACAACAGAGACATGGAAGGTATCTTGGCAAGAGGGTATGGCTTAAACTCCAGTTAAATCTTCAAAGCAAGGGTTCATCTGAGTCTTACGGCGTTTTTAGGCCTTGAAGARTCTTTTCACACTGGTGAAGTTTCTCAGCTGTGATTATTACCAAGCAGTGTTATTATTTTCATTATTTTAGCACAATTTGAGATTTTACAAGAAATACCTCACACAACTGTGTTTACTTTTGGAAATCTGATCACAGTCTTTAGGTTAGTCTCCTTATCCTGTGATGGCACCCCTGCAGCATCTCTACTTTTCATCAGTTTAGTTTTGGTTTGCTCAGGAGGGGCTGATGACACAGGCAGGAAGTYCTCACAAGCATTGACTGAAGCTGGTATGTTCATGATCTTTGTCCTCTTCCTTTTGACACGTTGACATATTCAGGGTAAATCACTCATATCTCTTTAAACGATTCAATCATTTGAGGAAGCTTTTGGGTTTGCCACCTTTATATTACACAAATTAGATGTCTGTAATTACAATTATATCAGTATATATTATTTTACTTCATAGTTGGCTGCATTAATGTAAATGATAAGCTGGAGTACAAGATCTACTGGAACTGATCTTTTATTAATTACTTTGGTGGTGGTGGTGGTAGTGGTTTTGGTTGTTTTTGACATTGTGTGATCTGACATTACTGTGTGCTTCTATTGTACTTTTTCTTTTTCACTAGTTGAATTGACATTTTCCACTTAATTATAGATTGAAAAATTCAGTAATGGGTGATGCTGATTTATTTGGTAAGACAATCAGCTGGTACACATATGACAGTAGTACAGATCACRCACTATGATAAAAAATTACATATGTAATATGCCCTTCATTAATATTTCAGGATTCAGACAGTAAAGGGAGCAATTTATCTCAGTATAAGTTAGAATACTGTTTAATAAGATTTTCCGAGGAGACAAGATTAATGTTAATAATGTTTTTTCATTGACAGGAAAATAGTGTTAACATTAGTAACTCACTTTTTCTGTTAAAAGTACAGCATTTGTTTTACAGCTATTCACAACAACAAGGTTAAACTGAAAAAAGCATGGACTATAAACAAGGTCAGGCCTATAAAAAAGTAAAACATGAATCTGTTTTCCTAGGCTAAAATCTTATTAGAATCTCTGCTGATCAGAATGAAGGTGATGAAGGCTATAAAGCTATTCAAGCAGAATAATTCAACTTTAGTATCTCTCCATTCCAGGAAGTGGCTATTTCTTTTTTTTTAATAGTCTCAAACAGGGAATTTGAAACTCAACTAATTAAGCATTAACTTTTCTGTGTTTTGTAGTCTCCTTGATTCTGAAAATAATGCATGCAACTTCATTTCACTTCTCAAGTTTTAAGGCATAAATGAGTTTGGTACAGAGTTTCCTGACGGTATATTGAGCAAAGTCTACACTGAAGAAAACAATACATTTGCTATGCTAGGGTAAGTGTTTCCCATTCCGAATATATTTGGCTTCATTAAGATGACACACAGACATGACTATGAAATATTTGGTTCCTCTGAGATTGCTCATACAAAGCTAAGGACTTTTCTAGGTTATAGCAACATACATGCTGATACTTGATATGGCAATGTTGTGGTTGTATTGATAGTATTTTCATAAAAACACAAATAAGGTTCGCATCAATTCGAGAAACTGTTGTCTAAATTAATCTGCTTCATATAGTGCACTCTACAGATATGTACTAGAGTAGTTATGTGTGTAATACTTTTGTGCATTCATTATGATGAAATAATGACATATATAAACATTTCTGCGCGCACACTTGAAAAACCTGAGTTTTTCATGTGTCCTAAAGCATAATGGCTTATTGAGACACCAACTCTCATGTATGTGGAACATAAAGAGTATGTTCAATGCCAGCATTCATAAACACTGTGTCAGTCCACATGCGCATATCCACACGAACAGCACAACCAGGGCAAAACTCTGGCGTTACAGGAACCTTTGTGATTGATGACTTCCCATTCTAAATTGTTCTGTGTTCATATGCAAACAATAGAATCTTTACATTGCCCACAATCCTGCTGACTTTCCTGACTACTAGTCTCTATGTTTTTTCTGTCTCTGTGAATATTTAATTAATTATGGAAGGAAAAGAAACTAAAACTGCAGAAATAGGAAAGCAAGTAACTCATAAACTGGTGATAGTAAGTCATCCTGTCTACATTTGTCAGGGAAAGGACATTTATTTTTGATTTTTCATTTCTCAGATGTGCRGACTACTTTGCTAGAAATTCCTAGATTTACATGTAAAAAAAGTCCTTTCTTATGAAGAACAAAATATGGCTAAAACAATGGAAGGAAATGTCTTTCTGAATGTTTTCTTGGTTTTGCTCTTGTTTATTTTGAATAAGCAATTAAACACATCAGGACATATATACACAGCTGTGAAAGTGAGTTGGACACAACTGAACAAATAATATCAAAGTTTTTCTTTCACTACAAATGTTCAGCCCTCCCTGAACTCTGTTTGTTACAAGCTTATCTGTAGCTTATCTTGTCTTGCCTGTAGCCAAAATAATTGTTGGACATCACTTGGGCTGGTCACATAAGCATGGTCCTCATGGTCTAGTGTATAGAAGTGTAGTTTTGTGATTACTGTTGGTGTTCTCTGTRATGAATCACATAAGTGTTAAAATAATTCTGAGTATTTAAGGTTCTTGCCATTTTCTTAACGGATGCTGATTTCCTTTATGGTTTTGTACTTGCATTTAAAGATTCTGCTGTCCTATAGAAATACCAAGAGAAGTGAATGTATTAGTCAGTCCCTTTGAGTCTGTTATTTCTGCAGATAGAAATTGTGTGTACTTAAGGATTCAAATGAACAGTTTATTTTTGAAGAAATCCTTTGTCCCCTGTGCAGAGAATCTGGAGAGGGCTGTGATGGTGCTTGGGAAATGCGCAAAGCTTTCTCTGGTAGGAAGATCAGATGACTTGCTTATACCGTGTCTACTGAGTTTTRAGAAGTTAAATTTCAGCTCCTCTTAGATGGAGTCAAAGCTCTTGAAAAATTCTAATCATGGTTGTCAGATTGATGTTTGCTTGAAACAAACACCAGCAGTAAACATGGCCTGCAAGATTTATTCAGGGAATAAAGCAYAACATTTACACAGAAAGAGGGCAGCATTAGAGTGAACAGAGATGATCAGAGCTGACCTTTGGCAAGCAGTACAAATTTCTAAGTATGAATGCCCCAGTCAAATAAATTAGTTTCCAGAACAGTTAATTCTTCATGAAAGAGAAGGTCAGACAGAGAGCATATGCTATTTTAGTGTATTAAACAAAAATGCCAGATTTTATTTTACCAAATAGCAGTTAGGAAAAGTAATTGGTCAAGTGCTAAAAATATTTTAGAAGTATAAACCTAAAGTCAAATTACTTCAAAAACTGGTAATGAACTATCGATGAAGGAAGAGTAATTGCATTGACTGAACTAAAGGTCCTTGATTCAAGGCACTTTTTTTCTTAATGTCTTCCTTGGACTTTGGGGGAATGTCTTTGGTTAAATGTCTTCAGGTAAATGTCTTCTTTCTCCGTTTTGTCTGTGAGAAGTAGGAATAGCAGAGAAGCCCTTTATTATCATATTGTTTGCATAAGGTATCTCGATTTTTTGGGGGGTGTAGAATATCTCTGAAGTTATTTTGGTTTTGGTTTTTGGTTTGTTTTGGTTTTTTTTAATGGTTAGCATTGTTCTACAGGTCAGACAGCATTTTCATCTTGCAAATCTGTRCTGAGTAATGTAATTTATGCTCCACATGAAATGGCTTTGCTACAAATGTGATCCTTGCCTCATATGAAGTTACTTTGCTGTAAATATGACGTTAGTATGAGCCAGTCAGCTTGCCAGATTGCAATTAGTTTGTAATAAACATTTAGAAAAATGAAGCATCATTAAAGGAAATCAGCTGTTTCATGTAGCTGCTGCATATTTATAGACACTCTGCTTACATGAATTAATTAGTCCCTGGTTGGAGGAGGCACACTGTATCTCCACCTCCTGGCATCTTTCCATTCTGTTTCTTCTTGTGCTATTTTCTACTGTAATGACATCCGCAAGATAAAATTAATACTTTTAAACCCACTTGGTATAATACAAACAAAATGATTGTAACATAACTTTAATGCAGTCATTCCTCAGTACTTGTGCACAGCAGAAGACCGTTAACTTATGATAATTAACTTCTACTCTTGTAATATTATCTGTTAATTAAAGAACAAGCATTATGCAAGCTGTGTTATCCAGTCAAAAAAAGCTTTTTCTGGTTATTGTTCCACATCACCATTTTGGGCAGAATTTACTGCTGTTCTGTGGTTATAGAACCAGAAACTAGTTGTAGCAGTAAGACTGAGGTTACATTAAGTAGTTATTTACTGCTGTGATTTTATTATCATTCCAAACTCTTCTAAGACACTTGCCTAGATGGGTGTTGGCATTGATAGTCTTCTTTAAATTAATCTGTCAGTCTAGATTATTTTTTTTGTTAAAACCTTCAGTTTTCTCTTTTGGTGTCAGTAAAATAACTTTCTGCTTTGTCAAAGGGTTACTCATGACAGTAATTTAAGAAACACTTAGATGTTCTTTAAAAGTTTTTTGCTTTTAAAAATTCATAATTTGCCCAGCCATCTGTCAGTTGTGTACCTTTATGTATAAGGAACATTGCAGAATAGATAATATCAACACATTAGAGTGAAGGTGGATACTTCTGAGGTAACAATTATGGTAAGTTCACAATAGTAGGCATAACTGGCTTTTCTTCTTAAGGTGTTCAAAATCTGGACTGCTAGAACAAGCAATTGAATTAATTCTGTAAAATATAATGATCATCAAAAACTGGGAGCTGCAATTTAAAAGAGGCATTCTGCATAGCTGGAGATTACAGGAAAGCAGAAGCAAATCCATTTGACCTTAGAATGTCACTTGTCATTCATTTGCTAAGCAAAAAAGGATGGTAAATTGTAACTGAACTTTTGTTCAGAGTGAGATGTTTTTGAGCATCATTTCCTCACATTTCCAGAAGGTTCTTTGAATGAGGACATTCCTCAAGTAAATCAGAGTTGCCRTGAGAAAATTTTTTTAATGAGTGTTTGCCATTGATGTGAGCTTGATCGATGAGATGAGATGAGATCAGGTGATAATTAAGTGGGATTTTCAAGGAAGTTAACACACCAGTAAACAGCAAACACTGCAGTAGCATTGCATAATACAAGTTACCGGATGTCTCTGATGCACTTGTGGTCAAATATCAATGCAAATTCCTGACAGAACAATTGCAGGTCTTAAGTAACATCCATAGGTTTAACTGCTGTTGGTTGTAATGGTTATATTAGCAGCATTTCTAAATTGTCACTCAGTGGACAGTGACATTGTTTAAAGCCATTGGGCATCCAGCAACACTGCAAGATAGGTAGGAGTGTGCACATGAATACTCTGATTCAGTATATTGCATTTTCTAGGTAGCGTTATATCTATATTTGGAACTTCATAGTATATATTGAAAAAACAAAGCCCACCTTATTAAAGTTCAAATGCTAAATTAAAGAATTGGAGCATAATGGCTAATGAGAATTATTTTTCTGGACAGAAGAACAAAACGTGAGTAGAAATATCTAGCAATAATTTAATGCTTTTATCACCATCAGATTAATAATCAGTTCCATCAGACTTTTCAGTAAGTTAAAAAATTCACATGAAAATTCCAAGTTTAATATTGAAGTTGTTTATTAGAACAAGGTGTAGTATTTTTAGGGCATCTTTCTCACAAATACGTGACAGATTGTTATGGAACAGAAAGTTCTGTGCGGTGCCCTGACCATTAGGCTATGCAAATTATTCCCTGTTCCTGGGTTGCCAATGAACAGTTTAGTTGAAAACTGACCTCATTGCTCCATATACCAGGTAGCAGGAGTAGGACTGGAGCTGCACCTGGTTTGTAGATGCCTTTTCTGTGGAGTATCATTACAGTGCACAGAGGTTCTTGGGCACAGGACTGTAGTGATGTGACATTTCTGCAAATCACAAAGCAGATTCTTAAATCAAACTTGTCCTTGACGATCACTTGGTATGTTAATAGATTAGATTTTAGCTTCCCTTACACTGTTTAGTAAATGTCTCTTTTGTGCATTCACCTTTTCACCTACCTGTGGGATTATTATGATACTCTAATAAAACATCAGGAGTTTGCAGTTTATTCCTGGAGGGATTTGACTCCTATTTTCATCTCTTACTGCCAATCAGCAGCCTTACATTGAAAGGTAATCAGATTATCCTCTAGGACTCTTCCCAGCCTTCACTGAGTGCATATAAATTCAAGGAGTCAAGTTTGCTAAAGGACTCTACTTGATAGATGTTATCGCAAAGCTCTGAAACAAAACACTTCAAAGGCATTTCCTGGAAAAAAATTCAGTTAATTTTGTTTGGGTTCTTTTTGCTTGCAATTTCTGCTTCTAACAAACTTTTTCGCTGAAACATGGCTAAAACAATGACCATGCATTTTTCCGCTTTTGTGTRTAGTTGATACTAAATGTGCATAATAGGAACAGAATCTGATACCTGAATTCAAAACTGAGTTCCTTTTGGCTAATACAAGATAATTATCTGCAGATACCTGTACAATTCACTTTATCTTCATTAATGATGGGTAGCTATATGAGATAACAAAATTAAATTTTCATTTGGAATTATTTGTTGGTTTTACTGTGAAGCTTGTGAGAAAACCATATCCCACAATTACCTCTTTCTCACGTTTGTTGCCTGTGTTTTGTTAAGTGGTGAAATCTTACTTCCCTCATAAAGGCAATGGATATGAATCATGTACACAGAAGAAATTTTATGCAGTAAGAACTTGTCATTTCTGCAAGTCATGTTTCTGACTGCAAGTGTAGCTTAAATGCATCATTAGCATTCATTATTGTGGAAGGATACAAGTTTAAACAGAAAAAAAGGTCTCTTTGAGATTTAAACCAAACAAACATACTAGTTAAATTAGTATTCACACCCTGCATAAAGGCATTCAAGATGGTTTGAACACTGTTTAAATTAGGTTAGACATTGGGTCATTGGTGTGTCGCCTAAGCTCAAAGTGATCTAAATTAATCTACGTTAAAAGATCCAATTAAAACTGTTGCAACTTTTGTCCTGAAGTCAGGSGCTTAGAATCAGAAAACAGATATCCCTTAAAGACCTATAATTAATCTTCCTTTTTCTCCTAAGGCGTTGTGAATTGTTTCTTTGAATAACATTTTTTAAGTCATAAACTACTCCATGGTTCATCTTTCTGCAGCTATTCTCCTACTTCATTACTTTCTTGTTGCTTCTGGTAGTTTTGTAGATGTGTTAAAGTTGTCTTCTTTTCAAGAGGTCTTCAATCTTTGTTTTCGGTTTTAGCCRGTCATTACCAGACATATTTACTTGTAATATCTCTCTTTCATAAATTATTGCAGTTCCTTAATTTGCTAACCAATTTTTCCTTGTTTCGTTTTTTGCCATTAGGAATGATCTGCTATGGAGAAAGAACAGGAAAAAACTTCCTAATAGAATAATATTTTCAGATATTTTTAAGATTTTCTTATATTTTACACCTGACAGTTCACAATTCCTAATATTTAAAAAAAAAAAAAAGTTTTTTCTTTGTGAAGGCCATGACAAAAATTTATAGAATTTTTGTGGGAAATGCATTTTTCATCAGAGAAAACATGCATTTGTTTTTAAAAAAATGGGGTTAACTAAATGGAATAGGTAAAGAATTTTATTTGGCCCCATTTTACCCAACTCATATTTAAGGAGATTATGTTAAAACCCCTTTCCTCTTTCTTTTTAGCTCTATGTACTCTTTCCTTACCTTGTTCTGTTCCTAGTAGGCACTGAAAATCAAAGGTAATTTGCTGTCTATCTTGTGTATTGCAAGGTTACTTTTCATTTTTAAAATATATTCTGGAGGAATACTTCTTCTTATGTCCTTACTTCATTTCTTGTGTTTCGTTGGTTCGCTTGGAAATAGGACTACATATAGGAAAAGATGTAGATTTAGGAAAGTGTATGGATTACTGCTTAATTCTGTGCCTGAAATACATAGCCTTATGCCCGCAGAGCACTGGAGAGACAAAAGATTGAAGGTTAAACCTCAAGATATGCACCCAGTATGGCAGGAATAAGGGACACATAGTTGCTGCCTTTTGTTTCTCTGAAGCTTTTGAGAACAAACAGGCCTCTCAGCTATTTTTTTCTTTTCTGTAGTTGAGCAGGAACTTCTTACCTGTCACATGCTGAAAGCAGCAACAGAATAAACTCGTGAACTACTTATCCTGCTGATAACTGAGAACCAGAGCAAATAGCTACAGATTTACAATAYAGAGACCTAATGGAGAGGTTACTTGGCTCGTATGGAACACCTTTCCGTGAATTCTGAAGTAATAGTGATTGGTGCTCAACTCACAGGCTACCCGTTTCTAAAGGTTTTGGGTTTTGTTTTATTGTTCTTAAAATCTCATCTGTTTGATGTAAGCAGTATGTTATAATATCATTAAAGTGTAACGTAAACTGATTTTATAATGGGTGTTGAACTTTGAAACCTAGGTGTAAGACAGTAAGGCTTCTGTAGAAATATTTAAAATTATTTTAAATGCATAAGACAGGTCCATCTACAGTGCATTTGTAGATAGTTTTCATTTAAAGTTGTGGCTTTTCCATTAAAAGTGTTAGTTTTCTTGCTCTTGAAAATGTTYTGCATATCTTTTAAGATCATTAATTCCTTCTAATGAAAAGTTTTATTTCACTTTAAAGAAATTGATATTTCAGCAAATTTTACCTATTAATTTGCCTTCATAAGTTGTCTGGCATTTAATGTCTGTCAGACTCAGTAAAAACTAGTTATTTATTTATTTATTTATAACAGTCTGTGYTCATTTCTAGTAGGTAAGGAAACAATCTTTTCCACAGGAGAAATTCTTCTGATATTATTCACAGTAAAAGAGCATAAGCTGGGAGAAACSATGATTGTGAAGTCTTCAGAACTCCCACACGTGCTCTGCTAATACTTGTATTTTATTAGTTTCCAGAAATACATAATTTGTTTTGAGCTTCACAGGTGATGTCATCAATGGAGGCATTAATGTAGAAGCCAACAACTCTTCACCTGTTGCCAGACTTTGAATGGTGCCTTTTAAAAAAGCCTTTGAAAGGCATTTTTTGTCCATATAGCCTGATTTCCCCCCGAGGTCCATGCCGCATGCTGTTTAACCATAAAAGAGAGGAAAATTGTTCCCAGTCATCTAATAAAGTCAGATACAAACCTGGTTTTAGATATTTTAATTATTATGGCGTAAATAAGTTGATATGTCAGCTAAAATGTATTAGAAGCAAGACTGGCCACTGAACTGCACAATGTATTATGCCAAGCAATAATTTAAACTCTAGATCTCGAAGCTGAATCACTATTTTTAATCACTGAGATTCATATGATGCATTTGAAGGCATATAAAAAGAAGCTTTTTSTTTCTTCAGGGCTGTGTTCCTTAGATAGCTTGCTTAGAATGCAAAGCATGTAGTTTCATTTGTTTAAAACAGCTTAATTGGGATAATCTAAGGACAAAACCAGAGCTCTAGATACGGCTTTTCCAATGAGAGAGTTTCTTCCCATCCCCCATCTTTTTATCAAATTAGTATTTGCTCTGCATTATGTTTGTAAAAACAGTAAGTTAAAATTATTTTTGGCACTGATACTTTTCAGCTGTATAACTGCAAGTTGGAAATCTTTGAAAATCATCTGTTTAGTGCGAACTCAAATTATTTGATCTGCAAATGCCACCAGGAGGCTCTTGTAAACTGTTTGCTTTTTGGTAATCCAGTCTTTGTTGTGCTGCTTCTGCTTATGGGCATGTTGCTCACATTTGCCTCTATTATAGATCTCCCAAATAGTACCTGAGCTTGCATAAAAAGAGAATTTCTAAAAAAGTAATTTTTTTTTTTAATGTGAGGTTAAAAAAATGCATTTTTATTGATTTCAACATGCATGAACAGCCACAGGAGAAACCCCAAACCTGTTTATCTTATCTATTTCTGGCTAATAGAATAACCTTTTGGATGATTACTTCTATAGCAGATGGCAATGCTTCCTCAATACACAGGTTTAAATATACCACCAGTCACACCATTTCTTTTTGCAAGTAAAATATAAAAGCCATGTAGAATATACTCAAATTYGTTTATTTGGGCTGATCTGCTCAGAAATTAAGTTAAAAAAAAGAAAGCCRGGCCTAGCAACCCTTTTTATTTTGGGAGCAGCTTTTGTCTCACTGCYTCATCTTCTACCTCATCTATATACTATTTTATCMATTTTAGGTGGGGAAGATACAAAGSTGTTTTCCCAAGGTACCTGTGAAATTCAGTTCATATCTTGTTTTCTACATGTCTCAGGCATTTAGGAATTTTAATGCTGTTGAGCATCAGTTTCTAGACAGCAGATTCCTTTGGAAAATGACTTGTGGTCCTCAGCCATATTTGCCATTAAGAATCATGTTAAAAACTACAGCACAAATTCCGGATTATCTGGTAGGAGGTCATGTCAAAAGGTACTACGATCCAGAGCTATTACTGTAAGATRCTGTCTAGTTCGGGCTCTCTAGCTGTATTGACCTCAGCACTACCCTGATATGTTTCTAGATATTCTAGTTCTGGGATTTATGTATTTATGGTCATTGTTGGTATCTGGGCRGTGGTGCAGTGAACAGCACATGCATAAACACAAGGCATCTCTGGAACAGTCTCCCTTACTCTTTTCTCACAGTCTCAGAGAGCTGTTTGTGTAAGAGCTGGGCATTGACAAGCCAGTGTCCAGTTACCTGTACACCTTCACACCAATCAGATGTGTATGCAGAAGCAAATACTGTCTTTTATATTTGAAGATAAAAGGCTATCTCAACCTTTATGCCAAAACATCAAAGCTTGGGATTTATACAAGCAGGATCTTGTTCAAAAATCAGTTTGTCCTTTTCAAATGGACACTGTAGGCTTTGTAAGGCTGTAATTGACATGGAAAAAAGGGAGCTGGCTCTTTGTTGGAAGAAAATAGGTTGAAAAAGGTACAAGCTGCTTATTTACAAAAGSTTTTAGCTATCKGTAACTGAAATTGGCAGTATCAACCTTGGTAGCTGTCAGAAATAAGAAAGGTGAACAAATGTTACAGATGTGTTTCATAGGTAGGGAAGTGAGAGATCCAATGTCTTCATCTCAAAGTGCAACAATACAAACTCAGAAAACAGTTCAGATAACTCCAGGCATCACTGATGTTCTTGGATGATGTTTAAAAGAGTTAATGAGAAAAGAACCTACATTTTCTGTGGGAAGTAGGATATGCAATAAAGAATACTGCCTCCTTCCTGAAATTGAAAGTAAACTGCWAGAGGAAATAGATGAATTGTGGTGGGAATCTATTTAAGAGARATTTTGAAATTAATGGAATGCAAATAATGTTAAGAGAAGGCCAAACCTCTGCTGTCACTATAATTCAGTGCTATTTAAATTCTAGGCAAAGTATTTTTTAACAGTTGTACTGCTAACTAGACAACCTTGCAGGCATGTTTAATGTTCTATCAAGTGAGTTTTCTCCGTTCTGTGTGAATTTGACAGTAATTAGAAGTATGCTCTCTCCTTGCAAAACTTTCATTGTACGGATAACATCATCTGAAGCTTCATAGGGAAAAAAAACCAAATGTGTCAGGAAAAAAAAAATAATCTGCTGTCGTTTTTTGTGTATTTTATGTAATCATATTCTGGTGGAATTTTGGCTTCCAAGTTTTATAAAACAGGTTCAACGTTAGGATTCCTGCTTCCATCTGTCTTCATTTTCACAGTTTGAATTACCTGAGTAGGTATGCTATAGCTACCTTCATTTTCAGATATTCCTTTTCAGATATTCCTGCAAGTATGCACTTAATAGCAGGTGGTATAATCAGAAATCAGGCTCTAAGTGATTTATAGTGAGGGAAGAATTATTCACTACTTCATGCAATGGCACTGGCRTGTACTTTTTTGTCATTGGTTTTTTGAGCATAGCTCTTAAAATTTACCATAGGTTTGTAAATGAAATACAGAGTTTGAAGATCGGTTCTTCTTCCAGATCCTTACTTCAAAACAAAACAAAAAAAATTCTGTTAAACTGCAGTGGAGGTTATCCATAATTAAAGTAATAAGGATAATTTTTACAGTGACTGTAGCTTTGGGACTTATTTGTGTAGTTTGTCAAGGTATGGCATTCTTTAAAAGAAWCTTGTTTAAAAATGTTTGATACAGTCAGGGTTATAAGCAAATTTCAGAATTTTTTTTTTTGCTAACTGCTCATAAACATCCCAGTCGAACTCTTTTTTAAAATATGATTTTTTTTTTTTAAAGTAGAATTGCATGGACACATTTTGAGGATGCATGAAGAGAGGTACAATTATTTGATATTTGTTTTGATTTTGTTGTTAACTCAGCTGTTTTCAAGTGGGAAGAATTAAATGYGCATTGAGATCAGGGTTGTACTTGCAATGGGAATCAGAGAAAAAGGCTAGAAAGTAATTATTTYGTGATAGCATCTTTAGTGGAGCTTGCAAATGGCTGTGACTATTGCCTGTCCTCTCTCCTTCTTATGGAGGAACAAAYGAGAAAAAGCCCTTGCAGGAACTTGAACGGTTGCCTGCCCTAGAGCAGAAGGGCATAAAATGRGAGAGGGACTCTCCCCTTACATTTTGATACTTCTGGACATGATGTGGCTTAGCATTTGCATTTTCAGAAGATGCCTGTCCACCCTCTAGTGACAATATTTAGTGAATTGCTATTACCTTCTCTTTGCAAAGTATAAAACTTATTGAATAAGTGAAAAATAAAATACTTCCTTTTCAAAAACATGCAGGCCCAGCACTTACATGTACTCCATACAGTGAACTGCAAATACAGGCTGTCACTGGTGTGGAGTGTTTTTAATTGAAATTCTTTAGCCCAGTTCAAATCTGTCAAGAGCTTTTGCTGGAACAATGAGATGTTAAGGGGTTCTGAGCAGAAACAATATCTCATAAAGAAAATCTTACAGAAGGAAAAGATYGGGCATCTGTTCTGAAATTCAAGAAATTTTTGTTAGTACAGTTGTCATTCTTTCATCAGCTTCAGGTAAGGCATTTGGTCTTAGACAGCCTGTCAACTGATCTAAGCRCTTTACTGCTAGACTTCTAGCATAAGGTGGAAAACTGTTGTGTGTCACAACATCATCTGCAAATGGAGTCTCAAATGTATAGATAAAATAAAAATGCTTTTAGAGATTTTGCATTAAAGTGCATATGCGGTAATTTATTTTTTTAATAGAGATATTTTCCATCAAAACATTTCTATTTTTTTTTGTAAGAAAATGGGAAGGAATTGGTGTATGCTTATATGCAATTCCTTAGATGCATATTTGGATTAAGAAATTTCTTTTTGTTTACTGGAGAAAAATAGTAAAATATTAACAGTAAATAAACTGGAAACCAAGGGAGAAAATAGCTAACAGAAAAATCTGCTTCTGTTCAAAGAATTAAAACTGTAACGGGGGGTCACATCCATTACAGGACCTTGTTTTTAGGACCTCATCCTTACTCCTAATTACAATATAATTTTGTAAGATTTTTGTTCATGTTTTGAACAAAATCAGCACATTCTACYATGCAAAATATTTGTTTCACATGTTAAAAACCTGTACATATTTTCATGTGCTGGTGTAGGTTAGAACTGTTTTATTTAATAATGATTAAATTCTTTGGACTTTGATACTTGTTGAGGTGAAATACTTTTTACTTGGTTGTATAAACAAATGAGGAACAATTAAATTCTTGCTTTAGTTCTTGCTTACTTTAATTCTGGCTCAATCTTGGAGTTGTTTTTTTTTAATCTTCATTCTAGCATTGTATCTGTATAACTGTTCATAATTTTATTATAACTTTTTTCATATTTGATAATATATCCTTTTGCTTGGTTCATAGTGTCAGTTTATGGAGGTACTGATGTTGTAATTTTTACCAAGGCTCAAATTCACTGACTTCTGGACTGGTTGTTTTCTGAATAACACAGTTAAAACCTCCAGCATGAACTCCRCTGGATCCTAGAATTTCAAGATCTGTACCAAAATGCAGTTATTTCAATATGCAAGCAGGCTTTCTCTGTAAAAATGTTTTACAAGAGAGATTCAAACTAAATTATTATGATCCTCAGATTTAAACTATGTAGATTTTAATGTTCTTGTGTAACTGTAACACCCATTGCATATATATTCTCAGACTAACTAAAATAAATTAAATATTATATAACTATAAATGAAACTAAATACTATATAACCAAAACTCTATTTGGGTTATGCAAAAGGAGGAAGAAAACAATAAAAAAAAAATAAAAGAATAAGTGACTGTGTGAAGTCAGCTTTATTTTTTTTTTTTTTACTTAAATATATTCTTGTTCTTAACTTTAACTCTGAAAAAATGCTGTAGTGGTTAAATTATGTCTAGGTAGATACTCCATCTCTTTGGCTCAAGCAAAGATCAGACAGCGTGTTCAGAGTTTAACCCAGTTTCTATCAAAACATGCCTAAGATCTCTTCGTTCTTAAAACTAGTGACCTGAAGTTCTGGATTGTTCCTAAGTATTTGATCACTACCTCTCAGAAACTGGTCATTCACAGATCAAGTTACATGTCTAGCATAGAACATCTGTGTATATATATATCCATATTTGTTTGAAGCAGAAGAAAAGTGTTTACTTGATTGGGCAAGCAAAAATTCCAAGTATACCCTCTCTTATTCCTGTGGACTATAGGAATGTTSGTGGCAGATTATTTGTATACATCTTTCCACTTCTTTGCTTGATTTCCACTGAGATTCCCTATTACATTTTCAGGGTAAAGAAAAATAAGAAACAATATAGCAACACTGAGTATTTTGGGACTAAACCTGTGTCTTGGTGCTGTCTTTTGTACCAGAAGAACTTTTACTGACCTTCACATTAACTCAGCCTGTACAATGTGTAGAGAATTTTTTTCTCTCATAACCGTATCTTGTAAGATGATGGGAATTGACTTCTGCAAATTCAGCTGTTACAGCTGGGTATTTCTTAACCTCCTTTCCATCTTCTGTGCTTTACTGCTGACAAGGTTACTGCTTTCCTCACAACACTACTCTTAGATAAGGCACAGTAACTGCAGCTCTGAAATCACAAGTGATGAGTATATACAAAGGTAAAAATCCAAAGAGACAGCGAGAAGAAAAGACCACAGCACCAGAGACATTTCTTTGTATCTGAGTTTCCTCACCAGTACTGCTGATTTTTCTCTCCCAACTTCTAAAGAGAATGAGTAGCTCAAGTCAGAAGCTTAACTGTTTTATGTTTGTTCACTAGTCTGTAAAATAGAGAATAATGTGTGTGTAATACTGCTTCTAGGATGAATATGTTAATGTCTAAAAAGCTTTTAAAGAATGTAAAACACTATGTAAATGTGGGATATTAGCATATCTTTCTACTTGAACAAGAGGGTGAGATTCTGAAAGAGTTCGTATGCCACTCTTGAAGGAGTTCAGTGCAGGCCAAAGTGTCTATGAGAGCAGTGTCCTGAGAGAATCTCTGAAGTAGCAAAAGCCCTACACTCCAATAGACTTCAACACACTTGAAAATAAGTCTTGTGAGACAGGCTATTAATATTGTTTCTTTTTCCTCCATTATTCACTTTGGGGCTGGTTTTAATAATGAGCTTGACATACAGACTGGGGGAAGCACCTCATACAGTATTGTTTAAATTGCAAAATTATCCATGGTAAAAACAAAGCACCCCAAAACGCACAACTTTCCTTGTCTCATCCTGCCTATCCCTATACAAATTCAAGCTCCAGCTTAGTTGAAAACTCTTGGTTGCTGGAGGGAGGGAACAGGAAATCTCAGCTGTCTTGTTCACCTTAAGATGTGTATCAGTATCACAAAAATAGGTTTGCAGCACCTCAAGGCAAGGGGTCAGAACTATGGATCTTGTATTCAATCCAGTACACAGTGAGAAAGCCTTCTTGAGAGGTGGGCAGAGACAACAGGATGCAGAAGGCATGCCACGTTTTCATTGCTTCCATTCAAAAGCTCTTTATCTTCTACAGAGCACAGTTAGGTCTTAAACATTACTATGATACAGCTTGTGAAGGTGGTGAGTTGTGGCCCTTAGTATTTTTGTATTTCCTTGTTAATAACATAATATAACAGATACCCTTCAGTTTATTAAGGGATTTAAAATCTGCAAGATCTGTTTTTTTGTTTGTATCTCACATATTTCTATTAAATAAAATGAAAAAAAAATAGCTTTGTTACCTGCGGGAATCAAGGTTGGTTTGTTTGTGAGTTTTTTCCCCTCTATTTTAATTAAAGAATGGAAACCTTTTGTTCTAGGCAGCTTCTGTGCAGTCATAAAAAGTGCTGTGTCAGAAAAAGGGCACTGGAAGGCCATTCAGATAAGTACCAGTACAATTGCAAATTTCGTGGCTGTCTGCACATCAACAATACTGTTTATCAAGGTTCTTCTAAACGTTTCAAGCTGTAGAAAAGACCAGAGATGTTACATTAATTGCTATATTTTGCCTAAATGTGGTTTATATTTCTATTTTTTCAGAATAGCAGTTAGACCTGAAAGTGTGCATTGTCATTGACATCCCATTTCCCATTTTTATAAATAGTCACACACTTCAGGAAGCATCAAATAGCTGATGTGCTTTGCTTGTGATAGTACTTAATGAGCCCTTCTCATACTTGCTACATTTTAATCATACTAGGCTATAATTAAAAATGGCCTGAAATGCTTTAAAATGCCACCTGGAAAGTCTTAGTATTTATATATGCTCAGCTACTCTTCTGCAGAAGACCATATGGAGGATAGAGTCCCATCCAATGGTTGACTCAAATGATTTTGTGCTTTTTTAAATTCGGTCCTCCTTAAATTCAGTCTAACGTAACAGTGGAACCATATCCATCTAGTGCTACTTGTTTCTGATTTCTGACCATGCAAACCTAAGATTTTTCATTGTGTAATGGTTCCCCCCAGCCCTGTGACACTTGAAAACATTGTAAATGAAAAGGCCTAATTCTTGCTATACTCATTCAGTTTTAAAGTAACATTGCCTTTGGTATTATTGGATAAGAAGGACAGAATTTAATCCAAGGATTCTGGTTTGTTGAGTTTTTTTCAACACTGCTAGAATTGCATTTTAATCAGTTGAGTAACAAATTAAAGAATAAAACTCAATCTGAATTTAGGCTCATATTTGGGATGTTTGTGCAGAGTGCTGTTCTTATTTCTTTAAGTCTGTGGCAAAATCATGATTACTTCAGAAGCATAAGATAGAAGACAGTGAAATTGTTTCCTGATACTGAAATAAGATGTATATTATACATGTCCTGACAAAAAATTGCTTATCTTGACCAAAAAGAAAGTTGGTAGTTGAAGTTTATTTGATTCCTTCTATAGCATCTTATGTGATTATTAAAGGATTTTTTAATAACAACAAGTCTTGAATTTTAAAAATGAACTAAACCAGACTGTTCCAAAGTTGAATATTTTATCATTATCATAATGTTAACCAGAATAATAAACTAATAATTTAATTTTAATATTGTTCTGTGAAAGGTAAACTTAATATTATAGTGGAAGACAAGGTGATTATTTCTAAAGAAAAACTTTCATCTTGAGACTGTGATTTGTTCAAGTAGTCAGTAATCARTATGTGGTGGTTTTACACAAATGGACAACTATAAGAAGTGTGCTTTCTCAGTTAGTTAAGATTTTCAAGTGCTATGCATTTTTGTAACAACTCTAGCAATAATATCTTGATTGTGTGCTACCGGCTGGGACTGTTACTATTAATAATTTATTTCAACCATCTTTCTTTCTGAAACAAACACTTAATAAAACATCTTAGTGCTGTTATGGGTATATGTCAGAACTTTTTCGTTGCTTTAGATCTATTATCATTTTAAATGTCTTTTCGTATCTTTTATAATGTGTTATTACACAATATATTAGAGCCAAATACTCATGTTTGTAAAACGGAGACAAATTCAAGACTGAGTGTATGAATACTCCATTTTACATAGTCTTCAGAATTAAGTGAATAGGGAGACAGATAAAAGGTGTTAATTTTGTCCTATTCATTTCTCACTTAGTAGTTTTAGGAAAAAGAGAGTTTAGTTGTTATTAATAATAACATTAGTCCCACCTCTAATTTTGCACTTATTATATTAGTTAAGGGTTTTTTTTAAATCAAAGCTCAGTTTTATGATTTTAGAATTACTGTTGATAGGTTTTGTGTGTACAAATATTGAAAATACATGGCAGAACCAATTCAATTGCCCTCATACTCACCCTCCACAGAAGATAGACCAATTCTTTTGACTTATTTTCCATCTTAATTTTATGAAGAATTCATGCATACATGTAGTACTTATGAGGTACAGGCCCCTACAAATATTCTATAATTTCCTTATTGCAATGGAAATTGACATTTCAAAATAAGTATATATGACTATGTATATTTTAATTTATGATTAGATACTTTAATCTTTTTTTTTTATTATTATTTCATAAATGTGCTGTGTAACTCTGTTGCATTTATTTAACACAAGGATAACCTTATAGTGTGGTACAGAACTTACCTGTTAATAACAGTCAATATATTTTGTCTGTTTTATTCCTGTTCCATTATTTTTGCCAGATATGATGTTCACTGAACATTGTAGCAGATTCCAATGGTTTAAATTATAGGAACTTTTGTTTGAAGCATTATTTTTTGTAAATTACTAATTAAAACTGTGTGTCTTTTTCTGAACACCTGTTTATGTCAACAGAAAATATTAGGTTTTACTTATTAACAGATAAATGGATGTGGTTCTGGGGGTGATCTTGCACAGAAGCATTGACTAAATTAATGTTTCTTCTTCATGTTAAAGATATCTTAATTTATTCATATGCTCCTCTCACTTTATATTTTCAATTTTGCAAACGTAAATTTTGGATTTAGAGTTACAGTATTTAAATATAAGAAAATCAGTTTTCTTTCACAAAATGCTTCCTAGAAACAGAATGAAAGACATGAGAAATAAAGTTTAAGTCATAAAATAGTATCTAAATTAGAATTGTTTTCCTGGGGCTGTGAATGGAAWACAAATGTCACTTTTACGCTAGTTAGTTTTTTTCTCAACACTTTTTGCAGATTTCTCGAGATAATGTTTCAATCAAATTTAGGTTTGGATTGCTTGAGTACATGGTTTAACTTTTTCTGAAGGACTTTTTTTTTAACATTCTGCTACAGGTGGGATCATCGATCCAAGGAAAAAAAGGTTTCAATGCCAAGAATGTGATTAACAAATATTAATTATACTTCTGAAGATTTGATGCTCTTATTCTCTACAAATTGTTAGCCAAGAAAAGAGAATCTGGATAGAGAATTATAGGAGCTTTTGTGAGTTTACTAAGCATGATATTCAAGTGTGTGTGTACATAGTTTGCTAGGACTAATTTAGGGAGTTAATCAGGTTCATGCCTCCAAATCAGTGTATCTTGATACTTTGGTGCTCATGCATACATTTTGCAGATGAAAATGCTGAAATGTTTCCGTTATCAGAGTAGTATGCTTGCATACATTGTAATCACAACTTCAGCGTTGCATATTTTGAAGTAATGAAGCAGCAGGAGGTTTGTAATGGTACCTGTGTGCAGTGGGAAGACAAATGCTCTTCYAGAATTTCTGTGCGTGGTGCTTGGAAGGAAAGTTACTGTAGCATTTAGTCTTTACTTCAGGAAAGCTCTCAACATGTAGTGTTTGGTGAATGCCAGTTCTTACCTCAGGCATTTAAAGATAGGCACCATGGATTCTTTAGGTCTTCGTCTGTGAGGTAAGCAGTTGATACATTGGTGAGCTCAGATAATAAACCACCAAGTAACATTGTATTATCTTCTCAGCCTGACTGAAGCAGTTTTGGGCTGGTCTGAGTGGTACAGCCTAGCCCTGAAAACTAGGGCTTAGGGACTTAGGTTGTGTAGTTTTGCATCAATTTTTAAATAGAAATCCTACTGTGCTTTAAAGCTTTTATATTTAGCTGGTTAGTAACAACTATGGTTGTATTAATAAATGTCTTGAGTTCTGGTTATTAATTTGTGACTAATATGAGCTCATGCATGTTATTGCAAAAGGGAACAGATGCAAGTGGCATCCTAGCAGCCAACTGCCAGTAGCATCTTTAGCTGGACTTCTATTTTCCCAAAAAAGAGTTGAGAAATTGAAGTTGAAAGATTTTCAGTTTTCAGGAAACAGAAGAATTTCTGCAGAAACTGTAAAAGGAGATGAATAAACAGAAGATTTCAAAGCATATAACAAGTTTAAGGAAATGGAAGAGGAAGCTATATAAGGTAATTTATGTGCTGGTTTGGTTTAATATATTCAACAGAATTTGATGCTGTCTTCACAAGAACTAGTACATTTTCTATTAAAATAATTCAGAATTCGTTTATTGAGACTGATTATTTTACTTTCAACTGTCTCCTTATTAAAGCTAAGGAACAGTTTCCCTGAAGACATTTGCATCTATTAGCAAACGAAATATATGTACTACTAGAAAATACTTAACCTAGGACAAATTGGTGACAGCAGGATATTGAGCAATTAAGTCTGTGTTCTCAGAGAGGATGTAAAGGAAAACCCAGATAAATGTAACAGATACTTAGGTTGTCTAATTGAGCTGCTTAGTCATTCTTTTTTTCTGAAGAATACACACACACATACGCACACACACACACACACATATATTTATATATATAAACTGTTGGGATTTGACTCTGAGTGCTTTTTGGCTGTAGAATGCTTTTTGAAGAAAATTCAAAGGTTTCTGTGGAAAGTAGGAGGAACAGCATTCTATTTTTCTACACAAAATTTGCCATTTTCAGCAATGGATTACCCTAGTGAATAGATGGGAAGGAATAGGCACCAAGTACACTGGCAGTCTGATGACAGACTACAGACCAACTAGAAAAAAAGGTCATTCTGAATATTTACTCWTAATTTCTGCTCTTCCTTAAACTAGTGTAATAATTTTCTCATTTTGCTTTAGTGTCGTCCATTTTCCATGTGATTAATCTCAGTGTAAATGTAACTGAAGTATATTTAATCAATTGTATTTCACACTGTATCATTCAATTTTTTTAATATAGTTTTCAGTATGGGCCTTTGTTTTGTGATGCTTAATATTTCATATATTTTGAACTTTTCTGTCACCTAATGTGATGCACATAGTTATATTTTAGACCATTTACTCATAGGAAAAAATACAACTTTGTGTGTACTATGCTAAGTTTGCAACCAAAAACTCTCTGATCTTCAGTCTTTTATGTCATAAAACTTAGGTAAAGCTTATATGACCACAGTGATGAATAAATACATTTTTAAGGTCATTTAATAACTGCTCCACCTTCTTGTAGGTGATCTGTGTTTTCTATCTTGAGTCCATAATTTGGACTTGTTAGGTCCATATCTGTAATAATAATTTATGTGCTAGAGTCTACTACTTATGCAGACATAATAGACTAACAGAAGCCAATAGTGACATTTCAATCATTTAGGATATACATGTGCAACACATCATTTCCAAAGTCTATGTACGTACATACATGTGCACATAAATATACAGTTCAGTAGTAGTTAATTAGGCTGGTTTGGTGATTTAATTAAAGGTGAATGCTTGTTGTCTGTATTCACCTTTTTTTTTTCCTGCTGTTCCACTGATTTGTTATGGTCTTCATGTGCTCAACTAATTTCAGATACATTTCAGATTGATTTTCTAAGTTTTTCTTCAGATATGAAAAGTAAATAATATTCTGCAGTTCAATATTATTTGAGACTGATTTGCCTACAATGTTACCAAAATAGGTGTTTTTTCCTGTAAGAATTCCTGTGTTTTTAATTTAACAGCATTATTTAATCTCAGTCATTATTACGTTGAAGAAATTGGTGATTGGGAAACTGCTGACTAATTCCTAAATCATGCTTCTGAATACTCAGTGTTTTTATATAATAACTGATTACTGTCAGAGATATGAATCTTACACGAGACTGACACGCAGAAAGCACATTGTCCTCAGTGCTGAAAACAGAATTGAAGTGATAGCAAACTACAGAGGTATCTGCATTTCAGTAGAAGATTAGGTACTTTATTAGAGTACATTTGTTCTGTCTGATATTTAAGAAAAAAAACAAAACCCACGCATACACACAAAAAACCAAACCCCCAAAAAACACGCTCATCTATTACATGGCTGTTTTCTGGAACCTGATAATTATTGGCTAATTGAGCAGAGATTGGAGTGACAGGCTTTGGCTAAATTCTCAAGTGTAGTAATTACTGATTTCTAGCATTTCCATCCTCAAAAAATTAAATCTGACCCTGTTTTCATTTTATTATCAATTTGGAAATATGAATGTTTTAAAATTTGAGGTTGTCAGTTGGTGTGTAAGAATAAAAGAAGGTGATCCTTCAAATAAAATGGGGCATGCTTATAAAATAGTACTATTTTTCACTTATTGATATTGCTTAAAAATAATATTAAAGATATTTCCATAAAGGAATTACTCATATGATGTGTTATTTTCCACAGCAGTCACTGATCTAATTGTTGTGGTGCTCACTAATGGCAAAAAAGGGGCAGAATTTGGTAGCTGTTTTGTAAATTATTTTAAAGGTCTGTCTCCTAATGTTGTCTGAAGAATTATTGTAGATAGTATCAAATAGTATCCTTGTTTTCTCTCTAGAGAACCTGTAGTCACCAGACTTTGGTATTGAGCTCCTACTCCTCCCCATGGTGAGGTGGATCTCTCACAATTAGTTTGAAATATCTGGCTAAGGACTCTGAGTTTGTCCAGTTTGGAGAGGAAGAGGCTGAGGAGTGGCCTCACAGCTCACTACAGCTTCCTGAGAAGTGGAAGAGGAGTGAAGTGCTGAGTTCTTCTCCCTGGTACACAGTGCCAGGACACGTGGGATTGGCTAAGAGCTGCATCATTCAGGGGAAGTTCTAACCTCTGACATGGCAGAAGGCATTGGATACCCATAACCACGCCCCAGCCTGGGCATGGGCTCTGACGTATTTTGGGAAGGAAGCATATACCTTCTGATGGGGGTGGGAGCTGTGGATCATCTTGAGACCATTTGATCATCTGCACAAATTTGCAAAAAGCCGGCGTGATGTATGGGTTTTGGAAGTCTTCTGTGTTCATCCAGTTTTGCTGGTTTCCAACAAGATGGCAAAACACTCCATCTCTGACACTAGGGAGGCTCAGAGATCAGGTCCTCAGTCTGATGCAGGATGTGCTCCTCAACTAAGTGGTTGCAAGATTACCCATGGATTTTTTTTTCCTCCTTTTACTAATTTTTTAGAAGTGCCTGAGCTATTTCCCGTGTTACAACATGCTAAAGCACAATATCCTGTGAAGAGCAGCACTCCCTCAGGGCAAAGGTTCGTCTGGCCCATACTCTGTGTCCAAAGTGTCAAACCACCAGTGTCTAAAGGAGAATGCATGAGCAGTGCAAGTTTAGTCCTGACAGAGTCCTGGGGGTGCTCAGAGGCCTCAGTGGCTGGGACTGACCTCCCCTGGGACCCCGACCTCCACCATCTCCTGCCAAGGGCCCAGGGAATGTGTCCCAGCTCAGCCTGGGACTTTCAGTCGCTTCCTAATCCATGTTTCACATGTGCCAGTCTGTTTATCACACCATAATTATAAAACTTTTCCTGATATTGAGTAATAATGCAAAATWTATTGGCATTGCATGGTAGAAGAAATATTTATAAATTGCACAACATTTCTGTAAGCTAACAGGCTTAATAGATGGTATTAAACTAATTGACAGTAAGTATAGAAATTTTTCAAAAACTAATAGAACATTAACATTTAACTTCAAGAATAAATACATTTTTACTCATAATCTTGTGATATTTATCAAGGTGTAATCTTATTGACTGATTTCTTTAGAAAGCAGGAAGGCATTAGGAACAATTTCGTAAGGGTTCCGTCTAGGACATTGTACAATAGCTACTCCAATTAATTAGAGTGAAACTAAGACTGATATTTTGTGATTATTTTTTTCTCCATTAATATCAGTTACATGGTACGTCTTGTACCATTGTTTAGGACATATATAAATAAGTTGTTATGCTGCTTTTCAGCTGATGAAGTTATATGAATGCTGGCCGCATGCTTACAACACACAGAAAAAGTTTTCATTTTTCATAAAAGTATCAAGAACTGTAAAAGAAGTACAAATTTGCAGTTAAGGTTACATGGTCTGAATAAAAATGAAAATAGAAATCAGTCCTCTTGGAATTCTGTGTCCAGACTTTATGAGCATGTGTGTATCAAAATATGTAAGGAAATATTCTCACAGCTAACTGAATGTTAAATAGGGAATGGTAACTGCCAAGAACTTGGTTTCTAAAAAAAAAAAGTATGGAATATTAATAGACAAGAAACATTACTAGTCAGTCATTCACAATATGAGTCATTTCTACCAAAGTATCTTCCGAAGTAACTAAAGTATTGGCTAACTTCTAATGAATGAATATAATTTTCCTTTAAAAAAAAAATTCAAAGAGATTGGTTGGGCTATTTTTTTCTCTGCCTGTTGAAGACGGTATTGAAAATGGCCTTAAAGTTTATTCTTATGATAAGACCTTGCAGCCAAAGGTAAATTTTCTCAAAGACTCATGACAGATATGATACATAATTTACAGATTTAAGATTGCACAGAACAAGGTATTGGAAATGGTATGTACTCAGGGGTACAATAGTATGACATAGTTGAAATCAAATGCAAAGAAGAAAGCTTCTCTGACACCTCTAGAGATAATTTCATAGCCACCATTTGTAACACTGTAAATTAAGTGGCTTAAAAACAAACCCTTTCAGTTGCAACTGAAGTTGTTATCTATACACTGTGTACAGTTTCTTTTACAAACAATTTGTTTTTTTAAGAAAAAGCAGTATTCAGTGAGGGACACAAAGAACATCAAGCATAACCTGGGTTTTTTTATTTGTTACATTTATACATAGCTTTGGGAGTACATAATAAATACATAATTTCATAACTCTATGTAAGTTGTTACCAACCTCATTTGAGATGAAACTACTCTATGAGCAGGGAAGGTATGTTAATATTTCTAATTTGTATAATTTTTCTTTGTGTCACCATTGGTTATTTTATCTCTACTATCCTCTAGCATTTAATACAAATTCAGGAATATTACTAATCATATGTTAGCATAATATTAAGCATTCAAATTTCTTTTCGTGTATATGATTTAAAATACTTTCTGCAAATATTTTATCCGTAGACTAACTGTAGCTTCCTTGAGCCTCGAGCACGTCTATGATGTTTATACATTAATTTAGAGAGTATCCTGTATACTTCCAAAGGAATCACATCTCTTTAATTAAAATATAAAATTCAGAACTGAAGTGATTATTATTTGGAAGTTGAATTCAGTTAAAAGAGCAATAAAAACTGGATGAAGACTTGCAAATAAAAGTTTTAATGATCTTGCAGAGGATTAAATTGTAACCAGTGAAATCATAAACAAAGCCATATTTTTATCTTGCTTAAAGGTAAAATAAACTAAGAGTTTCAGTTACAAGGAGAAAAAAAACCCCTATATTCTTTTCTTTTTGCTGACATTGTCATCCATAAATACTGTTGACTKCAGTATATATGAAAAAGACATAACCTTGTAAAGGAGACCTTTAATCATTTTAGATTTTAGCATGGAAGCCAGTGTGCCTTTCCAAAGCTGTATAAATAATAGCACTTTGGGTTACCCAGATAAAGCAAAAGAGGAAGAAAACACTTTCCAGCTTCCCAGTCCTCCTTCTCAACATAACTGCCTCCAAAACCACCAACAAACCCAGAGAATTCAACAAATAAGATTTTATATTTGAAATCTTAATGATTTTTTTCCTGGAATAAAAATATTTCAATTTTTTACTTAAAATAGATAGATCTGTTAACATTTAGAAGGAGAATTATCTGCACTACAAAACAAAGCATTTCTGATTAAGATTAAATAGAACTAATCTACTTTTAATTTTTTTTTAAGTTTTATTCTGCAATTCTTCCTTAAAATCATTATAAAGTTTGTGTTGTAACTATCAGAAAAATCATAACATTTTAGAAATTCTTAACACTGAATATATTTAACATGTTAATGAGCTCTGCTTTTGATGAGATTATTGGCTATTTTTTATGAGCATTCTGAAACTCATCTTATTTGGGCAGAACAGGTGCATGAGATTCTGCAATTACCTTTTCATTAAAGATGTCAAGAGTGATGCTTATCTTGTGAGGTTTGTGCCTATCTGCATCCAGTCCTTGGCAGTGTTCATGCTCACACCACTGGACCGATGTTTTGCTTTTCTGTTAATTTGTCCCAGAAATAATAATAGCCACAGAATCTTTCATCTTTCTTGTGCTGTCAGTATCACAGAAAAGGTAACAGTCAATAGACACGATTTCTAGGTACTTACGCTTTGCGGTTGTATCTTTAGCTTATTCTTGAAAACTTAGCACATTGTTATTGCGTTGGTTTGGAGTGGTTATTGCCATTTGTCATAATGGTAAATTTCTTTGTCATTTTGACAGTCGTGGTGAGATCTCTTATTTCAGGAGTTTAAATAAAAAGTGGGGGTTTTTTTTCAGACTTCAAACAGAATTTACATAATAATAAGCATGCAGTGAAAATAGGTGCCTGAAAATGTTACAGCTAACTATTACTGTGAAATTGTTTGTCTTTCTCCCCCTTTTCTCCAACATGTATCTGCTGTATTTCTTCACCCTTTTACCTGATCATTACATGATCATTCTTTCTGTCCTGGCTGCCTGTCTGACTCTTCTTTGAGATTCTGTTTGCACTTTATTCTCCCACTGGATACCTCTGGATGTTACACACGCTTTCTTTTACCCAGTGGCTCTGTATCAAGTAGGACATCTGCCTCTGCAGCATTTGATGCTGTATTATGCTAAATGTCTCTCAGAATGGAGCCATGAATGGGTGTCAAACTGGGATGTCCTGCAAGGCAAAATGAATCCTTGAGAGGCTGCCACTGGCTCATGCAGAGACTTTGTAATTGAATGTTCTACATCATTTCACACTGTTCCAAAGTCTCATTTGTTGCAGTTTACATGGTAATTTACAATATTAGTGAAGGGCAAGGCACTTGCAAACTGGCCAAAAAAGGGCTTGAACCATGTCTTTGATAGGAAGGTCTAGAGCTTGTATGAGTGACTACAACACTGCCCTCCAGTAGGAAAGGCAAAACCCAGCGATGTCAATGAGCATAGTGTGCCCAGAGTTTCTTCACATTAGGGGTACCACAAACTGTACAGAATATCTGATACAATGTGAATTTCTGTCACTGCAGTGGCAAAAAGGTAAAAGATAGGAAACAGATCTCCTGTAGAATGAGTTAAATATTGATGTCTGGGGTAAAAATCATACAAACAAGATGTCAGATTTGCATTTGAGTCATTGTGTTTGCATAAAAGCATAAATGTTAAGTTCCATATTTTGGGGCCGAATGTTTGTATCATGTAAATTACCTCATTCCATTAGGGCTGGTGAGGTACTGTGAAAGAAAAAGGTTCAGATAAATAGTATCTAAGGGAAGCATCTAGTGTTGCTGTACTTTATGGTATTTCTATAGGTTGTGGTGATTGCACTGTAGTGGGTAGTGAGATCAATGTACTGATCTGTGATTTAGCAGCAAGTGTGTAAAGGATGTGGATTTATTTCTCTTCACATCTTTAAAAACTTTGAAATGAATGCTGATTTCAGCATTACAGCTCCACTCAAGGCCTCAGGCAATTACTTTTTAATCAGTATTTGAATAACTCCTTTTTCCCCTTAAGGAACATTTTTATGAATGTGGAAATGTGCAGGTTTCTTCAGGCAATAAAAAGCCATTCGAATCAGGAGTGAGGGGTGCTGCAGGGTAACAATTTTGACATTTCTGAGGAAACTTAATTTATAGAAACTTAATTTATACAAGATGATAGGAGTACCTACAGTGATGCTCTAAACAGGGAGATATTTTTTTTTATGAATGGAAATCCCGGACCAGTAAAAGAAGTCTATTAATCATCCCACCATTAAAGATGATACAATCCCATGTAGTTCTGTGGGCGCATAAATTACCACACGGAATCCCAAATCAGTTCAGATTTGTATAGTGCATATATATACAAATATATAGGACAGGACATAGATTTGGACTTCTTTAAAATACAACAATATAACTCTGTTATGACAAAATGAAGCTACAAGATTGAGCTTGAAATAATCCCATATTTTGCTTTTCAATTAAAACCAAATTACATGACTTTACCTTTATTATTCATACTAACTGTCATGGTCTGAACAAACTTAGGGGGAAGACTCGAAGAGCCTCCTGTGCAAAAGACAGGGTTCAAAATACACCACAGTACAAATGTGGTGGAGGGGAGATTTAAAATGTTCTAGCCAAAAATAAGATCTGTGGACTGTATAAAACCAAATATCTTCAGTTGCTCAATAGGATACAGAATTTTTCTATTTAGTATAAGAGAACATAAAAATCAATAAACAACTTGTTAACCTTAGACACTCAGGGGGGAAAAACCAGGAGAATAGACAACCCATGTACTCTGCTTAGACACCAAATAAATTCAAAATACATTGAACTAAAATGTGAAAAGAACTGACAAAAAATATTCTCTGTGGCTAAGGTAATTTAATCTAACATTTTGTTATTATATTAGTTTACACTTGTATGAAAGGTAATTATAAACAATATTTTTCAAAATTTAAATATTCTAACTCAAATTGCTTAATATATGAAGTTTTCAAAGTTATTAGACATTTAACATGGGGGTATGTAGTCCATACTGTTTTTCATTATGTTTTGTTATTACACTACATCAGACTTTTTATTTAATTTGTCACACATTTGTATAATTATTATCATTTTAATTGTTAACAGAGTAATATTTTCCCCTGGGAAAAAGACAGTCATCTTTCCAAATTCTAAGAGCTTAGGGTAACCAAAGATGTAAAGCCAACAGAGCTGTATAGTTTCTTTAACATCAAATAATTTAGTTTAAAATTACAACTCTTGGATATGAGTATATAATTTGGTAGGATAAATATTTGAGCTTATTTCCTGTGCAGTAGGGAAAAGAGCATTTGCAGTCACTTTTATATAAGGGATAAAATCTGCAGGCATTGTACAGAACTGTATTGAATGTCAAAAAGAGTGATAAACAAAAAAAAAAAAAAAGAGGTCAAACCAAAGCCCTAAACATCCTGACTCGACTTTATGTGAGATTAGAATAGTGTTGACAGTTTAAAATTTAGCTTCAAAGATACAAAGGCTGTGAACCACAAGATTTGTTTTCAAAGATTTCTCATTTCTCAATTGGTCTTCACCTGATGTGTAACCCCTAGTTCCTGCACTGTGAAATAGAGAACAATTGTCAAGATCTCCTTTAAAAGTGTTCTGAGAGCTAATCTATAATAAAAAGAGCCTTATTAAAGAGTAATATTTTATAGTAAGTCTTAGTTTAAATTCCATTTTCTATTATTCCTACCAGAAGTTGAAAGAACTGTAATAAAACAAGAGACAAATAAAATGTCTTGTTGGTGAGAAGGACAGCAGGATGGGGAATGGTGGAGAAAAGTCCTTCACACTGTAAGTGACCACCTGAGGAACGTGAATGTACATAAGTCTATAGGACCCAATGAGATGCATCCCAGAGTCCTGAGAAAATTGACTGATGTAGTTGGCAAGACACTTTCCATGGTATTTGAAAAGTTGTGGCACTCAGGTGAAGTCCCAGGTGACTGGAAAAAGGGAAACGTTGCACCCGTCTTTAAAAAATGTAGAAAGGAGGYCCCTGGGAACCACTGATCTGTCAACCTCACCTCTGTGCCCAGGAAGATCATGGAACAGATCCTCTGAGAAGCTGTGCTGAGGCACATGGAGGACAAGAACATGATTCGAGACACTAGCAAAGCTTCACCAAGAGCAACACCTGCCCGACGAACATAATGGCTTTCTCTGATGGAGTGACTACATCAGTGGACAGGGGGAAAGCTACAGATATCATCTATTTATTTATTTATTTATGCAAAGCCTTTGACAAGGTCCTGTACAACATCCTTCTCTCTAAACTGGAGAGAGATGGATTCAATGAGTGGATTGTTAGATGGAGAAGAAAGCGGTTGGATGGTCACATCCAGAGGGTAGTGGTCAACAGCTGAAAGTCCCAATGGACACTAGTGACAAGTGGTGTCCCTCAGTGGTCTGTACTGGGACCAGAGTTATTTAATATCATCATCAATGACATAAATGAGTGGATGGAGAACACCCCCAGCAAGTTTGCAGATGACACCAAGCTGAGTGGTGCCATTGCCACACCTGAAGGATGGGATGCCATCCAGAGGGATGCAGACAAGCTCAACAAGTGGGCCCTTGGGAATCTCATGAGGTTTAACAAGACCAGCAAAGTGCTGCACTTGGGTCAGGGCAACCCCCAGTATCAGCAGAGGCTGGTGGATRAATAGATYGAGAGCAGCCCCGGGGAGAAAGACTTGGGGGTGCTGGTGGATGAGAGGCTGGACAGGACCCAGCAATGTGTGTTCACAGCCCAGAAAGTCAAACGTGTCCTGAGCTACATCCAAAGCAGTATGGGCAGCAGGGCAAGGGAGGGGATTCTGCTCCTCTGCTTTGCTCTGGTGAGACCCCACCAGGAGTGCTGCATCCAGCTCTGAGGTCCCCAGCACAGAAGAGACATTGGTCTGTTGAAGCAAGTCCAGAGGAAGCCACCAAGATGATCTTTTATGAGGAAAGGCTAGGAGAATTGGGTTTTTCAGCCAAAGAGAAGGCTTCGCCTTTCAATAACTGAAGGGAGCCTACAAGAAACTGTTTACAAGAGCATGTAGGGACAGGACAAGGGTGAATGGCTTCAAACTGAAAGAGAGTAGGTTTAGATTAGATATTAGGAAGAAATTTTTTRCTGTGAGGGTGGTGAGACACTGCAACAGGTTGTCCAGAGAAATTGTGGATACTCCATCCCTGGAAGTGTTCAAAGTCAGGTTGGATGGAGCKCTCAGCAACCTGGCCTAGTGAAGGGTATCTCTGCCCATGGCAGAGGGTTTGGAACTTTAAGGTCCCCTCCAACCCAAATCATTCTATGWTTCAGAGGGAATTAGTCAGGAAAAGACACTTGGTTTGAGAATTTTCTTCTCTGACTTGAAGCTGTCTGTCTTCAAATCCAGCTTTGAGTAATTTTTGTCCTACAGTTTTGAATGAAGATTGGGAGTGGTGACATTTATGAAGAAGGATTATTGATAGTGTAGGATTTTCTCATATCTAACTGATGAACAAGTTACTTTTTCTTATTTATTTTTATTTCTAATTCCTGTATGAATTCTTTTGAATTAAAAGTGTTATTTGTTTTAAATAGAAATAAGCCATTAAAACTCTCAAAAAACAAATAAACAAAAAAGCTTTGTTGAAGTGAAAATAGGTGATGATACTTGTTTAGGAGTACATGAAAATAGTTTATAATAAAACTTTTTAATAAACCAAAAACTTTTCCAAAAAGAAATTGTTAACAGTTAAAGATTTTTTGGTCTTGCCTATTAATTCTTATATTCTATTTTGATTTAGGGTAGAGTGGAGTGGCAGTCTGAACTCAGTGAAAATGCTTTGTGTTTTATTTAATGATGAAAATGCCAAATTAAGTCTCCTCTTAAGTCATGGTCTGCATGTGCGAAGCAGTCAGCCTTCTTTCCTGTGGGCTGGACTGCATGCAGACTTCATCATTCCATAGCAAATGCTCTGAAGGAGTTGTGGAGTGTAGTATATAAGACATAGTCTGGTTGGTAGGCTGAGCTGTAAGGGAACAGGTCTGGGAAATACCTTTTTTTGCAAGGCAATATTCTTCTATAGAAAAATAAAATAATTTCTACTGAAATAGTTTGATCAGTTCAGTGAAATAAAATAAAGAAATTCAGCTTTAGAAATGTCATTTCATTTGACTTGTTTTGATTGGAGCTGTTTGAAATATTCTGTTTTATAATTTTAAAAATTATATTCTAGTGAATTAACATTCTGGTGTTTCTATTTTTTCCAATACTCTCCTTTTTCACTCCACTTTTTTGTAGAAATAAACAAGTTCTGAAGTACCATTCCAAATGCTTTCAGTCAGTTATCAAAGACTATTTATTTGATCAACAYAAAAGCTTTCTTTGGCAGACGTACATAAAATAGCAGCTGCCAAGGTACAGGAAGAGTTGCTCTCAGCACCARTTATTGCCATTAGTGCATGTCTTGGAGATCGTGCCTTCTTTGAGATCCAAGATTATTTTTCTGGAGCTTTTCAGCAACGACAGGTAGAAGATATCTGTGTGTTATTGAAACTTGCTTTCTCAAACTCATTTCTGCTGCTCTTTGTATTAAAGCAAGAGAAGAAACTGTTTAAAATTACTCAGGAGGGGATGGTAGGAAAAAACACCACAACCCTATTATTAGTAAACAATATCAAAATGATGCTATTATGTGACCTGTTTACTTGCAATATTGTTTCAGCCGTGGCTGTCTGKTTTTTCCTCATGCAGCTTTTCCTTCCACTGAAGTAATGGAAAATCATATTTAGAAAGGAAATTATGTCAACATTTCTAAAGAAAATCATCATAGAAATTTGCTTTATTACCATTTCTTGGGAGTAGCACTATGTAAAACATTACAAACAGTCTCTGTGTTTTTGGAAATTGTCTTTGGTATCCCAATCTTGAAAAGTCTCACGGATTCACGGAGCAAAGTTATTACATACACTTCACTGTAAGTTGTTTTATCTGTAAAAGCTACGGATTGATTTGCATGAATTTGAATTTGCAGATAAAATATAGACAAATGTACAACATAGGTATGGACAGTGTGAATTTTGAGCATTACTGTTAAGTGCAGCCATCTCATATAAGTCCTGACCCATCTCTGTAAGGATATTGCTCTAAAAATAGGAGCGGCAACAGGTGTAAAAGTAGATACAAAGGTAGAAACACAGATCACAGTGTTTCATTTTAATTATTCAAATCAGAAATATAGACTTGCTTCCTAAATAAATAATCTTTGTACCTTCCCAATGAAAGCAATCTGTCCTTTGTTTTTGATTGCAGTTATATGGAAAAAATATGCAAAATAATTAATAAAGWGGAAGAAATATTGTTAGTTCTAAACAGTTGTAAAGAAAAAAAAAGTTTCAAATAACAGGTAATTGAGTTCAATGCCCTAGCAATTCAACTGTGTGTTTTCAGATCCTAGTAGTGAATTCCACCTGCACAAATGTCTTTATTCTCAATATTTAACACACTGAGATACTACCAAAGGCTAAGAGCATGGAAACAAGCTTATCTTACTCAGGGTAGTGCTGCATTTGCACCTCATGTGTTACATATTGAATGGTGAGTGGCTTTTTATCAGTCATATGGGAAATAGAAAATGGCAAAATTATTCTCCATTTTCTTCAAAATATGTTTTTTTCCTGCACAAAGTTGGAGAACTTCAGGTCCTTGCCCTCATGCTTTCATCCACAAACAGTATCAGCAACAAACAAAGGATGCCTCATCAAAGCAGACATTCATATTAACAAATCCATTACAAATTCCAAACTACTGAACAGATCAGACCATAAATATTCAGGGTATGACTTGGGCTGGGGAAGAATGATGAGTAGGAGAGGGYGGTAAAACCTTATGCCTTTGCCAAGAGACTCCTAAAAGTAAGAACAGGTGTGAGTAGCATCCTCAAATGGAAATGGTGTCACTTTGTGGCGTACTCTGGTTATACAGTTTGGGTGCTCCGAGGTTGTTATTAAAAAACACAAAATGCTTTTACTAGAACAAATACAGAATCCAARCAGACTATGAAAATTCCATTAAATTCTTAAGAAAGCTTAAAGAGTAGCAAGCTCTTTTCCCAGTGTTTTCGTGTTCAAACTTATACTTTCCTGCTGCTTCATTAACTATGTAGTAAACAGAAAAACTGAGGAAAGTCATTCTCTGCTTTTGTCTAAGCAAAACTTTTCTGCTTTCAAAGTTTTTTCAGAGGATCTGCAGATACTATTAAAATCAAGATACATCTACTTTAAATTGATATAATATCAGAATGCATTACAGGTTCAAACTTTGGTAAACGAGACTTAAAAAGAGATTTGCCTAAGTTGAGGTTTTCTTGCCAAAAGATGGCAAGGAAGTTGTAGCTGTCTATGTATTTCACTTTTGGCATGCTATTGAGCTCTAGCGCAGGGGGAATATTACTTTATATTTGACAGCAACAGAACAAAACAAAAACGTGAGAAGCTGCAAGTCTTCACAAGAACCAGTTAGGGTTTTTTTGTTGTTGTTTCTGACATCATTGAGAGTTCACCAAAACCTATAGTCTTTTTTTGTTCTAAAATCCCTCATATTTAATTTTATACTGCATTAGTATAAATAGAAATCTAAAAATTAAGATGATTCAAAACATTTCGGATTCATTTCTTCATGTAAATCTAGGGATCTGCGACATTCTAATACGAAATTGGAAAAAGTTTTCAAACACTCAGTTTTCCCAAAGGCAATATTGTTTCTCACACATTCTTACCTTTGATAAACTACAGAAGCTGCAACAAATCACATTATAAGATTTAGTCTGTCTTGGCTCTATAATAAAAGTGTTACCACCAAGGGTATGTCTAACACATCAGACCTTTGGATGCTGCTGATTAACTTGGCCTCCACACAATTGAATGTTGAGGAAAGCTTGAGTAAAGTCTCTCTTTGYAGAGAAAATAATTTAAAATGGGTGTTTTGTAAATGTAGTATTCTTACAAAGTTTGAGAAATAGCTATACTTAGAGGATATTTTTGTACTGTTTCTTGCTAATCCTTTAGGGCTAGCTCTGGTATTCTGTTCTGAAGCACTCAGCACTGTATTTTTTCAGACATGCTTCCTATTACAAATGCAATAGAAATTAAGTTTATCCATTTTAGTCACATTAGTTATATTATTGTATTAAATATTTAGTCATATTTAGTTATATTTGGAATTTTCTTAATTTATTTTTTTTTTATTTGAACTTTACAAAATATGAGATTTGGCCACTTTCTTATCTATTATACAAGTGCTCTGTGTACTGGCCGTAGGTAGAACTAACTTTTCACATGAAATTGAGAATCTGGAGTGTGTAATTATATCAGAATCCTATAGTAATAAAGAAGCATATGAGTGACATTGATTTCAAGGATTATTAACTTGATTCTTTTTCTTCCCTATCTCTATTCTCTCTTTCTTGGCACTGGAACTCTGGTGTTTGTTATTAGAAAACTGAGGGGTGTACTCTGCTTCTTAGGGGATAATTAAATTTGTGTTTAAAATGTAACACTTYTCCAAATAATCTTGAGCAACTTGATTTAATTAATAGACACATGGCTATTGTTATGATTGGAATTCCATGTCAGACTTTTCCATTCTTTTGTCTCATCCTTCCCCCTCAACTTTTGAATATATATAGGAAACTGTTGGATATTATTGACATATGTTTTGAAACTGAGGATCATCATCTCTGTCTTCCATACAAACTCTTGAAAAGGAAAATGAATTTCTTACAGAGTGTGATCTTGCTCTCTCTTGTATACTTTGGCATGAAATTTCATCACATAGATTTTCCTGTTCAGCTTGTGACCTGAATATAGATCACCAAATACATAGGTTTGTTCATGAACAAACATTTCTTTTTTACTTAAACTATGCTAAGCAAAAGGTCAGATAAAAGTTACAACAGGATTAAAGAAGAATATGTGTAGCACTGTATGCAGGTCTTACAGACTGCTGAGAGAGAAAAAAGAGGCTTTCATCATATCCTGGCAACTACATCCAGTGGATCAAGTGGATTGCCAGTCAAATATTGGAAGATTTATAATTTGATTGTAAGTATGTATATATATGACTATCAACAGGTTATAATGAAAGAATCTATACTCTTTTAAATTCAGGGTTGTATTCATTATATCCTTTTTTTCGTGTATCTCTCTTGTCTGTTCTAGTAAGACTATAATGACAATGTTAAAAGATAGAAGAAAAGAGAAAATATTTGGGTTTCCTTTTTTTTTCCCCCACACTAATTTGCATTTCAGGTCTTCATTTGTTTAGAGCGTTGTTTGAAGTACTACTTTCAGTCAGCTTTATTTGACAAATAATTTTATAAGATTAGAGTAAAACTAACAGTTTAAAAGCACACCCTAAATACTTACRAGTTTTAAGAACATTTGTAGAATTTATAATGCCATTTGCTTGACTATACTCAGACTTTTTACAAATATTAGCCAAAAAWTTTTTTGAGGTGTAATAAACAAATCCTAATACCTGTATAAATATGTTGAACATATAATGTACCAACTGCCATAAAAGTACCATTTTCAGGTCTTCTGGGTAGCTGCCCCTCATTATTTTAGTTGAGATTTTTTGTGCTTCGTAATTCTCAACATCAATCAGCAGTTTGGAGGAAGAGACAGGATTGTCTTGATACCTCCTTAAGACAATCCCATTTCAAACTCAAGGCAGCAGTATTATGTACACTTCATGGTCACTGATTCTCTTTGGACAAAATACGATGAACAATTTAGAATATATATTGCTTAAATGGAAAGTATGCAATTAGGTTGGATGAACACCCATATATTTGAACATGGATGAGGTAAGCTACCTTCCTGTCATGCACTGGACATTACATATAGCTGTATTTCTAGAGGTTCCCTTACTTCTCTTTGTGTGGAATAATGAAAGTGTTAGGCTCTAAGACACCAAGAATTTTGAGCTGTAATGATTTCTAGGAATTTACAGAAAAACAAAAAATCCCCACAACAAGCCAAACCAAACCAAAGAACCACAGCTAAACTATTATTTTTACTTTGCTTGCTACTTCCTATGGAAATATTTCTATCATGGAGAATYTCAACAGGCTTTTCCACCTTGTGGTGCTTTAAATAGAGGCATTCTACTGCATGAGGAAATCTGACCTCTTAGAGAAAATAATGGCTTAAAGAAGCTTGTCCTGCTCTTTATTAGAAGGAATGGCTTTCCATGACTTAGAGTCTTATTTTCACCTTATAACTTTGTTATCATTAGTGCTCAAAATTGGCAGATTGGCAGAAGATAAAGAGAAATTGATTAGTTTTACAGTGAATATTTATTTCCATTTTAGCTGGAAGAAAACTGCTGGTGACTACATCCTTCTTTTCAAGATAAGGATGAGCATATTAAACACACAACTCCTATAGGTAGATTTATGAGACATACTTATTCAGCTAGCTATGAATGGATTTAAAACTCTTTTTTGGGTGATTGCATAGAAAAACTTACACTTTAGAATAAACCAGATGCAGAATTCCCCAGAGGTGTAAAGAGGCCGTGTGTCTTCACAGATTTCTGTGGCTTGTTTCCCTCCATTTGTTCCAGCAGACAAGTTATACTAGCATTTGTGTGCATGCTGTTTGGATGGTAGTGATAAGAGTGCAGGGCCTTGATCACAGATATTYAGTTGTGCCAAAGCACTTGTTTCAGAAGGCTGTGTTATGTTTCCCTCTCATTTCATGGACTTGGTAAAAATGTTGCCTTTTGCTTAGGGCAAGGAGTGCTGCTACTGAAGGTAGTGTGGAAGCTGTTCCACCTTTGCTGATACCAAGCATATGCTGATGAACAGACTGAAGTTAAGTTGCAGGGACAGAAAAGAAAACAAGAATCTTAGCTGAGTTGTACCCGCATCTAATTCAGTACTGCAAAGGGGAGACACTATATTTTCATTTTTAATTCATTTCCCGAAGCAAGTGTGCCATTGCATTAGGTTTCATTTAGACAAGTCTGTATATAGTTTTGTGGTTTTCAAAGTTGGGAAGGGCTGACCTGGAGGTAAACTCCAGATCYCCACGCTTAGTTCTTTAGAGGAGAAGAGACAGCAAAAACAGGCTGCAAACTTGAAAAATGATTAAATGATTTATTTACTAACTCTACTAGGAATAGAAAGAATAAAAAATAATGGAAAAATATTAAGGCATAATGTACAAATGTCACTTTCCCCCCATACATTCCAATCTTTCTCACTGATTACATAAAAGACATAAATRTGASATTCTGATGTTAGGATTAAGAGTTCTTATTGTCACYTCATGGGATAAAGAGAGTTCTTTCTGTAGTGTAGTGGGATCCATCCCACGGAAGACAGTTCCCTAAGAAATATCTTCGGCGTGGTTCCAAATCTTTTAGAAACACTACAGCCCGCCCAGGTTTTTGCAGTGGTGTATCTTCTCTCACACAAACACTCTGCAGTTTGTGGGTCACAAGAAAAGTATGATGGGGTTAAAAATTTTAAGAGTAAGTCATTTCAGCCTAAAGGCACCAAAGGCAACAGGTTCCTGCTTTACAATCTTCAAAGGCTGCAAGCTTCATCTGCACACAACATGAAAATGTTCTTAATTTAGGCTGTAAATTTCTCGCTCCCCCATGGCTCAATATTGCGATTTAAAGAGAAACTTAGTTTGTTATTACTTCAGATCACACAGCGCAGCTCACAGAAAAATATATGAATCTCCTTGCTGGTAAACATGGCTTCCTTGGCACTTCCTGCCACTCCTTGCCTTCTCTTCCATTTGGCTGCTGGCTCCGTGTTTAGTCTTTCACGTGACTGCTTTCCTTTCCCTCTAGCTTAGAGAAGAGGTTAATATTTGCAGAAAATGCCTACAAAAGTATTTATCACAATTACATGCTCCCAACTAAGATAGTGCAGCTGGGATTTGCTTCCCCAAGGCTCCTTCTCCCTGTATRCTCTGCACTGGCAGCCATCCAAATTTTAGTAAGTCTTTTTTGGCTGCTATTAACTTTTATCAAGAACAGCAAGGTCACCCTTCGATCTCACCCATAAGCGAGTGGTTTTTTTTCTTCTCTCGGTCTTTTTCTCGGCTTYCTTGGCCCGGCTTCTCTCGGCTTGGTGGCTTTGTTACTTGACCTTGGTCCAGATGGCATCAGACCAGCTCMTTTCAGGTCCGGAACAGCACAGGACTGGTGGGAAGTAAGGCAGGCTACCCCCCCCGGCCACCCGGGCCGTGAGCCCCTGGCCCGGGGGTCGGGGGAGAGCCACTCCCTTGCTAGTAGTCAGCCAGGAGTCAGAGARCAAGAAAGGAAGTGAGAGAGTCTTGCATCACTTCCTAGGGGTTTTTTTTAATGACATTCCTTTCACAGAGATGTCACAGGAACACTAAATGGCTCATAGAACTGTCCTTTACTTGTTTTTAACCAATCAAATTGTTTCACACCGGGTCAAACCATGACAAAAGTGARCAGATTCTTTGCCTACATTTTGGTTGTAGATTACTGTTCATCTAAGCTAATATTTTTACCACCTGCTGATGAGTGCAAGTGATTTATGAAATGAAACAGAAATATCCATAATGCCAAATACAGAGAAGATCAATACATGATCATTGATCTTGATTCAGATTATTCTCAGAAATGTACAGCAAACACAAATTTCTGAATCTTTCAATACTACTCAGMCCTTACTTAATCATTCTGTTACTAACACATAAACCAGAAGAGCATCTAGCTCAGTATAAAAAAGATACAGTGGATTTACTATACCAGGAACAACAAAATGCTGACCATAAGCATGTTTAAAGAAAAGTAAGCCTTTTGCTAATGAACTAGCATTTCTGCAACCCTACTACAAGCATAAATCCAAGTTAGGAGATTTTAATCTTTCTCCTCCCCTCCTCTGACCMATCTTGCCAGCTTTGTGTAAAAATAATCCGTAGAAACTCCTGCAAAACAATATCTGCTGCCCAACTGAGATCTTGGCAGTGTAAATTAGTTATATTTATTCCCTGCTTGCAGAAAAAGCTTTGCCTTTCCTGACACTCAAGGTCAAAAACCTTATTCCAGAAGCCACCTCCCTAGTATYTGTTCATGGAGACATGTCCATATGTGATGTCCAGTTGTCACCAAGGATTATTTTGGAATGGTCTTTATTTAGCATATTTTTTAAACAAATGCTTGCAAAATATATATACTAGCCTTAATAAGCAAGCAGTGGATTCTGAAATGTGAAGAGTTTGCATGTGCAAAGAGGCATCCCACTCAAACAGACAAAATAGTTAGAAAGCTCAATATAATTCAGTTCTCCTTATGGGAGCTTTACCAGTATTTCTCTTTTTGTGTGCTGGTTAATAACATCAGAAAATAAATAAGACCAAGTAGTACAGAGGGAGTGGAAAAGAACCCAGAACTGTAAAAAGTTTTTGAGCTATTTTCTTTTGTACATGGAATGTCTTTAGAAAAAAAAAAAAAACCAACCACAACCAAAAAAAMCAAAAAAAATCACTTTAAAAATTGGAATTTCCACTGATTATGATTGTGTTCATCTTTTTCTTTTATGACACAGCAGTAGATAAGACAATGACAATAAAGCAATGTACTGCTGTCTTAGAAATCTAAGGTGGTAACTTAGAGGTAGCTGATTTTGAAATGTTTTGTCTCTTTCTTTGAGAATACTGGTTTTTATATCACAGGCCATTTACTTCCTGTTTTCATTTAGAACCAGAAATGAGATAAAAGTGAGTAACTCAACTTTGCTTAAAAAATTAATTTCCAAAGGCACATACAAAATTAGCAATAAAGGGCAAGACAAGGAATGAATGCCGTATCATAGTGTTAAAACACTGAGATGGGTTCTGTCATATTTCTGTTCTCTATTTCTGTTCTCTTTCCATTTTATAAATATTTAATAAATATGAGTTAAATGAGTTCCATGTATGTTTTTATTGTTATCCTACCTTTACTTATTTAGGATTACATTATGCGTGTGCAACTTTTTAGGTGGAATAGAAGCCGATGAAAAAAATTAAAGCAGATCTGAGTGAGGAAGGGAACTAGTTGAAAAATTATATCCCTGAGTCCAAAGAGCAGCTTTCCCATATTTGCTGGCAATAATAAGATGAGTTCCATGTGTTTTGATTCCATGTCCTSCTGTTACCATCAGCTTTACCTGTTTCTTTTCCTTACGTGAATGGAAGGATTTAAAATGCATTCAATGKGTGAAAGAATGTGCATACAGAGAGAAACATCTCATTCACAAATCAGAAACTGGTAGAATTCYGTGGAATTTCATTAGCACTATTTTACCCCGAGGAACCATCCGTAAGTAATTGTAGCTGTTTTAGACAGACATTTTTTCATTGGTCCCAGGGAATGAAAGACAGGATCTGCCTCACTGCAGTAGTGGCAGTCACTGTTTTTCCTCTGACAATGATGTGACTGTGACTTATAGGCTAAAAGTGACAGATCTGAAATGTGCATAGTCACAGTTTTGTTTCAGGTTCTTTATCTGAAGAGCTTCCCTGTCGCTGTTTTCCYGGGGTCGCTGAGGAATCACGACATAATCACGATCCGAGAGTCAGTGAAAAGTGCATTTTTTATTAATATAAAGACCTATTTTATACCTTTGGTATGCTTGAAAGTCATAAGGTCATTGGTCCCTGGCCATCCACCTCTCAGGATGATTGGCCAGGCTATTGCAATGCCCTATTGAAAATATTTGTACTTTCAGTATAATAACAATTCCACAAGTGTATGATATGAAGAAGTGTCGTTAGAAAAACATCTCGCTGTTTACATAGCTTCTGTGAGAAAGGACAGCTTCTCACAGAGTGCAAGAAGCTGGAAAATTCCTCTGCTATGGCGTTTTCAGCATCCACACTTCCCGATTTTGATTAGCCACTGTGACTTGTGGCTTTCAACCCAGGTCTTAAGAAATTGTGCTGATTAAGTCTATCTGGTAAAAAGGTATGCGAAAGCCTGGAAATGAGATTCTTAATTTCAATTCAAGTGAACAAATTTTAGTGGATGTTTCTAACATCCTGTTATCTCCTCTTCTTAGGAGATGTCTGGAAAGTTTAAGGTACTCTAATTCACAAAAGCAATTTTTACTGATAAATCCAAAATAAGTCAAATTTTTGTTTTCTGACTAATTCTTGAAAATCCACAGGCTAGTTAACAGAATTATATCACTCAGAGTGCTTTGATGTAAAGAAATATGTAAGTACTTACTGTTGCTGTAGTAGCTGTTCAAACATCTGTATGCTGGCTCTGTGTGCCACTAGATGTGAGAAATCAGCTTGGTTTCTGTGACASATTCATTCTTACCTGTTTAGAAACTGCCAGTGAAAGTGACAATTACGATTTTACAGACAGCTATCCATAAGGACTTTGCCTGAAATTCATATGCAGACATGCACACTGTTGGATTTTTTAGGCGCTCTTGACTTGGCATAAATTTGAGTCGATGACTGGGGAGGTCAAAATGTGTACGCAGAATTGTCAGTGCTCTGTGCCATTCAGTTAGTTGTCTGGAACTGGATTTGGGGAAGTTTGGTACTTATTTGGAGAGAGASGAAGAATAACAATCTGAACAGTCAGAGGTTTCATCTTCCCTTGTTGTATGTATAGGTGTCAAAGAGAGAAAAAGCTACTTTAATCATATCCTGTCAGTTTAAATGTAGGGCTTTTTATGTCCTATTTTTCTGGGAAAATACATATAGTACTGCACCACACAATCACGTTAAGTRCCACATAGGAAAACCTGCAGAAAACTGTTGCCATGGTCTAGATTTTGAGCAAATAGCCTAGCAAGACATTTTCATTTTCAAAAGTCAAACCTGCCATTATATTTATGGCTTTGTTTAGATTCTTTTTTTTCTTTTTGTATATCTCCATCTAGAGTTTACAAAGAAAATAGACCTGCTGTGATATGAACCCCAAAGGAAAGATACGCTGCCTCTGTAATATACTGAAATGTCAGGAAATCATTTATTGAGCCATTGCTGCCTTTAGTGGCTGGTTATAATTTGCTTTGCTGTCTGATAATGTGTGTGTTTGTAGATCAATTATCTCAAGAGCTCTTTGGAGCCATAAGGTCATCTTTCGCATATTTGTCAGAYGCTTCTGTGCAGAGATGCCAAGTAACACATTTTTCTTCAAGAACTTAATAGATCATCTCTCAAAGTAAGTGAACAAAGAGACTATCTGGTGATGTCAATGTTCTTAATGCTGTAGCTTTGCCATACTTTTAATTATATATATAATTATATATAGAATATATTTAAATATTTGAATATATATATAATGAACAAATTATAGGAACAAGATTTACCTAAAAAAAGTAGCCCGTAGTTTCTTTCAGATTGGTGATTGGTAATTCACTTGTGAGCACCTTTATTCAAATACCAGTATTTTAATCTTGCCTGCATCCAAGTGGACAGAAGGCTTTTGTGACACTAGCATAATTTCTCTTGGTGATCCAAGACTGAACGGGCCTTCTGGAAGGAGTCCAGTCTTTAATGCTGGGGTCAGGACTTGTGAACATCAGCATCTCTTGCTTTTCTCTTAGGACTGTAGTATTTAATGTGTTTTTACTATGAGTTAAGGAGCTGGAAGGAAGAAGAGGAAATGAATTCATAGTGTTTCAAACAGAAGAAATTATTTAATTCAAAATCAAAGAATAATAATAATTTAATAGCATCTTTGCTACAAAACTTTAAGGCACTTTGCAAACATTAATTGTGAGAGAGAAGGACAAAAGTGCAAAGGGATAGTTACATTATATGTGATTAACTTAGGTASAGAAAGCTAAAGTGATACAGCAATATCTCATCTTGACACTAAAATTTCTAAGAACAGTCCTAAAAATCAGCTGTAGTTTACACCAGTTTTACACTAATGTATAAATTTACATAAGTAAGCACTGGGTTGCTTCTGATGTGTATAATTGATGCTCTGACAGATTGATCCTTGATCCAGTGGCTCAGGCATGCCACTACCATGCTGGCATGCTAATTGTCAGCCTGAAAATGGACTTCACAAAACTGATGGGTTCAATGCAAGAAGAGATAGGGAAAGTTCAGCATGGAAGAAGGGGTACAAGAATAACAAGCGAGGATGGAAATGGCATGGGGATATCTCAGCCAATGCCTACATGGCAGGTAGGGCTGGCCAAGATGGATAGGACCAGAAAGCAAAATGGTTGATCCTGGGATCTTGGGCTCAGCATTCTCTGTGTTTTCAGGGCTTTTATTGTGGACTGACTCTAGATTGTCTTCATGGACCACCCCAGCTTTATTGGAGAGACACCTTTCTCTGTAGCCCATTCTGAGAGCAAGTAAGTTTGTGTGGTGCAAGACCATGCTGCAATGTAAGTGGGACAATCCTGGGGGGTCACTTAAAAACCAACATCTGATCTGAACTGCAATGCAGATGTAGAACTGCCCTAAACTCAGGAGAACTGGAAATTTTGAAGAAAGAGATATGCCTGAAGTTGTGCCTCCTTTACTTTCATGGCTTTTGCTACCCTGTGTTGGGAACCTGCATGCCATCTAAAATTCTCTCTTTAAGGTGAACACACATTCAATTTTTCATTTAGCACTGCAAGAAAATGTGTAGATAACTCTTGTTAATATATTGGCTGATAGACTTGCCTAAGAAATGGATAAACTTCTATTTTCCTCTTCTTTTCTTTTTTTTTTCATATCTCCTGCCTTTCTGAATCTGTGGCTGCTTATAAATGTGACTACAGCTCTAAGGAAAAGGTTTCCAGCACTTGCCCTATTTTGCACATGAGCCTGAGAATTGTGTGGTCATGACTYGAACTGAACTCTCACATTAGGCGGCCAACAATGTGAGACTGATGGTGCCAGAGACAGTTGAAGCAAACAAAATCCTAATTTGATCGCTAAGACTCTCCCTTGTGAAGAGAAAAGCATGTGTTTTGCCTTGCTGTAAAAAATATTTACATACTTTAAGCAGGAACTTGAGGACAATGGAAGGAAAAGTATGGTAAAATTGATTTGTAGTCAAATTATATGTGTTTGCCACCATGATGTTCTATTTTAGTGGGAACTTCACTTGTGAAGTTCTTTTTCATTACCTACTTGAAATTAAAACTTGAAATCTTTATGAAGTGTATCTGTAAATTAAAAAGATAAGGAAAAGCTGAATTTGGGAAAAAGATTATGTAACAATCATTCCATGTAGTGTGAAGACATATAAATATGGAACATATTAATAGAATTTCCCTGGTTCATAATTGCAGATTGGATTAATTTAATTTTTTTTATTTCTGAGAGATTTTAGATCCAAGAGGAGCAACCAGAAAACAAAACATATTTCTCATYATAGAAATCTAACTTTGGAGCTGCCAGTTTCAGCCCTTTCGCAGTATGTCTAAGGTATATTTATGGAGGCCACTGAGGGAAAAACTGTATCTTGTTTGCATCTTTAAAGCCTGATGCAGCTAACAGCTAATTTGCTTTGAGGTCTCTTGGAGTGATGAATTTAATTTATCAAAAGCAAACTAATATGAAATAGTAAAATAATTATTAAAGTGGAAGTAAAAATAAATGATTAAAACACACCAACAGAGGAAAATAAAGCAGATAGCATCTGAAGTTTGTGGGATATTTCTCATTTTAATTACATTAATCATAATTGCTATTAGACTGGTGTTGGGACAGTATTTGCTAATTTGTTGCATCAGGTAAGTTTAAAGAAGGGAAGTATATGGAAATAAGGTCATGCAACCCAAATTGACATCACACAAAGTGATTATTTGTTTGTCTACTTGACTAGTTCAATGGACCTAGGAAAAGATTTTCGATGTGTATTTCTAAGTTTTATAATAATGCAAGTAATACCAAATTTATTTATATTCTTTACTTCAGGTTCATTTCTCCTGTTTTTTCTTTATAACTTTGATTATGTGTGCATGACATTTATGTAAGTTTTCCATGAATTTTTGAGTCCTGGGAGTTCACACTCAGAAAAAAGTGGTGCTGTCACTCTCTGAGCAGTATTTTTTCTGGAATACTTGCATTTGTCTTAACATGGAGCAGAGACGATGCTTAGAAGTTTTGATCAGAGCACTTAGCTAGATTTGTGGGAACAGAAATCTTAATCTGAAACTTTTCCTCCTTTTGGAGATGAGCTTGATCACAATCCAAATATAGCACAAGATTTTGTTTTATGACAAATCAAGTTCATAATTCAGCTACTCCATGCTTATCTCTCTCAATGTCATCCGAACTATGTGTCAGAGAAAATTTGTAGATTAAAAAAAAAATTAAAACAAATTCCACTTAAGAATGCAAGCAAACACAGGAGAATGGTGGTTTTCTACATGCAGATGAAGGTAATTTAAATTGGGATGTTAAATCAAAATTGTAATTTGAAGTCTCTTTGGGATACTGTTTATAGTGATTGGAAACATTGGGAACCAAGGCATTAGGAGAATTGTCACCTTGAGCACCTGAAAACAACAATCCTAAGAGTTCACTAGGATAATACTGCTGTATGTATGCTTTTCTTTGTTGAATCTTTGGGGTTTTTTTCAGCGTACATATTCGAGATTGCTAGTGCACGTACATACTAAGAGGGCTTTGCTTTTAACATAAATTTAAAAAAAAAATGCCCCAGAAACACAATAATAAGAAAAACTTAATTTTTGAAGGTTTTAGGACTTTTTAGGAGTCTTAGCTCATTTGTTCATTTTTCCCTCTTACTATTGCTTTTAATTGTTTGGAAGTTTCGTCTTATGCCTTGGTGTTTTCTGCTTATAAAAAATTACTRACTTAATCACTATATTGCTTAGAGAACCACTGAACATTCTGTAGTTTAGCATTGAAAACGAAATCAGATGTCTTAGATTGAAATGCCAAACCAATATTGTAATGAGTCMCATTGGAGTTATGCTTTTTTTTCTTTCTAAGTGTGTAATGGGCCATCATCCTTTCTTTTTGTGCTATTTTGTTTGTGTAGCATCCACTTGAAAGGGCAAATCAATATATATGCATTTTATTTTTAAAATAAATAACAAGGCATGTAGTTAATTAAAGCTATATGAAGTTTTAATGGCACCTACATTCCTTTATCAGAATTCATATTTCTGCCCGCTTTATCATTCCTGCTGGGGACGTTTTTGGTATAACAAAAAAATATTGCTTGTTGCTTTTTTTCATGCTGATCATGAATTCAATAGGGATCAGCTCCTGCCAGTAAAGGCTGCATATTTATGCTATTGATTTGTGAGGGAAGGAAGCTGAGGGCTGTTTGTATTGTGCTATAAAATTAATAAATAATGATTCATTAGGACAGCATCCTGCAGCTCACAGGTGAGCAGTAATTTGGTATGAGAGTTGTATTTCTATTCTAAATGTGCTTGGGATACCCCAACAGGGGAGCACTGCTGTTGCAGTACCTGTGAGCACTGTCCTAGTCTATGTCCTCCGGGATTTTCTCTCTTTCAAGATGGAGAGGTGGAGCAACAGGAAGCGGGCAGCATGTCTTCTCTGCCTTGTCTATAGGGACATTTCTCCCTCCAACAAAATTAAGAGAAGATCTGTGCATAGGTGTGCTGGGAATCCTCAGGTGCTGSGAGAGGACTGAGGTGCCATTATCTTTGTTGGCTAAGATAAGGAAATCRTCTTTACCATGTGTTTTTTACCACAGGTAAAATGCACTGGAGACCATCAACCTGATTTTGCTATGAGGTATGAAGTTAAGAAAAAAAGGACACAGCAGATTCCAGTCCCCAGCAGAACTAGTGGTTCCTTTCCCAAATTATCTGATGGTGCTATAATTGCTATTGTTATTCTAAAATATTTCACTTCTCTGGGGACTSTTTGGCTCTTTTAAATGTTTGGCAATGATTGTGCCAAATCCTTAATACAGCCCTGATTCAGTCCTTCTTTAGAAAGAATTTAGTTGGCATAAAGCATAAAAATGTGAGCTTTAATTATACAACTGGGAAGTATTCAGCAGGCATTTTAAAATACCTTGAAGCTGAAGGAACATTTACAGCATGTTTTAAATTTTGCTGTAGTGGAAATACATATTTTAACTAATTTTTGAACCATTAGAGAATTTGTCAAMRTTAACACCCAATGTGGTCTTGTVTGGTAGTTTCTCTCGTTTCAACAATTACTTCCTTCTTTACATTCAGAAACAGTAAATAGATTGGAGCATGGGAGCGGTGGCAAAGCTACATAAAATAAATGTGGAAGCACTGATATGCCAAAGGTGGTTTGTATTAGCAAAGATTTGATATTCATGTGGCTGACAGATCTTTAGGATCACAATGGCTAAGATACATTGACAGGACAGCAGGGAGACCGGTATGTAGRGGACAGTACCAGCTGTGGACTGAACAGCTTTGGGGGTTCCAGTGCTTTTAATTCAAGAAGAATTTAGGTGCACRGTGTCTGGTGTCAGCCTTTACATGAGATGTGCTTGAGGGCACTGTTCTTTTGGTGGACAAGAACTAAAGTTTAAAAATGAATGAATAGAAGGAAAATGTAGCAATATACAGTAGGTATGCATACACCAAAACTATTAACAGCACTGTCACTTGTTATGATTGACAGGTTCCTTGTTTCAAGAACCAACTGATACCTCTGACACCTGACCAGTTTCAGTGACTTTTAATTTCTTTCAGTAATATTTTCTCTAGTCCGCTTCTAGACTATAAACTGTAACACTTACATACTTCTCAATTTCAGTGCAATTCATCCTTGGTAATTGATCCTTGCTAGTGGCTTTGGAAGATAGACAGGAGAATGAATAACAGCATTACTAGTACAGTATGTCACTACAGAAAAAACAGAGCAGAAGGAGAGAGACAGATTGTGGTGCAACAATGGCCAAATATTTACATTTTCTGCAGCAAAGCATAGCACAGAGGAGTCATCTTCTCAGCATGAGGGCTGAAGTTAGAAACTTGATCTTTACAGTATAGTTGAGAGACTAGTACTCATATAAAGAAGTGAAGGTGACCACCTTCACCTTTTCTGTTTTACTTGTAAAAGATTTGGGGTTTGGTTTGTTCATTCTGTCAGAACCTGCAGGTTGTCAAGAATCTGATTCCTATGACAAGCTGACAGTCTGGAGAGTAGATAGGAACATTACTGAAGCTCTGCATGCTTTTCTGAATGAGAAAAAAGTGATTTGAGTTTTGCAGGGTAGTAGAGTTAGCCATGCTGATGAGGCATTAATGGAAAAGAAACATTGGGAAAATTGCTAATGGAATTTCAGGTACTGGTACAGGTAAACTAATTTTAATATGAAAAGGACTGCAAACAAAAATATAAATCATAAAGAAAGGAACCAAATTAACACTAKATAAATGTAATTCATGCCTCCTCTCTTTTGAACTGTTATCTTCTAACTGCACAATATTCTATATTAAAATTTTCTCTTCCTATTCTATGGAACTTTTTGCCTTTCCCCAGATGTGGCTTTTTTTTGTCCACTGGGGTTTCAGCTGGGACTTTTGTAAACAGTTCTATGGACTGTCTGAAGTCACTCAGAGGATGATATGTGTAGTCTTCTCAGTGTGGAGAAAAAGGTTATTCTAGTTTCTACTTTCAGTTCATAATGTCCTGTGAGACTAGTACTGACAAGGTCCAAAACCTTAACTGCAAGTTACACTAGAAATCTGAAAAACCTACAAACCTTSGAGGTTTGTAAGAGAAATCAGCTTTCCTCAGTGTGGGCAGAGGAAGTAAAAGTGCTGTCAGTATGTGATGGGCTCCTGGAGAAATCTCGTGAGTCAGAGAGAAATGTAGCCCAGATCTGGTGAAATATGTTGCTTTCTTGGCTTATATTCACAGTCTGGTAGAAAACATCTTGGCATCTTCCTGTTATTTCTTTGAGAATAAAAACATTTCTGCCTTTGCTGTGTGTTCATCTTTGGAGATCTCTGCCAGAAAAGGAGTTCATTTCCACATTTGCTCAGCCTGAAACATTCACCTTTACCCGTGTAAGGGACTTGGAAATCCAGTAGCTATGATAAGGGACAGAGTGTACTAATGCAGAAACATTCAGCTACTCTCAGCAGGAAATGTCTTGTCAATACTGGCAATAAGTAATGTGCTAAAGATTTACTGTCAGGTGGCTGTCTTGACCACAGCRGGGTGGAAACTTGCAGCAGGCGGATGGCTGTACATACTTAGGTGACCTGTGTTTACTTTGATGAATGTGTGTAGTATCCTTGGTCTGGATTATTACACTGAATTGAGAGGAGGCTGTAGTAACTGATAAACCCAGAAAAAATGTTTTCCACCATTAACAGAGAAAATAACAGTCGAATAATTGGACATAGAAGGCATCAGCACTGTTATTTTCATCTTTTCTCAGGTTTCTAGCAGAGTACCCTGCATTGAACTGAAAAAGTTCCGGTTATGCTGTTTGCAGTAGAAAAAAATTGATTGAACAGAATGGTTGCCACATGGTTATTGTGGTCTTGTATTTATTTTTATTAATTAAAATTTATGTAATGAATTTTGGGGTTGTGTAGTTATTAATTTATTTTTCTTCAAAGAGAAATTACATTGGTTTTCCAATGTGATGCTTTTGAATATCTTTTAGAAGTACTGGGAGAAAATATGTTTGTCTTTCACAACTACRCTTTTGGTTGTTTTGTATGTTGTCAGCTTGTCTGGTATTTGAAATTTGCTTGTTTTAAAGTGCACTAACACAGGCTGCAAGTTAGTAATCATAGAATCATAGAATATTTTGGGTTAGAGGGGACCTTTAAAGGCCATCTAGTCCAAAACCCCTGCAATGAGAAGGGTCATCTTCAAACATATCAGGTTGCTCAGGGCTCCATCCAACCTGATCTTGAATGTGTCTAGGGAAAGGGCACCTTCAAATAGATCAGGTTGCTCAGAGCCCCATTCAATCTGACCTTGAGTGTTTCCATTGATAGGGCACCTACCACCTCTGTGGGCAACCTGTTCCAGTGTCTCATCACTCTCATAGTGAAAAATCTCTTCCTTATATCTAACATAAATCTACCCTCTTTCAATTTGAAGCCATTCTCCCTTGTCCAATCACTTCATACCCTGGTAAAAAGTCCATATGGTTCTTTTGTAGGGTCCCTTTATAGGCTCCTTCCTGTACTGGAAGGTTGTTATGTCTCCCCAGTGTCTTCTCTTCTCCAGGCTTAACGACACAGGCTTTCTCAGCCTGTTTTAATAGCAGAGGTGCTCCAGCCCTCTGATCATCTTTGTGGCCCCCTCTGGACTCACTTCAACAGGTCCATATCCTTCTTATATTGGGGGCCCCAGAGATGGATTCAGCATTCCAGGTGGAGTTTCATAAGCGTGGAGTAAAGGGGCAGTCTGTAAACAGTAACTTCTTTCACAGAACGAACTTCTGTGTGTATCTTGTATTTTAAAATCCTGAGTAACTACAGAAGCATTGAAGACTTCCTCTGCCACCCCTAGGTAAATAAATTTGTTTATAAATCCACGCTGACTACTACCAATCATCTTCTTGTACTTCCTGTGTTTGGAAATGCTTTCTAGAAGGACTTGTTGCTCCACCACCTTCCCAGGGATTGAGGGATGGCTGACTTGCCTGTAGCTGTCTGGATCTTCCTTCTTACACTTACCAGACTCATGCAAGCCAGGCCAATGGAATAGAAGTGTTGGGGCTTTGAATTTTATCCATAAAGAATAATTCTTAGAATTYGACAACGTAGATGTAAACTTTTCCMTTAATTGAAAATATACTTTTATGCCAGTTACTGTTRTGTTATTTGGAGCATTGGGTGCTAATTCTTCACTTTACTCAAAAAAGTATCTAAAGAAAAGCTGATAAATTTCTATCTTCATTCCATTCTGCTTGGCATTACACTATTTTTAGGCAATGGAACACCCACTTTACAAGGCATTTTCTGGGCAGTTAAGTTAGTGTCCSGATTTTCAAAGTGCCTCCAAGCTGCCCCAAGCAGCAGCAAGTTTTTCTGACAGCCCTAAAGCAATGTGGTACACCAAGGGACAGTTTTAATAATTCCTTTTAATTGATATATGGTTATGTGAGTTCCTATGTCCTCTAAGATAAGCATGCCATGCCTCTTCTGCATTTCTGACCTATATCTGTCACTATCTTAATAATAAATTCCATTTCAGTGGTTGCTTCTGAGCAAAAGGTGCATGTAAAGAAAATCCTGTATCCCAAATTAACTGGTTTTCACATTTTAATCATATGTGTATTTTAATAACCACTTTTCCAAACTTAGATTTCTTTCAAACTGGAAGAGTTCTACAAGGTTTGGATGAAGGTCTTTAGGACTAAGTGTAAAATCCAGGCAAATATCTGTGTGATCTTTATTCTGATTTTCCAAATTAATGGCTAATATTGCTCATGCTATAAACAGGAAATGCATGAATAGTCTTGGTGTTTCAGAGTCAAAATCAGGTTATACTTCAGAGTATGTGAGTTTCAGTTCCTTCTCTCTGGTACTTTAAAGCAGAATGAATCCCAGGTYTTGACCTGTCCTCGATTAACTGGATTGCAGTAGCGGTTATAAAAGCGGTCTATCATGYGGATGGATGATAGCTTCCAGCTTACACAGATGGAAGACCACAGCTTCAGAATTGTAAAGCAATCTTCAAGACTATTTTATCTCAGAACATTTAAGTATAGTTTTTAAAATGTCTTTCTGATATTAYGAATGAATGAACAAGTGAGAGAAACTTGCTTTTCAGTAAATAGCAAAGGCACCACATGCCTGTTCTGACAACATGAAGCAAAGCACAGACCACTTTTCTTGACCACCATGCACTTCAATCATTGATTCATGCTGTTGTCTGGGCAGCATGCCACATGCCAGATACATTCTAGATATGGTACATGGAGGAAATTTTCTGGAAATAGAGTGTCATGTCACTCTTCTTCACTAAAATGTGACAAGATCTGGAGTTCAGCTTTGGAGGGTTTTTCTTCTGAAATAAAAAGTTATTCCCTCAGCCCCTTTTTCATATGAACTTTTTGGAAAAAAAAGAAAAGTATTTCATAGACATTATAAATACAACTGTAACTGGAATACAAAGAGTTAATAGCACTGGATATTGGGGTATGTGGAAAACTTTTGCAGTGCCAGCTAGTTGTTTGTTTTCTTTTTTAATTGACATCATGAAACTAGTTGAAATGTTGTCTGCATTCAGCTGGGAGACAAGAGAAATCCTCTTTTCCTCCAGCCTTCCCACAAAGACACAAATACTCAATAGTAGCAGTAAATAATTCAATTAAGTACAGTGCAATGTAGTGTAGTTGCATTAAAAATTATGAGAACTCATTCAAAGTGGAAGTAAAGGMGTTAATTTAGAGCAGACAAGAGAGGAGACATCTTTCTATTTTTACCTGCTGGTTGTAAGATAATACACGCCTGTATTCCAAAAGGAGCAGGAGACAAGCAGGGGTATTTTGTTTCTTTCTGAGTAGGAGATATAGGAAAAAATGAAAGTAATAGCTTAATCTTAAAATTTGTTTGCTAAAGACTTGAAAACCAAGAAGTGAAAGTTCAATTTCTTGTTTTCTTTCTGAACATTGCTATGGTTCAGCCAGAGCTGAGGAGAGCTTAATCTCTGAGAAACCAGATAATGCTCTTAGCTAAATAGCCACTCAGAAGGTGTGGGGAAATAAACAGGAAGCATTTTTTTCCCTTTCTATTTTATGGTCACACAGAGTAATTCTTAGTTTCTGGATTTCCATGTTCCTCCCATTTCCTGAAGTGCTCAACATGATTTTTTTTTCAATTATTTGTCTTCTAGACAATTTTAGACTAACAACGTGCAAGACTGAAAGAAGTGTAGCCACCGCAAAGGCAGAGGAAGTCTCAGAGCCACTGTGCTCGTGTGTCTTTCATCGCTGTTCCTGCTGGCACAGTGATTGCCAGCAGGCACACCTGGAGAGACAAAACCCTCACTTAGGTAGTGGGTTAAAAGCAGAGGGAGAGGTTAGGAATGGATGTGTTCTTGATCTGATTGTGCTGTGCTGTATTGCAGTCAGAAGGCTGGAAAGCAAGAGGAGTTCAGGTATTTGGAGCTTGAGGCCAGGATGGCTTCAGGTTTCTGATTTTTTCCTGGTCTGGGGGTGTGTGTTGCTGTGCRTGCTGCTCTGACTCCTAATGAGGAACTCTGGATCCTCACTCTGGAAGAGAATGAAAAGTAAAACTGCGATATTTGTATTTTTGAAGAAATTCTTTTAACTTTGAATATCTTTTGTTGCATYTCACTGTGGTGGTGGAAATTTGGACCCAAGTCATGTAAGCCTTTAAATGTTTCAAACTTGAATCTTATGGTTATACAAGTTTTTAAGAGCATAAAATTCTTGGCTTACGTGTTCTTTCTGCCTCTCCAATGCTAGGAGAAGCTACCTGRGCAGTGGGCTGAGATTTTTTGGGATGTGCGATAGGAAGCTTGCTCWGCTCTTTCCTCTGCGAGTCAGAGGCAGAGGGGTGTTGCGCAGACTGTTAGGTGTGCAGCWTGGCAGGCAACAGCCAAATGCAGCTGTAAAAGATTTATTAGAAGGAGGTCAGGGTTTATCAGAATAAGGGAAATGAGTGGTACAAAGAAGCATGTTGGTTACTGAGCAAGGATTTGTGGAGGGTTGTTCCAAACTCGTGCTCTACTAACCTCTGGACACTGATGCCTCACTTTAGTGAGTACCTCCCATCGAGGGGATGAATTGCAAAAAAACTATAAATAAATATGGGCTACTGCATGTGTTGATTTAAAGGTCTGTAACGTTTTCCAAGGAAGGGTTGAAAATATGCTTTCCTAGAAGATGTGAAAGGTCATGGTGCCTTTATCTTCAACGAGGAGCCTGTGACCCACAAGAATGTATGACAGACTCATATCTCCAGAGTTTCAATTTTGCTGAGGAAAAGAAATTMTTCTAGCCTTCCTTGACTTTGTTAGTGACTTGATACAGATTATTTAGGAGTGTGAATTTTTTTTTCCCCACTTCTGTGTGAGCTTTGATAAATTGTGAATTTGAAGGCTTTTTGGTAACATTGAATGTTCAATGACTCTTGGCTGAAGGATGGGAAAGGAAAGGGAGCAGGAAGCAGCACAGGGAGTGTTGATTAAGCGAAATAAGATTCTTCTGCCTCAACTTCACACTTTTGGTATAGCTAGGAGTTGATGAAGAGGRTGGTTTAGATGTGTGCTTAATTTGGGAAGAAATACATGTTTTTTATATTTTTTTGGCAAGGAGTGTTATTTAAAACTTTTTTAAATTGGTAATCCTTAATGAGAGGTGTGCTGTAGGTGTATTGCTCATTTCTCAAAGGGCTAGAAATCTTCTTTGGTAAAACTAAAGACACAAGACTTGGTGCTTGTATTAGCCTTGGGGTATTCAAGCACACAGCTTTTACCTTCTGCCTCCTTTGTGCACAGTTTGAAAAATGTTGCTCTAAGCTGTGAGGGTAAAAGGAAAATAAGTCGAGGGGAGGAGAGGGGGAAATGAGGACAAAAGACTATCTTGGGCTTGAGAAGCCAACGTATTAAGATCCAAGTTGTTCTAGTCAAGTTCTCTTGGTAGCTCTCCTTCCAAAATGCAGAAGATGATAAAGGAGGAAATATCAACAATATCACATAAAATATTATCAGGCTATAATTCATTTCAGTAAAGAAAGTATTTTTGTATTTCTTCCAGTGTCTTCTGATACACAATTCTGTAAGTGAAACAAGCATGAAGTTACTTCCTGGGAGAACTGCAATAGAAGAAAATATTTTTGATTAATCAGTTATACTTTATTTTAACAGTAGAAAAAAGAACCAAACCCAGCTACAATCAGTCTGTAGTAGTTACAAACCCTCCYATTAGTTCTTCTATCTGGGAGAACGTGTCTAAAGAGAAAGGAYGTGGGTCAAGAATTAATGCAGTTGGTGGTGATCTGTATCAAATTCAAAATCTGCCTCACTGACTTTACTGAGTCTGTGCTAACTTAGTTATTGTGCCTAAACTGATTAAAAATGTAGAATGAGAAGATTAGGAATCTGGAAAAGAATAAACCATGTTGGAAGTAGGAAAAACAAACCAGTGTTTCACTTGAATCATGTGCARTATTTCTCTGAGTATTAGTAATTTCTTTAATTCAGACGGTGCTTTTCTGTTAATCCTTCTAATGCCCATCCTGATGTGGGTCTAGTTCAGTGTATCTTAAGTTGGCTTGAAATGCTCTTTGATTTTTATTTTTTTCCCCCATCAAATAACAAAATAAACACCTGAAACAGAAATACCCTGTAACTTGGGCCTTAAAGCAGAGTTCTCTATTGTAGTGACAGAGGAATTCAAGTAGTGTCCTGGGATAATTGTCAGATTGGGGAGATTTCCAGTGAAATGGAGGGAGAGTACAGGAGTTGCAGAGATAATGTTGTGACTGAAGTGAGTGGATCTGGGGGACTAAAAGAATTTTGTGTCATATTCTTCTTAGAAAAACTTTTTCGTGTTTCAGAAGCTCAGTTGAGAGTGAAGTTGGTAATGGTTATGAAAGCTGTGACTGTGTTTTGTGCTTGATTTGGAGAGGGCTTCAGGAGGACATGAGAGCTAAATCACTGGTTGTGCATAAGTGTAGTCTTGAGACTTGGAGAGCCTTCCTAGCAATTCAAGGTGAGAAATTYAGTACCAGTTTGCTAATTTGAGTGGTGGGCAAGTGGATTGGAATCATGTGAATTATATAGTAAAGGTCTTGATTTGGGAGTTTGGCTTTGTTGGTGTTTTTTGTTGCTTGGTTGGGGGTTTTGTGTGTGTGTGATRACATGTTTTCTGCGGTTTTTTTCATGTTTCTATATAGATTTTCAGATTCCCTATAAATGGAAAGCAAAAATACCACTTAGAATACCATATAAACAGGAATTACTTTTATTTAGAACTTTGCCATAATGGGGCTTCTGGAACAAAACAAACCACTGTAATGGAAATCTATCCCTTTTGATTTGGTAATAGCTTCACAGCTGGAGAAGGACATCAGAAAAGGGAAAGCACTCTGTGCAATACTTTCCTTGGAGCTAAACAGACGGAAAAGTCGTTTGACTGAATATGTGAACCTCCAAGACTGTGAATGAGACTTGATAGCTTCAACATGTGGATTATAGAAGGAAAAGTATGAACAACTGTATTTTGAAATAAGAAACTTGGTCTTCTGGCTTTGTTAGTGTTGAAGAATAACTTAGCAAGAAAAATGCTGAAAAATCTTTCTCTCAAACTAATGTTAAGGAATTTTCAAAATATTAAATTTTTCTTTTTAAGTAAGGACTATTYCTCATGAGCAAAAGGATAATTCATTTATCAGTTACATGATTTGTTATGAGCTTTAAACATAAAATTACTTAACTGAAGAAGCATGTCTCTTTACTTGACTCAGAGGGATAGTAAAAGTAAAATCAGGAGGTTTTGTTGATATTTTCTTTTTTTTAAACAATCTGCCAAAKTAAGTGTGGCTTGAGTTACTTTAGAATTTGTCACGTTTTCTTTTATTATGGCTATAAGAAAACAAAGACTCCTGCAATCCTGTGAGCCTTCTTTAATGAATGTTCATCTCCCTCTCATGTTGTTAGAATGAGGTAAGTGCATGTTAAATTGACTTCCCTAATAGAATGTAATCTTGAAAAAGTGTTATATAGAGGTTAAGGAAACAATCAAACAACAAACAAAAAAAACCAACAAAAACTCACCAGCCGTCATTATTAAACTTAACACACTCAGCGAGTTCATGTTTGTTGATGGGGTGGGGGTTTTTTGCTTGCTTTTTAAAAAAAAAACCCAACAACTGATATTGGTATTTTAATACCTAGATCCTGATTCTGCAGTATGAGGATAAATATTTAGGCAAATGAAATGGGATGCCCAGGGTGGTGGTGGAGCCACCAACCCTGGAGATGTCCAAGAAATGACTGGACATGGCACTTAGTGTTCTGGTCTAGTTGACAAGGTGGAGATCAGTTAAAGGTTGGACTCCATGATATTTCAGATGTTCTCCAACCTTAACGATTCTGTGTTTCTGTAAAATTCCTCTTTAAGTATCTTGTTTGCTTGGGCATAGGTCATAAAATTGATTTCTGTTAAATTTTCACAGCAATAATATAGTCAATTTTTTATTCTTTATTCCTGTATGGTGAGTGGATGTCTTTTTATGACAAGACATGAAAAGATTAAAATGGTGAATTACCTCATTATTGTCTTACTCTTTGGGTTGTTTGTTTTTTTTTATATAAGCAAGTGTCCCTTTTGCTATTTTATAACTATCTCTAGAAGGTCTTCTAAATGAGATGCTTTGAGAGAGACTTTCTAGATGAAATTGTTTGGTTGCTTTGCAAACTTATGAAGACAAACATAGCCTTCAAAGAAATGCAGGACTAAGCTAGATCCTGGTTCTCTTGTAGGACTGGTAGCAGGGGAAAGTAACTGGCAGAGGCTTGTTCCCTTATAAAGGCTCTTAGAAGTGGTACTAATTGTTAATATACATCACTCTTATGAACATTACTCTCTGGAACCTTAACATGGGCTCGTAAAAAGCAGTTTTTCTGTCTTGTGTCAAATATAGTACCTTCAGAGCAGAATTTGTGTAACTTTTGGACTACCAGAAAATGAAAATAGGAGTTCAGTAACTCTGCCTTGCAAATATTTCAAACTGTGATCAGGTCTGAAAAGCTTTTAAGGAAAGCGCATTTCCGTGTTTCGCTCTAGAAGTATTCTGTCAAACGCACTTTGAACAACCACTCACAAATCATTTTCCTGCTTGCTTGCACTTTTCCACTCTTCCTGTGGGTTTTTTTGGTTTAGTTTTTGGTTTTTGGTTTGTTTTTGTTTTTGTTTTTTTTTATCAACAGTCCACTGGAGTGAAGTGGACTAAATTTGGGTCAACTGTTCTGCTTGAGTTATTCCAGTGACTTTTCATCTTTTTTCTGTGTTGGGCCTTAATATAATTTCTTCTGGGTTTTTAGTTTGTTTTCCTTGCTACTTTTAGCCTTTTTAGCAAAAATCTGTTCCCCAACTCCTTCTCTTCCTCACAGTCCTTTTTTATTAAAGGAAAAAAAAAATGTCCTTGCTTGCTGCCTTCTCTAGGTTTTATAGTGATTTGTATAATTACCCTCTGCTATTGAAGTTTATTCTGCACATGACTTTTTTTTTTTTTTTAATCTTGTATAATTTTACATTTTTGGGGTTTTTTTATTCATTTAATTTAGTAGATCTAAAGAAACTTTGCTCAGGGTAGTTAACATCTAATCAAATTGTACATACACATGAACACRCAAATATAAACACTTTTTCCCTCTCCCTTCCCTGCTGGATGCAGTTCAAGGCACTTTAAAAATAACTATCATAGTAACAAATATGTGGTTAGAAACAATTGTTGATTTTAATTTACTCCCTCACCTTAAAGTAGGTTTAGGAATAGTTTTTTTGAAACATAGATCTCGTGGATATTTTACATTTTTTCCTGTAATGGTGCATATTCAGAAAATTATTCTTATACTCCATTTGTGAGCTATATTAATATAATTAGTATAAATTTATATCCTTATTAAACTGTAATAGATTAATTATATTTACAGTAAACAGGAGGCTATATCTAAATGCATGTTGAGTCTAAAAAGGCTAGATAAAATGTCGCTTCCCTTTCAAACTTCTTTTCATTTTTGTTAAAGGGCAAAATAAGGGCAAATGCCAATTTGCTTTCTTCTGTCAGATCAGCTTCTGCTGCTTTGTATTCATCATAGAGYTCAAGCATAAATAAAAGCATGGGCAAGTGAGCTGGATTCTCTCTTGTTGTTCATACCTGAAGTCCCAGCTCCAGGTTTGAGCCCTTTCCAAGATTTCCTGAGTTTAGTGGATGAATCTTTGACCTGTAATAATGTCTATGGCTCTTCAGCTGATGCCCACTCGTTTGCTGGATTACAGGTTCAGCAAAGTCTCAATTCATATTAGCTTGCTCTGAAGTCTCTCAGATAATATTTCCCTTCACAGAATGGGTAGCTCAAGTTCAGAAGCTATGTTGGGAGAAGCAGTGAAATGTTTAAGYGTCTGCTCTAGCTTTTTTGGCAGTTGAGTGTAAAAATGGCAAGAAAAGGCATTCTTAAGAGATTTATAGTATTTTCTAGTTTTCTTTCACTAAGCAAAATTTAAACATTGTCTTCTCCAGAATGCAACACACATTTTCAGTCCTGGAAAAAATAGTGAAATGGACAAAGAAAAAAGAGAGAGAGAGGGGAGGAGGGGTGTTTATCTCACTCTTTAGAGGGAGGGAAAGTATGTTTGCAGACTTATTCTGATAGTGTTTTGTGTAGCTTTTTTAGTCTCCAAGGAAACAGAGAAATGACCAATTTCTGATTTTACCACAGCTAAATTAATTTTTCTATATTACTATTTTCAAGTAGAGACAAGAATGGCCCAAGATGATGTTTCTTTTGATAGGGTCTTTAAAAGGTCTTTCTTGCCATGTATATGTCAACTCCAGTAAACCAAAATCTTAAATTGGAGTCTAAATCTTCTTTTCTGGTCTGCAATAGCTCTTTCCCTGGGTTTACGACAGCTGTGTCCATGGATTGATTAGAGCATTATGCTATGAGATGTATTTGCTCATGTTGTTCTATTCCTGGCRAGCATTAAATGACAATAATATTAAATTTCAATTTATGGTATTCTTTTGTAAGCATGATGTGCCATTTGTGCACAATAGATTTCACCCTCTGAAAAAACTTGCCCAGAATGTTAATCTTCCTAAATTCATCACCTGAAAGGTTGGTCTGTTGCTTGTAACAGTTATGCTTTCACCAAAATTAATATTTAATTATTAAATGTGAATGTCTTCATTATGCTTCTGAGTTTCTTTAGACCATCCTAGGATGTTTGCTACAAGTGATTTCCTTATCTGGAAATGGCACTTCTCATTCATCTGATGATACATTAATATGTTTTCTTTCTGTTGTGAATCTGTTTTGTACTTGTCTGAATTGTAAAYCTTTCCAAACAAAAGCACTGTGACTTTAATAAGCACTCATGAGAAACTGTACTTAGAGCTTTTTCAGATCTTCACAAGCTGGTATGTCCATTGCATTGCTCTTTTCCTCCCCACCTTTTAATTAAATCAAWGGGAATGATAACCTTTTGGCAGATTGTTTTTCTCACAAATATTAATGTCTGTTGTTCTGATTTAACTGTTTCTCCTTTCTATTTTCTTCTTTGTACTGATTGTCTTTAACCTTCAGCTCTAGACACAGTCGGCTTTGTGCTATTAATTAATAGAAGTCTGCTGCTAAYATAAAACATATCCATGAATTTAGAAGTATTCTAAACAATTAAAGTCTAAATGCACTGCTATCAATTTAACTTTACAGAAGGACTAGCATAAAAGAGCCTGCCTCTAAGAAAGGATATCAAGAGATCATTTCTGCCAGAGGAGGAATGAATTACAAGGATAATCTTGATAGTCAAGGCCAGGAATGTAAATGTGCATTGTATTCGCCAGTATTTTTTAAATGACAGCAAGGTCATTTCTGATTTACCTGGAATACTTTACTAACAGTTTGTGTGTATATGTATGTGCAATATGCATGAGATCTCACTTCCCTGGTTGTAGAAAACAGGTTATAATGTGAGGATAGGAATACATAGAATTTGTCTTATGGAGTCGAGTGGTTGCTCTGAAAGATGATTGCCATTAGAAACTGCAATTGTGGCCTTTATTATTCTGCAATTTTTCATTGTATGTAGAAGCAGAATATAAGTTTCTTTTCCTCCTAGGTGYTGAGTTTAATCAAATCTGACATTGCAGAATTACGTTGTGCCTTCCACACTCAATTTTTCAGTGTTTTTGTAGTGTTTATGCATCTGTCTGTAGTTTCAAACTAATCCTGCTCATTGGTTCTTTACATGGTCTTTTGACTCTGCAAAGACTTGATATTTCTTGTTTGTTCAAAGGAATTGCTGGCTCTGCCCAATGTGCTATTTTGAATCTCACAGTAGGCTAATTCTCTACCAAAACATTGTAAGCCTGCATATTTGGCTCCTCCAGCTGTCTAAATGCTACTTTTCATCAAGTCCATGAAAAAAATGTCCGTACTGTAGGAACCAGGATGTCGCTGAGGTCTGCACATAATTTTCTCACCACATGGTGATATGAGTGTCCTCTGAGAGCTTGGTGCTCCAGTGTGGCATTTTTGACCTTGTTTTGACATGAAATAGATGACCATCTTTGCTGTTGACTCTTGCCTCTGCCTTTGTGGCACATGAGTCAAATGCTCATTGTCGTTGCAGCTATGAGGAGATGTTGGTGGAATTAACCATTTTAGGTTCCAGCCTCTTGAATGGAAGCTACCAGCTCATTAGAGACTTCAGAAAGGGTTGGATTCATGGARGATTCATGTCTTTCTGCAAAGATGACTTCTCTTTTTTACAATGTATCTAATCTTAAATGGCTTTTCAAGGCTGTCAAAGTAGAGTTAATTAAACTGTAGTACAGTAATAAAGCATTTTCAATGTGGTTCATATTCAGAGTACATTTTTACTTTGTTTAGTGTCTCCATGACTAATATTGCCTTACTAAAAGTCATTGCAACTAATGCATTTATCTTTGCTGTGTTCTGCTCTTTGGTCCAAAGTCAGCATCTCATCCTTACTGTGTTATCATTTGTTGGTTTTATTGGCCAAATATGACTTAGCTCAGTGTTAAAAGTTATCTTGGCATAATCTTTGTAGCTTGATTGCTGTTCTCACCAGGCTGATGAAACCAGTGCTAAAAGCCACTGAGCCTTCAACAGTTGCTGAGTAGAAGTTCAGGTTGTTGCATCTGGCTCCGTAACAGTCTTGTATCAACCTTTGCTTTGTAGACACACCATTGCTCCCTTAAAAACACGATTGTATAGTATTTCTTAGTGATATGAGCGTCTTAAAAGCAGCACACCAGATACTTGATTTGTATACATGAGAGCTTAATCATTCAACTAGTTACTTTTGCTTATTCTCACAATAAAAGTTTCTTTCCTATAAGTACTTACAAATGTACAGCATTAGCATAAGTAGTGCAAGAACTTGTAATGCAGGTTAGGAGGCTTTTCTGAGTGCAAYGTGATTTGTATTGGGTACAGAAACTTTTCCTACAAAAGGAAAAATACAGAGAAGCCTTTTTTTGTGGGGAAAAAACAACCCTTTTAGCAATTGAATCTATCTGCTTTTAATAAGTTTTGCAGACACTATTGGAACTATTTTGCTACTTATTAACTAATAAATCACATATAAATTGTCATGTTATCACCCACTAATTGTTTATGGTCTATAGATACCACTTCAGTTTATCAAGGCTATGAAAGCTGTAACGCAAGACTCAGAAAATCAGTGAATGCGCATCTAATTAAAACTAGACACCTTTCAATCCTTCTTAATTTTAAATAGGAAAAGATTACAGAAAGAAGGGGATTAGAGAGAGGGAGAACATCTTTCACTCTCCATGTCACACAAAAAGGAAGAACACTTAACAACTTGAATTTCACAGGGATAAATGGTAATGAACTTGCTTATCTATGAAATGTTCCCACCTAGTGTTAACTCAAAATGCCTCTCAAAATGAATGGAAGTTGACTATAAAGGACCTTAATTCCTGAGAAAAGGAAAGGCATAATGCCAAAAAGGGCATCAACTTTCTCTTCATTTCCAATGACAAAGGCGGTGCAGAGATATGATAGAGACTATAATCCAGGAGGGTAAACAAAGCCCTTGCTCAATATTAATTAAAAGGCTACGGAATGCAAGGCGTCTTAGACACTTACAAAAGGAACTTTAATTGGATTAACTACTGAACAAATTTCAAGTTTAGATTCTTTGTTTTTAAGAGGAAAAATAGGGATATGAAAGGTTCACTTGCAATGAGAGAGTTACAAGGTAAAATGATGTTAAAAATGTAATCATATCTTGCCTGTATTTAGTATCTTTGGATAAAAGCAGCTTTTATGTGGTCTTGGCTGACCAGTTAAACCATACTTAGCTATGGTTTGCACTGAATTGTTTGGGAGTGTGTGCAAGGGGATTTGATTTTTTTTTTTTTTTTTACAAAAATCTCTTAAAAGTGATAAAATCCCAAACCAAAATTAGTCCTTTGTGGTTACCAAAATGACACTGAAACAATGTGTATCCTGTAGGATCTGTTTTTCTCTGTCTTTTTCCAGGATGGATTTAGCTAAATCTGGGRAAATCTCTACTGTCAAGTGAAATAGATTAATCTTTATTATGAATTTGTAATCGTATCTGAGAAACAAAAAAATCTTTATTTAATGGGATTAAAATTCTGTTATTTACATTAGGATTTACGATTTATTTGCATCACAGAAAATCTCTTCTTCATAAATATTTTTTATAACTTTAAAGAAGTTGCTAACTCAGAATTCAAGTGTGATGAACAGTAACTGCTACATTTATTTTTTGCATAACCAAAAGCAATAATTTGCATATTTTTTGCATAGCCAAAAGCTTTTCTGTTCTTATCATTGTAGTGCCATAACTCTCTCTTTCATTCTACCCTTTATGCCACCACTTTCCATCTTTAAGCTACTTGTGTTTCTGCAAAAATAACATCTCTGTATTACTGTTATTTCTAATACCTTTCCCCTCTAATTACATTAAAATAAAAAGGAACTGTAGTAACTGGAAATATTGGGAGGGGGGAAGTTTTAAGCTGACCTGCTGAAAGAAAATGCTGTAGCAACTCTGCCACACTGTAACAGTATGGGGTTTTCATTATTTTGTTCTGTCATGCATCTCAAGTAATAAAGATCATTTTGGGTGCAATAAACAATCTCTCATGCCACCAGAGCTGTGGTTTAGTGTATGTAAGAGCTATAAAGATACCCTCTGCTGGAAAGGAAATGTTGTACGAGGGATATTTCTGTTAACGTTTCTTTTTTCTGCATTTACTTTGTTTCATAAATGAATATTGCTTCTTTATGCTGGTAGTTTTTTTTTTTTTGCTACTGTGGATAGTAGATTGTGCATTATATTTCTGTACAAGTTCTGACATGCTTTCTGTCTTTTATTGATACATATATATTTACGAAAGTAGTGAGACAAAGAATGCGATATGGTGAGTTCTTTGGGGAAACAGGTGATGAGGTGATCAGTCTGACATTGACAGCTGCTGAGTTTTCAGTCACATCTTTGCCTTTTTATGTCTTTGCTGAATGTCTACAGGACTGATTAGACACCTTCATTTGTGGAGGGAAGGATGACAGTGTTTTAAAAGGGGTTTATAATGTTTTTCTTTCTGCATCTGAGACACCTGCTTTATGTGAGGGATGGAAGTACAGTTTTGGCCAGGTGCCAAAGGAGCTGTTGGAAAGACTCTGAATAAAGTACTAAAGTCAAGGTGATGCCTGAAATTATATAGGTGACGGTGTGTGCTATCTAGTAAAAAGTGAGTATTCAATCTTCTAATTTAGAGGAAAGATGCTTCTGAGAGCAGGGAGGAAGTGATACACTTGGGTTGTAGCTGAGTCTTTTCCTCAAATTGGAGGGAACAATATGCTCCCATACATGGTGGCGTGGTGAGGAGGAAGGTCTCTGCAAGTGGCAAGAGATCTGTCTCCCTCTGGCTAGCATTTGTGAAGGTCTGGTGTCAAAGGAAACACTATTTTCTTGCTCATGCCTGGATTTCTGTTGTAAAGTACAATGTCAGTGTTGGATCAAACTAAAAAGGAATTACTTGGTTAATTTAACACCCAAAACTATACCTGCTACATATGATTTTTCAGTATGATGTTGTTGTCCCTTCCTTTAATCATATACTGTGCTCCTTATTCTCTTTATTCTATTCTGGGACTGGTCAAAGATCTTTCAAAAAGTCTCTGACAAAGCCAAGCCATGAGCAAGGCATACAGCAGCATAGTTAATAACCTGGCTATTAGGGTTGCCATATGTGATCTCTGGGTTCCAAATTGCTTGTACAAAGAAATCCAAGGAAACCAGAAACAAGTATACTACTTTCTGCAGAATGACTTGAACCTCAATTTCTCCCAACTTAGTTGAGTTTCTTTGTGCAGGGTGACAGCAAGACAGCAGCACTCATAGCTTCCTTTAGTTGCCAAAAATGTCATCTTGGACCTAAACCACCCATCAGTTGACATAACTGATGGCTGACTGTGGAATATTTTTAATTTTAAAACGTCCAGTTTGAAGACTGAGAATGTTTGATTAAAAAAGCATTTTGAGCCAGATGGAGATATCAATTGCCTAATTATTCTTGGAAATGAAACTGTGTGAATATAAGCTGAAATCATTAGCATTAAAGGTTACATTTGTAGAGTACTGTCATAAGGTTTCTGTATCACTTGCCTGTCACTTAAACTATGTGCAATAGATCTTCAGTGGGACTCGCATAAAGTGCTATTTGCCATATGTTATTTCTCTGTGGGTGGGATGAAATAAACCTTTATTTATTACATATGAACACTTGATGTTAAAACTAACCTGATCCCTTGGGGAACTGGGAAACCATTCGTCAGTTCAGAGGAGCAGATACGCAAACTCCAAACCTGGATCCTGCGGATGAACTTCTGAAAAGATTAAGCCAATCTATGAAGGATGTGGTGTTTCAGAAYCATCTTATGTACTTGAGATGCTTCAGAAATCAGGAGACACTTGGCAAAAAAACCTGCCTGATGGTCAGATTTCACATTAGCCTGAGAGGCTCCATGGGCTTGGCCAGCATAGTTGAGTGCTGGCAGGCATCATTGAGAGCCACCTCCTTCCTCTTGCTAAGGCCTACTTAAAATGTTTTTTCTTGTAACCATAAAATTACAATTTTGTAAGACAACAGGAATTTGTATGCCTGAATACTCTTATTACTCCTCCTCTCTATATACTAAACAACAGCAGGACAGAKCACAAGGTGAAACATGAATGTTTTCAGACAAGGTTATACTAGTAGTGTTGATGAAGGCTGCTCCTGGAAAGCAGCATTCTACAAGCTTTTGCTATTTATTGGGATGAATTCACCTGACAGTAATGCACATTTTATTCTACTTGAGTACTTTTTTCCATAGGTTTTCCACTCTGAATTCTCAGTAGTTTTTTTTGTTTGCTTGCTTTAGCCTTTTATGTCAAAGCACTTCCTCATTTATTATCCAGGGAAATATTAAAAATAGCACAGTTCTGGCTAGCAGATGCAACCATACATTATTGAATTCATAATGTGGGCTTAAAATATAGCCTGGGAGAAGGAATTAATCTCAGTCAGACTATTCTTACTTACAGATATGATATTAATGATTATTTTGTCTGCAATGTCTCTTACATGATAAATGTTATTGGTGATGAATTAATTTATTATCATTGTAAATTAAAGAATTAAAGTACACTTGTAATGGATATTTGCAGGTGTGCCCATTGGAAGAATATTRCAATGTTCCTTTTATAATTTTAATGCCTTTTAATATTAATTCTTCTCAGTGGTAAGGTCCTATATGGTACTTCTATAGAAGATTAGAAACAGAAAATGTTAAACTTTTTTTTGTGGCAGTTATTTTGTGTGGAAGACAAATAACAATGCTCTGCATGGAATCAGAGTTGAAGGGTGATTTAGTGGTAGAGGGACTGGTAACTTACTTTCATTTTGGAAAAAAAAAATACCAGGTTAAAAGGAGTGTTTACTTATTCTAATCATTTTGCTTCCCTTTTAAACTAAAGTGTTGGGAATAAGGTTAGTTCCCCATTAAAAAAAAAAAGACAAAACCTTATTTTTCTTGAAGCAAAGACTATAATAAATAAAAGCAATTTCTCTGCAGAAAATGAGCTGAAAAGTGGTGATGTTGGATACTTGACTTTATAAATCTGATGCCGCCCCAAGGGATACACTAAAGGAAGCATAGGACTACGTCCTTTAGAGAACTTTGAAATACTTTTCTTTTTAGTGATCAGAATATTTTTAAAATAGAGGAAAGACTGCAATAAAAGCTTTTTACTGTGTAAAATTACTAGTGATAGTGATTAGAGGCAATCCTTACCTGTGGATGGAGATCATCAGCATGTGCTCTACCACTAAAAGGAAATGAAGTAACATATTTTCTGCAAAGATTTTGAGAAGTCTTATGGCAGATCTTCGGGTGTGTGCCCTAAGAATGTTCTGGTGTTCTGATGGCAGATCTGGCATGGAAAATGGAGGTCTGCAAAAAAAGTTGTAACATGTAAAGATGAACAAGTGTTGATAATGTAGTCATACCCTTAAGCAAAGCAACTGCAAAAAAAGGAATGTTGTCTCCTCTTATGATCATTCAGAATATCCAGGGGGATGAGGAGGTGGGATTACTGGGATTAAGACTATTGGAAAATTATTTACATGCCATGTGCATCAAGCAGAGTCTCTCTTCAACTAAATTTCTCATGTTAAGTAGCACAGTAATATCAGAGAAAACTCAAGGATAGATAAGGTGATGCCAGATACAACTATTTACTTTAATGAAGAATGTGAAGCAAGATAGTTGCATTAATGTCAAGTGTTTTGTTGCACTATCAGTGCAAAAGTGAAAGCATATGAAATACAGAAATGCATTTTCTGCAGAAATGAAGAAAAAGGTAGAAATCATTTATTTGCAAAATTGCAATTGTGTAARGGTTAAAGCAGTATGCTAGTGAGCATCTTAAAAGTGAAATGGGCAGCATGGGTAGCTGCTTCTCTGTTGAGCAGTCTTTGGAAGAACTATATTCTTGGAGAGGCTTGAGACCCTCTGGTAATATAGGAAATCAATTTCTTCAAATCAAGTTCTAAATAACTTTTGAAGGTTGGGGAAGTTTTGAGGAAAATTAATTGTTTGCTTAACATAGGAAACTTTTTTCCAGATAAATGTAGTTACCATATTCAAACAAATATTGTTATACATGGAAGAAACATACAATTATTTGGGTGTTTTTTTCGTAAAAAAAAAAAAATAGGTGGACCACAAACTTCAGCTCAAAAAATGATGTGTGATGGAGAAGATGCAGTAAAAAACTGCTGGAAGCCAGTGAGAAAGCAGTTGCAGCAAATACAATGACATCCAGTTGGCAAGAAGCAAGCTAGAGAGAGATAATTAYGTGTCTTTTGGAGGGCTGTCTATTTAAACTGCAGCCTGCAGTTTACAACGAAAAAAAAGAGGGGGTGGAAGGCAGAAAGTTGATGCTGATCAAGACCAAAAACACTGCAAAGCGGCTTACCAAAATGGTGCAGTACAAGTTCTTGGATGTAAAGAAGAACAGGGCAGGCACAGTGATAAGAAAAGGCTTTCTATGGTGCCAGGGTATTGGGAGAAAGGTCATGAGGGACTTTGGAATGAGGCCAACAGAGTTTTTGTGATTCATATCCTTCAATCCTTGATTTATTATTTGCTTATTGAAACAGCTAATTCACCTCTGAGAAAGAGGCAATGAAATCAAATAACACCCCAAACTGAAAATGGGACAAGACAGCGTCAGTTATTTGTCCAAGGTTCTGGGAGGTTTAAGTGACAAACCTTGGATTAGTAGGTTCAGTACTTCATGCTGAAGTTAATCTGCATGTTTCTTCTTCCCATCAAGACCACAACTCTGTAATAAAAATACATAAAAACTTTGCTCTTTGCTGGATTTGGTTTGGTTTTTTTTTACCTTTTAATATTTCTGATTTGTTGAGATAAAGATGACAAAGGACCATGCATCATTCTCCAATTTTTGCTCTTTGGTAAAATAGAGTCAAATTAGATTGAACATGTTTCAAGAAAGCTGATCCATTAAGGAAATGGGACAGACTTTCTTGTAAGGTTTGGCTTATGTTGGTCTCTGGTAAGGAAAGCTTTTCACAGCAGCAGGAGAACACTAAAAATCTACGGCCCGCAAAGGTTGTTGTCTTGCCCTGTGATCCCACCAGGTCTCATGACACTGCTTTTGTTAGAGCTGTAACAGGCTTTAGACAGTTGTATATCAGAAAATGTGTCTTCTTAGCATGTACTGAGGAAATGGCTCGCTGTTTAATCAGTACTCAAGAACCTGAAGTGTCATTGAACCACTGTAGGTAACATCTTCTGAATATGGCACAGACTTGAGGCTCACATCATCTTAGGGCCTCAGGCAGTCCCAGCAGTGCTCTTGTGCAGCTATTGCTTTTAATTAGAACTGACAGAATCCTTTGTCAAAGCCAAATTTTTGTGGAGAATGTAACTATCCATTTCCATCTGGAAGGTTTGGGCCAGGTCCTTGCCTTGAGCTGTGGGAACCCCATGCAGCTTGATTAGTGTAATAGGTAAACGAACAGCATAGTCTTGGTGGAAGCTCTCTAATCGGTCCAGCTCCTTTTTCCTAATTAGATGACCTATAAAACTTGTGAATCCCAGAGACAGTGAAGGTCTGATGACTCCTGGTAGTCACAGCATGAAAAATGATGGAGCTTTGTGTTGACTGGGCTTGATGGGGTGGCTGGAACTCTCAACATCTACCTGGGAAGCAAGGACAAGCAACCAGATTGTGGTGGAAAAATGTATTTGAAAAAAATATTAATTTTATTTTTATATATACACAAAAACATGTATATATGTGTGTATGTGTATATATATATCTCCATCCCTAAGAGGAACTAAAGCTGAGAAGGGAGAAAGCCTCACCACCAATATCCAGCTCTGGGCAAGGACCCCAGTGTAATGACAACTTATAACCCCGCCCTTGCCAGTCCTTTTTGAGAGAAAACTGGTGCAGTTAGTGACAGAACCCAGGTGGGCACTTGGGGGGTGAGCTTACACCAGAGGAAGAAGTAAAGGTTTGGAAGCATTATAACTCTATTATTAAAGTTTTTCTATTCTGGATAATTCAGCTATTCAACAGTTAAAACATTCTGTAGTGTAACTGAGGACTTCTAAGAAATGGTATTTTCTTTCACACATACCAGCATTTTGTAACACTTCTATTAAGATCTGTATTTTACCAATAATGTCATTTTGAGAAGTTGTGTAATATTAGTATTGTTAACCAAGCTTTCGGTTGGATGGCAAGAATCTGTCCCTGTAACTGGATCACTATTATCTTTACTGGTCACACAGTGTGCATGTGACAGTGAACAAACTCTACCTTTGTCAATTACGAGAGTGAAATTATATTCTATGACCTGATATACTTGTCAGATCATAGGCCTCGATCACTTTAAGTCGCTTTGCCCTGCACGTTATTGCTCTGCATTTTTGGCTTTGTGAATATTGCTTTCTAATGGACCAGTGGTGCACAGCTAAGACTGCYATACAGAGCTCCCTGTGAACAATATACGTACCTGCATAACTTTTAAATGTCCTTTGGAGCCTAAGAAATCTGTCAGCCACAATGAAGCTGAGTGTCTTAATTTCTCAGGCAGGCAATCTGTCAACTGTGAAACTAAGCTTCTCAATGAAGCTTGTGAATTCAAACATTGTGTGCTTTTACATYGTAACACCCAGCTGGTGATTGCCCTTTCTGTGCTGGCAGGTACTTAAAAGAAGACATTTTTTGTGCTGGTCTTCAGAAAGAAGCATTTTTACTCAGGTCAGCTCCTTTTGTCTTCCCCAGGATGGAGTGGCATGGGGCCAGGTCCCAACTTCAGGGGAACCTGCTAACTGCATAAATGAATCTTTTTGGTTTGCTTCATTGTGCAGCAAAAGGGAAAGAGAAGCTTAGTGGTATTATGTCTCCCTGCTCTCTTTTTTTTAATGGCTTCGTAATTTACAACTTTCATTTTTCCCCCAAACTTTAAAAGTGTTGCAGAAACACAGAATCAATTGACTGAAAGGACAAAGAGAAAGAAGCAAAGATAATAAATTTGTTTGTGCTGCTTTACTCTTATATGAAGGGTTTAGTTCCCAGCTAAAAAATAACCCATTCTTATGGAACACCATGGTATCTTAATGAAAATCATTACAGATAAGCATGATTCTCTTAGTTGCTAGCTACTTAAATGTTAGATGTCAGATCTAGTCTTTGCCATCTTTATTCCTAAATAAGTGCACTTTGAGTTAAGCTCTATAAGTAAGAATTAACCTAGAAATGTGTCACTGGCATTATAACCTTGAAAAAGCCTAAATTCTAACATGTGCAAATAAACCAAAAGCTGATTAAAAGTTTGCAAAAATGAACAGTCATGAAGTGTTACTTGTGTAAGAGTGCAGAAACTGCCCATAACTGTTGGAGCTGTTTGTAAAGTGCCTATAAGACTGCAATGAAATCATTGATGTGCCCTTTTTTATTATTATGGTTTCTTTGGCGGGTAATCTATGTAATAAGGRTCTTTTGTCTGTGTTTCTTCTTATGAAACACCTTCTTTTCTCATAGGAAATGCTCTGAAGATTTTTTGTGTGTGTGTTTTTTTGTTGTTGTTGTTTTGAGTTTTTGGAAGGTTTTTGTGTTTTTTTTTTTTTGTTGTTTGCTTTTTAAATTAAATCTGGGCATGGAAATGGAGCTAGTTTATCAATAATATATCAATATTACATAATATCTTTTTTCTCCATGTAAGCACTCTTGTCTTGCATCAAGTTTTCTGAGGGTATCTGAGCTAGGACTGGATTGGAAAAGAAGATGCAGCTGACATGCTGGATGAGATGCTCCTTTTGTGAGCTGTTTCGTAGCAAACACAGAGCTGTAATATATTGGTGTTCATTCACTGCTTTCTCCATGTAGCTGTTGATGCCTCAACAATGCAGTTCAATTATTTGTTTTAAAAAACAATTTGGGAAAAGTAAGACTACTTCAAAAACTTTTTTGAAAAGACTGTGTTGATAAAAACACTTTCTCTGGGGTTAAAAAAATCCCCCAAGTGTTACTGGAATTACATGTCGTTGCCTGTTATGGAGAATTTTTTTAGCTTTGCTAATTCCTTTTATAATGAGAAATGAAAATGTTTATAACATTGAGCTAAATAACTTGAAAAACATGCTAATGAGAGAAGAATAATTTTGAAATTAACCCTTAGAAAAAATAACACAATCTACCAGGTTAAATGAAGCCTCATGAAATGAAAAAGACGTATGAATGCAGGTACAGCAGTTGCCCAGTGGCCCATGCTGACAGCTGGTGATACAAAGAGGCTACCTGGATTATGTGTGCATCAGTAGCTTTGATTTATGGCACTTGTCTACCTCAGGTTGGGGACTGATGGATTTCTGAGAGAAAAATAAAGTTATGGCTCTCATACCTGATATACCCCTCTACATTATCCCCTGAAGTGATACGTTTGCAGTAGAATAGAAGCTCACAACATCCATAGAGAGAAAAATATCAGTAACTACCTAATTAAGGAGGAGATTTAAAAAAGAATTACTTGTTTCTAACAACATATATAATGCAAAGCCATAGGAATTTAGTAGTTAGTGGTATTAAGTCACTCAATTTTTCCTAAAAATTTTTCTTTCAAAGATACAGCTCCAAATGTCACTATCATGGTACTGATGTGACAGCAAGTGAATGTGAGCAGTGTTGAAGGGGACGAATTTCTTTCTCTCTTCATCGTGAGCATTTGCAGCTCCATTTCCCTCCAGAGCAGCAGAGTTCTGGGGTGGGTGCCTGACACTGCTGGTCTGTCAGGTCAGTATTGCTCCTGATTTGCTTTTTGTCACAGAAAGAAACTTTTTCCTTAAGTGGTGGGAGGAAATAAACCTAAATGTAACCTACATCTTCAAATCTTAAGGTGTTTTACCATTTAACATTTATGGCCAGTGATGATATCAAAGCAGTGCCAGCAGTACTAAGGAATGTGTATTGTTATCTAATTCTGTGACACAGGTTCTACTTAAATTTACAGGAGGCAAAACCCTGCTGCTTTCCTGCCATGTCACAGTTCATGTGGTGTCCCATATTTTGTAATTCCTGACAGGATAGCTGTGTGCCTGCCCTACACACAGCAGAGTGTCTGCACTCTGCTCTCTGCCCTGCAGTTCCCACACCTGACTATGCCCTCCAACCACGTCAGGGCTGATTTGGGAGTGCACTTATACCAACTCTGCCTAGTTTTCTTCTTTTTCAGACCTTTGGGAAAAAAAAAAGTGTCTCTACGGTTTATTTTTGTAAATGCTTGTATAACTTTACTTACCTGACTGCAACACCAGATAAAACAACAGTGCTGAACAGAAAGGTTGTGTTTCATGGATATCTCAATTAAGAATTTATGAAAAAATATCTTGGAACCACGGGTTGTAAATATTGTAATAGATCTTATTTTACAGAGAATCTCTCTGTATGTCTTTAGATTTAAATTAAGCCTAAAACTATTATTATTTTGGGGTTTTTTTAATAGTGTGAGTCTTTTAAAGCAGCTTTGGTATTTTAAAATAGTGCTAATTTTTTGTAAATTTTTGTTTGTGTACTCAATATACAGTGGAGTTTGGTTTGATTTTTTTTTTCCCCTTTTTTCTATTCCCTGTGGACACATATTTAGCTATGAGGAAATCTACTTTAAAAGTAGAATGAAGATTTGAACTAGATGATGTATTATTTAATTATTAACACTATTAACAAGTTAACATATGAGTTCCAGACACTGAAAAGGGTTGAAGGCCACAAAGACTGTGGAGGTCAATTACGGTCTGGCATTCCCTCATGCAGTAAGGCAGGATCCCCTGGCCTAGTGGCAGGTGGAGGAAAATTAAGCTTGCATCAAACATAGCATAAAACTAAAGTAAATTCGAACAAAAAGAATAAATCTACATGGAAAGGCAGTCCTGCCTCTTCACAGGCAGCTGTTTTTATTAATTAGTAGTCTATCATTTGCACTGAATTTCAGTCAATAGCCTTACCTCTCTGACATTTCATTTACTTAGTTATTAAAATGATGTGATTCATCAGGCTTGTGATGCCCTTTTGTGTGTCAGGCTACCCAGGAAGTGTAGGCTGCAGGGTGGGCTGCCTCCAATATTTAACGGGATAAATTTGGCAGAAATCTTCACTTTCATTTAGTGATTCACATGGTGCCAACAATAGCAACATATGTATAGAATATTAAATACTGAGCAGCAGTTGTGGCAACAAAAACAAGTCTAGTACCCACATGGTACTAGGGCAGAGTTACTTCCTTAGTATGAATGCATCATGGCACTAATATCTTTGTGTTACACTATTTAATTAAAGTTATCTAAATCCCTTCAATGTAAACACCAACTGTGACAAACACTAATGCAGCAGAAGTCTCCTTTGGTGTGAATCTTGAGGGCTTGCACTGGACCTAGGGCAGTGTAATGCTATGCTCTAGTTTTGTGTTGGCATCATTCTACCACGGGAATTCATTTTAGGAAAATAATAGTAGATCTGTACAGAGAAAGCAGCTTTAACCTGGCATTGTAGACAATTTAAATGTAATATTACACCCATTTATACAGCTGTAATTTCTTTACAATAGAGTGGGGAGGATGGCTGTTTCTTCTCAATTATTGTCTGGAAAAAGCAGATCAGTAAGATCCAGGAGTTGGACTTGATGATGATRTGTCCCTTCCCACTTTGCATATCCTGTGATTCTTTGATTGTATCAACTGAATACTGAGAACTTCAAAATATAGCAGTAATTCCCTAGAAATAGCACAGATTAAAGATAACTTCTTTTTCTTCCCCCAGCATCCACTGCTTGTTTTCCTTCCAAGAATGTTTTCCCTAAAATTTACTGACAGAATTGAAAACAAATATTTATTTTATGTAAAATGTAGACTAATAGCATAGAGTGGGAAATCAAAAGGCAGGATCAAGAGTTTAAGCCTGTCTAGGAATAGGTTGCTGTTTTGTTTTATTATTTAGAGAAGCTTTAGCTGTTTCCTTGCTATTCCATACATAATGTTCATTTTCAATATGTGCAAACAGTTGAAAGAAAAGTAAGCCCACTGTGTACTAAAAAATGCCTTACATATGAGTCCATTACTGGAAATTTTCTCTACCCTCACTTTACTCAGATGAAGCAAATGGGACAAATCAGTTTGGCAGTGCTGCTGGAATTGGATCTGATACTCATTTGGGATTGGTTTCTTGACATGCAACCATAGGCAGGAAAACTGGAGTAAGATGTGTAGAAATGCAGATTACCTGGTCAACCATCTTATCGTTGCTCAGTGTTGTGTTTCAGCTCGCAAAATGTATTTCTTGTTCTCTCTGCCTTTTTTTTCCCTTATATTCCTTGCTCTGTAGATTCAATTAGAAGAGCTGTAGAACACCTAGTGCACCCCCTTTTCATTTTGAAGAGTTGAGTACTTTTTTTTTTTTTTCCAAAAATGGTTTTGGATATTTAAGCTTAGAGGCAAAGGTACTTCTTGCCTGAATTTTCTAAAAAAAATCTTAACAGGATCAATATAAAAGTTCATAGGCAAAACTATCTCACCCTCACTCCCCCTGCCCCATTATTAGTTTTTGTAATATCTATCRGTGTATTAAAAACCACGAGGACTTTGTAAATCCTTGTCATAGTTAACACATATATGTACTTATATGTATATACTTTGTCACTGTGGATACCCTTGAAAATTCATAATCTTGAGCTGCTTTGACTACTTTAAAAGAAATGTAGTTATGTAATGAAAGCTCTAGTTGCTGTTTCCTGAACTAATACATCTTCAGAGCTGACTTTTAGCAAAATCTTTGTAGTAAAAGTAGTTTCAAGAGTTTTGCCCTCTCTTCTCAACATATATCTGATTGTAAAATCCACTGAAAAAAAAATCTTAAAATCTAGTAACTTTTATAATTTCTGATGCTCTGTGCAAAGCTCTAGATGAAAATACTTGAGTCCTTTTACATCCCTGCCCGACTCTTGTCCCACTGAAATGGAATCCAGGGGAGATTTTGATACCATAGGATGAGAAAATAAAGCATTTAGTTATTGTTCAGCTGCTAATTGTTCTTACTTTGCTGGGAATAAATGTCCTCATAAATATTTCTCCTTTTTGTGCTTAATTTATTGTTTGATAGTTAATTACCTGCTAAAATTTGTCCCCACAGGGACCTTACAATCTGAATAAAAGTGAGTAAAGCTTTCTGCATAGAAATCTATTTTCCTTTTGTTTTGCTGCTACTGAACTCCTTGCTTTGAAGGCTTCCTGTAGCAGTGTCTGTACTGTGGAAGACTTGTGTTTATTTTATTTCCTATTCAGATGTGTTTCTTTGTCTTACCCCTTGATAAGAAGGGAATCTTTTTTTCTTCGTTTACTTTTCTCCATAGTATTAATAATGTTCAAATAAGAATCACCTCTCTTGTGTGGCAAACAGAAAGCTTATTCATTAATCTATTAGTGACAGGCTGTTCTCATAGTTGTAGACAGGAATGCCTTACTTTCYAGTATTTGATTTATTTTTTTCCTCTGGAGATTGTCCTTTTGTAGATACATGGCAAGGATAATCTTTCAGGTGAGTTTTTTACATGATACAGAGTTTATGTAGAAGCATCTACTACTTTGATTTTGTTTTGTTTTTGTTTTTCTTTTTATCATGCTGCTTTTCAGCATTTGCATTATTTGGGTACTTTAATCCAAACTGAAACAAAGTTGCTGATTCAAGGAAGTGATATAACTCTGTTGGGGTTTTTTGCCATGAAAATTTGACATAAAAGCAAAGACCTGAGATGTATTTTTTCACTGTATCTTGTGAGTGCTGAACATAGAAAAAGCAGCTTTAGCTAGTCATAAATTATGTCCAGCTGTGGGTAGGTTTTTAAAGCGGAGTTTGGGAGGTGAGGTGGTGGGAGATCGGTCATGGTATTAGACTCCTTTTGTGCATTTAGGCCTCCTGTTCTAATTGTTTTAATGCACAGTTCAGTTCTCATTAGTTAATTTTGAATATCAGAAGTGAGTTCAAGAACAGTTCCCTGATTGGTTTATTACACACACGTTCCTACAAAAACTACTGGGAATTTCACACACRTGCTATTTTAGGCCTTGGGGACTAAAATATTCTGAAACCTACTTTGCTTTTAAAATATTAGTGAACTAGACACAAGGACAGGATTGCTGCTCTACACCTGCCAATGTGAATTCCTTCACAATAGCATGGTCCCTGATCTCCAGCATGGTAAGACAAAGAAACCAGCTCTCTCAGACCTGCATATTTCTGCTGAAACTGTAAGCAGGAGACAAAATTAGTGGTAAGTGTGACAAGACGCCCCTCAAARTGTGACTGAAGCTACCAAGTTACTCCATTATGCCATGAAGATCRAGGTGCTTATGTCAGTGTTGCCCATGTTATTTTGTAGATTGTATCCTGTTCTCTTATGTCTGCTAAAAAAAMCGAAGTGTTATACACTCCATCATTTCTTCAGCCATTTAACTTACAATTTATGAATTTAGAMTCGGTTTAAATAAAATGTACTGTGTGGTGGATTCTCCAGAGCTTCCCAGCCTATTTGTCCCGGTGGAATAGATCACTGCTTATATTTAAACTTTTTTTTTCTCAGATCTTATTTGAATTTTCCTTGCTCCAATTTAAGCTAGTAACTGCTGACAGTAGGTACCATGGACATGAAATAACTCTTCCATCAGTCCCTGAAGATTTAAGGAAGATGTAACTGCTTTCACTCCTCTTCAGAGCTAAGCAAGCCTCTTTCACTCAGTCACCCCACACAGACCATATTTTCTGCATCTCCATTGTTCTCAGTTCTGTCCTGAACTGTCATTCTCATGTTCCACCTCTCCCTTGAGGCGTGGTGCCCACAGTGAGATACAGCAGGATTGACGCTTGGCCAGTTCTGAGGGGCAGAGAAATGGCTATAATCCTCCTGTTCATACATTCCAGTTGGATTTGGTTTTATATTCCTGATAGGATGAAAATTCAAATTCCTACATAGCCTCTGATACTTTTGCTTGCTGGCCAGCTGGCATTAACCAGTCTTTCCTCAACTTATGTTCCTGCTGCTGATTAATCGTGCCTATATGTGTAACTCTTACAGCTGYTTTGTTTCTTAGATTAATTTCTGCAGTTAGATACTGATAGTCTTTCTTTCCAACTGCTTTGCTAAAACTTGCTTTATAACACCTCTGTACTTAATAACAGTATTTTACCTTTTATTATCCTTATTATTGGTGATAGTGTTGCATATCCCTTAACTTAGGGGAGACCTTTGAACTTGATTTAGAATATCTGTCCATCCTGGCTACCCATACAGGGTTGTATGTACACTTCTAATCTTTTTGCTTGATTTCTGCTGCTGTTTTCCCAGGATCCTTATGAGACTATTACATGAGTTGTCAAAGCTGCACCGAGGTCTTGATTTTAAAGCTTTTTTCCTACTACTTCTAGAAAGGAAGACAAAAGGTATACTGTCATACATAGAAAAACATTCGTTATCTAGGATTTGTTCTTGACAAATGCTGTTTGACTGCTGTCACCTTCCTTGTTGGGAACTTGAAAATTATTTTGAAAATAACTTGAAAATTTTTATCCTCACCTGGTCAGAGGGTTGCAGTTATGATTAGAGCTTTATTATTAAATAAAATTTTAATAATTAGCTTGGCTTATAGTTATCCACAATTCCTCGCAGTTAGCATAGTAGCTTATTTTTACATATTTTTACTAATTGTGGCTTTCAATTAAACAGAATTTCTAGTAGTCAGTGTAGCTTTCTTCYAGTGTTTTTAGTTACCTAGACTTTGTCACCTGGACACTTTGCAAATTGGGTCAAATTCTTAATAATCAGTGCTAATCTAAACTCAGAGTTTGCCAATAAGAACATGAGTCTTCCTCAGAGGAAAATGATGATGGAAGAGGCATTGCTGACCATGAGGGGATCACAGATTTCACTATCCATCAGCAGTTCTGGTCTAAGTCCCTGGGACTTGCAGCTGTTTGATGTTACGGGCACTATCTCGTGTGCTGTTAGACTTCCCTTCTCCATAATGGGTGTCACCATATCCTGGCAACAGTGTTTGGTGGGCAAATAGTCTTATTGCAGTGCTGAAAGAGCTGCCTGTTCTGTAATAGGGGTCATCACATCCTGGTGACAACAACAGTGGTGATAAGGGGAAGACATAAATGGTTGACACATGATTAGCATGGTTACATATTATGGCCATTGGCCCTRGAAAAGGTTTGGTTATGTTAACCTTATTGCCAGGGCAGAGCGGTCATAAACTCTGCTGGGCTGTAAAAAGAAAACTGACTGGAGCCAGGAGAAAGCCACAGAAGATCTGCTAATTGCAGTCAAATTTATTGTTAAATTGTTTATCTGTGTGGATTAGAGCAGTCCCTGCTATGTCCCAATTTGTATCAACTGCCTGTGGTTTGCTTCAGGAGTTGGGTGTGCTTACATGTGTGATTATCACATGCAGAGTGGTATAATTTTTTTTTTAAATACCTCCTGTGCACAGGAAAAGCTAAATGACAATACAGGTGTTTTTCCTCTACTAGAAATAAAGCAGTTTGTTCAGCACCATCTATCATCCTGTTTGAACAGCATCTTCATTAAATCAAGTTCTTAGAATATGTATCTGTCTCAAAGGGCTTGTGGTGGTCTAACCAGAAAGATAAAAACATAAGCATACTATGCTTTCTAAAACAGCAATGAACAAAGCATTGCAAGTTATTAATGAAATGTTCACGTAGTGCTTTAAGAGCTAAAAGACTAATGATTTGGTATGCTTTCCATGTGAGAACAATCTGGAGATAAGTGTGATAATAGGAATACTTCCAACAGGATTTCATGGAAAGGATAATAAGCCTTCATGGTCATCTTCCAGACCGCTGCAGAAAACAGACAATTTTAAATTACTGTTGGCAACAATTTCAAATGAAACAAAATTACTGGTATTATGCTAAATCATGAGCTGACTTTGCGGGAAAAAAAAGTGTATTTTTAGCCAAGTGAATTGTAAGTTTTGTAGAAACACAGTGGTGTTACTATAGGGTGCGGGATTGTCAAAAAGGCAGTGATTATGGAAAGATTCTGTGTATTGTACCATACAGTCAGGCCAGCCTGAGTTCCCAGTGGGTGAAGTTAAAACTACTATAATCCCTTGATATTGTAGAATGAGGAAAGAGATGTGAAGGTATGGTGCAGTGTTTAACTTATGCTATAAAGTGTAACTAGAGACTGAAACTAGAAAAAAGGGGAAATAGATTGAGAAAAAGGATGCACGCTTTTGATAATAGCTATGACTTGCAATTGTATAAAGAACTTTGTTTAGGCCTAACATAAAAAATAGCTGCTTTTTTTCAAAAATCTCCTATATCCAAGTTAGTGGGGGTAGAAGAATGTAGAAGCTGAATGAAATATTACGTGTGGATATCAGATCACTTGTTAGGCCTTAGATTTTATTAATTTCAATGGGCTAATTAAATATTTACTAAGAAGTAATAAAACAATTAAAATAGATTAGGTATGAGCATAATAAAATATCTGCTGATTAGGAACAAAAAAACCCATTAAAATGGCTAGAAAGAAATATTAATATAATTCATATATATCCTGGAAAAATGCTGTATTTTATATAAATATAATATGACAATATAGTTCTCTTCTGAGAACTACAGGGAAATATAAATGGCTGCAGTGAAATTCAATTTCAATTTGTATGAAAAGTGGCAGTCTGGCCATTCTATGTTTCCCTTAATGGCAATGCTAGATAATGCCTTTTGTAACGTATTATATTTACTCATAATTTCAATTTTATAATATTAAAATACAGGTGCATAAATAAAATAAGATAGATGAAATATTGAAATAAATATATCGCAAATAAAAGTATATTCTGTTGAGAATAGAGAGAACCTTAAATTGAAAGTCTCATTTAAAGGGTCCTCAGACCCCAAATAGCTCTGGTCTCAAAGGAGAGAGTATAATGAAGTCCCAGGAAATATGAAGTGCTATTTCTGGAATTTCTAGCTGCTTTCACTTCCATATTTCTAAAGTTCTTTTCTTATCCAATACGTGTCATCCTTGGTTTAGATGCTGTGAACCCTATTTTACTTTCTGAATTCCCTTAAAATAGAAGAATGGGCATTATTTCTTGCTTTATTACAGAAATTACTGAACTTCGTAATTAGTCTCATTATGCTGTTGTGCTTTGTTATGTAACACATTTACRTGGTGCAAATGCTATTTTGTAACAGGGATTTTCTCACACGATTGCTCAGAATAACCATAGACCTAAATTCCAAGTGTCAGCAAAAATCTGCTTAATAACCTATTTAAGGGGATGATTCTTTCCCAAAGATTACCCTGTGCATGTGTCCTTTCAAGTAGTGGTCCCAGTAAGGAAAYGCTTGCTTTGCTTATTTCTAATTTCCCTGTAATATCCAACCRTATGGGATTCTTGTGCAAGAAATTATTTAGGATTAGACTTCCAGGCTGACTTCCTAATAAATAGAGTGCTGCAGACTATAATTCTGAGGCAGCTGTACAAAAAAACCAGATTCCTTTTTGAGGATGTTTTAGGTGAAGACAAGACACTTGTCAATAAACACCAGGATGATATGTCTAGAAACTTTTTGCTTCAAGAAGATGTTTAAATATCAAATACCCAAAAAATTGCATCTTGGAAGGAAAGTTCTTCCTTTGTTTTTTATTCGCTCTGGAAACATCCCACTCCTATGCATGTAGCAATGCTACTTGGAAAACATTTTGTTGGATACTGTATGTCCCTMTGGCTTTGATGCCACGACTAATCACATGGACTGATGGCTGCCTAAACTTGTGCTACTGAGGCCAGAAAAATTCCACCAGCAAGCTTCACCTACACCCWTTTCTGTGTATCCATTGCACGATCAACAGGGATAAGACTAGTCACGGAACTGGATTTACATGAGCAGTCCCACCCTGGGAAAGCAGAGGGAATGTGAGTTTAGCTCACAAGAAGCRCCCTAAAATGCTTTGTGTCTTGTCCTGATGGGAAAGTTTAATATACTTCACTGAAGTTCGAGTCCTGGCTCTGAAATGGGCAGCAAGGCTGTTTGAGCTCTTGCCCACAGCCCCTTGATGGAGGATGAAGGGTGCCCTCAACCCTCACTGTTGTGTGAATAGTGTGTGCTTATGTCAGGTCTGCCATCCCAAAATATGTAACAGCTTGTTTCATAGTGAGTAGAACATTATTTTTCATACAAGGGTAACTTGGATAAACATTAAAAAATACACTTTATTAGCATTTTGTTTTAAATCACTCTAATCTTAGCTCAGTCTCTGAAACAATGCTCTCCTCCCAAATATTTGCACACCTCAACTAAGCAGTAAATGAGTAGTCTTCCGGAAAAATGTAACTAGTATTTTTTTCATCGGGGATTTTAACTTGATCCTACGAAATGCTATGTGGATATGAAGAGATACATTCATATTTGGAATAAGCGTTCATTGACCTTTTAGATCAGGCAAAACAGAGCCAAAGAAGATTAGTCTCGGTGAATTTAAAGACCTACCGATTCAATTCTATCAGAGGTAATTACTTTATGGGTAGAAAATTTCTACCAAGTTTGTGAATGAGTCCATATTTATTTCCAGCATGTCTGTTGCGATGACTTTGGGTACTAGTGGTGGGAGAGGGGATTTAAAAATAACAACCTTGCTTTCCTATGTCAATAGCTTATGACACATGCATGGAGATTAAAATGAAATGGCTGTAGAAGAATAGCAGTCAGAAAAGGAGTACCTTCCCATTGAATGACCTTTACAATTTAAAGGATGAAAAGATACATTATGCACAAACATTTTGTTATCCTCAGKAACAAAGTGCTTGTAACTGAACTCTGGATGGCACAGCCTGAATACAAATGAGCATCCTAATTGAGCTGGTTTGATCTTTCTTAAACTATAGTCCAAGTCAATAATATAGTGTTACTGAAAGAAGCAGTCCTCTCATTAGAGGTGGCATAGCATGACAGAGAGTATCCCGCTGTGGCATCTATTCTGTCATCGATTATGCACTGCTAATCAGTGAACCGTGGCATTAAAATCAAAGGTCTCCCTTCTGCTGTCAGCTTCTTATTTGCCAGGTTCTTTTAGGCTSATTTCTTGATCAAAATCAAAATTTTGCCAAGAGAAAACAAAATCTTATCCTCACCGTGTTTTACTGAGTTTTATTTCTTCTGGGGCTTTTGTCTTAGGGTTTTTTAGGTGATTTTTTTGGTTGGTGGTGGGTTGTCATTGTTTGGCGTTCTTTGGGGTTTTTTGTAGGTTTTTGGTGTGGGGTTTTCTTGGGTTGGTTTTGGGGTTTTTCTTCTTAGGGTAAGAATGAAAAAATAAATCACAAGTGCCAATTGTTATAGTGGTGTTGCATGATATGATGTAGTCATAAGGAGGTATAAAAATCAGTGTAGAATAAAATAGAATTACTTTCTCTGATATGATCAGGAAGGATAAAGAGGAAAACTTATACTTTTTTTAGTACTGTATGCTTAAAGAAAAAAATCCTCATTTCCTTCAAAACATTGCATTAGAAGTCTCTTTCAACTGGGAAACTGACTGCTTTTGTGTGAAAAATGCATATAACAGTTCTGACTAAAAACTAAAATTGAGATTGTATTCATGGAGTCATATTCCTTATAGTCATTCAGAAGGCAAGACTTTTACCATGTGTCGCTTGCTAAAGCATATGACACCAAGGTATCCTGTGTTGTATTTCCTGACTTGGTTTCTGTTGTGTGAAATCCCTGTTTATAAGGAGTGGTTGTGACCATAGATCCCTGTACCTGAGAGCTGTTCTCCATCCCATTGAGTAGAAGCTACTAAGACATACAGGTGCTTGAAGTGACTCTTCTGAAATACAGAAGAGACAGAAAGGGCTGCTAGTACAATTTTTATGACACTCTTTGATTACTTAGCTACCTTCAGCATATTGTGTATGTTTAGTTCCTTCCTTGGCCTCTGGGAATAAGGAAAACTGCTAACTGCTTGAAATGTCTTATGCAAATAGCATATTTCGTGTAGTTTTGAGATTTTCTGTTTCATTTTGTTGGTTTTTTTCCGTGTATTATGTGGTGCTAATAAAATAGTCTATGCAAATTTCTGCAAAAACTAAATGTGTCTGATAAGCTCCCCCCTTAGTTATTTATAAGGCAAAGTAAATAAACTTAATATTCCTCCTCCCTTCCTCTCCTAACCTGTAGCGGTGCTGTGCTCTGCTGAGCAGCAGCTGCGTTTTACTCCTCCCATGACTCTGCTTTGCTGGGGACTGTGAGGTTGCTTATGTATAAATAACGTGCATGATCATTTAGTAGAGACTGGGATTTTGGATTAAAGCAGGCTTATAAATGCAGGTTTGTTATCAACAGGCAACACATTTTAAAAAGTAATGGTGTGCCAAATCAAAACATAGTTTTAATTTAAATAAACAACACTAAAGTGTTCTAACATGTTAATTCAAAGTTGAAATGAAGATCTGGTGCTTTAGCAGCTTTTTATAGCAAGCAAATTCAGAATTTCTAGAGGATATCTTACTTTGGACTACAACTGAGTTTAGGCCATGTGCTTTACTTCCCTTCCACCTCCAATAAATGTAGCAAAAATGGTATAATGGGATTAAAATAAACTGTAGGTGTTTCTTTGTTGTTGTTTTGTTTTTTGTTTACTCTGTGCTGAATTTTATATAGTTGTGTGAAACTGGGAAAGGTGTTTTTTGCTTGACAGAGCTTTAGGCATCCAGCTGGATGATTTTTTGGCTTAAATGTCCTACTAAGACTAGGAGATTCTGAAATCAGAAGCAAGCTCTTGACTTGTTGAAATTTTCAAGTTGCCTGCTTTGGTTTTAGTGTGTTTGCTATCCCACTGCCTTTTTTTCTTTTTTTTTGGGGGGGGGAATATTTACTTGGTTAAACTTAGTTCACAAGCATCTTTTTAAATCTGAGCTCTGGTTAATGTTTGTACTACACACTGCATACATTAAACATTGATCCCGTTCTTTTTTTACTGCTCTTGGTTGCAATGCTAGAAGAAATGAAACTACAAAGGCAGTGTACTATACCTTATATGAGAAGATACTATTTCTACAGGTTTTGGACTTTAATTATACTTAAATCAGACTAAATTTTAATCTCAKTTGCTTTTCAACCTCCTTTGTTTGTACTATGTTCCAGTTCAGGCTGGTTTCCTCCCTKTATTTGAAGACCTGTTGGCAGTAAAAAAGTGGATTTAGCTCATTTTTCTGTGGATGCAGTGATTGAAAAACTGTGTATTATCACTATCATAGATAAGTCAAGGTGAATGAAATGAAATTGGCTGTTTTGCGTGGTGAGTTTCTGATTTTTAATTGAAGTGTTCAAATTCTGTTTGTTGCAAATGGTAGGCTGCACGTCTTGGCTCACAATAAATGAAGGTACTGGTCTGGGACATCAGTATTTTTSATAAGAACACTGGGGGCTTTTATCCCAAACGTCTTTTCCATGCTTGGTTTTGCAACCATTTATGCATAAAATCTCTTCAGGCCTCATGAAAATACCACATTTTGCTAATGTAAACTCTGCTACTAAAGACACCCTTCTGTCCAACTTTCACTTTTTTTTCCCTTCCCTTTTCAGTCTTATTTTATCAAATTTTGAAACATATGGTATTTAGTTTCCACAGACAAATCACTGTGTAATGTGTCCACTTTTGCCATTGTGAATTGTGAATTCTATTGAAAAAGCTTTTGTCAGTAACATGAAACTGCATTGTCAGGACAAGGATGGGTATCTTTCTGTAACTTGGAAAGTAAGTGGAGCTTTGTTTGTTCTGCCAAAGCTGGTTATTGATGACTACTGGTGTTGAGAATTGATAGTCTGCTAAAGGACACACCATTTGTAGGTGTCCCATGTTTAGGCACAATTATGACTTTAGCAAAGGTGCAGATGCAGCATTATAAAGACAATGTCACTGTTCAGCCTTGATGGTGGAAGAATACTCAAGTACTCTGGTTTGGAACAGTCTGTCTTGTAATACCATAAATCGTAAATGCTCTGGTGAGGGTCTCTTGTGTTTGTTYCTTGGTGTGTAGGTATAAAGAGTGTTGTACTCTGTCATGTAAAACTTCTGTTACCTGACACTTAAAATGCCTGTTTGTGAGTTATGGTATGTTAAAAAGGGAAATAAAGAAAGGGTAGTTTAAACATTTTCTTAAAAAAAGACCCTGAATTTTTTTCTTTGCTGTTAGAACAGATAAGAAGTTACAAACAGCTCTTTCATTAAGCAGCTAATTAGGGACTTCTAACAAAGTCCCTAATTTGGATTTGGATTTTTGCTGACTATGATTTCCTTTCATTGTTAAAATAAATGAACCCAGATGAATCAGCAGGTGGGGTATAGCAAAACAGATCATTAGTAAATGCATTAGAATTGAAAGATTCTGAAAGAACAAAAAATTTTTCATTGCCCTTTGAAAACCAAAGACATGTCAGAAAAAAACCTCTAACCCTATACGCTCAGGTTATTAAAAAAAAAAAAAGGGCAGGGATTTGAAGGGTGTTGTGAGCTTTTTTATTCTCTAGCATTTATTACTTATTAAAAGTGACAGAGCTTTAAATACAAAGTATTTCTCTGTTTGATGAAGACAATAGTTTTTGCAGACAGTGTAAAGGCAAACTAGAATATGCTGGCTTTCAAGTGTTTTGATATAGGTCTGCTCAGTTTTGTGGAATTTCTTCTTCCTTGCTGTGCTTCCATTTGCAGCCATCATTTTGCTTCTGATTGGGTTAGGGCTCCCASTAAGGGGGGAACTCTGACTAGAAGAGTTGCACAGTCCAAATCTTTGTCTTTTTTTATGTGACTTGCTTCTTAAAGTATTATTAGTTACACAAACATTGGTAGGTTGGCTCTCTTGAGCTCATGATATTCTTTGGATAATTTTTAGCTTTTACTCTTAATAGTCCCAGTGGCCTCTCATTGTCTGAAACCCTCATATTGATTACATCAAATAAAAACAAACATTTGTTTTCCTTAAGTAAATAAGTAAAACTATTGACTCTTATGGAGAGCAGAGATTTATGGACCTATCAAAACACATTTATTAAGTAATTTTCTCATATGACTGTAACTTATTTCCACTGAGGTTCTATTTTGTTGATTCATATTGCATGCAAGTTTCTTTGACTAAAATGTCTCTACTTTCCTTTGCTCTTTAATCAGTTTTGTGCCTTGCTTTCTATTCTAGTTTGAGTCCAGATCTCGTTGATTATTTTATTATAATTCTCCCCACCTGCTTTTCCTTGGCACTTCCCAGCTGATCCACTTCTGGTGATTATTTTATTGATAACCATTTCTGATTTGATTTCTGAACTTTTCAGTCCAGCTTTTGAGGACTGATTTTAAAACAAACATTGTTTCTATTTTGGCTTTCATAAGTAACTATGTTTCCATTGGTCTTCCAACTAGTACTTAATCACCGGTGCAGTGTTTTGCGGTGTGTTTTGTTTTTTTTCTTTTTCTTCCCAACAGTATCCTGAAAAGAATCACTTTCCACATGTTATCTTTGTGGATTGTGGACATTGCTGGTTTAACTAGGTATAGGTACAGAGATCATGGAACAARACAAATAATTCCATACTCATCTTACTCATGCCTCCTCTAACATATTTTTTTTTTCAAATTCTTCTTTCTGCATTACTTCTTTCATACTAGCTGTCAGTTTTCACCATTAGGTAAAATGCAGGGAAAAATCACATGATGTAAAGATATTAGAGCATCATGTGGGGAGAATAGCATGTAGAATATGTATATTTTTAGAAAAAATACTAATRTTAAAATTATAACAGTGTTTTGTTGGGTTTTTTTGGTCATGTAAATTACTTGCTACTAAATACTGAATTGTTGTCTAACTTCTACGAAAGTCGAGCTCTACTAAAATTTCCGTTAAAATGTTTTCTCATTCCTTGGCTTGAACAAGTAGTGTCACTAGAGGGAGCTTTTACTGATTATATGTGTGCCTGCTGTCAAGGACAAAAAAGACGAAAACTGGTTCTTGCAACTGACTGTAATGAATCATGAACACATTACATGGGTAAAGTATCAGTTAATTATGTCTTTTTGAAATTTTATTTTTGATTTATGAAAGCTAATGAGTTGGGGAGAAAGCCTGGCTCTGGCTTTCAAACAGTACAGTAAGTTCTTGTATTTGGTAGTTCTTGACAGAGTTGGTTTTTTTCTCTCTCTCTTTTGCTGTCTTATCCTTTTTCCTTTTATCCATTATTTTACTTTTCTAATTCTTGTTGACAGATTTCTAGTTGGTAATACTTTATCCATATCAGCCTTTCTCCATATCTTGCAAGAGAAAAAGTTTTTCATTTTCTTGTGATCATTTAGTTCTCACTTGTTTGGAAAACGATCATGGTGAAGCTCAGCTATCTGTCTTGTGAGTCTCAAGTCCTTCAGGTCCTCTTTGGTCAATGGAACAATCTTGGAGCTTAATTCTGTCATAATTATAAGGAAAAATTGTCCAGCTGGGAATCCTGTTGCAGTTGTAACTCACTTGCAAGGATGGCCTATTGGTCTCTTTTGTGCCCTCTCCATAGAGAACGTGAATTTTAGTGCCTCGTTGATTTGGGTTTTTTTTTTGTTTTTTTAACACAAATTATATCAGCAGATGTTTTATTGTACCAGACATCCCTAGAAGTAATGTACTGAACTGCCAAGGGTAGTTAGTTACTGTCTTGAAAGTCTTAACTTTTGGGGGGTTATCCAACACATATGCACAAACATTTTTCTGTTGATAACTTAATCCTCACTTTTTCAGTGATTTTTTTTCTTTTGCTCTGCTGACAAGGGTACCAGCTGTGAGGAAACCATGTCTTCATGGTGTTGAAACAACATAGTAATTTCACAAGACTTAATAAATATTAATTACTAATGAGCGCCTCTAAACTTAGAGGCTATAACTTTATTAATGGTAATATTCTGAGCTTATTAGTTCAACTGYTGTTGGCTTGTTTCCTGCTTACACCTGTTCTGCCTTCCCTTTTCCCTTACATAGAAGTAATTTTCTTCTATTCACAGGGAAGTATAACAAACTCTCATAAAGACTGATCAGAACTGAAAAGGAGAAGTACAGTGAACTAATTCCTATGTAATCATGCCTAAAAACTGCAATATTGGCACTAGGCTCAAATCTGCTGTCATTACACTTCTTCAGACAAACTGCTGTCTTCCCCTGAAGCCAATTGCAACTCTTTGGTATCACAGTCGGAATCCGATGCTCTTCGTGCCCATCTTTCAGGACGGCTGTAGACAGCACTATTCCAAACATACAGCATTTCCATTCATAAACTTAGTCTGGAAGCTGACAGCAATCAATCTGGCTTTTCTATAACAGGGAAACATCTCCAAGTATTTCCCTTATGCAGTCATTGAACAGGTGGTGTGTTTTGTGAGGCACCTGTTGAGGCTAAGCATTTTCCCTTGATGAAATGGAAGCATAAAAGTTGGGCTGTCTCATGTACTGCTTTATTTTAACTTGAAATTTCTATGTGAAATGCTGCACAAAATCCGTGTCTTGGTCAATACACGATCACATTTGGTCACAGAAGGAAATTGATTGGTGGAGACTGATATACCTAAATTGAAATTGCAATCCCAAGCTCTAATTTTTTCAGGCAAAACAGTGTGCAGCCAGCACTATCACTCAAAAGACCACAGAAAATAATAAATAAGTCTCTTTATACATTTACATAYCTTTAAATTATTTTATGACCAGTAGCTGACCATTACCTCTAAACACAAGTGCACACAGACACTTACAAGGAACAGTGAAGTCTCCCCATCACGACAAAAAATATTTGTTTTATCTGGAGATAGCAAAAAWTAGGACATTTTGATGGGAAAAGTTGTTTTTGAAATATGGTTACCCAACAYCCCCCAGAACTCTTCAGGACATGTTGCTATAAACATTTCATGTTCGGAACAAAATTTGAAGACAGATTGCTGCCTGTACTGAAGCACAGTATGTTTCTTACCTAAGTTTTTTGAACACATGTATTTTGGCATTATCAACATTGAAAAAAAAGTATTTATGTTGATGATGAGACACTAGCTAGGAAAAAACAAGAATTCAAGACAGGTCTTAGAAATAACTGGCTCAGAGTATCAAACTAAGAAGTTGACAGCTGTATTTTAATGTCATATTAGAAACTGCAGAACAGATATCCCATGACAAATTTTTGTGCTACTGTGATACAAATAATTCAGTGCCTATGAACTCAGAATGTAAATTATAATATATCAATGTATTTTAATTCTGTTTCTATTTGAGAACAAGGRGCTTTTTTTCTTTTAAATACCTTTAATAAGGAATTAGTAACTGGAGCAGTAAAACTTACACTCAAAGAAATTTAAAAATGGTTTGACATTTGCAGCAGAGAACTCTGTTAATGAAGGTAGATTTGAGGTCAGGATAATGCAATACTTGGGCAATGCCTTCTTTCCTTCTGCAAATAATACAAAATATCTGAATAGCTGATATAAAGGTATGACTATACCATCTTCTCTGATTTGAAATAACTAAGGAACATAGTTGATGCTTTATTGAGCAAGCATTTCTCTAAATTCTTGCCTTGGTAAAGTTCTGTCAATCCTGAAGGTTTTTCTTGTGCTATTTTCCTGACATTCTTTTTTAATCTTTTCATTCTAATACCTCATGTGAAAACTTTAAGCATGAGGATTAATTAATAGGTCTTCATTTATGATTTCTGAGCTTCAAGTATCACATGATGGGCCTAAAATTTGCAATTATTTTGGGAAATTTTGGCATAAGTCATGCCACAATTTCATAGTCATTGAGCAACCTGTGAAAAAAAACTTTAGAATGACTGGAGTCCTTTTCATAAATGGATATTATGTGTGGGTACTGCATTTATAATTTCACTGCATCAGTGGGCCTTTTTTTATGTATTTCCTGGATACATTTTTTTTTTTTTTTCCTATCTAATTGCAAGCCATTCTATGGTGTCCATGAGATGGGCAATAAAATTCACTACAAGTTTTACTCTAAATGTTTATTGCAAACTTAGTTTTTCTACATAATAACAGAAACAGAGGGGAAAATTGCAAACTTTTACTTGTAACAATAAAAATCAGTATTATACTGTCCTATTTGGGGTGGTTCTTATTTTCCTTCTCAATAGTGTTTTACTTGTACACATATACAGGACAAAAAGCACCTATGTGCATGTGCTTGCAAGTGTATTTTATCAGCCRAACTGAAGGAAGGTGCATGGATGCTGGAAAAGGCTCATTAATCAAACAGATGTAGTTTCAGTAATTATGAAATCTCCCTATTAAGCTGAAGCAGTAAGTCATTAAAATATCTTCACCAGCCTTTTGGCTAAGATCAAGCATAGAATATCTTCTCATTAGGATAATGGATTTCAATAAAATGATATTGTGTCATTCTCCATAAGGGAACAAAATGAAACTTTTTGGTTAACTGCAACCACTTAATCATTCATTATATCTTCCTCCAATCTTGTTCATTCGTTTATAAGAGAAAATTAATTCTTCACAAATTCAGCCTACTATACTGGCAAACTGCATTGAGCATAAAACTTAACTTTGTAAATTAAATTAAGGATGTCTTAATGAAATTAATCCTGAAAATAAAGTGAACAAAAGTAAGAAGTGTTTGGTTTTCTTTTTTTTTTCTTTTTTTTTTTTTTTTCTTTTTTGGTGGCTTTTTCTTCAACTCAGGAAGCTATTAATAGATACAAATCCAGTTTTTTAAATTTCAGGAGAATTCATTAAGGAAAATTAGAGGTTCATTGCAYAAATCAGTTTAACTTTCTTTCATTGTCTCTTTCACTTGAATTTCTTTAATATTGATTATTTACTATTTGTTTTCAACACTTTTTGATTTCGTTTTTCTGTGAACTAAAGAACTTAATTATACATCTGTTATTTGTCATATCATTCATGGATTCAGAAGTGGGAGAGAAAAAAATAGACTTTATAAACACCATTTTACTTGGCATATGATCTTACAAATTTTATTATAGCAGATTTTCCTTATCCAGACTGSCTGTCCTTCATTCATAGTTGAACAAAAGGATTAAAAACTTTYACTTTTTCCTTTAAGCTTTTTGCTGATTTTTACTTCACTCCTCCTTATCCAGAATTACTCTGTGTAATCTAGTCATCTGTAAAAAGGACAAGGCACAGTGTCTTCAGTGCATTGTGTAGGTTATTTGAGGTTTGATGAAAACTTTCAAATCCTGTTGGAGGCCARCATGTGAGACTGTCTTATTGCAAAGCTGCATTATCACTGTGTATATGATAATTGACAACATAGTATGTTTAAAGTTTCTTGCACATTTTTGAAAATGGAGGTATGAAGAGACTTTCATCTAAGCAGTATGATTTATGTTGTTGCTGCTGATGCATATATGCCAGGAATGGCAATTTAAAATGGTAGCTTGAGGTGTAGAACAGTGTGTGAATTCAGGATAGTTATCATACTTGCTGTGAAAAGTTCACATCACAAGTTGCTTGCCATAGAAATGAATATTAAATCCTCCAATTCTGCCATTGGTTTCAGCAAATGGTGCTGGATATTGGATTTGCAGAGGAAAAATGCTGTCTGTATCGCAGAATGGTTTGGGTTGAAAGGGACCTTAATGATCATCCAGTCCCAATCCCTCTGCCATGGGCAGGGACACCTTCCACTGGAATCCCATGTTTCCTTTCRGTGGGGTCCCAAGAGGCTGTGTCAAGGATAGATGAAAGCCAGAACTTCACAGCTTTGTCCTGGATGTGAATATTACACTGAGGACAGGGAGTTAAACCTTGAAGCAGCATGGTAGTTTGATCCTGGCCAGCTGCTGGGGAGAAAATAAGATGAAGATGGTTGTAGGTCGAGATAAAGATGAGGAGATCTCTTACCAACTACCTTGTGGGCAAAACATATTTAATTGGGGAAAATAAATTTATTTTATTGCCAATTAGAATAGAATTGGATGTTGCAAAACAAATGCAGAAAAACCCCAAACCAAACAACATAAAACACTTACCCTCTTACCTCAGTCCTTTTTTTTTTCCCCAGGCTTAACTTCACTCTTTCACTCCTGACTCCTGCTGTTCTGAGCAGCACAGTGAGATGAAAAATGGAGGGGGTGGGGGGGACGGGTATTGTCATCTATGCTCCTCTTGGTTTCTCACTCTGTTCCCCTGCTCCTCTCCAAAGGCCCCAGCTCCCTTGGGTGAGACCCACATGCTCCAGTGGGAACTCTCCAGAGGAATCTGGCAGCCAGAGCCCTCCTGCCCCTCTTCCTATTCTTCCCTCAGGGCTCAGAGGTTAATTTCTCACATTTTTTGCCTCACCCCTCACTTCTGGGCAGTATTCTGCCAATGTTTTGCTGGCCACAGGGTCAGCAGACCCCTGCCAAGACCTGGACAACTGCAGCTGATACAACTGGAAAGTCCTACAGGTGATCCTGCATGCCAATATTTATGTATTTATACAGACTTTAAAATGTATTTACAGGAGCCATCCTTCACTTTGAACATAATGGGAGTTCATGATCCAGACAAAGGTAGTAAACTTTAGTGTTAGGAATTTAATATTCAGATATCTGATTAAAATCTGAGGGAATGGACTATAATTATAAGACACCTTCATATTTCAGATATGCTAATTTAACTGTGCTGTGTTCCTTGGTTGACATGTTAGACATGTAGTAATAATAAGGTTGTACCAAGCATAATTATCAAGTACTCTTGGCCTTAATAATGACTCAGTTGTAGCTGTGCATGATAATGAAKATACAATAATAGATGATGCTATTATCAGTATTGTTTGCATTTGCTAATTAGAAAAACCCAACAACTTGTATTCAAAGAATGCTATGTGAGCAGCAGGATAAGCTGGATAGCTAAGGCCATTGTAAAACATTTTGGCTTGGATTTTCATAAAACACTGAAATAAGGTAGGTCTGGTAATTTAAATCAGGAACAGGATTTATATCACCCTATCTAAAAACTTGTATTGGAAAAACCGTATATATAGCATCTTTCTTGTCAACTTTTAAGAACATTAATTACATTACAATTCTCTTTAATGAGTGTTTCTTAATTCAAGAGTTTCTGATGAGACAAAAAGTACATGGGGAAAAGGGAAATAGCACTTGCACTGCTATAATGACAATTGCTGAGGTGTTTTTTTTTTTTTAAAAAACCCAACAAAACAACAATCCCTCCCAAAACTGGGAGCACATGAAGTTACCTGGAATTGTAACAGCTTCAGAGTGAAGGGCAGCTTCGGTACACTAACCTTACTCATGATTAAGCCCTTTTAAAATTGTTTTGATGGACAATAATTTCAGAACTGGCTTTCCTACTTGGCATTTTCCTCTGTTCTTCACCAAAGCTTTCCTCCTCTTGTCCCAGTAATGCATCAGACAAGCATGAGTAAGGCATCACCTCTGTTTTTGCTATGGATGAAAAAATTGATTTTTTTTAAGGATACATCGTTCCTTTCAAAGGCAGGTGAATTTTGCCTGGGGCAGTAGACAGACTGGGTGTAGGAGAAGTGTAACACCATCCTTCTAACCTTTCTTTTCAATCTTTGCTAGTATGACAGAATCATTAAGATCTGAATTATCAACACTGATCTATACAGGCAGCCCATGTCCTTTGACTTGCACTTTATAGCCTGGTCAGAAATTATTTTTTCAGTTAAGTAGCTCTTTGGAAATGTTTATACTGTATGTTTATTTTGTACATGACGATACAAACACATTTTTGCTTTCTTGGGGGAGAGGGGGCTGGGAAAGGAGCCAAATTCATTTAATCACAAAGTTCTTCATATATTTTAGGAACCTGTTATGTTGTACATCTCCTGTGGTGTTCTCATGGCAGAGAAGCCTATGATACTACTGTCTCAGTAGTAGTGCTTCAAAAGAGGAAATACAGCCAGAAAGTTTAAGCTGATCTCAAAATATTGAGGCCTACTGTCTCTCTTACGTTTACGTCTCAATGTTTTATTCAACATCATGACCTGCACAAGTATTCTGTGAAATATCAGTAGATGGTGTTGTGCCTTTTTGATTGGATATCACCCTATTACCAAAACAAAACCTAGACACCACTAAACAATGACTGCTTGTAATCTTTTCCTCTGTTATGCCCCCTTCAAGCCAAATGATAAAAATTGTTGATGGGTGTTAGACYTATGACTAGTTTTTCTTCCTTAAAAATGAAAGGAAAAGTACAAAATAAGAAGCAGAACACATGGTAACTTGCTTTGTAAAATGGTACCTACAGCTGGATCCCACATGTCATTTACTAATATTCCTTTTGAAAAAATCTGAGCTACTCTAATATTCGGATATGTATTTTCCTGATAAGTGCCATGGTTTATGCACTTGAGTCACGTTTAAAGTTGTTTGAAGTCAGCATTTGGTTGTGCAATTGTTTGATATTGCTTTCTATGCTTATGCTAAGGATTAATAAAAGCTGACTTTGGCTTTCTTTGTACTCGAATTTTATTCCCTTTTAAAAAGGACACAGGAGGACCTGCAGCACTCCAAATCTGTATCTCCTCCCAAAAGTGATAAAACTATAATAGACCCTCCAAGATTTTCTTGTCTCCAGTGAATGTAGAACTAACAGCTAGAGTTTGGGCACACCACATTTTCTGAAATTAAAAACTGGTTAGCATCTGAAAACAGGAGGTTGCACTTTTGAGTGATACTTCTTTAGCTGTCCTCTGTTAGAAAAGAATTGAGCTATCATTCATACACTCTTTTTAAAATGTTTGCAATTTTGTTCTGATGACATTAAATCACTTAGTTTAAACATTGACTTTACTCCAAAGTTTTACTCCTTCTAGAAAACCATTAATCCAAGTAGACTGATGAGGAGTTTGCTTGTGATGCTGGTTGCCCTGACCTGTGTCAGAAACAGAAGTCCTATAAACACTTTACAACTGTGTGTCAAGCATTCTCATCTGTCCAACTTGTAAGTCTATCAGAAAGAAAAATGTTCTATTCAGTTTCAGATATACAAATTTATGCAAATCTTTATCTGTTTCTATCAAATTGGTGTCATATTTTCTTTAGTCTCTAGGGAAATAAACAGTCTATCTTTAATTATTAAATGCTAGGTGCTTTCAAAGCTTGGGCAATAAGGTAAAACATATCCACAAAATGTGTCCTGTGAAGCTGGTGTCCTGAACTGATTTGTGCTATTGCTCCAGTGTTCTTAAGGATGCTGAACACTTACTGGAATCAACCTGCAGATTTTTGTACTGGCATATGAAAACATTTGTTACCCTGCTCTCATTTACATACCTCTTTTCTTCAAGGTATTAGTGTAAGAGATTTGGGCCTCTAGTGTCAAAATTCACAGCCATGTTCCATAATTGGTTAGAGTTTCCCAGTATGTATAACAAGCCCCAGAGAATACTGTGTCTTGTCGCAGGAAAGGTCCGGTGCTGATATCCAGMTCTGGTACGCCTGCAACCTTCCTAGAGAGCATCCCACAGAGAAGAACTCTTCCATGGGCACTGGCAGGCCTTCCAAGGCGACGAGTGATTTCAGCAAATGTAGCAATATCTCAGCTACAAGTGGTTTCAGCTCTTGTGATTCAGCTCTTGTGAAATCACCCCAGGCAGATTTGGGGAAAGAGAGACAGGAGCCTCATGTGGCARTTCTGCAGAGGTAGCTTTTATTGTCCAAACCACCCTGCAAAGAGGCAACCAAAGACAAGAACTCCCTGCTGTCAGGGGTAGAGGCATGGGTTTATATGGGGAAACAGGGGGTGGGGCGGAAATCAATTAGCCAATGGGGTACAGACTATTCCCATGAAAGAAACAAGGCGTGTTGGGAACTCCCCATGACCCAGAGGAGAGTTGGTATCTCTGACTACCTCCAGGGGAGTGCTGGCAGCTCTAACCTTGAGGGCTCACAGCCCTCCACAGTGTCTCACAGGCTGGCTGTAACAGAGCTTGCTCTTTTCAGTGTACAATAGAGAGAGAACTTCAAAAATCTAAACTATGTTCACATTTTTGTGTTCCCAAATGGTCTGCAATTTCTTTTGCTGTTTGTTGTTGCTCTTTTTCTAGCCACAGTTCTGTTCACCAAAAATTCACATAAGATTTTGAGCCTAAAATAAACCCAAAAATATATCAGCATAGTTTGGAAGCTTATCTTCTGGTTTTGGGAAATTAAATCAAGACAATGTGATTTCAATGCATGCCATATGTACCCTACATTAATGCATGAGTAAGGAAAAAGATCAAAAATATTTCTTCTTTCACCTGCAAAAACACCTTTTCAGGATACTTGGTTGATGCTTTGGTGAAATCAATGTATTATGACAATTTCATTTCTGTGGTCACTTGATACTTCCTCAGAAATGTGGGAAAAGAGTTTGTGAAATGCAATCAGAGCTAATCCTCCCTTGAATCAGTGACAGGAATTGAGAAATTTAATTCTTAGTTGGAGGGGAAAATCTTCAAAGAAGAGGCAGGAAACGAAAGTTAGACCTTATTTGTCTTTTCTTCTGAGGAAAAAAATAATTGTCAGTATAATATGGTTAAAGTCATAGATCACACACCTTTTGGTTTTTGCTTCTATCATCACTTCTAACAGTAGACAACTGATAAACAGTGGACTAATATGTTCTGCTGTAAATACGACATACCTGTTTTCTCTAAAGGGGATATGAAGGTAAACAACAATGCACAAACATGGAATTGGTAATGCTTTTGAGTAAACCCCTGATTTTTAAGCTTAAAGTGATGTTTGCTTTCTGCTGTGCAAATTGAGAGACAATTCTCTGTTGTGTTTTGCATAACCTGGTAATTTCTATTTTTTTTTCCTCATCTAACCAAAGGTAGAATGTGCTTTGCATGCCTTCTGGTATTAAATATTTTGTCTGCCTGTTAGGAACAGTGTTACCTCCCTAGCCATTACAGGGAAAGTGTAGTTTTCTGGTAAGGCCTTCAGACAGGAAATCTGCAGCTTTTGCTCTGAGTTAACTGTTTTACGAGACTTTTGTCAAACATCTTAACCAATGTGTAGGTAGGCAGATAACCTCATTAGAGATAAGATATTTTGAACATAATTTAGTGAAATTATTTGGTATTCATTCTACACACCAAAAGTAGAGAGTCTTTTTTTTCTGTACCTGTGCTACATTATTTTGAGAATTAACATTTGGCTTTCTGCAGGAATGCTTTTATGTTGAAGTATCCAGCAATTTTAAAGTCACTCAGTGGTGGTTTTGATCTTCCTTAAATTACGTAGAGCCTGAAATAACATCTCTGAATTCAGAACATTTATGTCGATAAAGTACTGCTAAAAGTAAAAGGACCATTAAAATAGGTAGGACTCTGAGGAAAAAAAATACATCTTTTGTTTTTGCTAAAGGTAAAAGCTTAATTTTAGGGATGGAAACCTGCTAAAACAATGATGAAAAGCAAAGCTGACTGAGGAAAATGTTCAGAAATCTATTTGTTACTCATTAGTGTCTTATCTCTAGGTCCTGAAAAACAAACAAACCATTAACAAAAAAACCTACAAAAACCAATAAACCCTCAAAAATCGCCAAAGCAAACACAAAAAAAACACCAAATAAACAAAAGATACTAGTTGATATAAAGTTGACTGAGGAAGAACATAGGCTGGGTAAGTAGTGAAATTATTTTAATTTAAATGAGACTTGACGAAATAAATCGTGAAGATTTTCAGTATTCTTTTTCTTCATTATTGTGGATCCCTCTGCCCTCTACTCTAAAACTTCACATGCCATGACTCTAGGTTTCTCTATACTTTATTCAGATAGGTATCAGTCTGTGAAAAATCATATGTACCTGTAAAGATACCTAAGCTGGAGCTTTGTTTGGTGTGAAATGCTTAGGTATTTTCAGTAGTGAAAAGATGAAGAAGTATATTTGAATGTCAGAAGGCTAATAACTGAAGAGGCATCTGAGGATTGGATATGTAAAAATATGGAAATATTCATGAGTTTTACTTTGCATAGAGTTGATAGTCTATTATTGCTTATGCTAAGGAGAGTTTAATGAAAGCCCAAACATACCACCAGACTGACTTTCAATTATTCCAGATGCTATTGACCTGAGTAATTGAGATTTTTTTTTAAATGAGAAAAAAAGATGACAGGTTTCTCATAAACCTCTGGGTTTCGTAGGGTACAAAACAGTTTACAAATGGGTTCATAAAAGACACAGTAGTAAGGGTGGGAACATTTGCTGAATTCTCAATGGACTTTAGGAGGTTCTGCAGACTCTAAAGTAAACCAAAGGCAATGATTGTGCTGTTGTTTTAGAGTGATATAAAGACTTCTGCTGCCCACTCTCTTCCAAGAAAAAAAAACCCAAACCAAACAACAATCTCCAGCCAACACCAGCTGCCTTAGTAATCTTACTGTAGGTATAGTGTAGACACTATAAAAAGAATATATCTTTTAAATAATTTGAATTTGAATTCTGCTAAATTATAAAATAAGACATAGGTTTAATTTTGATGTCCCTTGTTCTTTCCAAATGTAAAATACTAAATTAAATATGCATTTTGGTGAACGCAGAATTTAAAATAATATTTTTCTGAAAAATTGAATTACTCAAAGTTTTGATAGAATTGTTTATTTTTCCTTTATGAAATGTTGAAATTTTGATAAATTTAAATTTGAAGACACCAATTCATATACCTTTATACTTGCAATTATTCCAAAGTGAATAATTGAATTAAAAATTAAATTCTAATCTCTCTGGGTAAATTGTAGATAACAATAGTTAATGATGTTAGCTTTAAATCTTTTCTTGTTTTCAGTGGTTAGAGATAGAAGTGTGGAGAGTATTGTGGATTATGTTGTGTGCCACTTGATGATGGCAACAGATCCGGAAATGTCTCGTAGTAGTCATAGAGTACATTGCTCATTGATGCAATATTTTCATTTTCAATGTTTCCCAGGAATGCTTAAAAAAGTTTATTAAAAATTCCTCAAGCCAAGATAGTTTTCTTGCTCACTAGTAACCTGTTCCTTGSGTAGAATATGACCCTAATTTGTAGGAGTAAAAAAAACTGGTCAATAGATATCAGAAATGAAATTCAGGTAAAAAGATATACTTTGGAAAATCCTGTGCTGTCTATCTTTGGGCACCCAAATGCAGTTTTCGAAATGGCCCTGGTGATGCAGCCAGTATTGCCCAAAGACAGATTTCTGATTCAGAACTAGAACAAAGAAACAGGTCTGACTGCCTGTCCTTTGCTGTGAGAAAAGTAACCATGATAAAAACTACCCGAGTCTTGTTCCTTTCCTTACAGAGCTCTGTAGAAAGGCTTGATATAAACCTCACAACAAGTAACCTCGATCCTTAAGGCTTGTGTGAAGACCACCAAATTAATGCTATTTATGGCTTCAAATTGGTGGGGGGAAAATTGATGCTACCTTCCTTTGCTGCAGCAGCTCACCTTTTGAGCAACAATGTATTATCTCTATTGATGATATGAAACTTGAAGTGGAATATGAAACATCCCGGGTGATCAATATGAGCTGCTCTAATCTTTTAGATTACAGCTGAGCTCTAGCAATGCTTGCAGAAAAGCCTCAGTGACACTAGGACTCGTTCGTTCATGAAGCTGAACGTGAACTTGGCTCCCTATCAGTCTATCAAGACTGTCCTGTGAATTGTCAGTCACATAGAGAAGCTGTGAAAAATAGGTGGGACAGAAGAGGGTGAAAAATTAAGCTTTTATTCTATCAATCATCACCTCTAGTGTCTAGATAAAATGGCCCAAGAAACTTGGTAAGGAGTAAAGTTAGCTTTTTGTCTTAAGAAAGAGAAAAAGAAAGTAGCAGTATGTGGTGGGTTTTCATTAAACTGTCTTCCAAGCCAAGAAAAGCACAATAGAACATGCAAAAGGTTGTTTGTTTGAACCACCCCAAATGTATTGAAGGCTGGTACATTCAGCAAATACACCTGACAGGCAAGTATTTGCTTTCCCGTATGAGAAGGTGGTCTTTGAACTCTTCACTGATTTTTTTACTGACTTAAGTACTTGGGAGCATGAGGCTTACCCTACCTGGCTTTTCTTCAGCCATTACCATCAGTGTTGTTTTCATTAGTGGCCCTTCTGGGGAGTAAGGAAAGGACATCTCTTGTAGTGTTCCTATGGCACAAGATCTAAAGTTTGGATGGAGATATATCATGTGGAGCAATAGGCTTGTGACACAGGGCCAAGGTTGAAATCAACCTGTGACAGGCTGTCCTCAATAACACTTGCTTCTAAGTTTGACTTTTAAAGAGGTTACCATTGACGAGCTGCTTTGAAGTATCTCCTTCTTTTTGGTTAGCATCACTTTAAAAGTTCATTTGAAACAGTGTGTAAAATGTTCTAGCAACGTGCTTATTTATTCCTACTATTTGGGGAGACACAGTCTTGTGAATTAAACTAGTGTATTCTAGCATTCATTTTGAATTATAAAACCTGCCTGTGCTATATAGAGAGTAAGGCTGCCTAAGCATAATTATACACTGCAATCCAAACCAGCCGCATTAATATTCGTATTGGTTGTCATTGGAGATATGCCAGTTCCCATATGTACCTATCCACTTTTCAGACTGCCCTTGCAATCTCATGACTGCTTTTCAGAAGTGCTTGGTGGCTTATTCTTTCTCCTCAGCATGCTACAGTGAAATTACGTATTCAAATTAGAGGAGAAAAATGTGTTTAGGATAACTAGCATTTAGCACACAGTACAAATTAAACCCAGATGATATGATTCTCTCCCTTGCTCCCTAACATTTATATTAGAATTCATATTTAAAGCAGGAGTCTTTTGCATTACAAGTAAAGATTGAAATTGACTTAAACTTTTTTTCTCTACACTTGATAAGCATTCTTGTATAATTAATGTGTTGGATATACTGTTAATAGTTCAGATTTTGTGGTTGATATTGTAAATGTTCTGTTTGTATAGTGTAAAACAGAACTGATTAAGACTTTTGTTTAGAGAGTCAGGGCTTTGTATATTTCTTGGCCAAGATATTTTTTGAATGCTGCTACAGATTGACTCATCTGTTTCCTTTCTGCTAGTGATTTATTGTGGTTATTTTAAATTCAGAACACAATATTGATGTTGCAGTCATTTGCCTTTTTGCATCTAAGTCGATCAGCTTTCAAGTTCTTAATTTCTGACATAAACATATGGAGCTGTTTTTAGTAAAGTTATTGGTGGCATGTTTGTCTCAGATCTATCCTACAGCAAAATTATTATCCTAGATTATAATTTGATAGTAAATTTTGATTGAAGATTTTAAATCAGAAGGGGTGAATTTGTGGATTTCATATTTATTGAAAGATACGTTCCTTGGTGCACACTGGACCATAATGATGTAAAAGCCTTTCTTATTCAAAGCATACTTAGTAAGTCCCCATCACTTATTTTTGACGAGTTCTGTTTATCAGTATCCAAATATTTTTCATTCTTAAAACCACTGTACACATCGTAGCTCTCCTTTTACTTTGCTGACAGAATCTTTGCAAGAGCCTCTGATGCAGCTTCAAATTATTAATAAAAACTACCTGTGACTATAAACTACCTGTTCCCATTTCTTAACATTTTCAGATAGTTTGTATGCATTCTAACCTACTGCTGGATACAAATGTCAAGAAGGCACAGATGAACTGCAGATTCTTTTTTATCTACTCAGACTGCTTTGATAAGATATGTCAGCAACTTTACAGGTGACCTGTTTATTGATCAGGAAGCATTTGAACAGATTTCTGTGAAGTGAAGCATCAAGGTATTTTGCTCTGCTTTGCCCATCAAAAATCATTGAAGTCACTGGTATAGTGAGGATTAAGCTTTAATATCCTATGGGGTTGATAAGAGAGTTTGTGTGTATATGGTCTGTTTTGTGCTACAATCAGCAGCTGTCCCTTCAAATAACAATGTCCCTATTCCCCAAATAGTTCATGGGCTACTAAGTGGGAATTAAAGCAATTGCAGGCAAAATAGGAGATAGGCCTTTTTTAGTTTATCCAGCATGATGGGTAGGATATAAAAATAAGCTATAAATAGACTGTAAAACAGGAAAGAAAGGTCAGCTATTCTTGGTTTTGTTGGGTGTGAACACCAGAAATATGAGAGGCTGCAGTTGATAGGACAACAGATCCATCTCATCTATCTGGTCTCCAACAGCCAGGTGCCTGAGAAAACACGTAAAAACAGAGCAAGTGCACAGCATACTTTTGTTTCAATGAAATTTAGGTCTTGAGGAATTTGAAGACCGTGGATTGCAGATATTTTGCATTTGTATTTAATGACCTTAAGTGATCTTCCTTCCATTGATCTAATTGTTTGAATCTWGAGGAAACTTGTTTCTGATGGATGTGTACTGTTATTTCCCTCTGAATAGGGGAAGTCACGGTAGCAAATGTCATGATACATATGACGAAGTTATCAATTCTTTTGACCTAAACAGAGTATAGTGGAGTGGAAATGTCTTTTTGCTTCAAAAAGTTAACATTTAAATGGACCTAAGCTGCCTTGGATGTTAATATATCACTGAGATAAATGGTATGGAGGAGAGTTTATTTCTTTGCTGCTGCAATGCTGGCAGAAGAGTGTGCTCTGTAATTGATTAACAGGGCACAGTGCATTGACTTATATGGGGAAGGCTATTATATCTCAGTAACAGGAAGGTATATAYGATTCTGGTTATAGTAAGTAAAAAATTGGATTCTGCAGGAAATAACTAAAACTGCTGGAAGAACCAAAGGTTCCCAAGGATTTTTTTTTCTCTTAAATCTGTGGTATAACAGTATTTCATGTTCTGATGTAAGTTTAAATAGCACAACATATTTAGTGGAACATTCATATAGGGCTAAAAATATTAGCTTATGTAAGCAGTCTTTTAACTTTTGTTCTGTTGGACCTAAAGTCATGAGTTATTGATGAGATGTAATATCTTTTTTAAGTCTATTAATGTGAAATATAATCTGTCCCTACACATTTCGGGTGAATTCCCTGTGTTTTGAAGCCTAAACAAGAAGGCAGATTGGGAGGTTTGTTTTTTTTAAAACAATGAGAAAGTGAGTTTTGTTTTTTTTTTCTTTAACTTATTAGTTGGTATATCAAAAAGGGCATAGGAAAGGATCACGGTTCTATAGGAAAGGATCACGGTTCTAAACAATAGTGAAAGCAAACTGTATAAAGTATGGGGTTTTTTTCTAGCCCCCACCCCAATATTGGTGGTTCCAACCAAATTAAGAAATCGGAGGGTTCAGATTAAATAGTTTAGAAGCACATGTACATCAAATGAAGCATATGCACAAGTATCTGTAAAAATTGTGACCACAATGGAAAATACAGAGTGATACTGCCTGTGGGATTTTTTTTTTTTTTYCCAAGTCAAGCTTTTCTGTCTTATTCTTTTGAATCCAAGAGTATGGGTTAGTAAAACAGAGATAAAGCAGGCCACTGGTGATTTAGAAACTAGAACTCTTTCCAAACAAGTTTTTCTTGTTTCCTTTTGTGTTATCTTCAGTAGTAGCACGAATATTACATCTGTCAAATTAAAAGGAGATTTTCTCAGTAGCTACTGGAATCAGTAAAAGATCTGAAGTTCTGATGAGCTTCTATTATTGGGAGAGGTTTTATTCATCTGTCATATTGTCTAAATGTCTATTCATCTGACCACATTATCTAAATCTATGTTTATTTCTGTTGCAGAAAAGAAGAGTTTGCTCACGTTTTTAAAGTAACTCTTAAAAATTTTATGTGTTAAGATGGATTTTTTTTTTCACAAGTTTTCTTAGACTATAACAAGCAATAGCCTCCCATTATATTTAGTAAAAAATCAAATAGCATAAGTTGAACACACTTCTTGTAGCTAAGGTTTTCTATTTCTAGTATTTTTCAAGGAAGATGCAGGTTTTTCCTCCCACCCCACTTTGAAGCTATGGGTAGTAGAAAATTGTATAAACCTAATAAATTACTTTATGAAATATATTAAAAACCCCTCAGGAAACAGAACAAAGGTACATGTTCAATCTTAGCTCTCATTACTGATAAGAATATGTTTTTTAACTTARCAGTAAATATCACGCAATATAAGCATAGGGAAATGCTATTAAGAGATTTTGTTATTTTTAAAAACTTCTGATTGTGTTCTGCTTTTAAATGTTGCATTTCATTTTTACATAGACAGCAGGATTAATGACAAATGCCTTCAAGTCTCTAGCTAGGTAACACTAATAAAGAAGTGGCAGTACAAGCAGTTTGCTGGCATTTTATAAGCTGAAAATTTATTTTTATAATCTACAGAAAATACACTGAAATTCTTGAGAAAAACTTTGTCAAGTAGTTCTGCATTTCTGTGATTATGACACTTAGGATAAAAATTGGCAATTAGGGCAATCAGCTGCTCCCTTCTATTCTTAAGCTCTAACCTTGTACTACTTTGACTGAAATAATAGCAACCTGGCACCCAGGATCTTAAAGCATAGGCCTTTGCTGTGTGCCATATCCCTGCTCCCAGGGAGAAATGTGTGCAGCCTTGCTGTGTTGCTGGAGTGGTGTGATTTGAGGAGCACCTGGCTGCAGACTTCTGAACAAATGTGCTGTCTGGSCACAGCCAAAGCAGAGGGAGGTGGGAATCAATCTTCCTGGTTTGTGGTATAAACAATGATGTTTAAAACCATTTATCTTCCCTTGTCAAAATTCCAACATTAAATAGTGTGGTAGTGAACTTAAAAGTCATTGGAGTTGTCCTTTAATTCAGTTCAAAGCAGCTGCCCTTTACTCTTGCCTCTGCTTGTATGAATTTCGCTTTTTTCCCTAATGTTTGTTAACTCAGAGATTTGTAAAGGAAAATTATTTATTTTGTTAAATGTCAACGTACTGACTCCTGAATGAATGTTCTTCTGTATTTCTGTGCTTCGGTTTCTATTGCTGCGAAAGTAATTTTATTTTTCATTACATGAGACTGCACATTTTAGGAAAACTGTATTACAAATTACTTGATTCACTCACAATCCTTTTTTTCCCCCCCCCTTGAAGTTCTTCTTTAGGAGGTAGGATTAATTTGGTCTCCAAGTGTGATCCAGTCTGACCAAATCACTGGTTTGTAATTGTACCAAAACTAGGTATTGTGGCTGAGCATTAAGCATGCTGCTCATGCATATTTAGACCTATGGCAGACCACCTATAGTGGCCTAATGTTTTCTAGATACATAAATTGAGGAGGTTTCCACTTACAGCAGAGCTTGTGCAGCAGTGCATGTGTTTAAAAAGACTAGTCAAGCTTACTGGTGTAAGGCTTTGGCTTTTCTTTTTTTAATTTTACCTACATATTTAAGCTACATATTTCTCCCACCTGTTGAAATACCTTACAAAAAAACTGAACAAGGGGCAGTACATTAACTAAGTATTTGAAAAATCCAAAGGCAGTTCTCTTCATTATAATTTGTATCATACAACAGCCAGAGACTAAAAGTTTTTCCTTCATTAGAAAATCTAAGATTCTGGTTTTGGTTTTTTCCATTTTTGATGCTAATACCAAATTAATCTTCTTTATAACTGGGTAAAATGGAAGTGAAGTGCTCAAATGAATTATAGAGATATTAGTTATTATGAATTAGTTAGTATARTTTTTTCAGTGAATCTGTTGTATGGGATAATTCACAGGCATTCATTAATGTTCCCTAATTTACTTTCTTTTTTTTAATATCAGCTTTATCAGCACTTCTATTACAGAAATGAAAATTTGTATCTTATCTACTTACAAAGCTTTCATAATACTGTTCTTTAGAACCAGATTTTTATGTCAYCGAAAACATGCCAGATATATCAGGGCAGGCTTTTTTTTTCAACTGCTGTATCCCTAAGGAGGGTGATGGCTCATGGTTGGATACTACCATTACCTTATTTTGTCAGATGTTAAAGTATTTATTTTCTCATGTCAGTGTGTGTGCCTGTGTTTGTTTGTAGGTTTTCTTGTGGGTTTTGAGGTGAGTTTTTGTTTGTTTTGTTGAGTTGTGTTTGTAGGGTTTTGTTGGGTTTTTTTTTTTGAAAACTGGGATGTAACTACATGCATTCCACATGTACAAAAATAATAAGGATATGTTATCACCCAGAGGGAAAACAAAGGGCACCTTGGCACTTAATATGCATGAATAGTTAAGAGCATAACGTGAATCTGTTTTCTTGTGTTTCAGAAAAGTGTGATGAACCTCTGATCTCAGCATTACCCCATTCCTCCTTCAGCAGTTCATCATCCATGACAAGCAGCTATGTGCCAGGCTATGCCAAGTTAAACAAGAGAGGAGGTAAGATACACTCTCAAGCTTAATGTTCAGATATTTCAAAAAATGATGAATTATATTTTTAAAGTGAAAATGCTTTTTCTATGGAATACTACTGCTTATGTTTGTTTGAACAGACTGTTTTTATGAACTGAATGAATTTCTGTTTCATTTTATGGGACAGTAATTGCACTCCACTGAACTTACAGGGAGAAAGGCACTACCAGTAGCATGTAGCAGCATGGGCCACATGCCTGATGTCAAGGGAGTCATAGAGTACAGCTGCATAATAGATATCAGTTAAAAGGGCATACCTGTCTTCATTGGGTAGATGAACATTTGCAAGGTCGTGGTTGTTGGAGCAAAACTAAATAGTTTTGATGTGCTTTTTTGATTTAAGTTTTTTCCCACCTTAGCAATGACTGCTGTCATTCAGGATTTTTCTAGCACCACAAGGACTTTGGCTTTTCRTATATTTCAGTAATGCAATGAGGTGTTGTTCAGAAGTAACAAAGCCACCTCAAATTTAGTGTTTGGAAGAGTAGGTGYGTAACTTTGATGGCCTTCCTGGTCTACTTATACTGAGGCACCATCCCCCATCCACAAACAAGGTGAGCAGTGCTGGTAGCACTGCCGGCTCTGCCAGTTGTCTGGAGATCACCACATAGGAAGGGGTTAACTGGGTCTGATGTCAAGCCAGGAAGCATAATCTGTAAGTGGGGAAGAATATGGGATGGGTCCAGGCATGGATATGGCTTGGACAGAATCTGGAGGCTGAAAGGGGGCCCCCAGGTTCATGGGCAGGGTGAGTGGATTTCCCACTGGGTAGGGCAATTACGGCCTGTGGGTACTCTCAGGGCCCTGACACTAATCTTGGTTTATTGGTCTCCAACTTCTGTTTATTTGTGTTCTAGAGGTGTAGAATTCTTGTTCTTTGACCTTTTTCTTTTTTGTTTTGTTTTTGTTCTCTAAAATCAGTTTTAACCAGGTCCCAGAGTTACTTTCTTTTAATGACTAGTACTTGACCTAGTGAGTTACTTATAGCTCTGCTTCCTCTGGTGCCAACCTGTGCCTSTACTTTCAATACCTCTGCTATCATCCCATGATTGTAGTCCTCTACCCTACATTTTTATACAGTAATACTTTATTTTCTGCAAAATAGCTACTTTAGGTACAGAAACATATCAAAATTTTTATACTGGTAGTCACTAGCCCATGCAATCCCACAGCTAAGCTAAATGTAAAACAGATAAGGTTATGTTACCTGGTTGTTAGAGAATTGCTGTTGCAACTAAGTGAGCTAAACAGAAGCCAAAGACTGGCTTAGAGAAAATCTGACTGACGAGCTCTGGTGCTACAGGCCTGCAGATCTGGTGCAAAGCTGGTGGCCAGACCAGGAGCATTGGCAATTTCTTTGGGTTTAGGCCTGCAGACTAGTAGATAATACGGTTTGTTGCTTCTGGATGAGAATAGATGCAGTTTTATGCTGGTTGCAGGCTTTTGCTTCAGTATTCCCTGTATTTTGTTACATGCCTTTTGCAGTTCTCATTCTTTCTGTTGCAGTGTGTCTGAATGTGTGTTTTGATAGGCTGTTGGGTCCCTTAAGCTGTGTGTTCAACTGTTCATCGTCCAGGTGAAAGAAGTTAAGTGGTGTTTCAATTCTAAAACACCTCTCGTCGTTTAGGTTGAATTCTGTTGTATGACTATAGGTATGTTCATTTCTATTTTATTCCCTGTTCCAAGATAAAAAAAAGTCACTACAACCACCTTAATAAAATACAACTTAGCATCAGCTTGGCTGGGAGGATCTTCCTTTTCTTTTAGATGTGTATTTGTCCTTTTAGATTACTAGACTACTTATTCTAAGTGAAAGGCAAATCAGACATTCAAAATTTAATTTTTTCCTTTACCCTTCCCTTTCTTACCCTTATAATCACTACAGTGCAGTTTCTTTTAATGATGTTTCTTTACCAATGTGGGTCAGTGTCACCATTAATCAAATATTGGCTTTACTTCCTCTTTTGAAATTTAGTTGCATCTCTTTGTTAAATAGTAGTTTCATYTCTTTGTTTAAATAGCAACTTTGCTAGATTGTTGTCATGTATCTCTTAGTACATAAAGCATAGCATAACCTCAAAACTGAGGTTTCTCTATGTACATTAACAAGTATTATTTTCCTAATCCGAGTGACAGTAAAAGTACTGCAGAATTCAGGAGTGTGTTTGACACAGGAACTTGGCTGTCTTTGTGTTTATGCTTCTGCAAGTGTTGGAAAAGGGCTCAGTTTTAATGCCGAGCTATTTTACAACTTCATGGAATTACACATATTGCTAATCAAACCAGTAATAAGTGAATCCAATTTTTTTTACTCTCCAAGGAGTCATTATCAGCTAATAGATTCCCAAATCAAATGTGCTATTTAAACCACACTGTGCTCAAGTCATTTAATGGAAAGAACTCCCCCTCCTCTAGCCCCAGACCCTTTATATTAAAGAAATGTGCATTTGAAAATTCTACTTTCCAACCCAATTATTTTTCTTTCCTGTTTTCATGGCACTTCACTCTAGACTGGCAAAACACTTTATCTGAATAGATAGTATATTTTATTCCATTGATTAAGACACTGATTTACTGAACAGCCACATCATGTTATTAAGAAGGTTGGAGTTCTAACTATAGTTGTTCCGGTTCAGTTTCCTGCTATAAATGTTGCAAGTGGAAGGATGCACACCAAAGAGAGTTTAATATTTTCAGCAGTTTTTAGAAGGCTTCAAAAGCAGAAACATCCATGAATTTATTTCTAATGTTTGATAACAYTTCACTTACAAATCCTATAACTAGTGATCTAGGCAAATAGAATTAAATCTTCGTGGAATGGCACTGATCTGGAAACCTCCAAGGTGTATATGTAGGATGGTTTTCTGTGTCAGTTTGTGAGAATATTTTGCATTTTCCACATCTATCTACTCAGACTCCTGTAAGCCTTCAATGACTTATGGGTTAGTATGTAAACTTATTTCAAAGGAAATGCAGATTTTATGGACAGAAATTTTATTAGAAAGATTAACCTCTCCAAATCAATTTACTTGGTGGTTCTTCTGTATTGCCCCTTGTTCCTGTTCTGAACTTTATTTCTTGTTAGGGTAAGCAAGGAGAAATATCCTGTTATTTTGTTGTTTGTTTTTTTTTTTTAAGGGGCTGGAAAATGTTATTTTTAATTATAGGAAAAATCGCTGATTGTAAAAACAAATATTCAGTGGTTACCTGCAGGTTTGTCAGTCCCTTGCAAATTCATACCAATACATATTAAAGTTTGAAGCCACAATTTCTGTCAGTGAGTAAGAGTCTTTGATTTATATAATCATTACAACTGTGAATCTGTGTTTGCATTATCACAGAGAGCCAAAAGCCTTGGGGTACAATGTAAGTCTGCATTTAATACCAGCTCCCTCATTCATGGATCCCAAAGCCTGTCTTCTGGGGTCTCCTTCTTTTGCCCTCCTGGGCACTTTCAATCATAGCAGCTGGGAAAAGCAAACACAATGCATTCATTTTATTATCATGGAAAGAGGTAGGGAACAAGAAGGCCCCAGAAAATGCAGACTATTTTTTTTTGCTGTGCTTTGTGAGCAAAGCAAGGTGGCTGCTCTGCTATACTACTACTTATCAACAGATTTAACTAGAGTTAGTGCTGGATGAAGCAAGTGCTGCTATCCCTATCAGGCCTGCAAAGAAAGGGGGTGAACRTCCTTTGAAGTTTCACCTGTGGCAAAAGTTCTGTGGAGACTGGAAGAATGCAATAAATTTCATGATGAAAGTAGATTTGGGGAAGGTAGAGTATGGCAGCTCCTGAATTATGTTAAAGACTCATAAGCAAAGGCTTGGCCTTAAAAAGCTAAACAATGCTGAATTAACAACTGTTCAGACAAAGCTGGATGCAGTCAATTTCTATCAAATTATCCTTTTGGTACTAAGATACTGGTTCATTTTAAACAACTAAGTCTTAGTGCTCTACTRTATTGTAGTATTTATAATATCTTTTATTTAAATGTTAAAATTGTGTATTGCTTACTGGCAGTACTACAAAGGTACAGATTATTTTTGAAATGTCTATAATTTATGTGAGGAAAGAAAAGCACCGCAGAAGAGGAGAAATGTAAGTGGCTTTTCTTTTTGTTTCCGTCACTATCTTTTTTATCTATACGTGCGCAAACATTAAAATACTAAGAACTTTTACTTTAGATGGACATCTTAAAAAATAATTTTGACTTTTCTGTCASTTATCAGCTCAGATTTTCCTCCTATGTAAACCAAATCTTTCTGGGTATTAAATGATCCAATGTAATATTTGGAGAATATGTGGATGTGTTATCTTTGAAAAAAAAAAAAACTTTTTAAAATAAGTGACACTGGAGTCAATCCCRTTGGCACATAAATAAATGCCATGAAGTCATTGACAGATCAAATTTTAACTGAACTCTAATTGGTAGACCAGCTAAAAATATTACWGTTCCTTCCATTTTTGTCATACCTACTCTCCTGCAAAAGTAGTCTGTATTGCTGCCACCGTACTAACTAAAGTGGCATCACAGAAATGAAGAGCTTTCAATTAGTTCATCTTACATTCATTTTGAAACCTAGCCTCAGTAGCTTTTTCATGTGCAATGTCAAGGTGATAAGGTCTATCCTCTTATGACCTGCCATCAGTAGGATCAATGGACTGCATCACATCATGAGAAGGATTCTTAGCACAGGTTTGACATAATGCATTATCAATCTTCCTTTTAATGGCTCCCAAGCTATTGGACCTTACACTTCTCACTAGTACAAGAATTAATGCTGCCTATCATCCACCTCATACCATTTTAATTTAGGGAAGAAATTCTACATTATTTCAACATAATGTAATGTTATATAATATAATTGGAAGCTGCTTGAAACTGAGTAGAGTCTCAGAACTTCAGAAATAATCCCAGCAGACAGTGAAAATATGAAGGTCATAATGAATTTTGGATATATGGAAATTATCTTTTGCACAGTGGAATAAAAAAGAGCAATTTGGCACCCAGGGGTTCTGTTTTAAGTCCAGTATTAGGGGGGAATTTGATGGTACCAATGAAATTGATAATGCAATATGAAAGGAAATTTCTGCAGAGCAGTTGATGTTCAGAAAACAGTCCTTTTAGCACCAATGTGTAACTCGTATCTAGGCTTTCAGGTTACCTTTTAATCAGTGTGCTGACCTTGGCCTGTTATCAGAATTATTAATATGACTATAAAAAGAGTACTAGAAATTTTAAGTGTTGGCATAGGTATAATTGTGACAGGGTTGTTTTGTGKTTTTTTTTTTTCTCCGTGGAGTTTTGAATTCTGTCTTCTGTGTTGAAGATGAAAGAACTTATCTATAATGGGATAAGATTCTTTTACTCCCCAGATAGTTTCCAGTAAGCCAATCAGATCTATGGTGATGGTTCTAGCAATACAAAAAAAATGTTTGCTAGAGCCTTGCCTTTGAAGAAATATAGGGACACCTAGCCTAGGCTCTTTTTACCTTCACTTTTAAAACTTCCARTACCATAATTAACATCACTACTTCTCTATTTAATACTATTGTATAATGGAATATGAGAAGGATTTTATGTAGTTTTCCTTTTGGGAAAGTGAATCCAGCATCAGCCTGGATTGCGTGAGCTGTCTGGGCTTGTCCCTTCACAGGACTTGCCAGGAATTTAGTTTGGGTATGAATCTCAAAGTAAGCAGGTGCTCCCTCTGAACTAACAATTGTCCAACTAGAGACAGTATGGAGCTAACATGCATTAGTTAGCGCACTGTAGATCATCACCTTAAATGCTGCAATCTCCTTGTGTTGACAAGGATACCTTTGGGCTCACTGAATACCTGTATGCAACACAACTTGTTATATTTTGATTAACACTCTCTTAGGAAAAAAAGTTATGGAATTGCCAGTGGCTTGGAAATTCACTGCCCAGGTTATGGTATGTTGTATTTTCTACGTAGGAAAGCACCTGAAAGTAATGGATAGAGTAGCATAAAAGAACAGGAATAATCATGAGAAAGAGTAGTTTCATCCACTTAGCAGCTTTTRTATGTCTATAAGAGAGCTCTTGCCCAGTAACAACATATAAATCATAAAAAGATGGTTGCCCTTTAAAAAATAAACAATTAAAAAAATAGAAATTTAATAAAAAAATAAAAGAAAATTTACAGTTCTCTTTCTGTAAATAAGTGCTTTRGATAAACACAGATTGTACAGTCCAATACAATATGTTTGCTAAAACCATCTCATAAACATTGTAGATCAAACTAGGTTATCAGAAGTCAGGACAAAGTGRTATTCCTTACCTGTTAAATAATTACTTATCCATTTAAAAATGTGGAAAATTACTTATGGTTGAAAAAGATAAGCCTCTCTTGGTTCATTTATTAATACATGCCTAAAAACATGTTTGTATGTAACAAACACATAGTGCTAGTATGCAGCACTATGTGTTGTACACAGTATAAACTATTTCTGGAATGCTTTAGAGAGAGTACAAGTAACAGATGTTTTGTTTCAGGGGAGTTCTTTGTATTGTTTGAGGGGTGTTTGGTGGTTGTGGTTTTTTTTTTCCTCTTAGACATGGCTCCTTTGCCTGTGACAGTAAATGAAAACACTTCCATTTTATTAGTAATGTGGCCTTTTGGTATTACTCCTAATAAAACTTTTGTGTAGCACTAACTTCAATCTTTGGGTTTGTTTTGTTTTGTTTCTTTTTAAATCCATAAAGAATTTGGGCTCATCTCACTGTTTGCATAAAAAAAAGTATACAATTTTCTGTATGTCTTTATCTGCCTGATAKCCTACCATATGATGAGTTTTGCTTTTCCTCACGTTCAAAAGAAATAGTTATGAACCCTGCTTTGATTTGTAATGTAAAACACTTCAGGTCCATAAATRCTTACATCTCTGTTTAGAAGATAACTGTGATTGCCACTCGGTTGACCTTTGTAGTTGTTTTCTGTGCTAAAATGATCTGGCCCTAATGAAACATTTTTCATAAATACCTATGTTTTGTAGAAGAAGTTCTTAAAAAGACAAATGAAAATGTTTGCACTGCCTCATTCCTCTGAAAAAATGTTCAAACATTCATTGTAAGAGGATAGTGAATTTTGTGAAGGTGCAGAAAAAAGAAGCATCAAAAAGAGGAAAGAACAGTGCCAGTGTACAGGACAGACTCGTGCATTTAAAAAGTAACTTTAAAAAGGAAAGACATCACCCTTTTCATTGAAAACAGTCTAAGAAACAAAGTCTGTAGAGAGTCAAGCTCAAGTAATTGCATTAAAAAAGCATCATTAGCTTATGTTAATTTACTGTAGCCCAATGAATACAGAAAGCATGACTGTTTTTTCCAGTTCATAACTAATTTGTTAATTAAAGTGTTCAGAATACCTAATTGGCTTATTTAATACATGTGTAGATGGAGAGGAGGAAAAAAATAATACTGTGCTCTCAAACTTTGTAAATTTTTTCCTACAGCAGTCATTTGCAGAGGCAGCAGTTCCAAGTTCAGCCAGAGACATAAGGCAAATGGGCAGCTGTCTCTAGCAACAAGGATGGGGACAGCAGATCGACCTGGCTCTACTGAGCAGCTTGCTTGTTTCAGAYGAAACTCAGCTTAGTTCGTTAATTGTTTCTCATGCTAAGGGGCAACTGGTTTCGGCAGGAAAGAGGCTATGCTGGTGGCAGAGAGGAGGCAGCCTCACTGAGAGCCAGACTGGATCCGTATATTASAGATATACTTTTCCCATATCCTTAGAGTACCAGTGCAGCTCTGGCCGTTTATCCTCAGAGCAGCCAAATTCTGCACTTTCAACTACTCAGAGACCAGAGTTTAATTTGACAGTTTCTCAAGCAGCACTGGGACATTAACGTGTAAATAGTTAAGAAATCTTTCTGTGTTCTTACYGGCTTAGTCTTGAAAATGCAGACCTGATTAGCTCTCCAGCTCTGCTCGGAATACTGCTATGGTTTAAGCTCAGCTGGAGATTAAGCCTGGAAAAGAGGTTTCAGGGAGACCTTATAGCAACCTTCCAGTGGCTGAAGGGAGCCTACAAGAAAGCTGGAGAAGGACCTTTTACAAGAGCATGTAATGACAGAACAAGGGGGAAATGTCTTTAAACTGAAAGAGAATAGGTTTAGATTGGATATTAGGAAAAAAAATCTTTGCTGTGAGGGTGGTTAGGCACTGGAACAGGTTGCCCAGAGAAGTTATGAATGCTCCATCTCTGGAAGTGTGTAAGGCCAGGCTGGACGGAGTTCTGAGCAGTGAAAGGTGTCCCTGCTCATGACAGGAAGGTTGGGAACTATATAACCTTTAAGGTCCCTTCCAACCCAAACTATTCTATGACTCTATTTTAAAAGCTATAACACTATAATTAAATTGTAGACTTAATATAAATGGTGAGACTTGTCTGAAAAACACACAGTAATGACATGTTAGAGTTCGCAACAAGCCTCCTCAAACCAATGCCTCACAAGGAACTTGTCTACACCAGAGCTGGCACACTGAAGAAGCAACTTGGAAAACTTCATATTCSTCAGACATTGGAGCTACTTTATTTGCACAGATTAGTGGGAACATGCAAGATTAAAAAAACAAAACCTCAATATAGGAAAACTTGGCCAATCTTTTTTGACAGGTCCAGTATATTTAGGAGCAGCAGAGGCTGACAGTTTAGATATCCTAGACTTGGTTGTATCTACAGATACTTCAGACTAAGATACAGAGCTGTGTAAGTATAGAGCTCTGCAATTAAGGCAAAGATGTAGTGAGTGTAGAAGATGCACTGTCAGCTTTTTCCAAGGTCGGTGTCTCTTGCCAGATGCTATGAGTGTTTCACCCTCTCCTGCACACACAACACAGCTTTTCCTTACACAGATGGGTGTAGTGCAACTGATAGATTGCTGCTTTGAGYATTTGAGCCAGAGCATTGCCTTTCCCAAATAAGTCATAAACAAGCATAAGTGCTGGTAGAAATGAGAGCTATTTGGCTACCATTATAACCTCCCACTACAGTTATATGCTGAAAAAGAGAAAAGAAATAATGTGATAAAATGAAGCTATTCATTGCAGGATGGGAGAGTGCAGCTATTATTCATGTTTCAGCTTTCACAAAGAGATTATTCACAAGAAAATCTGAGCTACACACTAAGAGACAGAACATTAATACATGTTTTTCTGTAGGCAAGTTACTACATAAGTCACAAAAAACATCTCTGAATCTAGAACAGTGTGCCTTAGCATCCAGTCTCATGTCATAGATTTGCTGTTGTTTTCTCTTTGCTTTGTCTCACTCTCTTGGATGAAACTAATTTTTAACTCTTTTTGTGTGTAAGATTAACATTGATAAAAATGGCCCTTATTTGAAGTAAACATGTACTGAGCAGGATCATTTTCTTTAGAAAGCTTCAGCTTCACTCAAGCCTTGTACAGTGAAGTAAAGGTGGAAAGCGGAGGGGTGAATGATGAAGTGTTGTATAGGTCTCCCTTGGAGCTTTTTGAGCAAGACAAAATATTTGCCTTGAGTGAAAGGGAATAATTTTTCTTTATTAAGTTATCGCTGTAGCTGAGATTTGAGACAGCTCTGCTAGACCTGCTGTTTGCAAACAGAGAAGGGCTGGTAGGAAATGGGGTGGTTGGAGGCTGTCTGGGGTGCAGTGACCGTGAAATAATAGAGTTTTCAATATTCAGTGAAACAAGGAGCAGTATCAACAAAACTTCTACACTGGACTTCCAAAGGGCAGACTTCAGCCTATTCAAGAGACTGATTCAGAGAGCACCTTGGGAAACAGCCGTTAGGAGCAAAGGAGGGGTCCAGGAAGGATGGACGTACTTCAAGAAAGAAATCTTGAGGGCACTGGAGCAGACTGTCCCTAGGTGGAAAAAGACGGGCCGATGGGGAACACAACCAGCTTTTGCAGAAACTCAGGGGTAAAAGAGGGTGTATCACCTTTGGAAAAATGGGCAGGCAACTCAGGAAGGGTTTAAGGATGCCATTAGGTCATGCAGGAAAAAAAAATTAGAGAGGCAAAAGCTCAATTAGAACTTAATTGGGCCACTTCTGTAAAGGATAAAAAAAAGTTTTTATAAATACATTAATAGCAAAAGGAGGGGCAAGGAAAACCTCCATTCTTTATTGTATGTGGGGGCGAATATAGTTGCCAAAGATCAGGAAAAGGCTGAGGTACTTAACACTTTCTTTGCCTCAGCTTTCAACAATAAGGTCATCCTCAGGACAGCTGGCCTCCTAAACTGGTAGATGGAGACAGGGAGCAGAATAATCCCCCTATAATCCAGGAGGAAGTAGTTAGTGACCTGCTGAGCCAAGTAGATGCTCACAAGTCTACGGGACCAGAGGGCATCCATCCTGAGTGATGAGGGAGCTGGTGGAAGAGCTTGCCAAGCTGCTCTCCATCATTTATCATCAGTCCTGGCTCACTGGGGAGGTCCCAGATGACTGGAAGCTGGCCGATGTGACTGTCAGCCTGACCTCGGAGCCTGGCAAGGTTATGGAACAGATTATCTTGAACATGACCACATGGCACCTACAGGAGGGCCAGGGGATCAGAACCAACCAGCAAGGGGCAGGTCCTGCCTGACCAACCTGATCTCCTTTTATGACCAGATGACCCACCTGGTGGATGAGGGGACAGCTGTGGATGTTGTCTACCTGGACTTCAGCAAAGCCTTTGACACTATCTCCMATGGTACACTTCTGGAGAAGCTGGCAGCCCATTGCTTGGATAGGTGCACTCTTTGATGGGTTAGAAACTGTCTGGATGGCTGGGCTCAGAGAGTGGTGGTGAATGGTGTTGCATCCAGCTGGTGGCCAGTCACTAGTGGTGTCCCCCAGGGATCAGTGTTGGGCCCAGTCCTGTTTAACATCTTTATTGATGATCTGGATGAGGGGATCGAATCTACCATTAACAAATTTGCAGATGACACCAAGCTGGGGGGGAGTGTTGATCTGCTGGAGGGTAGTAGAGCTCTGCAGAGGGACCTGGGCAGGCTGGATAGATGGGCCGAATCCAATGATAAGAGGTTTAACAAAGACCAAGTGCCAGGCCCTGCACTTCTCTCACAACAATCCCCTGTAGGCTGGAGACAGAGTGGCTGGACAGTGGCAAGGCAGAAAGGGACCTGGGGGTACTGATGGAGAGCAGGCTGAACATGAGCTAGCAGTGTGTCCACATGGCCAAGAAGGCCAATGACATCCTGGCCTGTATCAGAAATAGTGTGGCCAGCAGGACCACGGAAGTGATTCTTCCCCTGTACTCAGCACTGGTTAGGCCACACCTTGAGTACTGTGTCCAGTTCTGGGGCCCCCATATAGGAAAGACGTTGAGATGCTCAAATGCATCCAGAGAAGGTCAACAAGGCTGGTGAAGGGTCTGGAACACAAGTCTTGTGAGGAGCAGCTGAGGGAGCTGGGTTTGTTTAGCCTGGAAAAGAAGAGGCTCAAGGGGAGATCTTATCACTCTCTACAACTGCCTGAAAGGAGGGTGTAGCCAGGTGAGGGTTGGTCTCTTCTCCCAGGTAACCAGCGGCAGGACAAGAGGACACAGTCTTAAGCTGTGCCAGGGGAGGTTTAGGTTGGACATTAAGAAAAAGTTCTTCACAAAAAGGATGACTGGGCATTGGGATGGGCTGTCCAGGCAGGTGGTGGAGTCACTGCCCCGGGAGGTATTTAAGAAAAGACTGGCTGTGGCACTGAGTGCCRCAGTCTAGTTGACAAGGTAGTGGTAGGTCATACGTTGGACTTGATGATCTCAAGGGTCTTTTCCAACCTAGATGATTTTGTGATTGGTAGGTGACTGTAACGCTGCTAGGTGAGAAACTGTTGGTGCAATTAAGAAGCAATAGTTTACTTATGCTGACACAGATCTATATACATATAAAATGAAGTTATACTTTGTGTTCTTCTCTGCATAAAGATTTGTTGTGCTGGAGTTCATGTAAGGACCAAACAATCCTCAGAAGAAATGTTAACAGCAATTTATCCCTCTCCTCCTGCTGTCTGCAGTGGTTTTTGTCTTCTGAAATGATCCATTTGTTTGGCTGTAATATATTGGTCATATAGGAAAATATTGTTCTGTATTGAACATTGTTGGGAGTTTGTTGGCCAGCTAAGAAACAAATGAATATGAACAGTGAACTAATTTCTTTTCAGAGCCCTGAACTTTTCTGACTGCTTCTGGGACAGATTTTTATTTCTTTTAGGACAGTCTTATGTTCTTTATGACAAAATTTGTTTGAATGGTCAATTTTCCAAGTCACTCAATGCTAGATAAATTGTTTCTGCTGTGAATCATGAGGCTGTATAATGTGATAAGCAATGGGGGAGGAAAAAAAGCTAGCTTTGCTTGAAATCTGCTTTTTGAGAAGYTGTATTTTAGATGTCTTTGCTTTTCAGTATTGACTACCATCGAATTGAGCATTCCTGCTGGGCTTTTAGAAATTCAACTCCCAGTGAGCTAATTTTGCTTTGATTAAGAAAGTTGTCAGAAATTATTTGATTTTTGTAAGGATCAAAGGGTCCTATGGTATTAAAAATAGGCACTTGCTCATGTCTATAATTACATAATATTTATAGATCAGGAATGAGTAACTATAAGTTATAGGTATCCCTGTCTTCTTTGCTTTTGCTAGTACAGACTGGATATAAAGAAGACTCAGTTTTGAAGGAATGATCAGGTGACATTGAGTAGTGTAAAAAGATAAGTAAAYAAGATTATTGCTTAGTGAAACAGGGCAGTGTGCTTTTGCTGAGATGGAAATCTTGGGTCCTGCATAGTGCTGTACTGAGAGGACTTAAGCTGACATTCTGCCAAATGTAGAATATATAGAAACTAGATATTTCTTTTAATAAACAAGCCAAAATGATTAATATATACTGAGGGAGATGGTACTGCTTTGCTTTCTTCAGTATTAAGAAGTTGTCTGTTTTCCATGGTGGAGAAAAAATCTCCAACAAAAGCCGGTGCTGGAATATTTGATTTGCTGACTTTAGCAACTGGTCGGCAACATCCACCATAATGCATTTTGAATATGTAGAGGTGGTTGTTTCTTATACGTGTTGGTTTCCAGGTGGGATCTTTTTAGGGGGGATGCTCTTTAGTTTCTAATTGTGATTAACTAGTTTCTAAATTAGGTTAAAATGGTGCTCAGCTATCAAGAAGAAAAAGCTGAATGCTAAATTTAAAAATAATGGGTTTTGAGAGACCAGAGAAGCTATTAATTATGACCCTAAATATTAAAGCAACTTTTAGAGGTTGCTTGCAATAAACTTCTAGTTTCTAGGCAAAACAAAATTTTGCATCTTATACACAGAATGTATTGTTTTGAGCACACCAGTGATGATGCTTTCGCTCTTTCCTTCTCTTGAGGGAGTAAGTTATGTGGAATTCAGCTAAGGCAGCAACCAACATGTTGACCAGCAATGGCTGTTTGRTGAGCCACATCAAAAGTCATCTGGAAAGGAGTCCTGTAGCAGAGGATCAAAGCAGAAACACCAGAAACTGGGTAGCAATTGGCAAAAATTTTTAAACATTTCAGTCCTCAGGTTTCCACTAGACTTTAATTGGGGAGGTGTATTGAGCCCTTTACAGGCAATGTTTTTTTCTGCAGTTGGAGCAGAGGCTGGAGCACCTTGCTTATAAATAGGTGGTAATGGGCACCCTTTGAGAAAAAGCTGCTAGTTTACCAGCTCACTAGGTGTGATATGCCAGTTCCTGTGCTCTTATCTTATTCTCTTACAGCTGATCCCTCCATGAGGCTGGAGTCACAATGACAGGCTTTGCTGGGGAAATCTACAGGCTTATCCAATTTTATGGATGATTGCAACTCTTTCAGCCTCTCAGAGTCATCTACAAAGGCAAGGAAGTTTAAAAGAACAGGGGAAGTTGATGGCAAATAAGGAAAACGACAGGAGAGACCTCAAAATAAATTGATTTAACCTATTGGCATAGGTCCAGAGTTTATTGAAATAAGAGTGGGGATTATGAAGTAAAAAGTACAAACAAGTTCCTAAGATAACAGAGATAAGAAAACGCCACAAAACAAGTGTTTGGTTTGACAAGAGCATTGGGTGTTACCAGAATCATTAAGCCATATCATTTCTAGTCACCTGAAAAGAGCTGTTCCCTTTTCTCTCCATCTTCTGTTCCCTGAAAACAGAAGTTTTCTCATTTTAGGGCCTTTGTCAACGGCAAGTTTTTCTGTTTCTTGTTTAGAAGATTGTCACATTTTTTAAATGGTACATAACAACAAAAATAGATTGTCTCCATAGTCTAACATACCTCATGAAACACAGCTGAAACCTTAGCTACAAAAGTGCTTACAATTATTTCAGAAACTTACCATATATTGCATCACAARCAAGTAAATTGAAGGCTGTAATCATGGCTTTCGTCTTGTAAATTTGCCCTAAGAACTTTAAAAGGTTTAATTATTATAGCTAAGGAACAGGATGGCGCTTATCAGGGGAATAAAAAAGCATGGTGAGATTTCCGCTTTTTGTCAAGGTGCTAGAATGTATTACAGAAAGTAATTTAATTATGTACTTTATTATCCATAATAAATAAATATTGACTGGTTTACTTCCAAAATTTTCAATTAAATATAGACATTATTTTTTCATAATACTGGAAGCTTATTGTTAGCATTTTGCAGAAATCCTTTGCCCAGCAGAGGTGGTACTATTAAGTGTTCTCCTGCTTTCTCCTTGTGTATTAGACAAATGCTGCTAATTCCATTTTGTGATACAGAAAACTGCAAAATCCACATGGATGGCATAATAGTGTCTCAACAAATGCTGATAGCATTATTTAAATTATAATGTTAATACTGGAAATCTAATATGGACTGCTTTCCTGGATGATTTTAAACTGTCAACAGTACCAGCCAAAGAAAATATTTTTGAGTGCATTGAATGTGGGGGTCTATAAAAAATCAAAAAATTATGCCTAGGGTTAGTTTTGATGTTGTTTAATCAGTAAGTATTGACAGACTTTTAAATAATGAGTGTATGCAACTTTGTGAAAARATATATTTAAAGTATGCTCCCACTTTCTACTCCTCACAAAGGAAAACTAAGGACTTTAAAGATATAGAAACTTGCAGCTATTTTGGAAATTTGAATAGGAATGAGCTAAATTGTAGAAGGTTACATGAAATTAGAARGACGAGAAAAGAGATTTGTAAATGTATACAAGTAAAGTGAACCTCTAAATTTGGTTAAATTTCCAGGCAAGTTTAGAACATAAATCCCTTGTGTTTTTAATATTTAATGGAGAGTATGACACTCTTTTCTTTATAATTTACATGGAAAACATAAGGTAGGAATAACATGAATTCAGATCTCTTCAAACAAAGCTACATTGGTATGCGGTGGCTACAAAGTTAATTCAGTAAACTGCTTTCAACAAATTAGTACATCCTTTAAACGTAGTTGTCATACCACTATCTGCTTCAAATTGAGGGAATATGTTGTACTGTGTATAGTGCTAGTGAGGAGAGATTATGTAAAAAACAGTACCATTTGTGTTTGTTCCTAAAGGGACCCTCAGGCCAGAGAGTTCGTAAATGTCTTTCCTGGATTTTATTAAGCTAATGTACCATGTCTGGATTTGATTTCCTTTTATTCCCAGAGGGATTATATTGTTCTTTTTAACTATGTTTGCTTGAATGTATATAATGTGCTTCTACAACACAGAATTGAGCATCAGACTTTCCTTTGCCAGATAGATAGATGAAGCTATAAAATGAAGTTCACTAATTTGTCTAAGAATTCCTTTGAAAGAAGAGTTCGTGTCAAATACGAGAGGTAAACTCCAAATGATAAAGCTAATATTTTAAAACAATTATCCCCTTATAAAAAGAAGGATTTTATAATTAAAATTTTGGTCTCTACTGGTGGTTYGGCACAGTCAATTAAAATCCCTGGAATCATCCAGAAATTCATGTAATAACACAATAAAGCTTSGATATGGGTGGGGGTGGGGAGAGTGTACAAAGATACTTGAAGTTTGTAGATACAAAATAAAAATTCCATTCTCTGGAGGAGGAGCTCGAGGACTTTGGCTTTCTCACAAATCCTATTCCCATGGAAAGGAACTTTCTTCTCTTTCATATGTGAGAAAATTTTAGCACTTGTTTGTATTTGATGCCATGTGGTAATTTAACTTCACCAAAAAAGACATGCTAAATCTATTGCATTTCTGATACCCTCAGTGTCACAACCATTTCCATGACCTCGGATTCCATCAACAGTTATTCATCGTTAATGAACGAGACATCACATCACAAAGACAGAGATCACCACAAAGAGTTTTAGAAGGTTTTAAGACATTAAAAAACTGATGGCTGTGGCAGAGGCATAGTTAAGTTTGTGGCAGTGTGCAGTAATCATCAGCCTGATTTAAAAATGTGTAATAAAAATTGCTGTGTCTTTGGAACACTGGAATATACATGGGGATTTTGCAGTTGCTTGATTCCTGAGGCTTGTCACTTCAGAAACTCAGCTTTAGTGTTGAAGAAACTTGTCACTGCAGATCTGGCATGATAGAGTGTAACACAATATGTTCTGACTAGCATGTAATCCTTCAGCTGATGAGTGTAGCTCCAGGGATGTTAACATGACACAAGCCACTGTTTTAGATCACTTTCCATGGTGCTTGGCAATGCTAGCCTTAAACATGAATTTGTCAGGCAAAATCGTACAAAGCAGGAGAAAATCAGTGGCAAGTTAAACTATTTCAGTTACTGTGCATTCTAGGACTTTTACCATAAGAGCTAGAAGTATTAAAATGTTGGCTATGATCCAAACATGCATTGTGCCMGGAGACATGTAACCGAGAATTTCGTGTCTGTAAATAAAGATGGATTAGAAACCTTAGCCTCTGAGGAATCTTGTGTCCGGAATACTTCTCCACATTCTTTTGCTTATTAAGAATCAGTTATGAAACTTTTTTTCCCTGATCTTTGATGAAGAATATTAAATCACAGTTATCTTAGCTTTCAGATTTCTGAGTGAGTTTATAAACCCAGCCCTGTCTTGCACATTGCTGATCTCATTGTCTGGTTCCACAGATGCACTTGTGTCTTTTCTAAGGTCATTGTGCAGATACTGTTCCTACTCAATCTAATGARCTGTAAGCACAATATTCAGAATTTTAGACCTTGTGACAATATATTGGTAAAGATAGCAAAATGGTGTTGAATCTGGCAAGCTTAACCAGCTCTTACTTTTGTGACTCTAGTATTTTTCCAGTGATGTTAGCAAATGACTATTGAAGGAAGACGAAATATTTTCTAGTCCTATTTCACCGACTACATTGGGAAACCATTGGTAAATCTTTCGTGATAAACTTTGTTTTYAATATATTTATTTGAATATTGAAATATTGAAAAAAGATCTTTCTTTTTCAAGTCCATGGCATTAATACATAGCTTCCTTTACAAGACAAGAGTTTGAAAGTTAATATCTGAATTTCTGCTGCTCTTGTGCCCCTTTCGCCTTTTTCTTCCAAAATTAGTTCAAGAAATACACTGTACATTTCCCAGTCTCTGGGGTTTTCTTCGGTTTTTCATGGGTTTTTGGGGGAGAACTCTATTACTTCTCAAAAATACCTATTCAGAAAACACTTGGAGATTGTTTACCATGAGATGTCAGGTAGAAAATTACAAAAATTGAAGAAATCCACCCTAATAGCAGTAAGTTTTCCCAATATCAAGATTTTTTTGAGAAATATATAATCAAGTGATGTAATGAATAAGTAGAGGTCAATGTCCTACGGCAGGTTAATGTATCATCCTGACATAGAAAATAATTGCTAGTACTGATTATGCAATACAGACCAAATTTTTAAAAAAATAAAATAAAAAAGCAAGTGTGCAAAACAGGAGAATTTATTAACGAATTGTTTTCTAGAGCAGAAATATTACCTATCTTGCAAAATTTAGTAACAGAATTTCAGGAATGATTTGAGCCTCTGCAGATTGGAGGTTCTGAGTGAACAATTCAAGGACAATAGGAAAGCATTTAGGCAGTAAGGACCTTTTTTGTCATCTTAACAATGTGAAATACCTTAACTAGTGTAAGCCAGTCAGATCATACAATAATACCTCATCTCTTTTCCAGGCTGAACAAGCCCTGGTCATTCAGCCTCTCCTCACAGGATGAGAGCTCCAGCTCCTTATCTTTTTGGGTCCTCCACTGAATTTAGGATAGCAGAGGAAGATTACATCCCACAGTTGAATGGGAAAGCAGTATCTAAGGTTGGAAACCTAAAGCCGTAAAACGAGGGAGACCTCAGAAGAAGAGAAGCAGAGCAAAGGAATGCCTCTCAGGTGATGCCCACGAATTCTTGCACCCTGKGAAAGTAGAGCTGTGCATGTTGTTGAGACCTTGTGTGTCAGGATCCAAGGAAAAGCCAGTGCGGGGTGACACTGGGGCAGGAATGTATTACAATCCACAAAATTAGGATGAGAAAGTGGGTGCCATTTTCTTTGGACAAATTCAGAACATCTCCAGATTGGATACCTGTCTTCTCATGCAAAACTTTAATCTCTCAGACACCTGCTGAAAGGGCAGGATGGTAGGATGTAGTTTTCTGGAGTGTCTCAAGAATAACTTCATGATACATTTTGATAGATCAAATTAATATATGATATGTACATAATTTTTTTTTTTACTGGAGTCTCTTTTGTGATAAATTTGTTTTATAAAATCTATGGCAAATAACACATTCTTTTTCTCCAAATGATACTTTACTTCTACTACTAAGGAAAAAGAAATTCATTGTACTAATAAAAAAATAAAAGAGAAAAAAGTTGCAGTAGCTTCATAAGCATTACTTAGATCTTATAAGTGACTCTGATTTTATGATGCTTAATTAACATTGCCAAATCAGAAGCTAAATTATGGCATAAGATGCTTTTAAACCCACAATTAATAGTAGATATTTTTTCTCTTTCATTCTTTCCAAAAACCTGTATTTAAAACTATATTCTAACCATAATAGATATAATTATCGTATATCATATCATATCATATCATATCATATCATATCATATCCCTTTCCCTTCTTGAGCTGTGTGGTTTTGCCTGTTTAAAACATTTTTATAGCACAATAATCATAGGATTCAATTTTTACAGAAGTAGTGCTTTAGCTAGTAGTACTTTAGAAGCTCTTGCTGCATACTTATTTCCTGGGCTTCTGCCATAAGGAAAATCCCTCTGTCTTTGGTAGGAATCGTATACATGTAGATGAAAGTAAAGGACTAACTGTCTGTGATAAGTGGTTTTCTTCAATATAAAAGTGAATCAAGTGAGCATGGAAAAGCTGTCATACCGTTGCATGCATGTTCCTGGACAATTTATCTTGAGCTGCAGTAGTGTCTCCTTGTCTAGGCTCAGCATGCAGAAATTTCCTTGAAGACTGTTAGTAAGATTTGCTTGTTTCAGCATGCAGGAAAAACCATGAGCTATAGTCAAGAAAAGAAAGACATAACTTCTGTAAGGTCAGAGCAGCAAGCTCTATGGAAATAGAAGCTTGGTCTGTGCATCTATGGTGAAGTAGGAAAAATTATTGGCTTTAGCAATGCTGCATTTCTCATAAAGTTTCAGAATACTGTTTATTTTCACAGTTGTCTGTGTGAGGAGAGTGATGTGTTACAGCAGCTTACACACAGGCAAACTAAAGCTATTTTTGTCCTCACTAAGGTCTTTTCTTGCCTGGACAATGCTTCTGCTAAGTTAAGACGATTTCGGTCTTGAACACTCTTGTAGCTGTGGCTGTTTGTTCATCTGCCAGCTGGTGCTCTGTACCCACAGAAATGACTTCGGTACAATCTGCAGTCTAATTGTTTGAGGTGGTGGTTTGTTTTTTTTCTTTTGGTGGGGGAGTGGGTATACTGAGTTGGTCTAGACATGCAAAAGTTCTTTTCTCAGCAGTGTTGAGTGTTGACTGACAGTGTTGAAAAAAAATGCATTCAGAGCAAGTATTTCCATCTGTAGTCTGAAGAGCTTAAGTGAAGAGTGTGGAAGCTGCAGAGAGATTAATTTCAGCCTAGGGAGCCATGCCATCCTAAGAATGTTAGAGGGCTAATAGAGGCAGGGGTAGAAGTGGGGATGATTCAGGACACCTGAAGTTAAATCCTGCTTTGAATCCTTCCCCAGACTCTGTGAGTTGAACCTTCCAACTCTAAAGCAAGCATTTCCATATTCTTGTCCTTCTGTGGGTTAAAATTTTGAAAAGAAGGGTTGGAATGTTCATTTGGGGGTTTTAATTTATTATAGTGTAATTTTTGAAATGCTTTGCTGAATGAACTTCGATTTCTCATTAATTTATATTGAATAAAAATCCTAGCAGAATTTCTTACCCTGGTTAGTGTTTAAAATGTATCAGATTAGTTAATCCCATGAGGGTAAATTAACATTTGATGTTACTAATAAGAGCACTGATACTTTTATTAGTGTTATAACTTTTAACTTTTTCTGCTGCCTTTTTTTTTCCGCCTTAGTACAGTCTCACACAATTATAATGATTTTTGTACACACTGCTATGTTTTGGCTCCAAGGAGTACAAACTCATTAGGGAATCATCATTATTTATTAGTAGTTTACCATAGACTTCAGGCAAATCGTTGTCCTAAAAAGTTAAATTCTACTGTAGTATAGTCCTATCTTGAAATTAACACATTATTTTGCAAATTAAAATAAAGAATACAATTGTTCCTCCCATGTTGTTGCAACTCTGTATGTCAATAAATGTTTTGCTCTTAGCAAAATAAAAGGCATTATATGAGCTTTCATCATTAAAATGTATGCAGTACAGAGTAATTTTTAAAAATAGAATATATTTTCTTAATGGAGAGAAAGGATAAGGATCTGTGTATTGCTTGCAATACATGCATTAATGAAAACAATAATTATCTTTTAGCTTTACTAAGGCAGAAAATGCCACTTGAATCCCTTGAATCAGCTGTATATTAGATTTCAAAAGTCATCTCTCAGTATTTCACAATTCTCTGCTCCTGCTTGTTGAAGGAAAACCAGAAAAATTAAGCACATTTCCTAAAACAGATTGAGCAGTACCAGTAGTTTATATTCCTGCATGGCACTGGTGATATCAGAGTTCCTGTGATATCTTGAGCAAGGTCTGATTTGCAGAAGCATTTGGAAGCAGTGACTAATGAATGAGGCAGATAGGGAAAAGTCCTGTCCTTTCCTCGGGATTGGGTCAATATCGCATTGACACAAATAAGAGGATAGTATATCTGCCCTTAACTGTTAATTTTCTAGGCAATTTGCATATGGAGAAGACTCAGAAAACTATTTTTAGCTATTCAGAAACTTTCAGTTGCAATGGCTGATTTATTTTTTTCCACTCAATAATTTTGTTCCATGAATGAGAACCTCTTTATGAGAATTCATTAGCTTCACGTATAATTTTTTGTGCAAAATGATCAAATTGCACAGTGATTTTACCACTCAAGAAGCAAAGAATATTTCAGACTGCTTTATTAACAACTTCAAGTTTTGAGAAGTCACCACCATTTGGGTTGAGACCAGTTTCTCATCAATTCCTGTAAAATGGGAATTCAGGTTTGAAATTTTGAGCAGATGGAAAAAGTATATAGAGGAAAAACAGGTTTAGCCTGGATAGGAAACTCTAGGGAAAAGTCTTCAACCTGAGTGGTTGAATCCTGAATGGATTTTTTTTCTTGCCAGTCTCAAAAGAAGAACCTTATAAAAAAACCCAAACCAACAAAAAAACCCCAACCACACAAACAGCAGTAATAATAACAAACTGGTAGAAATGAGTAAAAACAAGTAAAAAGAGTAACAGAAGAGAAAAGTGAGCAGTCTTCAGATTGTGTAGCAGGAGCTGAGCCCAAGTGGATGTTACAAACATCAGTAGCAGCCAGCAAAGGTTGACTGTTGTCAATCATTAAGGGAGCTGGACTTCAGAACCACTGTATTTAATGTCAGGAGCCAGGTAATTTTTTTCTGCTTGCTGGGCTAAGACTCTCTCAGGGACTGAAAGAGCTGGAGAAAGCATGTCATGAGCAGGGCCTTTCAGGGGAGATTTTCTTGTGGGAGACACAGACCAGGAGATTTGGAGGTAAAAAACATGGATAGAAAACAGATAATGAGTATAATGAAATAATCACATAGTTTCTATTTGTTCACAAGTGAGCATTTCACTCAAGTGTTGTTTGCACATCCCTAGAACACTGGTATAGAYGGAACCACAGAGGCAGAAACTATGTTCCCTAAAGGATCTCACACATGAAGTCTCTGAAAGACTGGAGGTTCAGCTTTTATCTTTTAWGACTGAAGACTTGTCACAGAACAAGATATGTAAGCCTGAATTATGGCATTTAATAATCCTTCATGTGCATTAATTTGAGCTAAAAATATTAATCAAGATAGGCTAGAACATCATGATATAACTTTCAGAAACTTAGCTTTGCCTTCTGTCAACTTGCAGGCTCCACTAATGGGAACAGGATGACTTAGGTGATTTAAGTGTTTAGGCATCACATTACTATTGAAATCAGGTGCTGGAATACCTTAATTCCTCTTTCTCTGGCATCTCTACTGAGGAAGGATCATGGCAATTATAAGGAAGTGTTGTAATGAGCTTGTATCTGTATTTTAAAGTGATGTAAATGCTATTCAATCACAGTCAGTAAAATTTTGCTGTTCCTGATCTGACCATCATTAAAATCTTGGATAAGCATCTGCTAATCAGGGCTCARTTGCTCAGCAGAGACACTGCAGATGCAGTTCCTGCTCTCCATTGACTATACTCKTGCTGGTTCTTGCCAGGGGTATGACCTGAGTTGTCAGGAAAACCCCAGTGCTGCAATGCATAAACGTACAATGAAAGATTTGTGTCGTGGTACTTGAAAAGGGGATGTGAGGAAAGGGAGATCTCTCTGCTCTCTACTTTGTCTTTTGTATGCCACTGTGGTTATTTTGTAGGCAAGGGTTTTGTATGCCAGAGTGCAGCGATCTGTTGCCTTGCCTCAACTTTCCGCCTTGAAAACAAGAAAATACCTCATGGAGAAGAAGCTGCTTCATGCCTTGAATACAGATGATGTGTACAGAATATTTAAATCTCGTCCAAGTTTTGTTTAAGATTCCATTAGGATGCAGTTGTGAACGAGCTTCTTTTTGCATATGTAATTAGAAAGCAGAACAGATGGGAAAGGCATAGTTTAAAGTGATGTGTTCATTAAAATAACCAAAGCTGCAAAGTGTTTGTTCCCCAACAGTGAATTCAGGATATAAGACTCCTTAGGCTTATGACTTTTTTYCCCCCCACTTTGAGTTTGACAACTGTGGATGACAACAATGAGATTTCTTTTGCATCAATTTTTATTGATGGATATCACCACTGCTCCTTAGGGCAGATTGACTGTTCATTCCCTCGTATGTGGTTTGTGTTCAGTTAAGATATACTAGGAAGCAGTGGGTATTAAGAAGCAGACACTACATCAAGGGATTTATTTTAATTGCATTTACTGTAAGAAAGATCTATTGGGATTTAAAAAAGTAATAGAGTGATTTTAATATTCTTTTTAAAAAGATCTGTGTGGACTGTATCGTGATAACTACTGTTATCTCTTGGGTTATTTCTACTTTTAACTTTCAGGTTTTTAAATGAAAATGAAATAATTTTAAGAAATATAATTAGGGGTTTTTTACACACACACACCCACACACACACACCCTGTCTATTTTTTTACTAGAAGGCAAGTCTTCTAAAATTAGTCTAACAGTGTTCAAAAAATATCTGCTAAAGTGAATAAGGGCTGATCCTTACTGACCTCTGCCAAAATAGGAAAAGTTGTTTTACATAGTTTAGATAAATGAAAATCATACCCTCTCTGTAGACTTGCATCTTTCAGCTGCTATGAAGGAAGGCTAATTTGAGGAATGAATATTGGATCTTTCCAATCTTCTTCTACCCCTGCAAAAATGAGTTTTATTAGATTTATTTTATAGGGAACTTGGAGCTTCAGAGCTTACTGGACCCTAATTCTTGCTGCACTTCTGGAAAGCTGCTGTTGAAACTCATGGAGAAATAGGTCAAAGGTTAGATCTAATTTGTCAGTTTTTAGTAAATATGGTTTGATTTGGGGTAAATTCTAATAGTGAATTCTAGAGAAGGAGCTATCTAGTCATTATTTTTGTTCTCCTTCTCTCATGCTGCTGATTTTTCAGTGTTTTTTACCTTCTAAAATATCAACCTTTGCTTCTTCTGAAGCAGAATGTTCATTATTTGCCCACCATCAGTGTTATGCATGGTCTTGTCTGCAAATGCATCCCTGCTGTTATGTGCTGAAAAGAAGAGCTTTTCAAAAATGCGAAAAAGCAAATCACTACCCTGAAGATAGGGAATGGATTATAAATCCAAATTTAGCTAGCACAGCAGATGGATACAACAAATAAACAAATGCATGCTGTTTATGATAACGAAATAAATGTTTGTCCATGCCAATATCAGGAAAAGATTTCTTCAATTAGAAGTGAAGCCCTGTATGAGGACTGGAKTGTCTGTTGGAGGACTCTACCAAATACATGGTAAATCAACTCTTGCTCAAAGCAGCTTGGAGTGCGAAGTCTTTAATCATCCAAGATTTCTGTATAAGCTTTTTTTTTTTTTTCAGTTTGACTAGACCCACTGTAGTGTTCCAGGATCATAGAATGATTTGGGTTGGAAGGGACCTTAAAGATCATCTAGTTTCAACACCTTCTACTAGACCAGAAAGCCCCATTTAACCCAGCCTTGAACACTGCCAGGGGTGGGGCATCCCCAGCTTCTTTGGAAAACCCGTTCCGGTGTCTCACCACCCTTACAGTAAAAAATTTCTTCCTAATGTCTAACCTAAACCTACTCTTTTCCAGTGTGGATCCATTGTCCTCTTGTCCTATCATTACATTCCCTTAGGAAAAAAATCTCTCTCCATCTTTCTTGTAGGCTCTCTTCAGGCCCTGGAAGACTAAAATTAAGTCACCCCAAAGCCTTCTCTTTTCAAGGTTGAACTATCCCAACTTTCTCAGCCTGTCTTCATAGGAGAGGTGCTCCAGCACTCTGAGCATCATGTGACTTCCTCTGGGTTTATTCCAACAGCTCCACATCCTTCCTGTGTTGGGGGGCCCACAGCTGGAAACATTTAATTTGCTCTGAGTAATGTCTTTATCTACACTGTATAATAAAATGGACAGAGGAAGACAAGGTAAAAATGAAACCCTCCATTGATGTCCTACTTAAGTACAATGGTGACAAACAGTGCAGGTAGATTTATGCCATTTAGAATTTTGGGTCTCTTATATTGTTTTCGAAGGTTCTGTAGAAAACGGCTGCCCATATTTTCTCTGAAGTGCAGTAAATGAATGATCTCAGCATTTCAAAGATTTCTTTTTGGTCTTGATTTATCTTTTATGTAGCGGAATGACAAGCAATGTCTTGGAAAATAGCAAGGTATCAAACAGTATTGATTTCATGCTATTGCAGTGACCTAGAAAGTGTTATTTCTCATTGAAAGATTATGTTGTGGTTTTCCCATATAAATAAGCAGATTCAAACTCTAAGAATGTTTCAGGCTGTTATTACGTAATTATTAAAAAAGGCATGATTTTTGTTTCCTTGCTGAAAAGCTATAGAATTAGTCTATGATTAGATAAAATAATCCCCTGAATTGTCACGACAAAACCTACATATTACCTCTGTTTTTCATAGTTTGCTTTCTAATGAAATTTCGGAGTAACATTACTCTTCTTTGTCAATTCATGTCATTGAAACTTTTTTATTACTGATTTGGAGAGAGTACAACACTAGACTTACTGCAGTACTGGTATTTTTAATTTTGTGATTTGAAGTAGGGAGTGATGAACAAGTGTGACTAAAACAAGAATGGACTCTTCCAGTGCAAATTAATCTTCCCACTTTTGGTCATGAATGGAAATTAAAGTCCCAAATTTTCAAAACAATGATGTCTAACTGAAACAGAACAGACATTTTCAAAAATTCTCAGTGTCCCTCTTCTTATAGATCTGTAAACTCAGTAGTCTATGACAGTTCAGATAAAAACATAAAATCTGTAAGCCCACCCCAGCTTTGCTGCTTGCTGACAATTCATCGTGGGGAATGATAAGAAAGTAAGTCTAACTCATCATGCTGGCTGTCTTTGTGTGCAGTAAATTGGAGGTAGCTCAATCAACTTTGAATAGGGAGCTGAAATGTATAATTAATTGAAAGGAAGAAATTATACATGAAATTTTGAAAAAATAGGCCCCCATTGACTTAAATTCTTTATACTCCTAGAAATACATTGTGCTATCTTTTACATGTGTCATTCAGAGATAGACTATGTTTTTCATGCTGTTTTCTGTTCCACAGAATGAACATGTGGAATAAAATTCAATAAAAACATGGAACACATTGGAATTTTCATAATCAAAAAAATGAAATCTTTGAACTTCAACTCTTGCAATGAAGCTGTTTGTTAGCAATTGTTTTTATTTGTTGAAAAATCATTAAAAAATTCCAGTTTTGCAAGTTCTTAGCATTCTGAATACAGTTTCATGTCTTCAGCATAAGAAGACATACTGTGTGTGTTTGTTTCAGTAGTTTGGTCAGTCTGCACTAGGAGCAGATCAAATGACTTTCTGTAGATTGTTTTGAAAATAAAGCTTTATGAAATCTGTCATAGCTGCGTTTTACCACAGGTGTACTCTGACTGGCTTTGCTGATGAAGACTTATAGGCTTTTATGGACAGGAAAGTTTCTTGGATGCTCAAAGATATGTGGACCACATGCTMAGTGCTGAACCTGGAGTTCTCTTAACAAAAGTTCATATTCAGTCATTCTTGCTCAAGTTGAAATGAGTTGCCCTGTTTGTGGTGCAGAGTGCTATACAGTATAAATCAGAATATCCAGCAACACTCTTGGTTAATGTCACTGACTCAATTATTTTGGCTGCTGAGTGGGTGAATATGTTTAATCACATCGAATTGTGGACTAGCATAAAAATAAAAGTAGGAAACAGATATTATCTGCAACTGAATTTATTGCACCTTTATTACCAAAAAATTCCATAAATGCTCCTTACATTTTTAAGGAAAGTAAACTGTATTATATGCATCTGTTTAATATCTTTAAAACATCTTTTAATTCTAATATCTTTCTAATTTGTAACTCTCATTGATTTCATAGTATGATGTGGCATGTCATTAAAAGGCAGTAAATGACATAAAGGGAGCATCATGTGAAAAAAATGTATCTGATGCCTATTTTTCTGTCATAATAAAAAGTACAATTAATAAATGTAATAAAATTCAGGATATAGCTTAAAACCATTAAAAACGAACAGTTTACACCAAGGTGTGAATAATAACAATACTGAATAGCAATTATTCAACAAATTTAACACACCACTGCAGCTTCAGTATGATGTAATGTTCCCTGAAAACTACTAATATGCTGTCATTTTGCTCCTTCCTTAAAAATAATTCATTATTCTTTCATAATTTATTTTCTATAAAATTCAGTTTATTTCAAAAATAATGCCATATTGTGGAAATTAAATTTGATTTCCAAATTCCTCACTCTTTTAAAAAGGAAAAATGTGTTAAATATATTACTTGTCAGTAACTTCTCTTTTCCCAGTCCAGTATTCTGAATTCCAGTGAAGAAGCTGGGTTTTATTCAGCAAAATACTTACTGCTATGCAGAGCTATGATCATGTGCACATTTATGGGGATGTGAGATTTTTGTACCTGCTTAGATTGAGTGGAGGCACAAGTGTACTTAAATTCCTCTGATGAATTTGGGGTGTTTTCAAGATTTCAGAGTGGGGAATTTGTATATAATCCAACATTTTTATAACTTATTTAGAGCATTCATCTGGGAAAAAAAAATCCTTGAACCTACAGCGGTTACATGTATCAGCAACAAAATGAACAAAGTAGTCATCTCCCTCAAATTACACAGCTTGATGAATCAAAGTGCAAGAGGACACTTTTACTTGATACTCACAGGCTGCTTCTGGTGCCTGGTTGAGGACTGATCACCATTCCCTTACCATGCTGGGCTGCTCATTTAACTGTAATGCAGCATGTTTCTCCTTCATCCTTTTGCCTATTTATTTCTTTGATTGCTTGGAAAAGCCAGAAGGCAAACCTGAAACTGAGTTATGGGATAATATGGTTTGCTGCTCTTTGCGATATTGACTAAAAGTCTTGTCTCTTGCTTATTAGAAATGGTTATAGGGCAGGCTGCCTTGCAGCGCTCATATTTCCATCTCACGGCCTAGATGTGACTATTGTGTCACATCTCTGTAACTTTTGTTAAGCATGATGTGAAAAACGTTTTCCAACTCTTCTTACATAAAAAAACCTCCCAAAACCAAAAAAAAACCCGAGGAAAGGAATGTTAGCACTCAATTTTTACAAACTTTTCAATGAATTTGTAGGTGAAAACTCTTTGCAACTCACAATTAATGTTTACCAATTACAGAAGACCAAAGTCTTGTCTCAGTAATATGAATGTACTAAATAAAGAAGTTATATCTTATTATGCTTAAAAGTCTTTTCCTTTAAATGTGATTTCCAAAACCTCCCGGTTTAATGTAAATCTCGTGCTTAAGTAAAAAGTGTAAAAAACATAATGTCTATTTTAACCTTCATAGCACTATAGCATGTCATCCTTTTTCAACAATTGTGTTGCTGATGATAATTTTATTGATTTATTAACTTTGTCTTTCGTAAATTTTTTTTTAAATGCTCACATTTGAACCTTTTTTTTTTTTTTTAGCCACCAAAGGGGTTTTTTTACAAAGATGGTTTTTGTACAGGGGCAGCTTCTTATCCTTTGTGTGCCCTCGGTCTCAGATATGCCAGTTTCATGGGGGTGTTAGGATAGCAAGAGAAAATATCATCTCTGATATTAAAAAAAGTATGTAGAGCTGACTTTCCAATCTCCATACACAGTAGTTATGAAGAAGTTATATTCTATTTTGATTGATCAGGTGCCAATCTCTGCAAAACTAGGGCTAGTTTGAATTTGGGAATGTGTGAGAATATTTTTTCCTCCAAGTGCTTTCCACTAAGGGTGTTTTTCTGGATTTGTTTGTTTTAAATAGCATTTAACTATTCCTTACAGCTAAAGTACCCTGTTTACTTTGCTGAGTAGAACAGGGAGAAAGCATCTGTTGTAAATCTTGAAAATTTTAACAAATTAGATGTCATTGGTGTAGTGCTACACTTTTAATTACAATGAAAAGCAATCACTTAAGGCATCAGATCATCCTGTTGATATGACAACATTAAAATGTCCAATGACCTGGAAATGATAACACCTGTAGCAGCTGAATGAGTTTAGTGTTGCCTAAGACTGAGGCAATGCTGCCGCCTAATGATGGGAGTATATAAGATGCAGTATAGCAAAGTTTCTTGTCTGGCAAGCAGGCAAGGTTTTTGACATCAATTGGAGTCTAAAAGTAAAATTAAAAGCAACAAAAATTGGCCCATGGACTAGACTACGTGATTTGATGGTGTGCCAGGACATTTATTTGGTTCAAAGTTAAAAACAACAAAAAAACCCTGTAAATCACATCAAGTCTGTAAACGTTTTGTTTTCTGTGTATTAATGTCTGTTATGATTATAAAGAGAATGATGCTCCACTTTTTCTCTGTATTGATAGATGAGTATTTTTATTATTTAGTRTATTTCCTAATACTTATCATTATAGCAGATATATCATTATAATATCTGAGAAATTTTATTATTCTCTGAAGAATCCCAATACAGTTTTCTCCTTAGTATTTTTATTTCAGAAGAATAAGAAATTGCATTAATGTCTCAATACTGCATTTATCTATGCATCACTGGCCTTCTTTATTTAGAACAGTTTAATGCAGTCTAGTGGCTGAGAAGAATATTAATAGTATTACTGTCAAGTTAATTCATAGATCCATAAAGAGCAATAACACTTCTGTAAGGCATCTGCCAATGTAATCTGTGACAGCTTGTACAACCAGCAGACCAAAMCTGGATCTATCCCTGCAGTACCTGGTCCTTTCTCAATTCTTCTGCTAGATCTTTCAGTTTGTGCACTGTAGTGAAATATAGGAAAACAGAGAGCTTGCTCTTATTTCCTTATATTTTATCTATATTATCTCTTTGGCTTGAAATGCTATTGAAAAGGCATGCAAAATCCAACAATTTTTATTGATTTGTGCCTTACTCTGACAAAATACTTCATGGCAAATTTGTCAACCTTTGAACAATTATAATTTGGCAAAAAGTAATAAACTGTAATTAAGGCATTATAAAGGCATTGATTGGTTAGCAGGCATCCCATTAAATCATTATAATTATATGAAAATATGATTAAGGCAACAGAGTTAATGTACTTAAAGTCTGTGCTAAAGTTTGGTCTGCATTTTTTTGGAAATGGGAAATCATATTTCTTTTGTATGTGTTTGAATATTTTTGGTATTCTCTCCCTCTCAGCTGGGCTGACTTCCAGCAATTGGCATCTTCACAATGAGTTCACTTCAAAGCAACAGTCTGAGATCTAAATCTCTCTTCTGTTTCAACACAACAGGTGCAGGAGGTTGGTCTCCATCAGACAGTGATCATTACCAATGGCTGCAAGTGGATTTTGGGAACAGGAAGCAGATCAGTGCTATTGCAACTCAAGGCAGGTACAGCAGCTCCGACTGGGTCACTCAATATCGGATGCTCTACAGCGATACAGGGAGAAACTGGAAACCATACCACCAAGATGGAAATATCTGGGTAAGTAATTGGTATGAAATGGAGGCATATGCTGTAATGATGTTGATTGACTGTGTTTTCAGGAGCTCTACACCTTGTACAACACTTCAGTGTTCTTTATACCAGGACAGAGCAGAGTTTTGCTCAGAACACTGTGATTCAATTTGCAGCTGCTGACAGGCGAGCTATCCCCAGACTAATAAAGCCCATTTTGGGATGATGGTATTTAGCAGAACATGCAGATATTTTTTGGTTGTTGGTGTTCCTCAATGAGTCTCTCATGCTTTGCCTGCTTTCCCTTTAAATAATTTCATGGAGTGAGACAAAAAAGTGGTTTGGAAAATTCTCCTGTTAAACATTTTGGAAGGCAATTTGTTCTTTGTGTGTGCCTGTGCTGGCGAGCAGTTCTATCGTGTATGGTTTTCCATATAGGTGCTGGTTTTGGCTGGGATAGAGAGAATTTTCTTCACAGTAGCTAATACGGGGCTATGTTTTGGATTTGTGCTGGGGACAGCATTGCTAATTCAGGGATGTTTTCCTTACTGCTGAGCAGCGCTTGCACAGCCTGAAGGCCTTTTCTGCTTCTCACCCTTTGCCAGCAAGTAGGCTGGGGGTGCACAAGAAACTGGGAGGGGACACAGCCAGGACAGCTGACCCCAACTGAACACTAGGGTATCCCATAACATATGGAGTCCTGCTCAGCATATAATACTGGGGGAGGGAGGAAAGGGGGATGTTTGGAGTGATGACTTTTGTTGTCCCAAGTCACTGTTCCACGTGATGGAGTCCTGTTTTCCTGGGAATGGCCAAACACCTGCCTGCCCATGGGAAGTGGTGAATGAATTCCTTTATTATTTTGCTTGTGTGTGTGGCTTTCGCTTTACCTATGAAACTGGCTGTATCTCAACCCATGAGTTTTCTCGCTTTTCCTGTTGTCTCCCCCATCCCACTGTGGGGGAGTGAGTGAACAGCTGTGTGGTGCTTAGCTGCCGGCTGGGGTGAAACCATGACAAGGGATATTTATGCTATAATAATTTTAGGAAAAAGCATATAATTTGGCTTTGGTTTTTACATTTTTTCATGGATAAACTGCTAATTTTATTCTTGCTGAAAACAGTAGCCTTCCATTTTGCTGACAAAAAAATGATAGCTATTACTTAACATGCCTATACTCATAGCATTTCTTTCAGATGGTATTCTTTTTCAAAAGTATACTTTGCAAACAGCAAAATGTTATCATTCTTTCTGAAACCAAATTAAGTGATTGGCTATTATGTCAAAGCAGACAAGACTTAACATAGTGCTATTTTAGATTCATGTTTTTGCCAGGTGCTTCTTTTATTAAGGTCTGTTATTAAAAATGAATGTCAAATATAGAGCATAAGGTGAATTATTTCATCTATATAAGAGAAAATCAGTTAATATGAGGAGTGCATAGAGGCAGTCATTTCCTATTACAGTATTGATTTATTGAAAAAACCTCCTCCATGTGCCAAATAGTATTCTGAAAGAGGGAGAATTTAAAGCTGGGGAAGATAAACAACATTGAAAAGAAAAACATTGTATGTTGCCTTAGATTCCTCAGAACTTGGTGTGACTGTTCTTCGTCAGGGTAGGGGACAGCTTGTGCTTAAGCTTGATAGATATAAAAAGTTTCTCTTTTAAGGCCACTTAGGTACACAAAAATACTTAGAGCATTTAGTGTTTATGCTGTCTTAAATATATAAAAGCTTCTCCAACAACTACTGTTAAGAGCACTAAGAATGGGAGAGGGCTTTGCAGCTGCCTGAGTGAATAATATATAAAGCAGAATATTTAGGTTGAGGAAAAATATGTTCTTAATAACTTGAAGGGAAAATCTTTTGGTGATGTGTAGTTTGGTTGCTTTAGTCACAGCTGTGATTGCTTGTTTCCAAAGTGGAACAGTTTTCTGAGTGAGGGATTTGTAGGAAGTCTTTATTCTTATACCATCACTTAATACAAAAATATTGATAATTTCTTCATGAAAGGACATTTCCTTTTTCTCTTTAACAATTATGTATGCTTGGTGGATACRGGGGAATACTCTTGGTCTGTTATGAACTGTTGACATCACTTGCAAAAGCATGTGATGAGCCGTGCAGGTCTGCTACTTCTATTTGGAATGCTGAGTCTTTGGGATATACCCTAGCAGGCTGGTTGCTGCAATATTGCTATTGCTCATGTCCTGCAAGTTTTACCCAATATTAGAAAAGGAATTAAAAAAAAAAAATGCTACATTATCCCAGCTTTATTTTTAAGAATAAAGGTGAGCTATTACCAAAAAAAAAAAAAGCTAGGGTTCTTGACTTTACTTCTATCTTGCCTAAAATAACATTGTTTGGGTGGTTAAATGATGCCTAAGCTTTGGTTTTATCTTGGAAACACTGTTTCTTATTTATTAATAAATAACCTTAATGTGCTCCCAAGACAGAGGAAGTGCCTGAGCATGGAGAAATTCTGTTGTACTAGTGGTGTTACTAGGAGACAGACTTCCCTAATGTGAAAACAGATCAGACCATATAAGCCAAGTATCCATCATTGGCACTTTAAATTCATAGCTCAGATTCTTCCTGACTGAAATGACTGTGGTGATCTTAAAAATCTCATATGGTTCTCATGTCCTTAGAAATCCTTTTAGAAAGAATTTATTCTTTTCCTTTGGATTTGTACCTTTTAAAAGATTTATCCACCGGAGAAAAGACTACACAGCCTTTGTTTAACATCCCTCTTCCATCATCCCCATGCCTGTTTTCTGACAACAGTAAATTTAAAATTAAAGGCAAAAGCAAATTAAAAGAGGAAAAGAGAAGCACAAAGTTCTACAATATTTAATACTAAAGTAGTTATGATATCAAATGACACAGAGGACAAGATGTGGGAAAAAAAGAGAAATAAAAATAAAGCCAACTAGATGAATTGGAGAGAGAGCAAAGGAGACATAATTTGCAATAAAGATCTAGTTAGGAGCAAACCATTACAATCTGCATAAAAGGCTGAAGTGAACTCTTTCTGTATATGTTAGTCAGGGAGGAAAAGAAGTTCTATAATTACCTTCTAAGTAGGAGAGAAATCAAAAGGCTCTCAGGAAGTCTGTGATGGGGGAAGTGCTTTCAAGGTGAATTTAGAGCAAGCTTCCCAGTTCTGTGAAATAGGTTTTCTGACCCCACCCCTCCTGGGCTTTTGGATATTTTCAATTTTCATGAATTTTAATAAGATGAGTGAATGTGGCTCCTTTCCACAAAATGCCTAGCAGCTAGAGAATTTTGATCACCTCTCCTACCTTTGCTCTTGTAGTCTGAGATTCTAATTTTGATAGGTCATGAGGTTTCCCTTTATACGTCAATCCACTGGGATGTTTCATGTACACAAAAAAATCTTTGTTTTGGTATAGATGCTCATTTTGTTTTCTCTATCAATGCTATCTACTTGCGTAACAAATACATACCAGACGTGATCCTACATATAATACTGTTTCTATTTCCTAACTCGGATATAGATGATGTGAATGTCTCATGCTAAGCATAATGCAAATATGTTCTATAGTTATAAGAAAATGCTGACATCTTCTGAAAACATTGAGACTCAAATTATRTGCATCAGTGGCAGAGGCTGAGCACCTCTAACACTGAAGTCTTTCCTAAGGGAAATTGAAAGATCCTTGCTAGAATTGAAGAGATGCCATGACGTATCATCTTCTAAAATTTGATTATTCTAGTAGAACTTGATATCAGCTCTCGTCCATCTCACAGTCTAATTCTTGGGGATATCAAAGTCACAGAATCACAGAATATGCTGAAGTGGAAGGGACTAGCAAGGATCATTGAGTCCAACTCCTGGCCTTGCACAGCACCATCCCCAAGAGTCCCACCATGTGCCTGAGAGCATTGTCCAAATGCTTCTTGAACTGTGTCAGGCTTGGTGCTGTGACCACTTTCCTGGGGAGCCGGTCCCAGTGCCCAACCAACCTCTGGGGGAGGAACCTTTTTCTAATATCCCACCTAAACCTCCCTGACATAACTTCAGGCCATTCCCTCGTGTCCTGTTGCTGGTCACCAGATAGAAGAGATCAGTGCCTGCCCCTTCCTCTTCCCCTCATGAGGTAGTTTTAAACTGTGATGAGGTCTCCCCTCAGTCTCCTCTTCTCCAGGCTGAACAGACCAAGTGACCTCAGCTGCTCCTCACATGGCTTCCCCACAAATCCCTTCACCATCTTTGTTGCCCTCCTTTGGACACTCTCTGATAGTTTAATACCTTTCTTATATTGTGGCACCCAAAACTGCCCCAGGACTCAAGATCAGGCTGCCCCAGTGCAGAGCAGAGCAGGACAATCCCCACCCTTGCCTGGCTGGCAGTGCTGTGCCTGATGCACCCCAGGACACAGTTGGCCCTCCTGGCTGCCAGGGCACTGCTGACTCAGATTCAACTTGCTATCGATCAGGACAGCCAGGTCCCTTTCCACAGCACTGGGCTCCAGCCTCTCGTTCCCAAGTCTATCCATACATCCAGGGTTGCCCCATTCCAGGTACAGAATCTGGAACTTTCCATTGTTAAACTTCATTTGTCCAGGTCTCCTACAGGGCCTCTCTGCCTTGGAGGGAGTCAACAATTCCCAGTTTTGTATCATCTGCAAACTTGCTTAGTATCCCTTCCAGTCCTGTGTCCAAGTCATTGATGAAGATGGTGAAGAGCACAGGGCTGAGGATGGAACCCTGTGGAACCCCATTAGTGTCAGGTCACTTGTCTGATGTCACCCCATTTGCTGTCACCCTTTGTGCCCAACCTGTGAGCCAGTTGCTCAGCTGTCACATCATGTGTTTATCAAGCTGTGTACTGGACATTTTGTCCAGAGGGATATCAGACAGTATCAAAAGTTTTACAGAAATGTAAAAAGATTATGGCATTTATGAGTTTAAAAAAAAGTGCTGATGGGAAGGGTGGAGTGCAAACTCTTTGCATGTGACCTCCAAATTATATTCTGTACTTGATTCTTACCTTCAGCCTCAGTGAACTTCAGTGGAGCTGCAATGATGTAAATTAAAGAGCTTTGCTTTATGACAGAAAATTTAGATCTGGACCAAGTGGCTGCTGCTACGTTTGAAAGGAATTATGTATTTCTGATATTTTTGTTGTTTTTCTTTCAGTTTAATGAAACTTAGAGTGTATTATGCATAACGTCTACTTTGGTATTATTTTTATTACTGAAAAGATATTAAGTGATTATATAGTTTTCGTTATGAATAATGATTTTTGGAAAGGAATTTAATTTGTATACTTACCCACCGGCTTTAAGTACTTTTTTTTTTTTTTAATACTGCTGATTCTCTTCCTTTTTTAGGTGAAATAATAGGAGTCCACTGAGTTAACTGTAAAATGAACTTTGCATATCTCTGGGAAATTTGCTATTTGAGCAATATACTCTCTTCGTTTACATGAAGAGAATTTACATGGTTCACCTTGGTATTGAAGGAAGGAAGTTGATCGAGCACAGTGAATTTAGCTTGCATGGAAAAACAAGCTCTCAGCATTTCAGAGTGTTTTGCTGTAGGAGTGAGCCAAAATTCATTGTGAAGGAAGCACGAGTGAGTTAGATAATTAACTTTTTCAAGCTGTGTGAGACTTCAGATGTTTGATACTCTTGGGTGCCTTTGGAAATACCAACCATCAGACAGGCCTAAAGTAACATTTAATGACTAGGTAGATATAAGGCAATCATATGCAGCTCTACCTAGCTGAAATTATGTGGGAGCCATCTGCTCAGAATTTTGTTCATCCTGACATGCATTTTCAGGTAAGATTATTATGAGAAAAAGTTGCAAGCCTTACCACATTCCCAAGTCGCTTTCACCTGCTCTACAGAGCAACATTTATAGCTAACCATGGACTTAGTGCATACATCTTAGAGTACAGTGATTTGTGTATAGCAACTACAATTGAAGAAGAATAAATTTTTGCATACACCCACTCTGTTAGGACATGCAAGAATTATTTGCTTTGTGAAAACTGTCACTGCTTTTTCCCTGAGCGGCAACTTACTTCCATGACCCTAAACTAAATCTTAATGAGGGATGATATGAAATAGTTCTTGAGTTTGATATTTAATGCTGTTTTCCTTTTTTTGCAGTTACTTCATAAGATCTCAAGTGGAAAGTTACATCATAGAAAGATTTGCTGGGTAAATGGGCTTATAGGACTGGATTTTTTTTTTAAGTACTTCTATTGAATTTCATTATCTTATAAACTAAATTGGTTTAATATGACATTATACTTTTTTGTAGATAGGGGGAACATTTAAAGAACATGAAATTTGATTAGAATGGTCTGTGACCTGCCATTTATTTTTGCTGGGCTGCTATTAGAATATCAGAAACTGTGCAGACCTATTTAAACATGACAAAGTGGTTTGATATATTAATGAGTGCAAAAGTTTCAGCTGGTGTTTATGTCTTTTGGGACTGTTGTTTTCTATCTAATGATTCCCTGACTTATCCTATCTGGAAGGATTTTTGTGTGCTACCTTTCTGTCTCCTCAGCAATGTCTGCAAGGTGACCAGTGTCGTATTTACTGGCTTTTAATTCTCCCGGTAATTTATTACTAGAAACACCTTTTTTTCTTTTTCTTTTTTTTAAGCTTTCCTTCCATGTTGGGGGAAGGAGGAGGGGAAATCTCATTTTTCTTTTGGAATCTCCTGTGTGACTTTTCTTATTTTCATTATGCCTTACCCTGCCTGAATGTTATGTCTCAGAGTCCCTGTCTCCCATACCTTTATCTTACAAAGATTGCTCCATTCACTTGCAATAGCCAATATCACCGTTATGGGTGTATTGAGTGAACGAGGTGTTGTAACTCCCACCCACATCAGTTTGTCTCAGCACTTACTGGACATTCCTGACCTATACATTGAGGGCCCATGACTGAAAGGGTATGGATACCAGAAAATATTTCTTTTCCTGTAGTGAACCTAAACTCTCTTGTCGATGTAATGTAACAGTCTCCACTATTATGTCAAATAAAAATAATAAAGTGTTGATAGAACGAACACCTTTAGAAATTCAGGCAGTTGCTGAAATGGAATTTTTAGAAACCCTGAAGAAAAGAACTTTACGGATAAACATCAGTGCTATCCTGATGAAGCCTGTTTCCTAATCTACTATTCTCCATGTGGAATCTGTTAAGAGAAGCTGTGTAGATTTTTTAATGCATTTAGAGAAACACACTGGGGCTTATCTGAAATATTATGGCAAAATATGTCTACGCCAAATGCTGTCACAGCCACACACTGTATTTGTATTAAGATGTCAGAAGATCTGATAGCCTTTTAAATGTTGGAATACTAAGGTTAACACCAAACTGGGCTAAACAGTAATGCTAATTTAAACTACTGACTTTTCTGAAAAAAAAACAAAAATAGATTCGTAGGTCTCTAATTAATAATGTGTTTTACATATGAAGCTGTATCCTGACTATAAGACCTTCTAAACATTTTTTTGTTTGGAATCCTTGAAATCACATATTTTGTGCAGGAAGAAAGATCTTTTATATTATTTTTAGCGCAAACATGGATTCATGAGTTTGTGTATATCTATAAAAAACAATTTTTAGGGGAAAATAAGCTGGCATTTGGAAAGTGATTCGATCAGATGGAAAGTTATTATTATTTTCAGTTTAAGCTGCTACTCCTGTTAGTGAGAGAAAGATTCTATATTTGTATTAGGCTATCTCCAGAGGCACAAGCAGAACTATTTTAATATATCATGGAGAATGTCAAGTAGACAGAAGACAAAATTCTTCCTGGTGTGGTAGCAGAGAGCGTTCCAGCCCTCCCTTGATTCTATACAGGCCTTTAAAAAAAACCCAGATGAGGATAACATATTAGAGGTTTTGCAATGTAGTCTGCTAGAGTGTTTCCGTTCTAAAGGATTATTTTCTAATCTGTTGTTTTTAGCCTGAGGACTGTTGTTCTCGGGTTCGAATAAACACACGGAGACAGCTGTCAGGGTTCTCCAACAGGCAGAGGCCAAAAGGGAGGAAAAAGAAGAACCGGCCTCTGCCCTCATTTTATTTATGTGTTTTCAAAACCCACCGTGGATTGGAGGATGGGAATACCACCTCCTGCTGTCCACTGGTCAGTAATATTGTCTATCGCATAGGTTAGGAATTCATAACAATCTTTGCCGTTAGGTCAACAATTCGTGTTTACACAAAAGTGCGTGAGAAACTATTTCGCTGAACCAAAAACACTGCACATCTGAAGAACTGCAAAATGCAGGGCCACAGAGGACTACTTGTGTTTATGTTAAACCATCGAGTTTTAAACACAGATATTTAAAGACAGGCACCTAAATCCATTTTTTAGCTATCAGATGACTTGGTTTTCAAATACCTTAGAGTGTCATCATCCCGCAATGAATGAGTGATGCACAGGTCCTTAAGCCAGCCAAAAAACCTACATTTTGTTCTTAATCGGTTCAGCTATGACAATAGTCATAGTCATGGCTCTATGGCATCACATCTAGGCTAACATATCTTTGTTGAGTGCATCAATAGTCTCTTAAAACTCCTAGGATAGTTATCTAGGTTGCCCTTAATCCCTTCCAGGAAGCCTGAACACATGCTTAGATGATAGAACCAGAGGTGAATTTTCAAAGACTTTGAATTTTTACAGGTTCTCTGTAGAAACACTTTTGAATGTCCAGATTAAGTCTACTGAATGTGACTAAGTAAAATGGACTGTAGCGATTTCCTTGTGATTTGTCAGTCCTCTTGTTTGGCTACTGTATATGAATATATCAAGCGAATTATGTGACTATTATTATAGAAGAGAAGCAGTCTATCACCAAAAGTCTGCTTTAGGGCAATTTTGTTGTTGATAGATGCTGATTTTTAATTTTTATCATATATTGGATAGTCAAACTAGGGTAGTATAGCTAATGTTTCATTTGATAAAAGTATGGCTAGAAATAGGAGTTCCAGTGATCTCCACAGATACAGAAAAATCCATCAAACAAGTCATGATAAATATATTAGATTTGCTTTAAGTTAAATTAGAAAATGTAGAGTTACAGATCATGAGTCTTGCTATTTACTTAGTCATAAGATTGTATTATGTTAAAATACTTCTGCAGTGTATTTGACATACATAGGCCAAGTGCATACAAGGCCAAATGCAAGGTGGTGCACCTGGGTTGGGACAATCTCTGATATCAACATAGGCTGGGCAATGAACAGATGCAGGGCGGCCCTGCCCAGAAGGACTTGGGGGTGCTAGTGGATGAGAGGCTGGACAGGACCCAGCAATGTGTGTTCACAGCCCAGAAAGCCAAACGTGTCCTGGGCTGCATCCAAAGCAGTGTGGGCAGCAGGGCAAGGGAGGGGATTCTGCCTCTCTGCTTTGCTCTGGTGAGACCCCCCCTAGAGTGCTGAGTCCAGCTCTGGGTTCCCCAGCACCGGAAGGACATGGGCCGGTTGGAGCAAGTCCAGAGGAAGCCATCAAGATGATTAGAGGGACGGAACAGCTCTCCTATGAGTAAAGACTGGAATATTTGGGTTTGTTCAGCCTGGAAAAGAAAAGGCTTAGGAGTGACATAGTTGTGGCCTCCCAATACCTGAAGAGAGTCTACAAGAAAGATGGAGAGGGACCACTTACAGGAGCATGTAATGACAGGACAAGGTTGAATGGCCTTAAACTGAGAGTAGGTTTAGATTACATATTAGGAAAAAAATTCTTTACTCTGAGGGTGGTGAGGCACTGGAACAGTCGCCCAGAGAAGTTGGGGATGCTCTGTCCCTGGAAATGTTCAAGACCAGGTTGGATGGAGATTTGAGCAACCTGGTCCAGTAGAAAGTCCACAGCAGGGGAGTGGGAAATAGATAGTCTTTACGGTCCCTTCTAACCCAAATCATTCTATGATTCTATGAATGAAATTCTATACATTGCTGTCTGTGGCATTGTTGAAAATCTGACCTGTCAAGCACTTCCTTAGTTTCTTCCTAGTTTTTTCCGCATGAAACTCAAGAACAAGTTGCCTAAAGAGATTGTGAGGGAGCTGAACCAAACAAACTGCAGAAGTTCCTTACAGCCTTTTGATTCTGGATGGTTTCTGAGATTTGTCCAAACTGCTAACTGTTGAAATGAAGGGGCAAATCAACCCTAAGATATTATGGTTTTGATGCATGTGACTTTTATTTTTGTTTGTGATTTACAGCTGACTTCAGATTCCGTAGTGAGATGATTCATAGAATATCCCTAAATATTAGGAAACTTCAGATATTASTTCTAAATTCAATGCAAAACACATTGATAGCACTAGGAATCTACATTTCCCTTTCAATAGTGTATATGAAAAGTGATTGAAGTTCTGATCCATGAAACACCCCTGCACCTAACTTCAAATGTTGAAATTAAAGTAATAAAACTAAATGCTTAAAATTGAGTTTGCATGGTCAGAGAATGTGTCCAAGTGTGCTGGTATAATACTTTGAAAAAAAAAAGCAATGTCCTTACTGAAATTCTTTGTGCAATACCATGCTATAGGTAATAAAAACCTTAGTTAAATGTTAAGCTGGTGTAAAGCAGGCAATGTTCTCAGCTCTTTTTTGCTGGGCTTTGGCAAAAATGAAACTGTGCACAAAGCTGTGGTGCTTCAGTCTGGTGCTCATTTGATGGATTTTTAAAAAGGGTTTGGTTCTTCCTTAATTAATTAATTTCMTTTTAAATTAATTATTAATTGATTAAGCAGAAAGGTACTCCTATCAGGAGAACTCTTAAGTTGACACAGTTATGCATTGCAAATACTAAAATTCTTACACTGGGAGATGGTCATAGACAGCATTTTTCTCTATAATATGCTTTTTGAATAGTCTATAAAGATTTGTATTAGGCAGAATAGATGGGTTTGTGCTAGTACATGAAAGATGTGGTAGTGGCAATTCGGGCGAATCAAAGGCCTTTTGCTGTATTACTTCTGTTGCCTGTGAGGTGCCTGGTATGAGCAAAGCATAGCTTGTAAAAGGTTGTCTTCCATTTGCCTCTTGGCTCGTTAGCTGTTAACTTCCCAGTGAAGATAAGGTTAATTACCTGGGAGGAAGTAATGGTTGAATCAAGGAGCTTTCACTTCAATGTAAATTTTTGAGCTTATGCATTTGTGGAATTGTACATTTTAGCCTCTGGTTCTCCCTAGAGAATTGGTATTTGCTAACTGGGGAGACTGGAGACTGAGCTTTGCAGTGAGATAATGCACCGTGAGAGGCTGACAATTTAAGGCCAAGTCCCTGACTTCAAAATCACACAGTTGCTCAAGTAAGATTACAAAAAAGTGTTTACTTCACAAATATATGTGATTTGAAGCCCCCTTAATGCTAAAGTGAACTCCTTCCTTTATGGAAATCACTTTCCATTCTTTTTCCAGGTATTGAAAAATAAAATTTAAAAAAAAAAAAAAGTGCAAAGAAGAAAAACACCTCATTTCTTTAACTCTGATCGGCTTGAGAGGAGAAATGCATTTTAAGGGGAAATTTGACGATGCTGCTGCTGATGCACTGCATGTCTGTGGCTGTATAGATAATTTCAGCCTGAGGGTTCTTAATCTGRCACCTTTCATGAGTGGGAAATTCACATCAAAAATATGAAAAATTTAGGCTTGGATGAAGAAAACGCCAATGTACTATTTATCAAATTTTATTCTTGCCTCACATTTTTTACTTTTTTAAAATATCAAACTCCTTAAGATAGAGAATAGTATACTACTTGTATGCATAGATCTCATTCAGAAAGATATATAAAGAAGCCCTTAACTTTTAGGTGAAACTTAATTGTTGCTGGGTTCAATAGAAAGCATGAGTAGAGTAAATATGTGCTTAACACTTTCCTGAACAGTGTTGTTTTTGTATCATCGTACAGACTCTACTCTTGGTAGTATTTGTAAGAATTGTTTTTGTACAACATAATTTGTTAGAAAATAGTTGCTATTTTAGTTGTGATAGTATTTCTCATTTTATAATGTTCTTATTCACATACATAATGAGTTAATCTTTACTAAAACCTGTTTTATTAACGTGAATAAAAATAAAAAATAGACTGCRTAAGTTTCTGAATTGCAATACGTCAGCGTTAGATACAACAAACCTGTTTAAGTGAAGTATTGCTGTGGATTAATAGTGCTGTAACTCTAATTTCTTGTAGACAAATAGAGGAAAACTTGTTTTAATTTGTTGCCAGTCACTCAAATGTGTCTATCACATTGCTTTTATCTACATAAATTTAACTAAATTGACATCATAGAAACTTACACAGCTATAATGGGATTTTTATTTGTGCAATTACAGGCAAAACTGGTTCATATTGATCTTTAAAACTTAATGTGGAACCATTCCTCCCAACACTACTTAACTTCAGCACAAAATACCACAACAGAGGAATAAGTCTTGACTACTGTAGCTAAAGTCACTAGTTTTAGTGTTCTTGGTGATAGCCTTTCCAATCGCAATCAGCTGACAATGATGATTTTTGTTTTTAAATATTGACAGAAAAGYGACTGGCTATGCTGGATGCTGGGTTATGTTAAATGCTTGTTTTAATTAGCATGTTTTCCAGTGTGCTTAGGTGAAGTTAAAGTGCTTGGTGAGCATTTGTCTGTGCATTCATCCTAATGAGACTACCCACAGCAAGAATTCTTCCTGTTTGGAGGAAGAGATGCACTGTCAAAATGTTAAGAAGTGTCAGAAGAATTGTTTTGCAAACTGTTTTTTCAGCGTATTATTCTGAGTTTGTCTTGCAAATTCAGAAATCTGTAACGTATAATAGGTTTCTCTCAGGTCCAGTCACTGAAAATATTAGAAGAAAGTTTATACAAAGAATCACCATTATCCTGAAGTTTGTTTATTTTCTTGCTTAGATTATTAACTAGGTAGATTCTAGGAGGAAGTTAATTTTAAAAAATGGGAAAGAGTATCTTTCTAGAAAGAATAACATACAAATTTTTGTCTAAATCCAGCCAAATGCTTGTACTGAAAGATTTACAAGGCAAAGTCCTTTTAAATCTAAAAACATTGACATTGGGAAGGGGATGAAGAGGAAAAATATTCTCTTTGGCTCATCACTTACTTGACCTTAATTATTTCATTCTTTTGAAATATTTAGAAAAATGAGATCAGACTCTCATGTGTGACTTTGTTCCCTATACTTTGTTACAGAATTTAGGTGCTAAGTTAGCAAAAAATTGGTGCCAGCTGAGGATAGATTCAGTCTTTTTTAAAAAAAACTTTTTAGCTTTATTGTTGCATATAAYAAATTTGCTGGAAACCAAGTACAGTTTCATACACACACTTTTCATATTCCCATCAAGTCAGACTTCTTAATTCATAACAGATTTTACCAAAGTGCCAGAGAGACAGAAAAAAGGGTGGAGAGGAGAAAGAAAACTGTTGGACAAACATACTCAAGATGTGCCTCTCTAAAGAAGCATTTTCAAAGCTATAAAGAGTTCATATTCATAAATCAAGTAAGTCCCAGTGCTTCAAGAAATAAGGCAAAGCTGCTGACATGGCACTGTTGTTAAGATTCCTCAGAGAAAACGAGTTCAGATTGGGAGTGACTGGAACACAGATGTAAGGTTTTTGAGACTTAGAGATTATGATAACATTACACTCAGACTTTTTTTTTTTTTTAGATATAAAAGGGATGGGTCAGAGGTTCTTCGGCAGTGGTAAGCAACTAGGTTAATATTTAGTTAACGCTGAAATAGTAAAGGCAGAGGTCAAGTTCTCTCAGTGTATCAGGGAAAAAAGAAAATATATCAACATTGTAGCATGTTAGAAAACAAGACCATGAGAATTCTGCAGATACTAAATGGCCAAAACTTTACTATGTGCAGTCCTAAAAAAAGAAAAAGTGAAATATATTTGTTAGCTTAGGGAGAGAGGTGGGAGAGGTAACCCTGTTAGCCTCAAGTGTTTAATCAGTAGAAATAAGCTGGGAAAGAAAGAATTCCTGGTGCATGAACGCAGATGTTAATGACAAATCTCAAGATGAACTCTGTAAGAGCTCTCAGGCATGCCCATGCTGTCTGTGTTAGGTTAAAAAAACAAACAAACAAAAAAACCCCAAACAAACAAACRCAAAAGAACCCCGAGAATAAAATAGATAAATAACAAGACTTTGGTTTTGACTATCTTACTAGGCAACCTATCGATTAGATCTTTTCCCCATATTTCATTGAAGTGTGTGACTAGTGGAGTGCTTTTATTATTGCTTTTGTTGTTTAGCATGAAGTTACTGGCAGGTATGTTAGTTTGAACTGCTTCTAGATTTATTATTATATCATTATTTTCAAGGGTATGTTGATAGCAAACTATTAAATACTGCTCCCTTCACTTATGAAGACCCAAAGGTTGTTTATTCTTTCTCTGAGAGGGATGAGTGAGAATAAATTCCTCTAGCTGGTGGTAGCTCCAGTCTAGAGATATTCTGTCACTTCGGAATAGGCTTCCTAATCTAAAGACTACAAATTCTATACAATGACTTTTCTGAAAAACTACATATAATATATTTATATACAAGTATAGTGAATGTAAAAAAACTGAAAAGAAGTATAAGCTAAAGGAACATCAAATTTCTATCCTATTAATAACTCATAAAAACGTACCATGTCATTCAAAGCAACTGGTTAGAGTCAATCAGACTACTGATAAAGGTAATAAAAACTGATCTTTCTACAACTTGTACTGCTGATTTAAAGTACAGCACTGTAGGAACTTTATGTGTGTCAACATAGACCCACTTCCTGGAAGTAGCAGAGCCAGCAGAGAATAAGTGGGCAGACTGCTGTCTCTGAAGAGATGCTTAAAAGGAATGTACGACTTCCTCTTCTGAATAACACACAACTCTATTCCTGACCTACTAAGGGTCAGGTAAGGTAAGGTAGGGTAGGTAAGGGAAGGTAAAACTGTCAAGAGGTAAACAATGTTCGCTGCTTCTTTCTGATCAAGGCATCTGCATAATGTCACCATTTCTTCATCTGGCTATATTTGACCTCTGGTTGGTTTGGTTTGGTTTGGCTTTTTGTTTTACTTTGGTTTCTTCAGTGGTGTTCTTACACACACTAGAACCACAGTCTTCTATCAATAAAATTTGTTCTTGATCTTTCCTCTAGTTCAATTCCACTTTCCTGTTGTCAAAACAAATTATGTTGGGTGTAATATGCCTGCGTACAATGCAATGGATTGCTTGTAAAATAATTGCTGCCAGCATTATTTTCTTGTGGAAATTTTCATTGACTTTTCTCAGTTTTTCTGCATTCTCTCAGCATTGAAGATGAGCAGAGCCTCCAGTTACTTTGGGGCTTTTCTGACTCTTCAGAAGTTTTTAAACACATCTTTTTATCACAGGGAAAGGAGCACACAAAGAAAGAGAGGTCAGAAATCATGAGCAATTTTGTTCTAGTATTTTGGTGTTCCTGGCCTGAATACAAGGGAATATTTCTGCTTTGGGGTTTTTTTTCCCTTATCTCCTGCCTTTCGGCATTAAACTGCAATGAAATACTTTCAAATAGAAAAATTGAAATTTTCAGTTTTGTGGGGACATTTACTGAATATTCATACTTCATAAAACCACCAGCCCTTAGTTTCTCTAAAGTTTGGTTGTAAGGACTAAGATATTCRATATCTAATCACAATGAGCCTTACGCCTTGAAGCACTTATAGGGTAAAGCAGGAAAATAGTAATGTATAAATGGTTCAATGTGATACTTGGAAGGGTCTCTCTTTCTATATAAATTTTACTGTAAAAGATTTTTTTTTTTTGCAAAGAATGGCATTATTATGCTGAACAGGGTGCATTATGGAGCATGGTTTAGCATGAAAAAAAATGGACCTCTTTAAAAACCTGTGCATGTGGCAGAGAGACAGAAAAAGTAAATATCAGTAACCTCCTTAAAGACTTGTAGGATCAGTGGCAGGGTCAAGGAGCTATAATAGAGATTTCAGTTGTTCCAACTATGTTAATATTTGATGTGAGTAGTAGTCAATGTGTAATGTTRTTGGTATTAAAGAGTTTCCTGGTGCTAGTTGGCATTGCCTCTTTGCTCTTTGTTGAAAGCTGGAGCCCAAAGAACTATGTGTTGTCATGTAAAGAAAAAAAATGCTATYATAAATAATTTAGATTTTAGAAATACATATATAGAAGATACAGTTTTCTGATGTAGTGTGTGTAAAGATGGACGTCCCAAATATTTTTTATACCAATCCTGCAAAGCTTGGCTTTATTCAATAGGTAATATTTTAAAGGTTTTATAGGTAATATTTTCAAGGGTTTTTTTGCAAGAAATGGTGCTTACTTCTGTCACTTTAAAGAATGAACATCTTCGTATTAATCTTTCTTTGTAAGCTGTGTAAGAATTTAGTTGTGAGATCTGAAGTTTGAGATAAATGTGAATAAGAATATTTGAATGCAAGTACGAACCTCAGCTTTATACTAGAAATCAGCTTTACATGTAGAAACAGGTCCCCAGAGGGGCACTTACCTTCCTTAATCATGACATTATCTTCTTCCAGCAATTTTTTGCTTTGCTTACTATGCATCTTTTAGCCCATTCAAGAAATTAGTCTGGGGGTTAACACTCAGGAAGCCATTAAATGACTGGTGTGTAACAAATATATTGCAGAAAAAATAATATTGTGGTGCTCCCTACAGGTTATACAGGAATGCCTAGTACAGAAACCAAGTTACAAGGGCAATGCAACTTTCAGAAGGTTTTAGTGCATGACCTGGCAATCTTCATATCCTTTTCACCTAGCTATAAACACAAGTTTTTGTGGCAGTGAGAAAGAAAGAAGCCTCATTTGTTTTATCCATTCTGCTCTTCATATCAATCTCTGCTGTTTTCACTCTTCATTGTATATTATTGCCTCTCCCTCCCCCTTGTCTCCATCTAGCAATCACAGACAGTTTACTCTTGGTCCTCGGTGAGCAGGCTGTGTTAGATCTGGCTCAGCTTTCACATGAATGTATTCACAGAGCTTTTGAGTAACAGCTGCCTGTTTTCCCATATCAGGACCCGTCTGATATTCTTCTATCGTATCGCCTTGTCAGTCAGCCTCTGATCAAATCATGTCAGCACCGGTGCATCTACTCAAAATAGTAGACATACTTCCCATCTCACATGCATGTTTAAAGGGTAAGGAAAATTCAGTGATCAGTCTCAATGTGCTAAAGGTTTGAAAATGTCATAAGCAACCCCAAACTGGATGTTTTTTAGCTGAGCATATAAACCTGCCTACTTTTATTTTCCATCTCTAATGACAAATCTTGTGTGTACTTTCCACATCTTAAGGTGACAGGACCCTGGGACCTGGTATGATTTTGTCTCATGTAGTCATTGCAATTAGGRTCATTGTCATACCTGTGAACCATCATTCTTGCCTTATGTACCACTGTTTTTTTTTTGTAATGCACTAATAATCTGTGTACACTCATCACTCAGAATACTGAACAGTGTAGACTGTAGTTTGAACTGTTCACTTCAGAGGAGTTTAAACTGCAGAGAATGTTGTCTCTGTGCTACTGTATCATCTTTTAATGATAAGAAAATATAATCTTGCATTAGTACCGTTTCATTTGCTGAGGACAGGATGACTTATAAAGCCACAAACTAACTCCCTGGCAGCAGAAACAGCGCCAATAACTGATGCTGTAGGAAAGTGATATGGGAGTAGAACTGACCAGTTCACAATGCTTGACTGGAGGCAACTCAGTTGAAAATGAAATTATTTTTGATGTATTGAAATGCAAGTCTTTAGGAAAACAAGATGATGCAAGTACAATGATAAACAATTCAGTATGTTAAGAGTCAGATTTCATGTTTTATCACTGACAATGAAGTGAGTGTGTCACGAATCCTCTCACTTTACTCTTGTCTCTCTGAAGTTATCTGATCGCTGGAGTCATTGCTTGAAACAGATCTATGCACTGCTGAATGCCACTATTGACATTATCCCTATCAAGTATCTCCACAAGGCTGCTAAATTTGAGTCTGTTAACCAAATTAGAGGTAGCATAACTACTAAGCACTGTGGAAAAATACTCCTATACCTGTAGCCTTCTTCCTCCCTTTTCCCCAAAAGCAAGCCTTTCATGTCTGATCTTTGCCAACGGTTTAGGTGCCTCTAATGTAAAAGCACTTTTACTCTGTGCTTTCTAACACTAGTTTGTGGAAATCCTGCCTTTTAGTCATCTTAATCTGAGAAAGCTGTAGTGTGTGGGAGTTGTTTGGCAGGGTTATCTTGATGCCCTTTAGATAGACCTTTTATACAACAAATGAACWAAGAGATCACTGCCAGAATACATCAAACAGTCCCCCTCAGAAATCCCATTTTACCAGCAGAATAATTGGCCTGAAAAATGACTTCCAGAGATTTACACTGTAATCTTCATAAAATGAGCCTTCACTGACGCTATGGGAGGGAGCAGGGAGGACAGTGAGGTTTGCTGCATGTACGATGCTCTGTATGTGGCTATTACTGGTATTAAATCAATATTGGTATTAAGTCAAACTTTGTCAGCAGACTGTGACTAAAAAAAATAAACCTGCTGTGGCTTTAGATATGGTATCTCATGGGATGCCTATGGTGTTATTTTAGCAAACAGAAGAAAACAGAGGAAAAGACCTGTAGACYTAAATGGGATCTTGCAGAAGATAAATAAAGTTTTGAATAAAGAAGCTTTATACATCTGCTTGCACACATAAAAATCCTAGTTATTGTTGAGGCATTACTCTAAAGCCTTGAGCTGTCCTGATTAATACCCTGTTTGAATCTCCCACTTGTAGAGTTTGCTGTCCTGTTACTGGAAAATGAATGTAAAACATTGGTTATATTAATCTAGGAAACATTTCTTTTAAAATGTAAAGATTGTATATAACCTGAAATAGCAAGACTTTCCAACTTAAAGTGATTTCTATAATGAACATTCTCTAATGTTGGCTTCCCAGCTTGGAGCTAGTTGCTATTAACGTCTACAGAAGTTTGTGCTGTGTAATTGCACTAGACATAAAGTTTATGAAAGGAAGGATTTATTTGGATCCAGATTTGGATTACATTTCTTGGCTGAGCCTCGTGTTTTGTTGCATTAGATGAAATCTTCTCTTTTATCTCTTATTTCACTAAGCACTGTGACCTTTATGTAATAATTTTAGTCTCGAYTGTCCTACATAAATTGCAAGTATTATGGAAGAATGGAAGATTCAAGATCTAGTCTGAAAGAAATTAGCTAAAGCAACCGTTCACTAAGAGAAACAAAGAAGTTCGTTGAGACTAGGTCGTTGAAATGCTAACAACCCTTATTCAACAGGGAAGGCTTATTCAAACTACAGGAGACACGTGATAGCCTTTGGGAAGAAATTGGGAAGCATTACGGAGAAATTTCTAATGCTGTATTCACAGAAACCACATGAAGCTTTCAAAATAACTCTTTGATCTGAGCAAAGACTACATGATCTGCTAATACTAATTGGAAAGGACCCATTTTTGGCCTGAGGGGCAAGAAGTTTAATTAAAAGTGTAGAATGATGTTGGGTTAAAAGTCTAATATTAATGAGAAATTYTAATATTCCTAAGTATCACAAAAGCATAAACAGAAGCAAGAGTCCAGAAAGATGACTAGAAAATTGTACTTGTGATGGCTTATACAGGGACRGAACTGAACTCAGGATTTTAATGCTAAGTAACCAGTAACTTCTAGTTACAGGATGGGTCTTCAAACAGCTATTGTATTGTTCTTGCTTGAGGGATACACTGATGGAATACACAGCCGCTGGTAGGATTTATCATTTTGAAATTATGTGTTGGTATTGGCCACTTACAAGGACAAGGTATTTTCTTATTAAAATAATGATTTTTTCAAGGCTTTTTCTGAGATATCCATGCAAATGTTGCAAATCAGCAACTAAAGGGACAGACTGTACCAAGAAATATTGTTACTAACACTCACTGAGTGGATTTGATTTGTGGGAGACATTTTGAACCTGAAAGTGAGATAAAGCATTCAGTACAGGACAGGTTATTGAAGAGAGAACCTGATATTAATCTTTTAAAAAGGAAGATTTTTCTTTCACTGAAGGGAAAGATTTCGTTCGATGTCAAATACATCCCCATGAGGTTTATTGCTTTGGCATGTTTTATGCCCTGTGTTGTTCCTTTTGCACTTCATGTTGGACAAACCATGTAACCAACATGGGCAATGTTTATTCCAAAATTAATATTCTGGAAAGGTCATACCAGTGACTTTCCATCAAAAGAATACAGCAAGAGGGGGGAAAAATACAGCAAATTTGTTCATATACTACTGAAGACAGATTTAAGAGATTGATGCAACTTAACTAGAAAGGACAGCTCATCAATTGCTGCACGACTTGAGGATGTTGGACTCCGTTAGAAAAGATGCTGCACATTAGTCTCACTTATTTGAAAGAGCTTGAGGAGTCTTTAAATAACTTTTACCAAATGCTGTCACCAAGTGACATTAGTAACTCCATGTTATGCATGTAAAAAGAATTACCAAAAAATTATGTCAGAGCAGATTAAAAAAGGCAGTCAATTTATCAGCATTTCTGATAAAGCAGAGTCAAAGTGGTCTTTGAGAGTCACTGCCATTTCTACTAATTCAGTTGGCAGTGAGAAAACTGAAGTCAGTTGACAGTAGTTCCCAGACTTACTGCCAGAGTTTAGGGACATATTTGTTGCTTTCCTTGATCTTGACTTCTTGACTTGGCAAGAAGTTTTTTATAATCTAACCCCGACCTGTTCATTACAACCCAAGTTCAACTTGGAGTCCAACTGGGATGTGTAAATGCTGAACAGAAGGTTTTTGGATTTTTTAAAAGTTTCCAAGCATAGGCATCATGTAAAGAACTATAATACTTATTTTTGTAGGCAAACCTTATCAAAATGATCACTGTATCTACCCAGACCTGTTCATGTTAACCTGTGTTTTGAAAACAAAACGTTACTCTTTCAGAATCATCTGTATCATTCTGTTTGCACAAAATGTCAGTATTACATTTGGGGGCTAATGATAGGAAAGCATCTATTCATTTGGCAGTCAAAACATTTCCTGATGGTCCATATGATGTTTATTGTGAATAGTCACCTTCTAAGATCTTAGTTTGGTTCTGTCCTATTTTATGGAATGATAGCTTTGTGAATACCTACAGGACAAGTTTTACTCTTCATTCATCTGTCAAAATAAATTTCATAATTGCAGTCCCTTTAGCAAGTAGCATTAATAGCTAATCCTCCCTCCATTTACATTTTTCCACAATGATAAAGTAGACTTGTGCTCACATTTGTAATTTTTTACTTAAGTGACTTATTCTGTTTAATATTAGTCATCCTAACATTTCTTTTTGGAGACGTCTAAGTAAGTTGAGGTTATGTACCTTAGAAAAATGTGCTTTTAGCATCTGCAAATTGCTTTTTGTCCTATTCAGTCAGTGAAAGAGGGCATAGAGGGAGGGGCCACAAATGATGATGGGATTATATGATAATGACTATGTTATGTGAACAGAAAGGATGCAGTTAACCAGCAGTCCCTCTCGCTTGGGAGAATAATGTTCCTGCCACATGGACTAACATGTGGAAGTTGCATCCCACTTACTGAAATGCATAGAAGAGTAACATGGATTACTTTCCAAAGTACAGAGTTTTTGCTATTCACTAGACATGACAACCCAATTAACAACCGAATTCTTTCCTACTTTACCCAGAACTCCATGTTCTACCAGTCTTTTGGTTAAATACTTGACTGGGGCTACCAGCAGAGATACAAAGTTACCCATCACTAAGTAGGGATATTTTGGTCATGGTTTTCAAGTATATTGCCTCCATAATCCAAATGACTGGGAGACTTGGAAAGGTAGAGGAAGCAACCAAAGCATGTGGGATATTATCATACATATGCTGGTCCTTCTATGGAGACAGATGAAAACAGAGAGCAAATTTTAACTTTGAGATATTATATGTTGCTTCTCTTCACTCATTTCTTTTGAAACTTTCTGTTTGTTTTTAATGCTTTCCTATGTCACTTAAGCGTGTCAGGACTACAGAATTTTTCTGGAAACAGAAAATGTTCCTTTTTTTTCTTCTTTCAGTGAAAAATGTAGATTAGCTCGAAGTATGGAACATCTCAATTGCCAGTCTAACTTGATGAAAATGGGCAAGCTGATTTGCCTCATGTAAAATGTTGTTTGTCATTTGGCATGTGAATACAATAACCTTAATCTACTAATATGAATAGTATTATCATGAAACCAGAAGTAACAGTTACAGGGATACATGCTATAAAAATTCAGAGCTAAAAACTTTCCCATTTTTCTAAACAATTTTCCTTCTAAAACAAATGAGCAGATAAATAAACAGAAATTCACACCTGAAGCCATGCTTTTTTGTCAGTCTTTTATGTTGACAGTTGTTTTGCAGTTTTGTGGCTTCACTGAAGGAATTGTGATGTTAATTAACAGCTCTTTGAAGCAATTTCTTCTAAATGTCTTTACTTCTTCACTGTTTTCACTAGAACATATGATCTGTAACCTTAATGGCAGTTTTTCTGCAATTTCTGTCAGAAATGCGACTTGGTAATGTGGCTTAATAGCTATGCAGTTCCTGACTGGATTTCAACACAGCTGGAAATTATCGTTCTGTTTCTATGGGTCTGAAATTCCCATTTTCCTCAAGAGTAATGAGAGAGGCTGTGCTGACCTCTTCTTCAGCAGCGTGAATCAGCTATCACGYGAAAGCCTGTTTCTGAGCACCGGTATGATTTTTTTGGAAACATTTGGAGGTTTAAACTCGAGCTCAGGCAATAGCCAACACACCCTGTGCAGAGTACATGTACTGATAACGGCCCAAAAGCCTTCTGGCATTTAAACAGAAYATTATGTAACATCTTTRTGCCAATCTTTAAATAAAGAAATCCAGTAAACCAATGTCTCGAAATCGTTCACAGATTTTCTATAAACTCTTGATGCATTTACACCGGCTCTGAAAATGCTAGGTTTGATGTACCTTCAAGTCCCTTGTTTATGACTGGTTCCCTGGAACTTTGTATTTTACGTGTCCATTTTTAGGCTTGATTAGTATTTAATGAGCTGGTTGCTCATTTTGATAACAAAACCTTTGTACGCTGGTGTTACCAGCAGCAACCCACCACGTTAAACGGTAAGGGAGAAGGAGAGGAAGGCAGGCAGGACAGCTGCATTAAACCTTCTAGGTGTTGTAAAGGGCATAAAAACATTTTTTATCATCTGTTGCTTGTAGCAAAAATAAATATTATTCAGTGTTAGTCTAAGTGAATGGAACTTAATTAAAAGGATTGCAAGGTTAATCATTGCATTATCAAAGGGTAAAATACTGTATAGATGCGTATTAAGTGTACACAGCTAAACACATGATTAAGTTGAGCCTAACCCTTTGTCAGTCAGGTTTTAATAGTTTACATTATCTCTCTTTTTTTCCTATGCCCTAATAATTTCATTACTCTGTTTAAAATAATAATAATAATAAATGCATATCTCTGGTAAGGCTTAATTTGTTCATTAAGTTTGAGGTTTCACAGAGACTGACTTTCACTGTAAATAGCTTGAGAATTTAGGTGCAGAGAAAATGGATTAAAACTAGAACAGTGAATATCACTGGCATGGTTACATGGAGATTTTGGCTAGGTGGAAAGCTCATTGCAATTAGTCAGCAGTGACTGTTTTTTAAACAAAATAACTGAAAGATGCTGCCTTTCAGTTGTCATATGAACATATCCATTGTATTAATTAGAGGATTCCTGAATTGTTTTACAGCAGCACATAGAAAATACTTGAGAAGGTGTCACCTAGGGCACCTTTCTCATATCAAATTTCCATGAAAATATCTTGGCTCAGTTTAGATCAGTTTGCATTGGAAGCTAATTGTGAACAGCCAAGTTACAGTGGCTCATGCAAATGTTCCCACTTCTTTTGAATTAAGTTCTTGAGGAGGCAATCCAATTTTGCTTATTCTGCAAGGGTTTTTCTGTATACATTTATATCTGTTGCCCATAAGGGCTCCTGATTCTATATGGGAATAATAGGAAATTACAAAGAATAAGTAGGATTAAAATGAGAAGTTACTTATTCATGGCTGAGGATTTCAAGTATAAAATAAAACCTCTGGTTGTGGTAGGATTCCAGTGGTTCTGTTGAATCTCTTTTGTAGTTTTGCCTATTTTTCTCCCCAATGAACAATGCACAACCTTAGGAAATTGAGAAGCTTTATCTGTTCTGTTTCTGATCACTGGGACTACCTCGAGCAACAGCTGGCAGTTTCCTACTTATAACTGGCTCCTTTCTCTCAGTGTGAAAGAATAGGGAATGGTGGTAGCGTGGAAGCAGACCAGCTGCTTGAACCAGGCCCCCCTTTCTTTTTATCAAAACAACCCTGAAACATGGAGCAAGTTGAAAAAGGGGAGCAAGTTCTGTTCCAGTCCCAAGCTTTCTACATAAACAAGGTAAAATGTCACTAAGCACCAGTAAATACCAGGCTTTTGCTGGGGCTGGAGTAAAGCCTCATGAAAGATTTCCAATAAATCTGCTGGGGTGTCTTTGCAAAAGAGTTATTTTATATGATAAATGCACCAAATGGACTTGTAAACAATAGTAAGGAAAATAAATGTGTTGTGCAGTACGGTGGCAGTCTCTTGATGTGCATTTGTTTCAAGCATATGAACAAAGCAATATACAAGTGCTAGGCAGGGGGTGGTTATTTGCGTTTTCTGTGTCGGCTGAAAATAAATGATGAGATAAAATCTTAATAATAGCAGAATGGCAGGTTATTTCTTATTTGGTTAAAAATAATAAAAAAAAATCGGCTTTGTTCTCTGCACTTGTATTGGAATCCATCTCCATTCATAATTCAAATGGGTTTTGAAGTTTTCCCTGGTGGGCAGTGTCTTGTATCAAAGGGGTTCTGCAAGTAATTTGGTATGATTCAACCAAGTTAATGGTCTCTGGTCCTATGAGGCACAACAAAACTTTAGCAAATTTCTCCAGGGAGCCCAGATATTTTGCTAGTTGTGAGAAACTAAGTATATTGATTGAGGCTGTTTAGGAAATGCCCCTGTCAGCTCAAGAATCAGAGAGGGAGGGAATGGCTAAAACTGCATGCTTATMATTTCTGTGTGTGGAGCAGATCTGGTGAGTCTGGGATTGCATGTCTGGCCGATCTGGACTTCTCACAGACTCATATAACATTCTTTATATTAGAACACTTATTTTTATTGTCTATAAAGTGACCATCTAAAGAAGGGATGCTCTTTTCTCCTCCAGTTCTGCCATTTTTAACTTGTGCACTGATTCCACTTCCAGCTGCAACAGAGCTTTGTCCTCATTCAGGTTTTGGCTGCCCTTTACTGCCTAGGACAATTTTTGGGAAGGATTGAACCGTCTGCGCTCTCCATCAGTGTGGCAGCCTATAGCTGAATGATGTTGCTTCATCTAGCTGCACGGAAACCTGGCTACCTGAAAACCTCAAGTCAAGTCCCAGGCATCCCTTTGCCTTGTTGATCCATAGTGTTATTACAAAGGGTAATAACATGCAGAAAACTGAAAATAATTGAAGATTAATTTTCCTATAAGCCTATTTTCTCCATTGAACTCATCTGTGCTCAGTTTTTCCACTGTTTGTGCATGAAAATTCATTGCTATTCATGGTTCTGTTTATTCAAGAAATTATTCTGGATTGGTTTTGTGGTTTTTTTTTTTTGTTGGGTGGTTTGGGGTTTTTTTGTTGTTGTTGGTTTTTTGTTTGCTTGGGGGGTGGTTGTGGTGTGTATGTGTCTGTGTTAGTTATTAGCTGTTGGAAGAACATCCCAAGAGGAAGCATGCCCATACTTGTATTTTGCACCGCAATTGAAGGTACTGCTGTAATGCACTAATAGGGAAGTTTTGGTACAATTTCAGAAACCAGGAGCTTCTTTAGGAAGAATAGGACAAAATTAGGAGGTAAACACATTTCTGTTGTAGGTTATCCTATAAAATTTATATTGGATCATGTTGGTAAGAAAGCTACTACAAATTCTGCAATTTTTTGTCAATGCCAGTGTAAGTTTATGAATACTCTTAACAACTCCCCATAGGGAGTTGGAGAACTACTGCAGGTGAATTTCGAGCATGAATGCAAATGCATTCTTTATCTGGTGTATTGGGATTTTGGGGAAGAAAGACCTCTTTTGGCAACTGGCATCTTTGAGAGTCCTTCATGCATATACATTTCATACATGCATAGAATTTGTTAAGTATTCAGTATATTATGATTCTGCCTTGTCTAGTTCACTAGCTATTAACAGGCTGAATATAAGAGTAGGTTTTCTTGGGAGAGATTGAGAAAACAATAACACATCAATGTGGACAATATTTACTCAGTATTTCTTCTAACATAAAACTTGACTGATCTATGATGAAATGGTTATTATAGGATTATTATAAGTATTTAATATAAATTGTGGAAGCATAATAGTAAGCACTATGAGTATCCAGGAGAACCTGCTATAATGGAGTTACCCCGCACAACTCTTGAACTCCATTGCCCTTTCTTGGCTGGTAGTAATTTTTCTTAACACTGCTCTGCAGTGCAGCAGGGAAAGGTGGGAGACACTTCAGGAAGCTGGCTTCAGACCACTGGGCAGGCAATATTGTCAATGAGGTCAGGAGGTCACCTGTTGGGTGTGGAGGATGAACACATTCAGACCATTAAATTAATTCTTGCATACAAAATCTTTTTCGCTTTTGACCAGTTACTTGGCTATAGATATATAGCTATATATTGGGTTGTCATATACAGGTCATATATAGGGTTGTCATATACAGCAAGAGCAGCATAACAAAAACCATGATTCCTTTCCTTGTACATGGAACAATTGGGATTGTCCTGGCAGAGTAATAGTCTTGAGATCTGTTTTCTCTTTCRTAACTCTTCTACATGAAAGATGAGTACAAAGCCATTTTGAATATAGGACTGAATTGTCTGAGAGTTTGAAAGGAGATAATTTTCTTAAAGGTTTGACTACAAGATTTTAAGGTCTTCTTTTATACCGTCTTGCTAATTATAGTCTTCCCTCATGGAGCTAAGGTAAGTACAGCTGAGATACTTGTGACCACTTTCGTGACTTTTGTTCTTCCTCAAGCAAATTGCCGGGTTCAGAAAGAGCCAAGATTCATCAACCTTTTAATAAAACAAAGAGGTTGTCTTAAACATCACAACACCTAATGGTAGTATTTCCTCTCACAGCTTCCATAGACATCAGCTGGCTCACAGCAGAACAAAACATAGAGCACCTGAGCTTTAAGCAGATTTCAGGATTATGATAATTATTGGTTTTCTAACCATATTTCTGCAAACAAAGGGGACTTTACTAAGTACTATTTCTCAAAACCAAAGTAGCAGATTATATTTGATTTTCTGTGGGCAGTAAATCAGATCATCTGAGGCTACAGAAGACTTCTGTTGCTAGTCTGTCTCCTCCAATATACATACTTGTCCTACAAGACAGAAAAAGGCCTGATCTTTCTCTTCTTTTATTTTACTTTTATCTCRTATTTCTCTACTTACTCAAGAACAYTCAAAAGGTGAAAGCTTTCCTTTGTTCTCTTACCTCTTTCAGTATCTCCTGCTGTATTCAGAAGGAATTCTGTATTCTGCTTTCAAAAATAGTAATCATCACTATTGTTTTGTACTTAATATGGACTAATAAAAGCCCAGTAGAAGATGGTCTTCAGCTCTTGGCAAGCTTGCACGACATGCCAAGGATCAAGTTGGTCAAAACCAACATGAATCTTGCCAGTTGAGAAATAAGGATTGCCAGACTGTGGGACATTTATCCTTAATGGTCTGCAAACTGCTTCAGAATATGCACAATATATGCAAACCTCTCCTGGGCAGATGATTAGGTGGTCTACAGGAGCCTATCTGCAGAGCCACATAGAGCCACAAGCTCATTCCCAAGGCAGTAAATAGGTTAAAGTCTGGGAATTTATGTTCCTACGTTATTAATAGCTATTTTACAAAATTTCACCCTGTGGGCTGCGTGCAGCCACTGTCTGAGAGGCTTCTTGGCAGTAGGGCAAATTTTCCAGTCATGCTCAGTTTATGTGTGTTGGGGAACTTAGGAACATAATGCAGACTCAGGAAGCTGTGTTTTAGAAGTGCATTATCTGCTTCTGCACTAATGAATCCGTATATCTTGGAGAAACTGGAAGCTTAGGCAAGGTGGAAAGTCAGCTGAAAATAAAATCACAGGAAAACAAAACAAAATAAAATATTAATCTAATTCTCTTATTGTTCAAGTGCTTTTGCCTGTGATTGTTTCATCTAGTTACTATTGCCTGAAATAGCTGAGTGCAATATGCTGAGGAAATAGTATGGTCATACATTCCAGTGAGAAAAGTCTTGCACATTTCTGGACTATGTTKTTATATTTTACTGTCAGCATTTTGTAAAGTCTTGTCAAATTCCTTGTTCAGGTGAATGTTTGGCTCCTGCCTTGCTGTTTTTCCAGTGAACCTAACTTACTCCTTTTTTCCATGAAATAAGGCTGGGTTATGCTCTGGATTAACTGTCTAATATCTTGCAGATTCTGAGATCACAGGACTATTAGAAAATTTTGCCCAGGCTTGGGTGTGTGGATAGGAAATATTGCTTTTAATTTTTAAAATAATAAAATATTTTTTAAAAATAAAATTCATTGTGTCGTGATACTTACATGTTTTGTGAGAAAAGGTTTTGAACCTAAACATGTAAGCTAAGCATCACCCTTATCTTTATATATGAAAAATGGGTTTGAATATTAATAAAATATGCTGCAAGAATTTTTGTATAGGCCATTATACTTTGTTTTGCTAAAATGCATTCATAATGTTCCAGATGGAATATCTAGTTGTCATTGCCTAACTTAAAATCCCACATGGGCTCTGCAGTGAATTATTAAAAATAATTTAATTGTTTAACTCCAAAAGGCAGCATTTTATAAATGAAAGGAGGAAATGGTACTTACAAAATTTTTTTGGAAACATTTTCACAATGCACATAAACTGTGCAAAGATCATGACAAGTTGATGTTTATCATAGGTCATCTATTTTGTGATCAATATATGTTGCATTCCCAAATTTTTGCAGCACTGAAATAGATTAGAAGATTGTGCTATGATCATGATAAAGACAAAGTGGCTGTGGTAGCCTCTGTTGGTTTTGAGGAGTGGATTGCAATGTCTCTGGCTGTTTCCTGTAATGTGAGGAAATCTTGAGGAATCCTATCAGGGTAGTGGGCTATGGCAGCCTTGTGGTGGTTCTGCCTTACCCAGAGAATGGCACCAGCCCTGAGATAGCATGAGAGTTTTACTTTCCTTATACATCTCTCACCCTGTCGTAGGCAGTGCTAATGTTAAATCTGTCTACCTGTCCTGAGGTTGGTTACTAATTTTAGTGTAAATCTCAACAGAAATCACTCTCTGGAGAATAATTGATACACTGCTATGTAAAGCTATCTGGCATTTGAACACAAGCACTTATTTAAAAGAAGTACCTGTCTAATATATGAAATCTTCAAGCTGAGAAATTCAAATCAGAGGGTGACTGATATGTGTTTTGTGCTAAAAACATACTATCGATAGTGCTGCTGCTTTTCTCTAACAACACTCCTGGTAAGCCTTAGGCATTTTCAAGCCCAAAGTTATTTAACTTATCTTGTGGAAGAAGCAATTTGCACATTGGTGTAGGCAGAAGAAGGGTTGAGYGATCTTAGAGAAGATTCATTAAAACATAAACATTTCATCTAATGACTAAAACATTTTACTTTTTTCCTATTGGGAATTTTACTTTCAGAATGCTTAAACTATTATTTTCAGTATGGATAGGGATCGCCCACACCAGTGGTTTTAAATCTGCTGTTAAGACTTGGTCTCAAATTTGCTAGACTATATGGTAGCTTTTACTAATTTTTTTATTTTTATTTTGTGAATGGGATTCTTATATGTGGATTGAACACACTAAGATTGAATTGAATAATCTAAGAATTGAATAGAATTGAATCATCTAAGATCTTATACTGTCTTAGATTACAATTTAAAAATCACCTCAGGATTCCATTTACAAATGTCTGAACTACTTAGATATTGTATAGTAGAAAGGATCAATTCATTACTTCTTGCAAAAACAATAGAAATGGAAATCAAGTTGCTTTCTAGTACCTCTAAAAATAAAGGTTTAACTAATACAGGATACATTTAGAAAAATTTTCCAATTAGCTAATAATTCACAAGGATGCCTCCTACTTTTAAAGCCTTGCTTAAATTAAAATTATCGATCTTATCTTAATCTTTGGAAAATAAAATAGAGAAAGGGGCAGTATTTTTTTTTTAACTCTCTTTTCCAGATCTTTCATGCCCTTCAAATAGATCAAAACCCAGTCTGTGATTCTGAGGAAAGGTCTGAAAGTGATAAAATTGGTATATTGCAAAACTTTCAGAGAACAAAAAGTGAAAGGAGGATACAGTTTAGATCTTCTTTTTGATTGCTGTTTGGAACCAGGCTTGAAATAGCTCCAGTGATTCAGAGCATTGCCTTAGTACTTTCTGTGTACATACCTATTCTTGTTGTAGCATAATCACAGAGCCTTGAAAGGACTGGACAAACAGGTTCTTACCAGCCCTCTGATGACAAGATGCTTGTTGGATATCTCTTAAACTCAGACTTAGGGCCTTAATGGGGTAAATCGTGGTTGTTTCGGGGGGTGCTATTACTATCTTCAAAAAGAAGTAAAGATCTAGGTTTTCTATGCTTGTCTAGCATAAAGCTTGCTATGAAAGGGAAAATGTAGCAAAACCAATACTGTCCTGTGCCCTCATGTTATCAATAATTATGAAAGATGCTTGCAATCTRTACATTCAAAATATTGTGCAATTGCAAGTTCTCCGTTTGGCTCCAGTTTAAGTTAACAGCAAAGCTATGACCGCCTTTAAAGTGACTGCGTTAGTGTGTGACTGTGCTTCAACTACTCTCATAGAGCAGCAGTCAAAGAATAGGTTTGTATTCCCTGTTTACAAACATATTAATGTTCTGGTTTATGGTCATAGCCTGGCTCAGTATCAGCCTTGAATTTGAACTCTGGAATTTGTAATTCTTCTTCATGTCCTCAGACCATTTGATCTTGACCTTGACATCTTCCTCTCCATAAAAGGGTGAGAAAAGAAATTAGTTTTAACATGAAATTGATTTCCTGAAATTCCATGARACTGCTTCTCCTCATGATGCTTTGCTAACAAGTTAACGATCCCATTTATTTCTTAGTCAATACACAGCAAGGGACCCCAATGACTTACCTCTCAGGCTTTAAAAACATCTATAATTTTAGCCTTGAGGATGCCTTATAAAATTGGAACATGCAGTCATTTATATTATTTTCTGTTGAAGAGCAGATACTTGCAGGTACAAAGGAGTTACCCATTCATTGTGTATTTGGAGGCCCAAAGATTGAACAGGTCACTGTATTTTTGCTGTGTCACATTTGAACAACAGATTTTACTTATGTCCTGAGCAGAAATTTGTTTATTTATTTACTTTTTTTTCTTTTTTTAAATAGACGGGAAAGTAAATATACTTGGAGCTAAGGGATTTCAAATGTGATTTATCCGTGCAATAAAAGAATGCTGCTAGATGAAAGAAAGCTACAAAATCTGAGATCTTCCCTGCTGTTTATTGTAATATAATTTGTATTTGGAGTTTTTATTTAGTATCAGCCTTGTCCAAATGCAGTGAAACCTGCAGCCAGTATGAAGAAGTAATCTGCTGTTGAGACCTAATTCACCACTCTACAAAGCATTTCATATGCATTTCATAACCAGTATTAAAAGACCCTAGTGGTTCCTTAGTAGTAGATGTTATGTGTGAGGCCTGAGAATTGATTTTGGCTTAGTTTACTGCCCACCATTAATACTTCAGCATTGTGAGAGTATCGATAAAAGTTCTAAAGTTTTATACTTGTGCTTCCAGGGCTGTTCTGTGCAGGGCCTGGAGTTGGACTTTGATGGTCCTTGTGGGTCCYTTCCAGCTCAGAATATTCTGTGATTCTGTGATCTTTTCTTCATGTCTGCTTTGTAAGTGCTCAGGACTGCAGACAGACACAGCCATCTGCCTCTCTCTCATATATAGCTTCTAGAAGTGAATTTAAATGGATGCTGAATTCGCTGCTTAATCTTCACAGAACAGTCAGTCTGAAAATGTAACAGTGGTAGGCTTTTCTGTGTAGGGACAATTTAAAAAGCACTTACTGTCATGAGTAGTCCTTTCTTTCTCAGGCCCCCACCATAACATGCACTTAAGACTTATGGCTACCTTTAAGCAATGAATGGCTCTATTGACTTCATGCACTAAAATGCTTGCTTTACTGGATCAAGTTTATTTCAGGGGACTTTCAGATGAGAAAAAGTTTACAGAATCAGATACACAGACTAACATGAATAAATTTCATGAGAGCGTAGTTGAGATATCTAATAAACAGTTTGGGTTTATTTTGGGGGGGGCAGCGGGTYATTTGTTTTTGTTGGGTTTTTGGTTTGTTTTTTTTTTTTTTATATAATCTATTGAAGATACCAGGAAAAAAAAGCCTACAGTAGAAGGAAAAGGTATAGAAGGAAAGTAGAACAGTAGATGTAGGAGGACATAGTAGATGTAGGAATAAGTAAAAATAATTGTGTAAGTAAAGCTAATTTTGTGGTTTTGGAACTGGTATATTAATTCTGTCTCAAATCAAATGCAAACACAAAATTAAATGAGCAYGGCTTTTGTTTATAACATGTGCAAAAAGGTTGCATATTGCAGGCATTTGCTGTTTCCAGCTTATGGMTGCACGGATCCTTGGCTTCTGCCTGGATCAGATTTAGCTGGAGTCAAAAGTCTACACAGATGCACAGTTTCCATATCCTTTTCTGAAACTCAGATTTTAACAGTCCATTTTGCTGAATTTTTCCCCTGATTGCTATTGTTATTCAGGTGTATGTCTGTGAAATATGCTACAAGATGTGATATGCCAGCTTGCTGTGCTAGCTGCAACAGGTTTCAGAAATAACCCTTTGAGCTCACCACCCTTTCTCAGTGATGTGATGAAGGGAGGGAAAACCTGTTCCAGCCTCCCCCATTTAAATACTTTGGAATGGAAAATTCCTTTTTTACACTTGCCTAGTTCATGCTGGTTGTCCTTTTGTGTATGATATGTATATGTCTGTGCAGGTCTGTGTGGGACTGTGGGACTGGAGTTCCCTGTTCTGGGAACTTTGAAATAAATGAATTGTCTTTCTGGGTGAGCTGAAGCAAAAAAGCCCTTTGCAGGGAAGCTGTCACCTGATAGGGACATCCYTGGGGAAAAGGGACATGACATGTATGACAGCCACCTACATATATTTACTCAGCATGAAGATTTTGTTTAAACACRTTTGTTTCAAATGTTTGTGTTTTTTTCTTTTCAATGGATCAGTGCATGTACCAAGAAATGAGTAAGAACAAATACCAAGAAATGTTTCCTCCTTACTAAATTAGAGGCAAGGAGGGAGAAAAACTAATTTTTTGCAGCTGTGTTTCCACTGGTGTGCTAAACCTCACAATCCTGAACAAATATTTGAGGACTACCAATGCACCAGTAGGAAAACTAAAGTTACTCTGTCCTACAATTAGAATGCATTTTCACACTTCTAACTGCTCCTCAGAGAGGACAGAAAARGAGAAGTACTTTTAAGATAGTGTCTGTATTAGTACTGCAGGAGCTCTTGGTGGTCCTGGTTTTGACAGCAGAAAATCCAAGAGATGGGCAGGGAGAAAGCCTCAGTGTGTTTCAGGAGGTCTGTGAAGTTTGGGTGTGAGGGTAAGAAACCTGCAGGACATGTATGAATTACTCCCACCCCTGCGAGTATGACCGCTGTGAGTTCCTGAGAATGGGTGAAGTCTGCTGCGGAAGACACGTGCCCTGCAGTTCGCAGACAGCCAGTAAACACCACATGTCGTTTAAAGACCATTTGAAATTGGATTGGTGCTGACGTGCACCTGTTTCAAAGGTCTTTGGAAGACTCTCAAYCAGCGCAGGACAGAGAACTTGCTACCCATGTTGACTTGTTTTGGTGCAATCAGTAAGACAACAGTATTTTCCAAAAATTTAGTATGATTCACAAGCTGTATGTAAATTGCTTGCATCATAAGTTATGCCAAATCACTGCCATTGTTACAGTACAGGCAATTCTGTGTTGTTTACAGGAATACTCTGTAGTCAGTTATTGATTTAAAGCAACCAATCTATCATAGAATTGCAGTGACTCTCAAAAATAGATTTTCTGCATGTGTAGCAGGGATTATTAAATTACTAAAATGAATTATTTGCTATTTTCATTTTTATTTGCATTTCCAGTTTGAACTCACCCTTGTGGAACAGTGGGTTTTACAAAACAAACTTTGCACAATCAGATAATATATTTTCATTACCTTTTATCTTACCATTGTATTTCTGTGTACCAATTAAGTATCTGAATAACTAATGTAGTTAATATTAATTTTTTATGATAGCTATCAAAATTCTCATTTCATAAATAAAAATAAATATGTAAAGCATTTAAATCCATATACCTCAGAAGACACACAGATGTTTTGAAAATCCTGTCGTGCTTTTTTCACTATTGTGTGTGCTTCCAAATGTGAAGAACCTGATTGTTGCCTTTTGGGCTTTTTTTTTTTTCACCGCCTGCACACTGGAGAGAAAATCTGCCTCTTTCTGCTTGTGAAGTGTCATTTAATTTAGAATGTAATGGAAAAGTAGAGTTTGTGTTGCTTCCAGCAGAGGGACAGTCAAGTTTTTCAGCTGTTTACCTCCAAGAATATCAGAATTCCAGCATGAGCCAGCACTGTGCATGAGTGTATCTGTGCTTTCACATTGCTCTTTCCCACTCAGCCACTTTCCTATACGCTTACTTAGAAACGGGTTTGAGGCAAAGTTTAGAATATATAATCTCTTTGGGGAAAAAACATGAAAGAACTGGGCTTGTTGAGTGAGGGTGTGGTAGAGATCTTCATATATATAAAAGAAGCTGTGAATTAGAAAAAAATAAACTCTCTCTGTGTTAACTAGGCATAAGAGAAGTAGCAGTAAAGGAGCTGTAATTTGGACACAGGAAGCTCTTTTTATCTAAGGATAATTAGAGATTCTAGTATAATCCTTAAGTACCCATGATCATCTAACTTTAAGAATAAAGCAAGTAAACTTGACAGGAATGATTGTGGTACTGTTGGTTCCCAGTTGCTTCAGGGATCTGGATGTTTCAAACTATCTTGCAAAATCCTGTTGTATAATGATGGCAAAATATGGAGTGATTTGGGATGCAGTCTTTAGGCATATATGCAGCCATAACAGCAGTGTCTACTTCAACTATCAATGTTCAGTAGACCCATTCCTACAGCGAAAAAATACATTTATTTTAAAAAATAGGCTTCCAAAACTTGAACTGAAACAACCAAAGTGAATTATAAAGATATTTAGAATCTGTAAAACAAAAGAAATTGTTTGCTACTTTTCTTCATTTCTGTGTCATTTACTGGAAAAAAAGATCTTTGATTTCTGCACACTGAATGACGCAAAGTAAAACCATCATTTTTCTGTGGTATAATGAAGTCCAAATATTTTCATTAAGCATTGGTTGATATGAAGGAGAGATCACTTTCGATGAGGAGAGTGTTCTTTTCAATGTCACAATTGTTTTTTGGGGAAAAAAGTTATTTTTGAGGGGAAAAAGAGAAAAGCTGTTAGGTTGCCTGAGAAAGCAACATAATGTGACTGTATCTTGTGCCAAAATAAAAGATAACAATCCTCAAACTCCTACACTGAGTATATACTCATAGTGTAATTTTCCCTGTTTCTCTCCACTTTTTAGCCTTAATCCTAGTGTGTGATACTGCAGAAACGTTACTGGTTTTTATGTTACTAATGAGCACTTACTGTGGATTATCATAGTCTAATTCCACGATTCTGGTGCTTTCTTGAATAACTGGCAATTAAAATAAAGCAAAGCAGAAAGACATAAAAAGTAACAGTTGCCAGGGGGTTAAATATGTTGTGTCCACCCCCACCTGTCCTTGGAAAGGAAGAAAGCAGCATGGATGTGACAAGGATGTGAGCAAAGTTCTTTTCCTTTTATATCTCAATGRTTTCTATAGTCTTTCAAGAAGCAGAAGAAATGGGTTCGCTGACACTCTCAGCTAGCAGCTTGCCTTAAACSTTCTTCAAACTTGCCACTTGCAAGACTTTCCAAACTATCCAAGACTTTCCAAACTATGCTTTAGTGGTCTGAGAGGGGCCTCCCTTGGTTTCGCATGCTGGAGAGCGTTTCTGTCTTGAACAAAATACTTGCTCAACCTGCTAGACAGACAGGAGAGGACATGAGTGACAGTGTATCCTGAGGGGCAGAGCAGTAGCTCCACAACTTCCCTGGTGTTACCAGTGCCTACTGCATGCAACAATCGATCGGATACCAACCTTCTGTTCCCATGAAACTTCAGTTAAGATGAAAGCTGAAAAGTTCTCTTTGTGAGTCACATAGAGCATGATGTACTCCAAATATATTTTCTCTGATAGTTGATGTGCCATCTTGGAGTAGCTTCAGGTCTCCTCAGCAGGCAATTCCAGTCTCTCAAATTCTTGGGGATTGTTAATGTACTGACTGAGCTACGGTGTGAAAGTACAACACAGTCCTCTCTGTTTCCTTSTCCCATTCTTTCCTGCCAGTGCTTTTAATCTATTCTTGAAATCATGTTTTGTAACGAATTTACTTTCCTGTGATACTTTTTGTCTGGTGTAACATATCAGTGGAGACAAGACAAGAGCTCCAAATATGTCAATAGGCACTTTGCACATGTTTGGATTTTGCTTGCTTGTAGAATCTGATTTGCCTAAGCATAATACAGGCCAACGTAAGTAAAGGTTATGGGTTTCACTATGACAGGGTGTACATAATGAACTTTAAATGTATTTCATAGGTGGGTTTTTTAAACTTTTGTTAAATGATTTTTCTCAACAGGGAGCTGAGACACAGAGATAGATTTTTCCTTCCACCCAAGCCCTGTTCTAATGAATTTTACCACTTCAAAAAGATTTCAAAGTACTCACAGTACTCAATCTCTTGGCATTTACCTAAATTATTGCTAATTCATGTTCATTCCTCTGCTATTATGTCAGCCACTTACTGAATGAGCATATTTTACAATATAAAAAAAAATTTTAAATCACATTTTTTATTTTCTTAAATTGTTATTAATTCACTTCATTTTGCCATCATTATTTGAGCTACTTACATTTAAAAAGTAGTGGAATGCATTTCCTTATTTTCAGGGTATAATCAAGATTTTGAATGATACTTTTGGGGAAGTAATCCTACTTTSTTTTTTATCCTCTTGCCAGCTAAGCTGTTTCACTTTAACAATGAATGGGTGTCAAAATCCCTTCAGTTTGACGTCTTGAATGTATAGAAAAGAACAAATATATGCTTAGGGAAATGGTCTTTGAGCTCTCTAAAGGAAAGAAAAGGAATAGGAGAAGTTATTCCTTTTTCTGTCCTTGTACCCTGCACTTCGACAGTTTGAGCTTCATTTTCACTGTTTAAAAGCATGTTTGATCATGTGATAAATAGTCATGTTATCCATCCCTTTCTAAAATCCTTGTGAATACAAACCTTTGTAACTGTACTGCAAGAGCTGATAGAGAAGCACAGATTTAGTAATCTCTTTCATAGTTACAGGGAGTTAGTCTGCACTAGAGTTTCTTTAGCTTGTATTTCCATCTCCACTGGTCTTCTGCTGCAAAATCTGAGAATACAAACATTTACATCTCCAGTGCCCATGTTTTTCTCCTTGTATGGCAGGGATGATAAAGTTCCCTGCCATCAGGAAACCCTGTACAATGAAAGTATTCAAAACCAAAGTTACATGGTAAGAGGTGTTACACTTGAAACCATACTGAGCTTTTTTTAAAAATCATCTCTTGTGTCAAATAATAGAGAAACGTGTAAAACCGCAGCACACAAAGTTATTACTTGATAGATATTTTGGAAATGTTTTCCATTAATTCCSATCATCCTTTCTTTTTTGTAGTACAGAGGGGCAACTATAAGAATAAATTTAGTTAGTGAAAGTATTATGGGGAAGAACATTTGTCTGCATTCTCCTACTGCACTTGTGTTTTATCTCTCCTTTTCTTTTTTACAAAATGAATAGAAGTAAAAAAAACCCAAACAACAAAAACAATCTCACAAAAATCAAAAAGGAAAAGGGTCAGGTTAGTTCTTTCCTAGCAAATTTAACCACATTTGAGTGGCAGAGAGGTACCCTCTGAGATGTCTTCTGTGTAGTTCAGGAATATTGCTACCTCCTGTAGCATTCTTTTCCTGATAGGATGTAGCATAGAGAAGAAACCTATCCATGTCTTGGCACACCCCTAGGTCCCTTCTCTAAAGAATGCTGCAAGGTTGAAATAGAAGAGGAAGTGGAAGATGGAAGTTTGATTATCTACAGAGCTTAATTCTACTTTCAATAATTTGTCATTGTTTTATTTTGATTTCAATAGGCTTAAGGAGGGCACTTCCTCGTCAGGGTGAGCCCTCACAGTACACCCCAAGTGCCAGGAAACCTCATAAAAATCTCACTACATCTATCAATCGTATTTTGTGATTTTTGACCAATCTAGTCCTAGATATTTGGCTGTTTATGCTTGGCTTCTGACATTGCTGTGAATGGTGATACAGAAAGACTGCTTTGAACACTGTTAAAAAGAAGACAACTGCAGCTTTTCCTCAGGGAAAAAAAAAAAAAGGCCTGAAGGTCTGCAGGAGGTGATTTGCTGACCTGCATGGTTCTGTGTCTCTGTGAAGCTCTTTTCCTAGGAACATCCAGCAGATGTTCTGAAACATTATCAGGTACACAGCACACAGTATGTCATTAAGGGCTTTTTTTTGTTTTTTTTCCTCACACACCCTCATCACTTGGTTTTAAAGAGTACATCTTTATCCAAAAGTATGTTTAGTTTTATGAAATTCTGATTTTTAGCAGAAGTATTAAGGGTAATGGGAGAAAGCTAAAGAAATAGACATATGCATTGTTAACTTTAATGCCGTTGTTTTACGACAATATTCTAAGGAAATGAGATAAAACCTAAAAAAGCAGTGCTAGATGACTGCTTGTTTTATCAACAGTTTTGACTACCTCTTGCAAACTGGCTTTGCATGTTTTATTGGAAAGGGCACTTTTTTTTATTCCCCAGAATTGAGCTGTACTAGCTATACTAGGTGTAATGTGCTGCTATGCTGATAACGGTGGTGCTTTCTTGCTAAAAATTACTATAAAATTGAAAGAAATTGTTTTGGATTTACAACAATATTTCCAAATTTAATTCCAGTATCTGAAACTATAGACACTACACATGCCATGTGGTGCAATTGTAAGTCAGAGGACAAAGGTTTCTTCCCCATTTTCCCCTGCTAGAGAAGAGGGAAATTAAATGGAGAGTACAAGGGATTTAGCTGACAGAGAAAACTGACAAGAGCGAAATCACAAATACGGTGTCGCTGTGATATAAGAAGAGCACAGGATGTTTCAAGGACTGGGAGATGGAAACATCTGACTTGGAAGCTGCACAGTCACCTGCAGATGGAGAACTGCTCCACAACCCTGGTTTCAGTCCTTGCACCAGGGCTGCCCCAGGAATAGAAGTGCCTCCTCATCTTTACAAATTTGGCAGCTGAAGTTTATTTAAAAAATATTAACCTTCTACAAACACCTAGTATTAGCAACCAGCTAGTCTTTCAAGATCTCATTTGATAGACACTCACAAAAATGCTACAGCTTAAGATTTTTAAGAAGAAAATGTGCATTTTTTTAAGGGATTCCTGTAGGCAGTCTTAGCACTGGCTCAGTGAAAATGGAGCATCTTATGCCTGAGCAAAAACGATTTGCCAGAGCTTCTCAAATATAATCTTACTGTATGCCAATTATATTGGTCAGTTCATGAGAGGAATCTTATAGAAGACAATTAGTAAATTGTACTGAAATTGGGTGKTTTTTTTTCCAAAATAGTTCTTTGATATATCACAAGAATGTTTATGAGGAAGAAGTGTCTGTACAAAACTACTTTCACCAAACAGTTCCCACTGAGAGTAAAGGAGTTTGTTYGATTTTTGTCTGCTAGCCTGATGACATGAAATGTAACCTGTAAATATGGCATCCTGTATATCCTGGATTTGTAGGATAAAATATGACATGTCTAGTAGTTTCAGATTTGAAGTCAGTATCTTGTCAGATCTTAGACAGATCCTATCGGGTTGAGCCTGAGGAAATGGAGGTATTAATCTGTAAAAGAACCCATATTATATGGAAGATTCCCTTGAATTGGAGTGATATTTATTTTCTTCAGGAGAGAATTCCTTATTCTCCTTTTTCTGTTTGTGGAAAAATCTAAAATCGGCTGTTCTAAGATCTTGAAGAAAAGTAAAAAAACTTAGAATGTGAAAAAATGAAAATTCTAAACTRACTGTGTTCCGTTCATGTATTCCTAACTTAATTCAGAATATACAGATAATGTGAGTATCTTTGATGGATGTTTCTTCATTCTAAATCAGTAAAAAGATCATAGGTACACTTTGTTACTATTACTACTCAAATACTGATAATTTAGATGCAATTTTCCTCTAAAACCCAGGGAGCAGTCTCCCTCTTTCCCCTGTTTTATTTCAGCAGAGCCTGCATTGTAGAAAGAAAATAACATTGAAATATTTATTRGCATATACAGGAATTGGTGTAGCAAATAGCTGGGTAACTGGTGCAGAGCAGTGTGCCTTTAACACTGTTCTAGAAATGCTAAAGAATCCCTACAGACAGCTGATGATTAATAAAGTATTTAATTTATTTATCTTTACTGTTTCTGTAAATAAGTATCTATTAAAGTAGTAAGTGCTACTGGATTGAATATCTTCAGAGATGGTGTCTTATTCTGGATGTGGTATGAGAATTTTGGAAAAGTCAGCTGTTTGAAAACAAATGATCGGTGAGATCWTTTGTATTGAAACATTCTCTTTGACAATGGAGGAGACACCATGCATTTTTTATTTATCACAGATCTATAACATCCATTATATTTTCTTTACGTTGTTTTCTGTAATGTGGAATGGATTTGCTCTGGCACCAAGTTACCGAGTATCAGATTGAATACTAATTTCTTCGCCATGACATGTGAATTCAAATTAGTATTTTTGGGGCACCTTTAAATACACACAGATTGCAAGCAATTGTCCCAGGTTCTCTGAGATTTTAGCAGAATATGCTTTGCGATCCATGAGCCCATTCATCATTACAGTTCCRTAGGGTAATAACTCTCTTTTGACCCGGGATACTGTATTTCACATTCTGATTTCTGAATGAATGAATGCAAGTGCAGGATGTAGCCAAATATGTTACTTGGACTGTATTCCAATTTTTATCCTTCTACCTAGAGCCTGTTGCCAGGTTACTTAGTTTTTASCACCACTATATGTGGGAGGTATAAGGCAAAGGTAGCTTAATATGTTTCCTGTAGTTAGGAAATGCTGGAAGTCTGCGATATCAAGATTTTGGTGCATATTGCAGTGAGCTTCGGTAGGCATAGAGGTGATGTAATATATGCCTGAGGCTAGAAAAGCAGGAAGTGTATCTTGTTAGGTGCTTTGTTCTTGGACCATTGTGCAGGGAGCAACTGCAGCCTGATCCATAAGTGCTATTGAATGCAAATTTCCCAGGAATGCTTTGTGCTAAATGGGGACAGAAGTTGACAAAGTGCAACTGGTGCTGACAGGGAAAATCTTGAAACATCAGCAGCTGTGCATTAAACCCCGAAGTGTCAGAAACTACACAGGAATCCTTTATGGTCGCTGTAGGTTATACCTGACACAAGACTGTAGCTCCTGTCAGGAATGGTTTTATATGTTTCCAGCCCCAAGCAAACAGGCAGGAATGTGTGTGCATTGTAGCTGCATCAGTTGCACTGGCTCACAGCACAGAAAATTCATCTTGAGAGTGAAGAACAGTTAAAAGAAGACCTCAAGTCAATCTTTTAAAAAATAGGATTTATTGAAGTCATTGTTTTGTTGYCTTTTCTATAATTAGATGATGCTTTGAAAAGAGCTTGGTATATAATGAGAAGCTGATTCACCCAGGAATAATTTTAGCCACGTTCCTTATTCAGACTTACTGTCAAAAACATGCAAAGAGCAGAGAGGTGCTAGGAAAATCCTCCTAGCTTGAATCCATTATCTTCAAAAGCACTGGGCACATCGCATCTTGAAATCCTCATATATTTTATTTCTAAAGAGTGTCTTAATTCTTTCAGACAGCAGTTGTTACTGTGAACATCTGGAACTTGATGTGAAGCTGTGACACATGTAAATCATTACAATATTGTATATAGACAAGCAACTCTGGTACCGAAAAGTTAATGACAAACAAACTAAATGCATTCTAATCATCAATGGTATTTTCATCTCCTTAGGGTTTCTTTCAAAACCTCTTAAATTACACTCTGGTTGAAAATGTTATGGCTCAGGGTGGGGGAACAGAATAAGAGCAACATGGTAAAACAAAGTTTGCAAATGTGAATACAGTATTCAGTTGTCCTTATACAATTAGATTTTCAAGAGGTTCATGGAAATATTGCCTGCATCAATCTTAAGGTTTTGTGAAGCCTCTTAGTTTGGGAACATAAAAGTTGTCTATATATAAAATCTTAGTACCTTGCTAGAGTTTCCAGACAGTGATCGATTCAACCAGTTTTTCCTCTCTTGTTTTTGGCATCAGCTGGTGCCATATGCCTGAATAATTAAAAATTATATAACCAACTAACATTTATAATGAGAGATCTTATCAGTCAAAGTTCCTAGTAATTTGTCTGTCACGAGATTAAGAGATTGTGGTGGAGCCAGGGTAGTGTAAAGAAGTCCTTCACATTCACATCATTCAAATTAAGAGACTTACATGAGTGCCTGAGCAAGAACTGCAGGGAAGTTGTGCTTTGTGAGGGTCCTTGAGCATAATGTGTACTTTATTCACACAATGTATCAAAGAAGAGATGTCACTCTTGCATCACAAAATGTTTATGAAAATTAAAAATACTCACTAGTCACAGAGTAATATACTAATAGGCATTTCACAGGGTCATTCAAATTTAGCTACAGTTGATAGTCTCAATGTCATAATTTCTTTGTGGATTTTTTTTTTTCAGGAGGCAAACCTTGTTAGTGTCTCAGCAGATTAATACTTGTTAATTTTTTTTTTTCTGGAGCCTTCTGATAATAATCATGACAAGTAGTTTTACAGTCTTATCTGTTTGGAAAATTTAGCATTTTTAAGTACAAATGTTTAATTTGGAAAAATAGGTAATGTAAACCTGACTTACATGTATATAATGTGCTATTTTCACCTTTTCTGGTGCTATGCTGTTTCATCTAGTTTTCTCACAAATCCACACTGGAACTAACAGTGTGATTAAAGTAACAGCTTCTATCTGAGAAGTAAAACTGCAAACTTGTGTGGTAGTTACACCTCAGCTTGTTGCAAAGGAGGAAAATGCTGTAATTTTGGTGCGTTTAGAGTGCATAAGTTAGATGTCCCTTGAAGAACTACAGACCTTTCCTTTATTTGTATTAACAAGAAGATGCTCCTGAATGCAAAACTTATGACAGCCAGTTACGGCCAACCTTTGGCTTGGTGACAAACACAGCTTTGGTTTCCAGTGGGACTTGGGAATTGTAGAAGTTAGTTGCAGTGTGTGACAGTCTAATAAGGGTAACTTAGATATTGCTAAATGACCTAGCCATGTCGCTTGAAAGCAGGATGAGTTGAGCCAGACTGACATGCCTGCTAACCAGAGCCAGGTCAAGAAGTGCTGCCTTACACGTCATTCCTCTGCACAGTAAAAAATACAGATTCCCCAAAGAATCTCTTCCCTTTATCTTTTCTCAATCCCAGACCTACTGAACTAACACTCCAACCTGGCTATAAAGCTCACAGTTGTTTTACTCTATCTCCAAAATGAAACATTCTCTGTAACATGTAAAGAACCACTCTTCTATTCATACCCATATAAAATATTTTCTATGGCTCTCGCCGGTCTGCGCAGAAACAAACATAGGTGACTTTTCGTTTCAGCTACTTCAACTACCCAGTGTCCCAAGAGAGATGAAAGAAGGCCAGGAATTCGTTCATGTAGATATAATAGTGAAATCTTACACCAATGTTCACATCAATGGAGATATTTACAAATAATTTTCTCTTCATTGGTTCAACTTCTGCGGGTTGAGTTTTTCATTATGGCCTTTATATGGTAATATAAGGAGCAGTTATATCAATGTCATTTTTGATCAGATTGTCATTTAAGTGTCTGCTTTCAATATGCACAGTGTCTATGGCAACTCTGCACAGGCTACTACCAGATTCTCTGACTTAGACACACTGTCACCAGGCATTATAGAAGTGATGAGCTCAGTCAAAATGTGCTATACAAGTGGTTATCTCAATTTTCTGGTTCAGCAAATTACATTGCTCCGGAGGTTTTGTGGTAATGGTTTACTGTAATACAATGTAAAATGTAATGGTGTGGAGAATATTGGTGAGCAGCTAAAGGCCAAACTCATGGAGCTGTTTGAGCTAATTCAGTGGTAGTATTCTGAGGTTGTAGTAACATCCCTTTATACATTCAGTGCTAAATATAAATGCCATTAATCAGTCTGAAATAGGGACTGAAATAGCATGCAAAGTATGAAGTGTTGCATATCTGTGGTAGTCCTAAACAGTTTCTTCTCATTGGCCCAACTGATAATATTTCAAAGGTTTTGAGACTTTACTGTAGCACTCTTGATGACTTTCATGGACAGTAAGACTACAAAAGCTTCAATATTTTGGTATGAAGCAGAAGGTGTTGGCAAGAGGGAAGACTGTTTCAGACCCTAGTTTTCTAAGGCTTTCTGGTGCTAAACAGTGTCGAAAGATATAACTACAAGAACTCTTGTTTACCAAAGTCATAAACTGTATATTAGAATAAGCATATAGATATGAAATTGAAATATGAAATTGAAACCATGTAAACAAAAAGACCCACACAATGCCTAATGACAAAACAAGTGTATGAAAACAATTTAATGTAATGAAATGAATCTTGGACACTTTGCACAAATGTCTGAGAACTCTACAAAAGACTGAATTTTGAGGTGCCTTTCACCTTAACTGAGAAAAAAGTAAGGTTTTTCTTAAGCCACTTYGACATCAGAAGCACCTAACCGCCTGCTTAACACTTGACTTCACATGTTGCCTTTGTTGACATTGCGTCCAGACGATCCACGAGTAATTCTAAAAGTTTCCATTAAATTTTCTCATTGTTTCMCTTTATTCCCAAGTCTCTCTCTATCCCTTTTTGACTACTGTTTTCCCTCTGTTTTCTCTTTCCTTTTTTATTTCCCTTCTGGTTCCCTGGGGAGTTTAGGTTCATGATAGTTAAATGATTCATAAAAATAGATAAGAATCAAAGGTAGTAGGTCTGGGAGTCTAACGCAGTAGGCTGAACCACTGGCTTGCTTTCAAATTTCATCTTTCATCTTGCCATGCACCAGCTATCTGCCAGTTAGCACTCTCAGCTTGGATGTTCCCATGTTACAATCAGATGGCAAGGGAGTTACTCTGAACGGTAAAATAGAGGATCATAGACAAACCAATGTTTTTACTGAACGGATATGCAATATGAATTATTAAGGAACAAGTGAACAATAATGCCTCCAGTAAGGCAACTTTCAGTAAAAGTTAAGTGATTTTTAGTTTTAAGAATAGAAAACCAATTTGAAGTGTTAACGCTGACTTGAGCTTACAGTTCAGAGACAAACAATCGAAAGTAATTTTGCACAGCCCAGTGATGTCTTTTTTGTTTGGCTGGAAAGTCTAGTCCATTTATTTATATTCATTAAAAGAAGGTTTATGCAATGCAGTGTGTTATCATGAGCCTCAAAGTTCAAATTACATATAGTATTTTTACAATGTCTTCATAAATATGAAGAAGTCATACTACTATCTTTGCCTCTTTTACCTCTGAAGATGCCAATTTCAGTGACAGTGACATCCATTAGATTATGAACTGAATGGAAAAGAGGATGCAGAATGTTAGATAAGGCATCTGAAGGCTTAAATGGAACTCCCCAAAATTGAAAAACCCATTAAAAATATCTAAATAATAATTAATCTTTCTCTACATCCCATCTTCCTCTGAYACTCCTGAACAAGCATTCCAGATCCCTTATTCTCCCTATATTCCTTACTCATGCTAGCCCATCTACTTTTGAGATTCCCATCCAAAAAAAGGGAATCAAGCCCCCCTTAGTAGTAATTTGACCATAGGCTGCTTATATTATAAGGGTGTGCTGGAACTAGGGAGCTTTAAAGGTCCCTTCCAGCCCAAACCATTCTACAGTTGCATGAATTTATGATTTTCATAAACAATGATGCTGGGTGGAAGTATTTCATAGAGTCATAGAGTCAYGGAATGTTAAGGGCTGTGGAAGGGACCTTAAAGATCATTTAGTCCCAACTCCTCTGCCATGAGAAGGGTCATCTGCTACTAGACCAGGTTGCTCAAGGCCTTACCCAACCTGGCCTATAGATCATATAATTTGGTTAAGGTTAAATAAATATAAGTCTTTAAGAATAACTATAGGAGGCTTGAATTCTTCTCTAGGTGGAGAGACAGTGACTGCTTTTGGTCTTGGCCCAACTAAGCAAATTTGTTTGAGAGATAGAAATGGGAATAGGACTAATACCCAAACCTCCTTGGAGTGCTTCTTTGCAAGAAATTTCACCATTCTCTTCTAAATATTAGAAGAGTTTACTTTGCCTTGCCTTCACTTTGCCTTTTTCACTGGACAGAACTGTATGAGCTCATAAATGCTCTTCTCAGTTGCCAGCTTCCTCCTCCAGACATGTTACAGCGCCAGGTTTAATCTAGTTCCGCGTGTTTGAAGAAGCTGCTAAAGACAATGAATCTTCTCTCACATCAGTGTAAGCAGAGGATAAATATGTTGAAATCAGTGAAGCTTAAAAGTGGTGAGAGAGGAAAAAACAGGTCTAAGAACGGAAAAGCAATCATCTCTGCCCAGAATATTTTATCTAGTTTTTGATGAAAACGAGTCTATACTTTGAAGCATTATTGGTAACAGCTACCTTCAACAGAAAGGTTGGGACAGATGGAASAGATGAAATGGCTTTATTTTGCACCTTTTTATATCAAAAATATTCTGACACAGAGGAGTGCTGCCTTATTTTCCCTGTCTTAAGCTGGAAGAGGCAACCAGAGGTATTTACAAGATCATTGTTTATATGTACCTATTTGCAAGTATGAATGAAGGCCTAATTCTCAGCAACTCTGACAAAATCATTCCATCTTCTATTCTGTTGGTGAAGTGCTAATGGGACAAACTCTATAAATGAGCTTTAAGGCTCTTAAGGAGTCCTAAAGGTGAGCAGCAAGAAAGATAAAATTAATTAAAGTTTGAAAGAGTAAGATAAAAACAACGAGCTGAAATCTAAAGAATGTTGTGAGGAGTAGGCTAAAAATGCATAAAGGTAGAAATCAAAATTATATAAAACACCGTCAGCTGGTTGTGGAAGGCAGAGGAATAGAAATACACTTACCAATTAATGGTGTGCACTGGTTTACTTCAGCAAAGTCTCAAACTACCATATAGGTGAAAAACAGAGCCTTTTGTTTGTTGCTTGCTTGATATAAATTTTCCTTTCTTACCCTAAGGCCGCTTTCTTTAGGGAGCTCCTTAACATTAAGACCATTTATGGACGTTTCATTTTATCCAGTATGAGTAAAACTGGCAGATTCTGACCCTTTGTAAGATTTTCACAGTATGTTTCTCTGTTACATTACTTTTATCTAATACTGGGGAAAATCTTTCAGGAATGAACCTCAATGAATCAAAATTATAGTGCTTGATGCTATTTTAAGGATATATAATATTAAAGCAGAGACAGTCTTTTAACTACATTTTATGGTTATCCTACTAGACCATAAAATATACACTAGTCTAGAACAGATGATATTGCAAACAGCAATAAAGGTGCACAAAAAAAGGATAACTTTGGGATTTGAAGCACATAAGATAATTCTATAGAAACACACTTTTCATTTGTTTCATTGATGGACCTATGTAGTGTAAAAGGTTGTTGATATTTAATCAGAGAAATCTAGGAAATTAGGTTTGAAATACCATTTCTATATGTATGAAAACAGGCAAAAAAAAAGTTTGCCTTTTTCTATTTGCTGAATCATCATTCCCAGTTTAATTTGAAATAACAAAAAGAATTTAAAATGTATTAAACCCCAGTGTGTTCTGTTGTACTTGTCTGCTACTTTAAAGCACAGGTAACATGAAAGAAGATATACCAGTGGATTCAGTAGAACTGTAAACCTCTTGCTCTTACCAGTGACTAAAGAGTTGTTTACAGCTAGCTTATCCCTGAAAGTAGCTTTCGTGGATTAAGGAAACAAATTTACCTTTTCCAGTTTTTTGATGTCATAAAATGTAAGAGGAGAACTGTGTATGATGGGAGGTTACAGATCAATGACCCCTAAGATATACCTGAAAAAAATGAAGGGTCCAAAGTGATTGGACTCCACAAGGGTCATAGAAGTTATTAAGCAGATGATAATTGGAATCAGGTTTTCCAGTGAGCTACTCAAGTAGAATCTCAGACCCTATGGAGCAAGAAGGAAGAATGATTCTCCCATCTCTTCTTTACCCATCCCCCATCTTCAGCATCATGGCTTTGAAACTCCTTGATTTTGTAGCGTAAAAATAAGCGTCAGGAACTGTTGGTAATATGGAAGGGAATCAGAGTACATTTCTTTCAGCTTACAGCATATGTTCAGTCTCTCTCCATTCTGGTACACTTTCCAACCACTTGTTCTGTACTTACACCCAAAGGCTGACCCTGCCTATTTCCATGTGCTTGTGTGGAATGCAGATATATAGTATAAGCAGTTAAACTGCCTAAGGAACACATCTCTATTCTTCCTGCTTCTTTTTGACTACCCTCCAGAAATCAGACCTTCTCCAAGCAGTATCTCAGGGAATGAACAGATTGTTGAATTTTGATGTATGCTTGCAAGCGTTCAGCAAGATCCATCCCATCCAAAAGAGGATCATATCATGTAAATATCAGCCCTGCACAACTGCAGCTCAGTCTCCCAAGGGTAGGCTTGCTTTTTGTGAACTGGTCGACTAAGGCGAATAATATCTGGATTATTTTAAATGGTTCTAAGGTTTAGTTATTGATAATTTAATGAGTAAAAGAAGCACATTTTTTTGAGGCAGCACTGGCATTTACTGAGTTCTACATTCCTACTACTAATTTAATTGAAACAGACATTTGTCCTTTGCAAGGTAGACTTTGAGACACCTGATTCTCATGTTTTAAGTTAAAAGAATAATTTTCAATTGAAGCATGGCTCTGCAACACTGAGTATCTTATAAGCAGTTTCTAATTAAGGAAAACATATGTGAAGTGGAAGTTTCCCATTTCTGTGTTAGACTCAGTCCTATGAGAAACCGCGCAGCATTACTGATACTTGGCAAACTGGCTGTTTGGACTGTAAGACCCAAAGAAGGTTAATTATTTGCTCATGTGATTTAGTGATTTTATAAAAAGACTCCCCAAACACATCCCCTTCCTCCCCCACCCCCCAAAAATACCACAAATCAATGTAAAACCAAAAAACAGCTCCTCAAAAAATTCCAACCCCCTTAATTTTATCTTCGCTTACAAGAAATTCAATAATTTGAGCTTCCAGGTGAAATTTCTGTAGCTCTTCCTTTTGCTTTTGCACTATGTRCCTCTGATTCTGTATCTTGTGTAATTCGACATCTGCATACTCATTTTATCATCATTTTGCTGAGTACAGTAAGAAAGCTTACAACTGAAATAGAAAAGCTTTTAAAAATACAAGGGCTTCAAGGATCTAATAAGAAAGTAGGATCTGTAAAACATAGTGACTAAAAGGCATTCTGTGCATGAATGTATCATAATCAGATTATTTTTTCACTAAAAGCAAAAGCCTTTTGACAACTACCTTAAGCCCACAATGAGACCAGCTGCTGGTCTCCTTAGGAGCAGTACAGAATAAAAGAATCTGATGATCTATTGTCTTCAAAACAAGTCTGAAAATGTCCAGCTTATTCCAAAGCAGGTTATTCTGTTTTATTTTCCATACACAAAAATTCAGCCTTGAAGTTCCTTGGGGCTTGAAATTTATTTTGTGGTTGTTAGAAAAAAGGAAGAATGGAGAATTACAATGAGAAATACCTTCTCCCCCTGTCTCTTGGACAATGTCTAYCTTAGATTGCCTACAATTTTTTGCTCTCCATCTCATCCAATGGAGAAGCATGAAGTCCTTTCACTTACATGTGATGCACAATAAAAACAGAATAATTAAWTCTCCTCCTTACTGAGCTGGAGAGACAGCAGTAAAATAGAAATATCATAGCAAAAAGTTAGTTTCTTTCCAACTATCAAATTATCAGTAATGGAAGGTCTAGAGTAGCCCATAAAAGCTAATTCTGATAAATTTTGATGTCCTGAGCACCTACCAACAGTGGATAAAATTATCATTTCCGGTAAATTCACATCCCAAGTCCCTTAGAATGAAGGCACAAACAGCAAGTGTAAATATTTGTGTTAAAAATTAGTTGTTACTGGAGAGAGAAGTCTTATCTTTAGGTTTTAATTAACTCTTATCTCAGTTAAAAGATAATTAGAAACTAATTGTGCTCTCGTAAAGTATCCATTGTCTGATTTCTGATGTAACATGTAGCTTTCAGAGGAATTTTGTGAGCTGAAAGAATTCCTTTGATTTATATCACGTGCTTGTTTGTTAGAGGGGATAGGATCATGGTTGACTTGAATGTGTGTTTGGAATTCAAGAAAAAAATTGCTAGATTAAATACACTTTGTCAAATGAACTAACATGGCTTCAAAAAATAGACAAGTTTTTGTGCCCCACATGTCTTATGGCTTTTCTCCATGTTCTTTTTTTTCTTTAACAAACTGAAAATTCTGCTTATTTAACTGAACAACGTAGTGAATAAAGTGAATTAAAAAGTTTCTGTTTGATGAGGGATGAATAGATTACTCTTTATTCTTCTTGTCAAGGAGTTAATTACTACATTGGTATGATTGGTCGTTAAGAATTGTACTCTCAAAGGCAGTCTGCTACAAAACAGATGGGTTTTTTTCACCTGAGAGAATAATAAGTTCTGTGGGAAAGATGAGAGTAGCAAGAAAATGTCTGGTTTTAAAAGTTACTAGGCTGTATGGCTTTCACCATAAGCTGGTAGATGCATTTGTTTCAATTCATGCTTGAAGAGAAGTAAATTAAAGCACCCTAAGTGTGCAGGAGTGAAAATGCTGTAATCTTGTAACTTGAGAGCAGTTTTTTAGCAACCTGGGTGTTTCAAAACTGTAGTTTTGATTAAAATATTGGCTGAACTACAGCTCTAACTAGCTCCCAGTAGATATTCAGTGTCCTAAAATCTTATTCACTTCATAACAGCCTGCAGTTGAACAGAACACTATAGAATATGTGTCCTCCATAGAGTACTGAAAGAGAGATTAGAGGATGGTCATTAATGCTCAAATTTGAAAATAATGTTATATTTTTTAATGCCGCATTCAAGTTTGTAGTCTCCGTGCTGTATATTCCAGCACAGTTATTTCCAGCATGGATATATACAGTTTCATTTATTTCTCTAGAATTGCATGACTTCCAGAGGTGAGTCTCTCCTAAGTATTGCCATCTCTTCAATCTTTTTGGCATGTTTAAAGAATTTTTTTTTTTAATTATCTCAGTGCCTTTCATATTATATAAAATTTTATATAGATATATATATGTAAAAAAGATAAGGTCCAGTTTTTCCAGGCTTGTGTAATGAATCAGCTCTCTAAGGTGATGAGCAATGGTTGTGCAGAGGGCTAACACAGCAAACAAGATTGCAGACACAAGATCTTACTCAAAGTATTAATATTCTCAAGAATAGACTTCAAATATGAGTAAGTCCTGCCTTACTTATCTGTTAGTCATTCCTGGCAAACCTGTTGAGACTTCAGGGACTCAGGAAACCTATTGGTTTTTTCTCAGCCTCTGGAAACCACTGGAATATCTGGAGCCACTGGAGTAAGGTTGGGCGTTAAGCATTGGGGAATATTGGACAACAATATACACATTTGTCATACATACTCTGACTTCCCTTCAATATAAAATGTCTTTGTGGCAGCAGTTTTGCCTTTTGAAGTAAAATACAGGGATGACATGATTAATTTTGTGTAGGAACTGTAACATTTCACTGTAAGAAGACAATAATAGTATCCCACGTTCTCCCAAAAGGTGGTTATAATGGCCATGGGTCAAATATTGCTTCCATTAATTCAAAGTTTTTGTTCAGTTTAGCTCAGGATTGCTTATGCTTATATCTCCATCTCTTGAGACTTGAGCAGATGTCATTTTCTGTATTTTTTCATCTCTTGTACAGAAAAATCTAAATTATAAAGGCTTATCACTTCTTTTGTTTTTCTTTCAGTCTAATCAAGATTTTATGCTTCCTGCTTTTCACGTTACAACTTTAACTGGCACACTGAAAACCACATGCATTATTCCAGAGCACAAAATTCAATTTTCTCCTGTCTTGTACTGCTTCAATGACTCCTCTTAATTCTGTTAAAATAAAAAAAGAAAAGTAAAAGAATCTTCTGAAGTGTTACTTGAACACATACATTCCTTTGTCGCTTGATGTGACAACTGAATAGAGAAAGGCATACCCATAGGCACTCCACTTTATTTCAGCTTGTTAATATAAAGAGTGATTTAGTGCATTACACTGGTAATAAAACCATATTTGTTGCAGGTCCTATTAGTAAGCAATAACTATTGCATTTCTAGTCACCCTCACTTATTTGCCTTTAGGAAGAATATTTAAATTTCAAAGGAGTATTAAAAAATCCAGTGGAAAAGTTTCAAATAATAATGTTTTTGTTGAAAGAGAGAGTATTGCAATTTCAAGGAAAAACATTTGAATAACATCAGGAAGAACTTATAGAGCATTTTAAAAGAATTGGCTACTTGCACTTTTAATGTAAAATTTGGATTAAGTAACAAAGATTATGTTCTAGATTAGTGTAGAAGGCAAAAATATTTACTTCAGAAGTAAATACTTAATCATTTTCAGAACTGGACATTCATCTTGAAATTCAAAATTGATTTTTWAAAAAATCCTATAAAATGTGCTTTTTGTTGTGATTTTTTTACTTGTTGAATTTGTCATAGAAATTGTATTTTTTATGCAGTTATAGTTACATCTAGATCATCAAGACAAATTCAAATCTCTGTCAAATTAAAGGTTATCTAAATTACCATTTGCATTGTCTTTTAAACAGTTCAGTGGAATTTTCATGCACAATATTTATGCATGATACTTTGAAAAAATGCAAGAAAATTCTTGTCTACTGTAAAACTCATAGAAATCCCTCTTATAGTAGGACTTTGAATGTGAAACAAATTATTTTCCTGTGTCGGGGCCTTATCTGATATTACTAATCTCCTGTCTTGAAATACTAAACGCATCATTGGTCTGGTTTTCTTTTTCAATTAGCATTTAATATATCTGTTTTTTATAGCAATTAGCATTTAATATATCTGTTTTCCAAGGTGTTCCACACCTTGGAAAATGTAACATAATTGGTGTTTATTTCATAAAGGATTGTGATTGAACAGTAAGAATTGTGGTTGACTTCTGGAAGCATACGTTTCTTGGGATAATTATAGAGTGATCAAGCCTTGCTATAACTTGGCAGTTCCACAATAACATAAAGCCCCAAGGTATACGCCATTGCAGCTTCCTTGCTGAGTGCATTACATAAGCTCTGTTGTTATATTCTTAGCCAGTATGAATCTTGAAGATTAGCAACTCCTAAGACAAGGACTGAAATATGCTTGCTGTGTTAATGAAGTCTCAAAACCACAGCATGGAAAAAACCTTTCGTTGAAGTGCTGATAAATCTCCTCATACAGCTCATTGCCTGCAAGGAGAGGAATACCACTTAGCTATGGAGATGCACCCAAAAGATTTAGTCTGTAACAAAAAAAAGCTAAAGTGATGATGTCATTGTACATTGGAAGTATTACATTCAGTTTSGGGTTTGTAATACAGTTGGGGAGACCCTTCTCTCTCCCCTCTGGCCAAAAAATAGTTTTGTAAACCAGAGATAAAAGTTATGTCATTGTCCCATACAGTTATTTTAGTATGGACACTTTAGAAATATTTCTACCACAATTGCATGTTAGTAAGCAATAGTGCTATGTGTCCTCAGCCATTTTAATATTCCATTGTCCTACATTAAGTTTAGATGATTCATATCAGCCCCACAGCATTATACCCAAGTTTCTGTGCCATAAATTTTGTAAGTTTATTAGAATATTAGCAGTGTTTTCATGTAACTTCATTCTTCATTCATATTAACTTGAATCTAGTACAACGGTAACATAAACTAAAATGTTAATCCGATTTTATACTCCAGCCCTTCTGGTCATCTAGCTTCACTTTCTTTAGAGCAAGAAGAAAGGCTAAATGAATTAAAGCACAAGGGATATCAAGCTAGTGTTTTGTTCATCTTATTCATAAAGCCCATTTCACAGTATTATGAGCCTGTTTTCTGCCATTCTACAACTACAGTCCTTTAGACTTGGTAGATAGTACAATATGTATGAAATAATGTAAAAGATCATAAGGTAGGTGTAGGATTAAGATGACAAAAAAAATTTCAAAGAATTTCTTCATTTGCACATAAAGTAAATCACACTTCCTTAGTTTATCTTCTGTTTGAATTTTTATTTAGCTATCCTTGTGAAAATGCCTTATGTCCCAGAACACCTTTTGTTTAGATACAAGGGGCAGTTCTTCAACCTGCTGTTCTTTCTCATTATTTTTTATGTTTGTSCAATACAGTCTTACTGCTTTCAGAGCTCCTTCCACTTACGAAGGTTATGCAAACACAAGCTCCCCCGTCTGCTACACAGCTTTAACATCCCCACTTGCACAAGCGGAAAAACAGAATGCAGAGGCAGTGTTTACTACAGCCAAACTAAATGTATCTGGATGTTCTGTAAGCAATGAGGCCACCTGGCATCAAACACCCCGTTGTCCATACCACCCTACTCTCTTAGCTGCTGAAGTGCACCAGCCATACACTTTTTTGRGAATGGCCTCCGACCCATTCCAGCTCCAATGCATGGCTGTTGTTTGAAAGATGACTAGCTGCCTTCATCCAAAGCCACATCAGCAACTATTCTAACAATAAACTTATTAATAAAGGCAAAGCTAGAGATGTAAACCAATTTGATTCTAGAAAAGTAAATAAAAGGTAAAATTAGAACTTGTGGTCTTGGTTCCTAGTCCTGTAGTTATTCCACCAGACAATGACATTTTTGCTCATGATTAATAGAAAGCCTGATTGATTAGCCGTTCAGGAACCTGGATCTTAAGATTCTACACATATTGTGAAAGTACTGTTCTTAGGCACTTTTCCTCAATTTTAAAGTCCTCTTATCTGGAATTTGTTATGTAATTTGAATACAGCTAACTATTTCAAACACCCCCTCCTACCTACACACTCATTAGCATGATTAATAAGAATAGTTTGAATATGTCATGTTGTATAATTCTTCAGAAAACCTACACATAGAAGTACTTTGATTATAGTTCTGTTTGCATTTTCTGGAGAAAAGAGTATCACAATCAGGTATCATTTCCATTTTACTTACAACTTCACCATCTGGAGTGGAAGAAAACAATATAATTGATCTCAGATTATAGATATTTCAGAAATCTTCACTCTAAGTGATTCTCTTAGCCCAGGTGAGTGCTAGCATTTCATCAATACCTGTATGTTTTCCTTTGTCTCAGTATCTGCATTGGTCATTTCTGCTACTTTGAAGAACCATGGAAATTTGGAGGAAAATCTCTTTTAAGCAGGCTGTGAGTTACTAAGAGCACAGTTTAGAAGTCTGTTGTGCTACAAAGGGACCCAAAAACATTGGTTACAGAGCATGTCTGTGAAGCCTCTAAATACTTGTACCTCTGTGAAGGATTTCTGGCAGTGGGGGAGTTGCACACTTATCATTCCATGTATCAACACAGGCTGGGGGATAAATGGGTTGAGAGCAGCCCTGCTGAGAGGGACTTGAGGGTACTAGTGGATAAGAGGCTGGATATGAGCTGGCAATGTGTGTTCACAGCCCAGAAAGTATCCTGGACTGCATCCGAAATAGCATGGCCAGCAGGGCAAGGGAGGGGATTCTGCACCTCTATTCCACTGTCATTCAACCCCACCTGGAGTGCTGAGTCCACCTCAGGGATCCCCAGCACAGGAAAGACATAGACTTGTCAGAGCTAGTCCAAAGGAGAGCTGTGAAGATGCTCAGAGGACTGGAGCACCTCTTCTATGAGAAAAAAACCAGAGAGTTGGGGCTGTTCAACCTGGAGAAGAGAAGGCTCTGTGGTGACCTTATTATGGCCTTTCAGTAGCTAAAGGAAGCCTAAAAGAGAGCTGGAGAAGTCTTTTTACAAGGGCAGGTAGTGATAGGAAAAGGGTGTTAGGAAGCCATTCTTTACTGTGAGGCTGGTGAGGCACTACAACAGGTTGCCCAGAAAAGCTGTGGATGCCCCAACCGTGGCAGTGTTCAAGGCCAGGTTGGATAGGACTCAGAGCARCCTGGTCTAGTGGAAGGTGTCCCTGCTTGTGGTGAGGGAGTTTGAGCCAGATGATATTTAAAGTCCCTTCCAACCCAAATCATTTTATGATCCTATAAGATGCTCTTTGTACTGTATTTTCTGGGTAAGAGAAGAGCTGCTTATACAATAATGAGAAGGAAAGCAATTAGGACAGAGGTGTTGGAGCTGCTGCAGGGACTGCCTCTGAGCATGTCTCCACCTATGCAGATTGGGCTCCTTTGAGTGTATTTAAAAACTGCACTTTTTGAGGAGTAAAGAAAGTAGCCACCAACAGAAATGCTTCCTACAATTGCCTTAAAATATTCACCTAACAATATGAATGGTTCATGGCATTTTTGTCAGTGTGAACAGCGGCTCCCCTCAGCTTATTTTGCTTTTACTGAATCATCTGTAACAAAYACTGTGCTCAGGAGAGCCCGCGGGTAGCTCGGCACTTTTCATTTACAAAAGTAATCCATGTCTCTTGTCACATTCAACTTTGCTAGAATGTGGCAGGAGTTTGCAAAAGTCACCCAGACTTCAAGGGAAAACAACTTCTACTGAACACTCCTTGGCTAGAAACATAAAATATTTATACTCTTGAAATAGGCAATTTGATCATTCAGTCACGTTATATATACCTCATTGTGTAAGCAYTCCTCTGCAGGCTCCTTTCTCTGTTAAATATAGTTATATGGTACATAATCGCCGAGAATAAAAAGGATTGCATATGCTATTTTTGGTAGCATGGRTGATGAGTGCAGCATTTATGAAGAAAGAATTATTATGGAGTTAAAACTCATGCATATCTATGAAAGCTTAGCTTCATCCTTGAGAGTTTTGGAACAAGTCCAACCTTAGAAAGTTCTCATGGGGTTTCTTGAGCTGTGCAAGTTGGAAAGAGCTTTAAGCTAAGTTGCTGATACTTAAAATAACCAAAGGGCAGTTTTAAACGTTTGTTGCTGAAAGCAATAAATCACTGTTCAGCACAAGCTATGTTAACTCTGCTGTCCGGACAGGTGTCTGCTGGGCTCCCTGAGGCAGTCAGCAAATGCAAACCAATGTGCAAACTACAGTAATTTTTTTGTGCCAGCTCTCCCATTTTTGAGATGAATACTAGAAGGTCTTCATACTGCTGCTGTTACAAATTGACCTGACCAAACCTGTGCGATGTTCGAGTTCATCAACCTCGGCCTCTACATGGAAACCTGTGAGATATTTCAGCATCCRAAAATGTTCTGCTGATAATGGTGCAAAGCTTTGTGCTCACACACAGGCTGTCTGAGGGTCTTGTAATGGCCAGAAGATTTTCTATACATTCTTTTGCAAAGAGAGTAATATTAAATCTGACTTTCAGAGATCTCTGATTCTTAGAGTTTTTCACAGATATAAACAAAAAAAATGTGGTTTTTGACTGTGGAAAGAAATTCCTCATAGAATTGTTAAATTTTAGCCAGAATAAATGAGATCAAAAGGACTAACAGAGTCCATAAAACTCTGCCTCAGTGCAGGAACACTTATGTCATTAACTGTTCTCAGCTTAACTAGGGCATGCAGCTTTGGGAGAAATATTTGTCCAGATTACTTCTAGGATTTCAATACACATTTACAAATAGTAGTTTCCCATGAACTGCAAAATTTTTCTACTAGATGAAAAACTTGTAACCATCCTTACATATTTGGACATGCATTCCTCATTGGTAGTCACAGCTAAGTCATCTGATAGAGTGCCAAGTCTTCATCACTTTGTGTACTTTGACCTGCAGTATTCATCCATGCAACTTTATAGATACAACAAGGAATAGAGAAATACAATGGCTGTCTTGCATATCTACTTAATATACAATAGAATGTTAATGGTGTTTGTTGTCTGAATACCTCACCTGTACTTGGGTCACCCATATTTTTTGGAACCTGAAATGGTTTTCCAACTTTCAGCATCTTACACCTCTGCAAGACATGTGCCATAACCTGCTGTGTAAGGATCTCATTCAGTGTTTTGCACTCAGTTTCTTCAAATCTAATACTACTAAATCTGGTGAAAGACAGTAGTGAACCAGCTTCACAGTCTCTGACATTTCAAGCCACTAGGTCGATTCTGTGTGAAAATACCTTTCTTTCAACAATCTCCCTTAACAGTATTTCTTTCTTCTCCTCCTGGCATAGCATATTCTATCCCTAAATTGCTCAGATTCAGCCTATCATAACATTCAAGTCTCCAAACATGAAAACTACCTATCATTCAGTATCTGGTGATCCATCAGAATTCGACATTTTTATTCTTGATGGTAAGAGCTATTTTTGTGTGATTTTTAAGGGCTTGCCAAATGTATTAATTAAGTAATTTTCTTCTCCATTCTCTATAATTAGGCTTGCACTTACTAAAGAAATTCAGTTTTACAGTCTAATAGGATTAAGAATTATTTCAATAACTTCAAAACCTATTTGGATTTTTTATAAAAAGATAGCGCCCAAAGACTTCAGAAAACTGTATCATTAATAATAATTTAATGTAAATAGAAAACATACCATGTGTCAAGTTACACAAGACACCTGGAACTAATTGAACCCATGGCATGAAGTCCTGGGATGAGAGCAGCCATAGTATATTTGTGTTTTTAAAGGCAAATGGTAAAGAAGTTTCTTTTTCAAGGAGATTTTCTCAAATAGGGGAAAGGAAAAACAGGAATAGTTTGTAGCAACTTACTTTTATAGTCTGTTTTGCTGATTTTTGCATGAGGGACAGTTGTTGATCAGTAGATGATAGATAAAACCATCCCTGTTCCCAGAAAGAGTGAGAAATGTCGATATTAATCTGGAAGGAAAATTAAATGGGAACTGAGCAAATTTAGAGATATGACTGGCCTGTTCATGATCAATTTGTATTTTTTTCATCCTTTGAAAGAAGGATCAATTGTTGTCTCGGGTACCCTTTATATTTAAAGAACCTATGCAACTAGAATATGTCCCAATAAAAAAAATAATTACCTGATTATTTTCATGATTTATAGCTATATTTTGGTAAAAATAAATAAATGAAATAATGCATTTCATGCTTGTAATTATCTATTTCCTGTGACCTCAAGTAATTATTTTGAGGTACATGGTGTGCCATGAAAGGAGAATGCAGGAGAGCTTTTTATATGTATTTCAGTAATATTTGAAGAAGGCCCACCATAAGGAAATGGGCTTTCAGTTTCTTAATGCTTTTTCTGTGCCACTGAATTTTTTACCATTTCATTTGCTTTTTTAAAAATATGCAAATAACTGAAATGAAAAACTATAAAAAGTTGCCTGAATCAAAGATACCTTTGTTGTTTGAGGGCTTTCTCTGTTCTGCACATGGGTGTGTGTTCATATTGTGTATAAAACCAGGCTCCTGCTTTTAGATTTCCCCAGCTCAATCACAGTGGGCAATAGACCTTGTGTGCTTATTTTATCTTCTGCTTGACATACTGCTTGATGCATATGATCAAATGCAGCATTTAATTTCCAGTCTCACAGGTGATAGAATAAAATCCAGAATGCATTTCTGCAGATGTCAGAAAGGTCAAGGAAGACAGATAGATACAGGTTTGATCATGTTTGAGTTTCCTGAAAAATCAGAAATAATTATGTAAAAAATCAAATGACTTTTTAAATCTTATCTTTGTGGTATTTGATTTTTTAATTAATAATTTATTTAAGAAACGTTATCTTTAAATTTCTTCYATGTATTTCTCCGATTTATTAGCAGTTTGTTAAGGAATTTTGGTCCTGGATCTGTGTTAATGGGTTTCTAGAAACTAYGGAAAACCTTCATAGGTTGATCTGGTAGTTAAAAGTCCTTAGGTTTCCACCTACCAGCACATTTCATGATTTTACAAGAATAGGTAATGTTTTATTTTTGTTTAAGTTGTTCGGCTAGGATAKAAAGGCCTAGCTAATTAAGCAAGGGTTAACGACTTTTCTAGTTTTCTGACTTAATATATTAAAAAAAAGTGTTTCCTATAAAGTCTTCATATCAATACTGTACATATGATTTTATAATATTGAAATGATTCCCAAAGTTCTGAAGCTGAACACTGAGTTAAAACTCCATTTCTTTTTATTTAATTTTGCTTTTTTCACTTGGTTGGACTGCCATAGGAAAAGAAGAAAATTTTAGCTTTTGTCTATATTTTTTCTACAGTCACATTGCTGAAAATATTAGAGACTAGCATGGCAATATTGGTGTTAATGCCTTAAAATCTTCACTTTCATGATCTTGTTAAAAATACTTTAAGAAGTAAACGTGGCTTTTTTCCCTCCTGTTTGCAGAAACTTTGGATTACTAACAATTTCCAAAGCTATTTTTTTGTCAGAGTTACAGCTGGATTATTGTAGAGGAAAAATGGCTGAATCCTGATTGGTCTGTCATTGAGTCTTCTTGGTGGGCAGGGTCTTCATTCTAGTTCTTGGACATCAGAAATAAAAGCATTTTTTGTTTTGTAATATGTACTTTGATACATGGAAGGATGTATTTTTCAAAAAGTAAGTATTTTTATCTTATCAATAAAATTTTATTAATGTTGTAATTTGGTGGTGTCGAGAAAGACTAGCACGAGAGCACAGGAGACAATAGCTGGATTCAGATAGTGACAAATTAATTGAAAATGAATTAAATTCAAATAACAGAGATCATGTTCAGGAACCTTAGCAAACCCAGTAACTTGAAGTTTTGATTTAGAAAAAAACCCAAGAAATATTGTATAAGTAATAGTCATTGGTCTTTCAGTGCTACATGCTATAAAATTTATTTCAAAYTGGATTTTCTTTTTAAAGAGGCAGACATAATTTCATCTTTTTCTAGTTCTGTGCAACAGCAGTTCTTAATTTGAACACTGGAGCATTTTCTTGGTTTTAAGTTGGAGACCAATCAGACTCACTTAATTGTTCATGTGGATGTACTGACCAGAGTCAGCATTTTAGATTTTACAAGCCAGGCACAAAAGGTGCCTTGACAAGGTTATTGTTTTTTGAGTGAGAGCTCCTGACTGCTCTTTCACTCAGAACTGGAATTTGAAAGCAGGTAGAAATGCTCTGCTGCTAGCTGGGGATGATTAATAGAAATTGAACAACTTCAATTTCTGTGAGCTGTAGGGGGAACAATGATAAAACATACAAATCTGGTATATTTGAAATACATTAAGACTACCTAGATGGAAGTAACTTAATTGATTTTTCAGCCTTTCTTAGAATTCTTTGGAGAAAAAAGTGAAAGAAGTCTTCCTGTTCAGTGTTAGCTTTTTATTATGTAGGTTTGTGGTGTATTGTTTGTTTGGTGTCAAAGCCAGGGCATGGTTCTCCAAATTTCTGTGGCAACAAAAGTGTTTCCTAAGCAGACAAAGCTATTGTTCTGCAGAGGAAACCAGGGGTTTATTTAAAAAAATAAAAATTACATAGATCTACAGTTTGTTTTGCAAAAATAAAGAAAAAAAATGGCCCACATATGAAAGCCTTTTTTTTATTCTTTAGGGTATGTTCAGTCATCTCATTAATATAGGTATCACTTTTGATTTTCTTCTTATGGGGAAGAGAGAAGAGCAAAGCAAACAATGGTCCCCTTTGTGTGCTGTAACTTCAAATCTTCTCACGACTAGGGCATATGAATTGATGTAAATTCTCAGTGTTTAAGTTCTGCTGATGTAGGACTTTGGCCAAGTTCAGGTGTCATCTTGGCTCCCTAAACCTGCTCAGCTGCAGTCTTCAAGCGATGGAATTCTTTTATAAATGCTTTCTTCGAAAAYGCTGCTGGACTGAGGAGGTGCAATGCTCAGGCTTCTGAGTGTGTGCATGCAACACACACAAAGCACAGAAGAAATTTCCTTGTGTAAACTGAGAATTTGTGAGCATGAATTCTCAAGAACRTTCTCATTTCTTCTCCGTCATATGTCAATCCACTGGAATTTTAGAGATGGCAAATACTAATTCAGAAACGGTTTTGGGKTTTTTTTTCAGCAATAACTTACAGGGGAGAAATCCTCATTCTTCCCCGTAGCCTCAGAGGGTAATAATCAAATGTAYTAGGATAGGATGTTTTTGTTCGGCTCGTCAGTCAAAGACTTCTGACTACGTGTTATTTGGGAGGATCAATCAGGGACAGGAGCAACTTCCAGCAAGTTATTTCTTCTTGAGAACACTGCCTCCTAATTTTGTGAAGTTTTGAATTTTCAAAGGGAAATACTGAATAATGTAAGGRAGCAGTTTTCAGGTAAACTTTAAAATTGCTGAAATATTWATTCAGTGTCTGAAGTTAGGCTAGTMTGGGAGGAAGAAAACTCCAACAATTTCAGTGAAAGATTTTAAATATTCAAATGTAATGCAAAGGCAAATGCCTTTCTTGTATAACATCAGACACCAGTGCAGGGCCTKCCTGGGCTTTGCTTCCTCAGTCTGCCAGGATGAGCTGTTGTAGAGCTCTGCAAACATGAGAGCTGAGGCTGAATGAAGGCTCTGCGTGTCAGTCAGACTCTGCCTTACCAATCAGGCTAAGCACACTTCACACTAGCAGAGTTCCTTTTGAAAGTGTCCAAAGGAAGCAAGACTTCCCAAGAACAATGTGTTACAATACTTTGATGTGTCCTGGTCGTATTCAGGCCACTAGAGATTACTTCTCATCTAAATGTCTTCCTTTGTTATTTCATTTAAGATCAAGGATGGTACATTTCTCAACACAATTACAGTGTGAATGCTTTTAGTTTAAAGGAAAAAGAAACTTGTGAGCTCCTCTCAGCAGGGTCATTGTCATCTTTGGTCTCCCTAAAGCACTTAASCCAACAGGGCTCAAGGGATGCACTGCCTGATCTTGAAACAGGAGTCGACAGTTCTCACCATGATTGCAGCTTTTTTGGCTCTGCTGAAGTGGAAAAATGTGGCTTCCTAATTCTGGATCTGTGTTTTACTTACTTACATACTCAAAGGATGAGTAATTTTACACTGTCAGTCCACTGTGTGTCCATACACTGTCCATCTATTCTGATGGTGAGTGTTTAGAGAAAAATATTGCATGTTAATATAAGGCTATATGTCAAAAAACCATATAGGTTAATAACGTGATAATTTCTCCTCATGCCCACCAAAGCAAGGCCTGGTTCCCCACCCCCTCCCGAGATGTTCAAACAACTTCCTGTGCAATACTGCCACTTTCCCCCAGAGAAAAGTAACTCTGTGTTAGAGCTCTGATTTTCATACGAATCCAGTAACTGTTGTTTTCCTTAATTCTGTGTCGCTGGGTATGTGTAACCACACAAGGAWCCTTGCTTTATTGGCCCCCAAAAAATAAAAATAAGGCAAATTGATATTTCTTGTGGAGAAAGTTTTTATGTGCATGGAATGATTCATTTTAAAAATTGCTAGGCAGATGAGAAAGAAAGAAAGTAACCATAGAAATTAAGTTATCCTGGTTTAGAGAAAGAAGGTTAATTTTTCAGTAGTGCTAATACAAAATTTTAAAAAAATATATTTACTTCTGCTTTGTATTTGCAAAAGAACGTAATAATATGTTTTTCCCACAGTAAGATGATAAAATGTATGGTATTTGTTCACAGTCAAAGGTGAATTAAGCAATAATAATTATTAGTGCTCAKAAAAGGACAAAGTAGCAATGTTAGAGATGTGAAAATATCTGGAAAATTTTTTGTTTCCTTTTCTTTTTTCTCCTGCAGCACCTTTCCTAGCTTATTGAAAGGCCTAGATCACTATAGTAATTAGTTGCTTATTGAGACTAAATCTTATCTGAGAGTAAGGAATGCCTTATGAATAATTTATTTAAACCTTGACAGCATTTAAGAAGTACTTAGGCATGCTTATTACTTCCAAATAATACCAACTATAACTAGCATGAAAGGTGGAGTTACACTGTGCTCTAAAATTTGTGGACAGTTTAATATTTCTGAAAGAAGCAGGGGAAAAAATTGAAAACACACTCTACTTGGTCTGAAACAAAATCCTTCTGCTATATTCATAGGATTTAAAAACSGTGGATCTGTTGTTATAATATATCTACAAAAAAACTGCCATGGCATTCTGCAACAAAATTAATTGTTCCTTTTTTATATTTAAATTACAAATTATTTTTAAAAAGAAACTGTATTTATTAATATGCATATATGCACACATATGCTTCAAAGTATTTTTAAATCTGTATGAATGTATGTGAACTAGTTTGGGCTAAATTTATGCTGGTTATAGTCTAAGTGCAGTCTATAGCATATTCCTAAATTATAAAATGAAGATCATTTACTGCTTAGTCACATAAACAGTTGTGCAAAAGTAATTCAGAGGGCAGGTCAGGGCATCAAAATGAGAGCAGCAACTGTAAGACAAGATGAACTGAAAAAAAAAAAAAAAGCCAAACAAATAAATCGAAAAGGACATTTGGAACCACAACCAGAGCTGAGACATTTGGAACCACAACCAGTTATGCAGAAAGTAAGCATGAGGGAGGCAGAAAGAGTCACAGGTGTCTTAACCAGTCCTTAACAATCAATGAAACCTGAATTCTGCTCTTTTTTATATAGGGGCGGATAAGCTACCTGGGTGGCTGCTAGATCTTCTGGATATCTACCGGTTTCAAATGTTAGAAGGACCTTGGATTTTTTTTTAATGCTTTGGTAGTCCCTTTGATAACTTCTGAGACTGACTGATGACTCTTGGAAGTGTGCTTCTGTTAGCTCTATTGGCCAAAGGTGAAGGGGGAGTAAAGGAATACGAAGCATTGCTGAAGAAGGGAGAGTGGCAGAGCAGAAGTCAGAAATAGGACTACGTTAACCTAATCTGAATTAAAAGAACCAAGCAGAGAGGYTGACTATTGGGATGACATACTAGTGAGCCTCATAAGGAAATGAGTCCAAAGAACTGGCGTCTGAGTTTCTGATGTGAATAGTTCATACAAAGCAGTCTAGGGGTAAAACTAAAGAATAACCAAAGGTCTTTTGCTGCATKTTAAGAGTGCTTAAAGCGAGGTATTTGGTTTGTTTCTGTCTCACTAAACCTGCAAACCTACTTAATCCTTTCTGTGATCTTGGTATTCATTCCTCTTTCGGCAGATACGTCTTGTAAATGGGAAATTTAACAGTTTTAGGTACACTACTCTCTTATGTTTTGGGGGTATTTTTGGTTTTTGTTGTTTTGTGGTTGTTTTGTTTTGGTTTTTTTTTAAGGAGAGTGAAGGGGTGTTGCTGACTTCTCTATCTTCCTCAGGGACTTTTCTCAAGTCCTTGTTTGCTGGTCTGTTTTCCAAGGTTGCCACACTCTTTGAAGCTCTTTTGTAGGGAATCTACTTCATGCCTTTCTCTGACAGGTGTTACAGACTATAAAAGCTAAGAGAATGCAGCAATTAATACCACCTTGTGCCAATTGTGCTCCTTGTCACATAAAAGAAAAGCAGTCACAGTGTCTGTGCAGTCCACCATCCACATTGTGACTGTATCTAACCTGGCAATCTTCAGAGTTGCTTAATTAACCTTCTCTATGGGAACATCTTTGCTCTTGCTTTTTCCTGCTTCCTATTTGTGTATGAGTAGCACCATCCTCCTACTTATGTCCAGATGGGAAGCAACTTTTTGATACTGGGAAAAAAGGGACCTTTTTCAGGATACATTTCTAAATGGAACACTATTGCAGTTTTTTTCCAGTGGTTTCAATATATAATCACTTCTATTTAACCCTGGTGTTTCAAGGAGTTTTAAGTACATGCACTCAAAGAAATGTAGGAATTTAAAGCAAGTGCTCTGCTTTACAAGAACCTTCCATCTCAACTACAAGATCTTTTTGTTTTTAAAGTGAGTTGAAAAATGTAGTGTTAAAAGCTGTATGTTCCAATCTATCTTCATTCTTAAAGATAAAGGTGAAAAAAAAGAAAGGTCTACTGGCATGTGAGAGTATCCCCTCCTTAAGGTGTGCAAACCAACAAGCTAGAATAAGGCTTAATCAGTTGTATGTGACATGGTCTTCTCTTCATGACAATGAAAGCCTTGCACTGTAGCCCACATTCATGCCTTTTTGTACAGAGTACCTCATGTAAGATAGGTGCAATCAGAGAGCTGAAGTGGTTTATTGCTGCTTCCCTTTACCTGCTTTAGAGCTGTATCCAATTGCTATCAAGTGTAGCCACACATTTAAATGAAAATATAAAAGTGATTTCTCACACAGCCATATAATATGTTTTCTGCTCTGTTTGGCACAGCTGTCTGGGAGTAAAAATCCCAAGTGAGATGAAGTCAGAAAAATTACAAATATATTGCTAGGTCAGCCTAGTTTTAAGTATTGAAAAGCACTCCATCATCATAACAAGTGTTTTGGTTTGTTTGTTTTTCCCCCTTTAAGCAGCTGAACACTATCCAGTTTTTTACAGATTTTTATCCTATGCCTGTGCCCTCTTTTTCCTGTGACCTTCCTTCCCCCTAAAACATGCATTCCCATACTGTTTTCCCTGCTCACCTATCACACTAATGCTATATCAGCAGAGAAGTAGGTATTCTATTACCTATGTCCTTCTTGAGTGATCAAGTGGCAGGTATAACAGAAGAATTAAAAGAAAAAATATCTGAGTTAAGACTACATTTGAATCCCTCTACTTTAATAAGTGTCACTTAAACTTTTGTTCCTACAGAGGTATTCAAGTGTAATGCTGAAACCTCTCACCATCTACCAAGTGTGGTCAGCAGTGGTAACCTTGTTCTGAAATTGTTGGGAGGCACTAAAAGGAGGGCAGGAAAACAAACAAAAAGAGAGATTTACACTTAGGTATGTTTATCAGTGTGTGTTGTTGTTTACAGTGTATGGTACAAGTCAGGATGCTGAACGTACACACACCTGTCCTGTAGCAAATGTCTCTGATCCTTTTCTGAGCATGGACATTTTATTTCTTAGCRTCACTGACCAGATGAAGAATAAATTTTGTGTAAAATCCTTTATACATGCTCTAAGAGAGCTTTTAATGGTGCATCAAATGGTCAATAATTACAGTCACGTGAGGTTCAAATGCTCGAGCAGAGAAGGCACTAGAAAGAAATAACACAAGTGGAACAGTGAGGCCTTTTCCCCAGTAAGTTACCAAGTTAAATTTAGCTGCTCTTAATGCCCCAATGAGTTTTCTCTTGAGCTATTTCTATGCTCTTACATTATTATAACCTTCTCTAAAATACTGTTAGTGGAATTTTATGTAGCCTATTAAATTTATTAAATTATTGTGTTGTTACTTCCTAACACCAAAATGTCTTATTAGAGGTGATAGCAGATCAAAGCGGAATAGTGATTTCTTTTGGCAATGTTATCTTTTTATGAATTGTAATATTGTTAGGGTTGTTAATTTGGCTTCCAGATCATGTCTCATATGTATAGAACTTAACTATTACACTTAATACTTCAATAGTTTTACAACTCTTTTTTTTTACTTCTGTGTAAAATAATGCATGAAAAGGGAAAAGAATGCAAGTAAGAAAGATGGGGGTATTTCTAAAATACAGTTTATTTAAAATAAAAAAATGTTTCTTTAAAAATTAATTTTTATTGAAGGATAAAATTGTAAAATAAACAAAGGTAGAGCTAGAAGATATTTGGTTGGGTTTTGGTTTTTTTGATAGGAGATAAAACAAAAATTAAAATATTTGCAGTGACAATGATTTTTCTTGGTGAGTGGGTCGTAGACAAACACCATTTTCCTGGCATTGACTACCAATCCATAGAAAAATCTTTGTCAACATGTTCAGACATAGATGAAGTAAGGCTAAAAAAATTCACAACTATAATAAGAACTTGTCTGCGAAGTAATTAGGTTTCATCCTACAGTCTCTAGGCAGTGCCTTCCCTTTCAACGGATGCAGAAAGTAAATGTACGGCTGAAATACAGCTACAGTAGAAAAGGCACTCTCCTCATTATTTTGTGGAATGAAGGAGGCTAAACAGTCATTTTACACAGTAAACACAATGASAGAAAAAGTTAAAACTGCTGGAGTGCAAGTATGCCTAGAGTCTATAAACTATTGAACTTCCTGTTAAAAAGAAACAGACTTAAGAGTCTCTGTAGTTCAGCTGTCTTCCTATAAAGTACTAAAACACATGCCAATAGAATTAAACCATCTGGCTTTTATACATACATATAGATGCATCTATGTTTATGTGTAAGTATATCTAAATATACTCATTTTTTAATATACAGTCCTAATTTCCTAGAAATAAGCTTTCAACTACATCCAAATGACTTAGAAATATGCTTTTTTTGATGCAAGGAAAAATAGGAATAGTTACAACACAAAAATATTTAAAGTATGAGGGAAGCAAGGGTGCATATAGAGAAATCCACAACACTTAGAGAAATGTACATTCTTAACTATGGCATGGATGATGCACCATGCAGCAGTCACTGTGATTTGATTCTGTACCCAAGTGTCCCTTTCCTAGATTAATGGAAAAGCTCTCCTATTATGTACTGGAGGTTAATTTCATCACTGAGATCTACTCTTGACAGAATCAGTGTAACTAACAGCTTCTTGCACTGGACATCAGACTGCAAGCAAGTAAACCAGAAACAATGCTGTGTGACACTGCAGCATTTCTGAAAATTGTTAGCACACACTAAGTATAAATTACAGAAGAGTTGGAAGGAAAAGTACCCCAAATACAGTCAAGAGACTTCAGAGACCTTGCTGAAAATTTTCCTCTGTTTAAAAGTTACAGTATTCAGTAGTAGTTGTAAATTAAAAATATTAATTTATCAAACACTAGAAATACCAAGTCAAAGTTCTGACCAAGAAAAGCTGGTAAATAAGGGAAAAGTAGTAGAAATGGAATTTAGTATAAAAAGTAATGGATTACTTACCAGGAAGACAATTCATTAGAGAAAACTGTTAAACTGGTCAAGAATGAATGTGATGTCAGGAGCTTAAAGAAAAGAACTTAAAAAAGTAAATATCAAACAATTTTTTTCTATTTTCCTAGTGAAAAAGCAAAACATGAGAAAAAGGTGACAGTGTTAGGGCAAAACCTGAAATTCTTAATTTAGTGTATTTCCAGGTTTGTACTTAGAAGTATGAACCAAAGGTAGTTGTTAATATATTTGATGAGGAACAAAAATAATGTGAAAATACTTGTGCTTCAGGAGGATAGTATAAAGTCTTACAAATACTGTTGCTATTTGACTGGTTTTGAAGGTTAAAGCACCATCTCTAAATCCCAACACTTCTGTAAATGCCCATTAATTATCAATTATTCAGCAATTGCTATGGATTAGGTTATTTCATGCTGTGAGATATCCCTCATGTGTGACAGAATACCCTGAAGGCAGCACAGTGCTCTATTAGCTTACTTTGCTTCATTTTTGGACAGTAACAGAGCATGCCTGGTTCAGTAGGGGCTGCCTGGTTGATGGTATGCTGCCATCTCCTCTGGGACAGATATTTGTCAGATATTCTAAGTAGGCTCAAACAAACACATAAAAAGTTTAAGCTAAATTTTTTTCTAATTTGGACTACTTAAGGAATCAGCACGATATTCTGTAATATCTTGCTAATGTAGAAGGAAATTTTGTATGGTCTCTATTACCAGTAATAGTCCTGTGGGTCTGAACACTTCCATCATGTATCTTAAAAGTTTTCCCACCTCCAAAATACTTATGAATTTTAGGGCATTTAGGTCTCACATGAACCAGATTGCTCATATATGCAATGTAGACGATCACCACRTAAAGTCCACCGGTTCTGTTCAATAGAGGACAGCAATAAAGCTGAAGCTGATCAACTGATTGATATTCTATGTGATTCAACTTCCTTTACTTCAAGTCCTGCTGCAGCTTTTCTTGTGGTCACTTTTAATTGCTGTCTCTGTACTTGGTTCTTGTTTTAAGAATGGGAAACAGTACTGCTATATGCCAGATGGTATTCAAATACTTCATGAGGCATGTTGGGCTTATGAAAGTTGAAATAGTACCTGCACATATAAAATTATCTCTGTGTACATTTTTAATGAGGGTATTAAACATCCATCTGGGTGGAGTAGATATGTCTCCTCGTACAGTGGTATTCAAAATGATCAGATGGCACAGAGAGCTAAAAAATGAACTTTTTTCCTCTCAACCTGAGGACTCTGGAATAGAAGGAAATCAAACACTATCTTCTGGTTAAGCTGTACACTTTTCATAAATAATTTAGCATTGGATACATAATTTCAATCTATAAAACATGACTGAGAAAATAGCAAAGCACAGAAACAGACAGTAGTTAGAGAAAAGTCAATCAGTTTGAAATAGACTGAGCAGTAGTTTGCAATATTAGACAGCCTGTGACCTTTCAATATATTTTGCTTGTTTTGCGTTAAGCACTTAAAAGGCAATGCCATCATTTTTATGACATAAAGAATACCATACAGAAACTGATTTGGTTTTTATGCTTCTTTTTAGTCTTTAAAATAAATGTGGAAATATCTTTTTTTCTAAGTTCAGAGTGGTACTTACTTGTGTGCTTTTTTGAGTTAAGTAGTGTTGCTAAATCACATGCCTATAAAAGCTGGAGAAGACCAAAGGTAGTAATGTAATGAGAATTAGTTTTGATTATTTGAATTTTTGTTATAGATCCTCAAGGCAAAGATAGTGTCATTTTATTTTTTATTACTCTAGCAAAAATGAATAAAAACTAAAGTTGAAATTTTAATATCTAAGAAAGCAATTATAAAATCTGATTGATGATACATCACAAAACAGTAAGTTTTGAGCAGTTTAAGGAGTCGCTTTTTCACTAGTCAAAAGTCATAGAGTATCAATAAGGCACCAGTTAGATCTCATGATTGTAAAACAATTACTCAGCATATATTGATTCGATGATTTTCACAAAATATGTTTTTGGTGTATAAAGGAGTGGAACAGAGAAAACCATAAGACTATCCTTCTAAAAATGTCTACAGTTGGGTATGACTAGACAGTAGATTAATAATGAGATATAACTAATATGTATGAAGCTACTTGATTAATTCCTTGATAATAAGCAGACTATTATATAGTAGATCAGTTCTTCATAGTCAACATTTGTCTTCAAAAATCTGCAGTAAATATGTCAAAAGACTTAACTGGAAAATGAAAGAGAAACCTAAAGAAATCAAGAGACTATTGCATATTTTTTTAATTAGTCTTCCCAATCAGTGAAGGCAAATTTTACAGAGCATTTCAGGATGTCTTTTGTCTTTGCCTGAATTCTTCCTGATACTAAAATAGAAACAGACTGATATTACTTGGGGTTGCTGTTTCATTTCCTCTTGTGTATATACGGAGAAAGAAGAAAACATAACAGACACTATAGTATCAACAAACTGTTAATGAAACACACAGAGTCCCTCTATCTTACTAACCACAGAAATGTAAGTATGAAATATGTGTGGGGCTCTGTATTTCAGGAGCACTAGAAAAAATGCATAGAGTGGGTGACAAAACATGCATGTATTTTATGACATAGAACTGTTGACCAAAGGTAATGAAACTTTTTGCTTCTGTGTTTGGCAYAGTTGAGTAAAAATGGAGAAAAATAACTTCATTTGTAAAGCTATAGAAAAGTCCATGAAATTTAAAGAGGTAAACGTTGGAATCAGCTGGAGCTGGAGCCAAGGACTGGAGCACTATTTAAAAATATTATTTCCTTTTTGTCAAGCTTTCAATTCAGTATTCAGGCAACCACAAAATGTCTGATCTTCAAAAACAAAGCACCTAGGAATTCCCCAGTTTTTTTATACTTTTTTTTTTTTTCCTAAATACCAGGCTCCTCTGGAATTTTTTATGAATTTCAGCACATATATGTGSATGTACAACCACTGTGATTGCAGGCTATAGAAAGGGACATGGATCTTAGCAAGAAATATGGCTTCCTATTACAGAAATATAAAATCTTTCTTATGTCCAGTGGTTTGTTTTAGCCAAGAGATTTGGAAAATGTTAGAGCAAAGAAGTATTATTCCTTAAACCTAACGTACTGAAACATGATAAAATTGCTTCATATCATACTGCCTGGAGTGGTTTTGAAACTTGTTCTAGTGTTAAATCTCTCCTTGAAAAAAAACCAAAAAACTTAAATAGCTAAGGAGAAGAGGTTTTTGTTTTCCTTTATAAAACTGCTGTTTCCYACTCACATATTGAAGTACCTTGTAATGCATAGTGTAGTCTGGAACTGGAAATACACCTGAGAAACTGAAAAACCCAGGTACTATCTACTCTTCTGGATTTGTAGGAAAAAAAATTCTGTCTCTATCAAGAAAATGTCAGCTGCATGTAGAGTAGAAATCACATTTATTAATATCTTCTCCATTTAAAGAACCAGATGTGTGAGAGGAAGCAAAATTTTGAGTAGGAAAATAATACAAAAATTAAGAGCATAAGAATGTAAAATTCTGCTACAATATTCTCTATTATAGTCTAAGGCATATAAAAATTTAAATTGTGTGTGTGTATGAAAGACTTCTAAACAATAGGAGTGCATTTCCTATTGCTCTTTCCTTTAATTGAAAACGTTAATTTTTACCCATGTCAATGCAGCTTCCTTTCATACTCATTAAGGGATTTCTTTCTGCTCATGCCCACTTATTCCCATTAATATCACAGCAGTTTTCTTATCCACAGTATTTGTCCTTGCTTGACAAGAAACCTGCCTACTCTTGGTGGCTTTTTCTTCCTCCTTACCTACAGATATCATCCCAGTGACCACAACCTCGTTGTTAATAATTCTCTGAGGCATCTCCTTTTTACCTTCCTTTGCCTTCAGCAGCAGCCTTTCTTAATTTCCAAATAATTGCACTCTCTTTGCACTTTTCTCAAGACCCTTTTCATTAAGGGCTGTAGACATCACTTCTCAGCTTCACATTCTGCTGTTAGGGGTGTGAAAAAAATGATCCTCTGGGAACARAGTAAATCTAGGCTGCTCCTGGGCCCTAGTGATTAGTATATATACATATGTAGATATATAGATATAGATATATGAATGATTTTTAGTTTCGGTTAGAGATCTACTTCACTTATCTGACACACAGTGTTCATTCTAATTCAACTGTGATAYGACTACTCAGATCACCTTCCATATTTGCTGACGTAGAAACTCTAGATTTCACTTTGAATCCTCTTTCTGGTTTCCACTATTTGATTTAAATTTCTTGGGTTTTGCAAAGTTTTGCCTTTTCTTATTTATCCACCCTTCTGCTCTATTTCATGCTGCTCTCTGCACAGCCTACCTAGGATTTTTAGAGATGGGGAAATCCACCTAGAGTGRTCCTGTTATCATTAGGCACCTTGTAACAAACAGTAGTGAAAATATCCTTCCAAATTATTATTTCTGTTAGATTTTCCAGTGTCAGCAGYGTTCATACTTGGTCCAAACTGAAAAATGGATTTTTTTTGTGAAAAAAGCTCTGTCCATAGGCAAATGTCCACAAGGAAGAAAGATTTCTACTACCAATAATAATAATTTGTCACTGACACATACATGGATATTTTGAATATGTGGAATTCTTACGAAGTAGAGTGGGAAATCGACTCTGTTTTTATGTGCTTGCACTGCCTCACAGACCATAGATGAAGTGCTCCTCATTGAAGAGAACTGTGTTGTAGTTTAAATTACTTTAAAGAGAATATATTTTTCCTAGATTTAGACAAGAAGAATTGTAAATATTGTTTAAATTAATTCATGTTAATCACAAGAAAAATATGTAGTTTTGTCTTCTAGCCTCTGTTATTATTCAAGAAAAAAACAAGTCATTTTCGGGCACCAAGTTTATACTGTTTGTGTCACTTTGTGAATAGAGACCACTTCTGGAAAACAGTTTCTAGTGCATCAAATGTTGAAAACTGCTGAAGTAGGTGTTTGCACATGAATTAAACATCAAGCAACCTGGTATTCGACAGCTGTTCTGTTTAATTTTCTGTAACTGTGATCGAAGCTACAGCTAGCAGTCTGACAGAAATAAATTTCCTAGTTTGTTGAAGAATTCTGACACAATCCGGTCATAAAACTTGTTGAAATTCACCAAAGTGAGATTATATATTATTTTAAAATTTATTTATCGGTTAAAAAAACCCAACCCGAAAACCCAATCATATGAGTGTAGGAAAGGGATCTGCTAGAGACCTCTTAGATGGTAATATCTGGTAGTGTGACGTTTATTGCTAGCAGCTACATTTGTGTAAAGACTTGGACAAAATTTCCTCCCTGATGCTGATTGGAAATCTCTTCCCAACTTCTATCCTAATTTTAGAAGTGGATATTTGATAACCACTGCAATTTTTATCACATCTTTGTCTTTTTCTTGCTAGCATTTAGTTTATTAAATGATTTTAGAAACAATAGTCACAAGGTATTTTCTTTTTTGCTTTGTGTCATGTGTACTAAGCACGCGTGGTTCTCTGGTAAGACAGGTTTTCTGTTTGCCTGCTTCATCTGAGTGTATTTTCTATATGTCCCTTCCATGTTTTAGGGCTATAAACATGAATTGCCTATACAACGAACAGGGAAATTTTCCAATGCCTCATAAAATGTCATTAATATTTACTTATTTCTGCTGGAGAAAAAAATATTTTGAAATATATAAATTTGAGATATATGAAGATCAAGTTTATCTTTCCTATTGCAATATAGCAGGGACTCAACAATATGTGCCTGTACTGCACAGAAAAGAATAAGAAGAATTTAAACACGGCCATAATTAATCAGATGAAAAATCCTTCTATTGTGTCTCCCACATTGTTCATAAGGAAATGCCTGGGGGAAAATAAAATTGGAGGGGATCTGTATAATGCTTCCATGTAAAATGCTTCTATCTTCTAATTAGTTTCAGCTCAAAGACTTCTTGAGTTATGTGTGGTATTGTGTATTTAGCAACCCTCAGTGGATCCTTTCCTATGTGCTTTTCCAGCTTCCGTTCTTAGACACACACAAGCCTATAGTACCTATGGTTGTGGTAATAAATATTATAAGTTGCTGCCCCTTTGCTCAGTTTCTTCTCTTTTGAATGTTTTGAACCCACCTTTATTTGATGGCCGGTATGTCTTTAGACAGAAACAAAGTGTGAAGAGTTGATCCCTCTTATGTTCTGTCCACATTCCTTGTGATTTTGTAGAGCTGCTTCATATTCCAATGAAGTAATTATATTCCAGAACCAACACTTACAGATTATTCAATTGTTCTTCAGAAATTTTAGTTTCTACCTCTTCTAAAACCTTTTTTGAGATGAAGGTCTGGACCTCCACATCATGTTCAAACTGTAGATGAACCATTGTTTACAGTGGCATAACTATTTTCTCTGTACTCCTGTACTAGCATTTAATTTACTTTTTCACTGCTGCTGAGCATTGAAATGACTGCTTCATGGAACTATCTATTATAATCTTAAGGTCTCTCTTCTGAATAGTAATGGTTAGCTCAGAGCTCATCATTTTTATGTGAAATTAGGATATTCTTTTCCTCATGTGGCACTTTACATTTATCTACACTTAATTTCAGTCATTCAGGTTCATAAGACATATTCTGCTGCAGTTCTTCACAGTGCTCTCTTCATCCTTACCACTCACTCTAAATAATTTAGTACCATCAACAAACTTTCTTGTCTCTCTGCTAACCCTCTTTCCCATATAGTTTATGAACGTGCTGAAGATTACAGGTCTCAGAATAACTCCACTGCAGATTTGCACTGTTAGAATTCAACATTGTCTAATGCTTCTCTTCTAACCATTTAAGGGCCTTTCGTGCACTATAAGTGCTTCATCACCTGAAAAGACTTTGGTGAGGAATATTTTTCACAGCTTAATTGATTCCAAAGCTTAATTGATTCCACTAACCAGATCACCTTTATCCAGATGCATATTTGCTCTTTCAGTGGACTTCAGTGGGTTGGTAATAAAAGATTATTTTGTAAAAGCCAAGCTTAATCTTCTCAAGAAGATCATAATTACTTGTGTGTCTGCAGTAATTATCTTCTTCTAATTTATAAGACTTTGTCTAACATAGATGACAATCTTAGTGCTCTGTTTTTGTCCCTGGCTCTCTGAAGGATGCTTTTTTTAAAACTGACACCCTCCTATGGTGAGGCACCAAAGCAGTTTCAGGTGAGAATTTATATTCACCATTGTTAATAATTCAGCTATTTCATCCTTGCTTTAGAACCCATGGCTGAATACTGTCTGGCCTTTGTGGGTTGTTACTTTTAATTTTGACTATTTGTTCCAAAACTTGTTCAAACTGAATCTTGACAAAATCCCTTAGAAAGAAGAAATTCGCAAGGGAGGTCAGCCCTGTTTCATCTGGAGAATGCAAAGAATGCATTTCAATTTTCTGCCATTGTTTTCCTTTTATATTCTGTTTATATCTATTTATCTGTTAGTTTTTCAAAGTGTCTAGAAGTCTGTGTTCTTTTGACATGTTTGAAGAAAGATTTATTACTCATTTTGTTTTGGTATCTGATGATACAGTCCATCCAGCTCACTTGTTACCCACTTTTGCCCCAAATAATAGAAGAAATTGTCATTTGGTTCCGAGGTAAGGTCCTTTGCCTTTGCACTATTTATCTGTCTCTTAAGCTTTAGAGCATTGTTCATGTTTGATAGTTTTTCCTTCATCTTGGAAGAAACTTTAAACTTCATATGACCTGTGCATTCATTAGCACATGCCTTACTTTTTCTGCCCAATATATTGATGAAATAAACCCAAAAAAAMCCCAAGAATGTTTCTTGAAAAACTCAACCAAATAATTCTCTCCTCCTAGTTCACTTATCATGTTCTCTTGACTCCTTTCCAAAGCTTACACTATTTGCCATCTTCTCTGTCTCAATTACTAATCTCCCATGAGAAAATAACAAACAGTACATTGAAATCTGCTCATATTCCACCTCTGTTACTTAAAAGCAACAAAAAAACCAAACCCAAAAAACTTTCTTGTGGAAGAGATATCAGATGGGTTAGTTTAGCTCTGCCTTTGATGGACTTTTTTGTTTCCCAGAGATTTATACATCTTTCTTTGCTCTTTGCTTCAAAATATATTTAGTGTTCAAACTCTGTGGTATTTTCAGAAGCTATTTTGCCTTTCTTGAACTTGACAAATATGTAGCTTGTTTTCAAATCCTTGTCAGTCCCCATGTCTTTGTTCCTCATTCCCTATTGTCCCAATTTGATAGATTCATAAATCTTGGCAAAAGGATTTACCATTTCATGAGTGATTTTCTCCAGTCTGCTTTGGATAAATATTATCGTGTCTTAATTGTGTCAGACATTGTGTCTACAGGTTTCGTTTCTGATGTGATCATTTTCATTCTGAACCATTCTTTTTTATTAGTTTTTTTGGTTTTGCAGCTTACATCTAGTTTTGTCTACCTTAAGGAAAAAAAAGCCCACCTGAGTATTCATTTCCTGACACCGATATCTCTACCCAATTATCACAGCAYAGTAGTTTTTTAATGTTGTCTCTTAATTTCTATCATGTGGCAAAAGGATCTTTCCGTTTAGTACTTTTTGCCCAATCCACAAGTAATACTCACTCTCTTCTACCTGAAATGTTATTTTGTAATCACCTTCTCTTTTCAGACTGTAACTTAATAAGACGTTCTGCTTAGGGATGATCTATGCAGAAAGAGAGTACATTACATCATGTATGTASACCATGACATGTCCTCTGTATCTTAATTTTTCTGTGCTCCAATATGCTCAGTCCTGCTGCTTAAGGAGAGGATGATTTGGCCTTTATTGAAACATAAGCAAGGAATATAGGATTGTACAGATTTTCAATAACAGAAGAGCTTTTCATTAATGTTAGGACCATATCTATTTAGAAAATTACTTGTGAATACCTTTTAAAAATTCACGCCAAAAAAATTAAATATTTTTTTCTTTTYTAAAAACTCAACTCTGTCTAATAATTATAGTAAAGGATTTCTTGAAAATACACTATTTCTTCGCTATAGAAACCTAACGAAATTCTGGATGGCATATGCAAGGCTTTCCTGATAAAACACACTACCCTGCAATCTGAGACTGTCTCATCCTATTGAGCAGGCAGTACTTAAAGTTTCTGCTGTTTCTGAAACATGAAATCAACTTGAAATAAGCTATAAACTTAATCAGACCGAGCAACTACCCAATGCAACCACTAATTTTCAGCTTTCTGCTGTTCCCAGGCCTTTGTCAGCAGAAGTTGACAGAAATGTGGATGTATTTGCTGGCTCTATAATTGCAAATTACAATTATTATTTTTTTTTTGCTGTTCTTTCTTCTTCCGTACCCCACTATGTTCTTTTCCCTGTTTTTAGCTTTTGAGAGCTCAATACTATCATCACAGTACTTACTGTTTTGTTCTTTCTGCAAAATTTTGTTCATTTATGACTTTTACAGTCCTTTAAGATGCATCAGTACACTTACAGTCTGAGAAGACATATTTACTTTAAATTCATAATTTAGGTAGAAGTGTAAATAGTGTAGAACTCTTGTACATGTCTGAATTGATAAACTTTCCCCTGAGTAGAAATGCAGTGCCTTGCTTGGGCCTAGAATGGGTCAGGTCACTCACTCAAATATTTCAAATATTATGTCAAGATGTATCTGTCAAAGGCAAGTGCGTAGTTACAGCTCCACACAGCAATTTTCCAGCATAGCCCTAAGGGTTTAATGCTACTTTCAGGAATACAACATTGCATAGCTGTGATTAGAAGCAACTTCTTATATATTCTCATCATTTACTGCTATAGTTCTTTTTCCCTTAACACAAAAAAATAGAAGTCAGCCCTTGGCATTCTAACTTACAGATGATGTGCAAAGAAAGCAGAGCTGACTTACTGATTGACCTGTTGGAGCAAAAGATAAGGTACTCAGTATTCTTGCYGAGAAAATTTCTAAAATCCTTCCTCTTAGGAGGACCTCTCATGAGCAAGCAAATCACCCTCCTAAACACAGGCAGTGACTTAGATCTCTAGGTATTCAGCTGAGATGCACCAGGGTTATTTGGAAGTAGAGGTAAAAACCTGAGCTACCGTTGTAAAATATAAATGAACATTTAGAAACTTTTCTTTCTATTCTTACACTGACACCTAATTTAGATATATTTTGATTTTATAACAAATCTTTTATCCTGCATGAAAGAATAATATAAAGTTGCACTGTTGTAAAAGTAGGTTTTGTTAGCTATGGATTAAATGGAATAATAAAAGCCTGATATGTAGTGGTTTTGGATTTTGTAAATATGAACTCCAGTAAGAGTCTCTAAAAAAAAAATCAATCTTATTCTGTATTATTTGTATTTTGGACTTGCATTTTTTTTCATTTTTCTGTTTACGGTACCACTCCATAGATCCAGGTTAACACTTCAAGGCCTTTGTGCTAGATTTTGGTATCATGGTTTGATTGCAAAGTCATTTGAGCCACATTATTTCACTCAATTATTAAGTCTAAACACAGTGATGAATTTGCCGACCCAGACAAACGGCCCCAGCATAAATTCAATCTAATAGGATTTTGGTACCTTTTGTTCCCAAACATTAGTCTTCTGCTGTAATAGAGCCCAAAGGCAAAAATACTGATCAGCATAACTGAAGTAATATATACAAAACTGCATATGAACTTTCTACTCTATGTTTCTATGGCATAGAATACCTAGAATACATCTATTTGTGCAAGTAACTATTACCAGAACAGATAGACTTTTTATCTAAAATTCTTCACTGAACTACGTTTTCATTGCTAGAAGATAAGTAGAGAACCCTAGGGCAGGATTAATCTCATAGATAGACATATGTGTTCTAGGCACCTACTGTGAAAATCCATTTCCTGGATTTAGGTACCCAGCACCAGCTGAGACACCTCAGGCATGCTGCCTGGCCACAAGCTGTTGGATGGTATCAGACCTCCTGTGTCACATCTGTTGAGTTGGTGGGGATGTCTTGGTGCTCTATCATGTCTGTCACTGGGCACTTCAATTTACCATCTAAATTAAGCTCTTGAATCATAGAATGTTAAAGGGTTAGAACGGACCTTTGAGATCATCTAGTTCCAACCCACCCTACCAGGTGCAGGGATGCCTTCTGCTAGACCAGGTAGCCCAAGGCCTTATCCTATCTGGCTTTGAATACTGCCAGGGCTGAGGCATTCACAACCTGCCTTGTTCCAGCATCTCACCATACTCACAGTAAAGAACTTCTGCCAAATATCCCACTTACATTTCCCCTGGTTGAATTTGTACCCATTACTCCTTGTCCTGTCACTACAGTTCCTGATGAGACCCTCTCCAGCTTCCCTGTACGACCCTTCAGATTCTGGAATGTTGCTATGAGGTCTTCATGCAACCTTCTCTTCTCCAGGCTGAATAGCCCTGACTTTCTCAGCTTGTATTCATAGGGGAGGTGCGCCAGTCCTCTTATCAATTTCATGGCCTCCTCTGGACTTGCTCCAACAGTTCCGTGTCCTTCTTATGTTGGGGGCACCAGAACTGTGCACAGCACTTCAGGTGGGATGTCACAGTAGAGGGGTAGAATCACCTCCCTTGACCTGTTGGCCACGCTCCCTTGGATGCAGCCCGGGATTCCACTGGCTTTCTGGGCTGTGAGCGCACGCTATTGAGTTTTTCATCAACCATCACCCCAAGTCTTTCCCCACAGGGCTGCTTTCAATCACTTCTCTGCCCAATCTGTAGGTGCGTCTGGGATCGCCCTGACCCTGGTGTAGGACTCTTAAAGTGGAATCACCCGCTGCTACTACCTGCCACCTTTTCTTGGTTGAACTAATTGTTAGTTTCTTTATTTGTGGAGCAGGTTGGGCTGCTCCAGTTAGCCCTGGCAGTTCTTCCAGTACTTCGGGTGTTGCCTCGTTAGCCTGCAGAACTACAAAGCATTTCTGAGTGGGGATGTCCAACTGAATGGGAATATCTGCTAGTGAAGGAAGCCCCTTCCTTTTGTTAGTTCCTCCTCTTCCTTTTGTCGTTGTTTGTTTGTTTTTCCACTAATTCCCAAGCCCCTGTGTCCTTCCCTTCCATGTGTGCCAGAGTGTGATTTTTCAGCCACTCCTCAGCAGGCTGTGGTTCCCCCACCACAGGGGCTTGGAACCAGCTGTCCAACTCCTTCTCAGCCCCCTGGATACCTCTCAGTCTTTTGACTGTCTCCAGCAGCTCGACTACCTGTTTCTGGGCATCCTCCACCAGGACACACATGCTATGATTCAGTAATCTACCCCTCTCACACTCCCTGGCTCTCCTTGGCCTCTCCACTTCTTTCAGCTGAGCCACCAGGTGAAGCAGATCCTCCACCTGTTCACACCTCAAACAGATATTGTCTCTGCTGCCCTCCGGATTCAGTGACAAGCTCAGACACTCACTGCAGCCAGAAACCTCGACAGCTTCATGCTGCTTTGTGAGGTCCACTTGGGTGATTGTGCTGCTTCTGACAGTGCCTTTAGATGGAGTYGAAACCGTAGTTAGTCCTCTTCTAGTCTGATGGGTGATGACTCASTCCCTAGGTTCTGTGCCTTTGTGACCTGCCTGTGTGAACATCTGTGCAAACTGGTGTGCCACACCCATCTGATGCGCCACGCCCAGTTTGCCCACTCTGTTCGCTGCCCTCGTGGTCACTCACACTCCCTGGAACCATTTAAATAGCAACAGCCTGGCAACAGCTCCTGGCAATGCCCCCTCCTTGCCTAATTGGGTCCTGAGGGCATCTGTGTCCTGAGGGGCATTGGGCTGCTGATCAGGTGACCCTGAGCTTGGGATGCCCCTGTACATCACAGTCCAACAGTCACCCCCATACTGAATTCAGTCGCCACCGATGTCCCTGCTGTTGCCTCTTCGACTGGCTCTTGAACACTTTTACCCCAACTCAGAGAAGTGTCTCATTTCAACATGGCACTTAACATTTTAGCCATTTAACCTAATTCTGCATAAGTGTGCGCATGATGTGAAGTATGTGATTAAGATGTGCTTGATGTTCTGTAATGAATTCATACATCTGTGTCTTACTTCTATTTTCATCTTCTGTCTTTAAGATAAACCTCTAGTTGTAGATGTAGAGGCAGTGCCCCCTCCCTTCCAAAGATGCAATGCCCTGGGCCGTAGTTATCAGAGTGCCTCTTCAGCATTGCAGGTTGCATCATCCCATCATCAGGGCCTGGTTTCTGCTGCTTCTTGTTACTCAGACCAGGCCTGGGAGGCAAGGATACACCACTCGTTCTATGCTGGCAGACCCAGGCATAATGGATTAACACTATTGCTATAAACAGGATGAGTTGATTGTCCAGCTGCAGCCCAGGAGGAGATTTTAACTCTTCTGTGAGATGCTGTCTACTCCTCCTTCTCAACACTTAACACCGTTTGTCTTTCCAGTGTGACTCAAAATGCAAATCATGCCAGGACTATGGCAAGCTACTGGGAGAAAGAGGCTCTTGGGGTAGTTACTTGCCCTCAGCTCTCTCTGGCTTTTACATTAGCAGTTTTCCTACATGTTGTTATGACAGGGAGCAAAAGTAAGGTTTCTTCAAGTGTTGTAATTCCAATGAGAACATCAGTACTCGAGATAAACAATGTAAAGCTGTTTAAAAGCTCAGCATAGTCATCTGCTGCTTGAGATAGATAGCTTGCAAAAAATAAATTCAGCAGCGTCTCTAAGCATGTTCTTTAATTTTTCACCCTCTATGTTTCTTAGGAATGGAGGATGTTAATCATTTTGCATACATCAATGCAAATGCAATTCAACTTAGTACTGACATGCAGTCTAATTGGCTTTAAAATGGAATTTTGTTTTTTGAGTGCTAATTTTCAGGTAATGACTTTCTAATTGATTTTCTTTTTATGAAGGACCATTGATTCACTCCCTTCAATGAAATTCAGTTGGCTTCCCAAGAGAATTTATGAAAAGCTACTGAAAACAAGGATCTGTCACTGCTGCTTTCTTTCCACCTTGCTTTACTCTTCATTCTGTCTGAAGTACACTTTTTATTTTTCCATGAGCAAGCCTAACCAGGCAAAACAATTGTATTGTGTATATATGTATGAGTGTGAAATGGTGTCTTTAAAAATACCCAAACATCTTTATTCAAAGATCGATTGATTTTTTTGTTACATTCTTCCTAAAAACTAGATATTAACCACGGCCTCTGGTGTATTGACAGCTACTTAATATTTATATCAGTTATTCTAAGTAATATGTTTGGATTACACAGAGATTATCTGAACAAAAAAAGGATAGACAATATTTAAATGGAAGTATGAGCTATTGTGTTACCATATTGCTTATATCATTAAGTCACAGAGGAGTTTGTATGAAGTCCACTGGAGACTGCCTGACAGTTTTCTGTTACCGTACAATATAGCAATCCCAGCTGGATAATAATGCATAATGTGAGTGGTAATTGGAAACCTTTTGGTGATCCTGTTTTGRACCCTGGTGTTAAAGACAGTGACACAACAATAGAATGAATTCCACAAAAAATGAATGGAAATCCGTGTTGTTATTTTAATCTGATTTTACCCATCCATTGTGGGAAGGGGGAGGGAGAAGGAAGCTAGTGGCTTTAAAAGAAAGCCTGTAAAGGTTTTGAAAGCCAGATCATGTTGTCATTGTGCAAGCTGTCCCAGACAAATTACTGATTTTGCTTAATTATCTGATTATTTTAATATTATAGAAGCATAGTCAGTGTTTTCTTATCCTAATTTGCCAGGTTCTTTAAAAGGAGAAGTTATCTGTGATAGTGAACCATTCTTGGATGCAGAGCAAAAGATGTAATAAGATCCAGTGACTGGAGGAACAAACCAAGTAGAAATAATGCATATTGTTAATATTGAATATAAGTGTAGAAAAGCTTCTGTAGGGGTGTGAAAAAATTGATTTTCCATCACTTTCTCTTTTGAAATCAAGACCGGATAACTTTATGAATGGTGCACTATAAACCAGACTGAGAACTCGTTAACTGAACTATTGCATGGGAATTGGTAATGTGTCTTCTAAACTCCAGAACAGATTATCATAATACTCTCTTCTGACCACCAAAGTCAATGAATCCTTGTAATTTAATTTTTTATTTTATTATTATTACTATTTATTAAGCAAACATGGATGTAAAAAGCAGTACATGGATTGTTTTTGTTTTTAAAGGATTAGTGCATAAATAATAGCTAATTAATTCTCAACAAACACTTCTGAGAGCATTATCTCTGTTTTACAGGCAGAATGAGTTTCAGAGACACTGGGATGTTAGTCTCAGTTCACACAGTGAGTAAGCAGCAAAGCACAACTGCCAGCAATCATTCCTGGCTGCTGTGCTTATGCTATTACAAGTATTTACAGAGTTTTATCAAATGGCTGAAAAGGCATTTCCTGCAGGTTCTTCCTGTGATCCTGTAGAGAAATAGGGCAACATTATGATAGCCTCTTTCATTTGAAGAACTCYGGATTTGTTCTGAGCACTTGCAAGCATGTTTTCAAAATACTCTCAAGAGATAAATAAATAAGCCTAGAAGTCAGGGAAAGGGATAGGGAGATCCCTATTCCTTTGTCTTTCCATCTTTGGTTTCTCTTGTATTCGTTTCAGAGAAAGGGATACAACAGCCTAATAGGAACAAGATAATGGTGTCTTCACTCTACAAAAGCTTGCTAGGAGCACCTGCCATTCCTGGAAGTCAGCAGTGTCAGTATGACATGGCTTTGGAAAGAAAGGAATATGCAAGAAGATTCACTCTCTATCTGTCAGCCTTTTCCTGATCAATTTGGGCCTTTGCATAGGAACAGAACCACAACCACCTTCTCTGTGCTGCAGTAAATCCATGTCACAGCCAAGTAGAGTCACGTAAGACAAATATTGGGCAGCAATAAAGATCTTTGTACATCAGAATTTCCACCTTCTCCTCCTACACGAGTAGTAAAACACGTGAGGCTGTTAATAACACCAATGTTGCTTTATTGACATCCAACTCTTCTTTTAATTCAGTAGCCACGGAGGCTGTCAGCTGTGCTCAGTAATAGAAAAAACTGCAATGAAGTCATGCTAAATTCAAAGTGTCACTGGCTCCGTGGCCAGGGAAGCATGTATCCTGGCTGCTAAAAATAAATAAACCAGAAATATCTGAGTCAGATAAAATTGCCAATGCTGTGTGAGAAAAAGAAATGACTTGCATACAACTAGTGATCAATTGACTCTGAATATTCAATCCCCTAAGATTTATGACACAGCTTGAAATTAAATTTAAGAAGTTTCTGTTGAAAGAAAATTAGGTCATTACATCACTTTACTACTTGTTTAATGAATTGTAAGGAAAAGAAGTGGACAGATGATCTCAATTTTAAAATCCTTCCCTCTTCCAATTATTGTTTTCAAACTAGATTTACCTTTGTTGATTATTAAACAAGGTTTCTGATTTATGGAAGTCCTCCTAGTTCAGATGCTAGCAGCTGTTTGGAGGATTTTCAACTAAAAGATGGCTATACAGTCACTTTCAGAGCAGTAGTTGATGTGAACCTGAACAAAACAACATCTTATGGAAATTATAGATGTATATTATCTCTGTCAAAGGGAAAAAGAGACCTGAAAGCATACAGTTGCAAAAGAGGTGGTGGGATGAAATCAAATTATATACTTTAAAACAAAAATAGGACCTCCAGTATTTCTTATTCCATTATTGTCTCTTCTGTTAAGACATCTAACAGTTTACTAAATTCACAGGGGTTTTCAATCAAAGATTACTTCTTACTCTGAACTTCTGATAGAGATACCAGGCACTTTTGGCATGAAGACTGAGAATGGACTTGAGCAGAAACACAAGTGTTCTGCAGTTCTCCCAAAATTCTGTCAGTCATGCTCATCTTAGCAGGAAAAACAAAAAATTAACTTAAAGAAATACCTGAAGAAAGAGGTAACTTCTGACAATTCAAATATTTCTTTGCACATTCCTGTGTAAAATATTCTTGTGACTTTTTGGTGTCATTTCAAAAAGCCAAGTGGTTAAAACTGTCCTTATTTCCCTAGAAATATGAGCAGCTAGCTATTGAATGCAAGTCGAAGGACAAGCAGGCGTGTTTGAAGACAGTCACATACTGTAATTCTGCCTTTGGGGATTTCTTAGTAATATTCCTTTGATCAGTTTGAAAGGATTATTCTGTGGAGTTCTACTCCAGGTATTCTTTGCAAGACAGGAATTTTGTGTTCTCTTGCATGCAATTTTTCTTATGCTTYTCTGCATTTGGAGCCCTGTTAGTCTTATACTGAATTTTAGAAAGTATCTGCACGTTTTTCATTGATGTTTCTCATATTTACATTTTGGTTACATTTTTCTTTGCTCACATCCTGGGTCACAGACCAAAAGGTTCTGAACCTGTGACCCTTTGTCAGGAAGATCTTGGCCAAAGATTTTCAGAGTATGAGCTCTGCCTAGGTTGAACAGTAGACAATGAAAGGGAAATGAATAGTGAGTTTCTGCATCATAGTTAACATTGGTAACTGCATCAACCTTTGGAGTTCTTAATTTTAGTGTATGTGAAATATTTTAGATAAGTTGCTTTGATTTTCTTTCCTCTTGACATGTTCAGAGAGTATTGCAGCTACAGCCAGAAACTGGAAAAGTGTGCTAGATGGCAATAGTGCTAATTTTCCTTTTTTATCTTTCTTTAGTCATTGTTTGCTAAATCTTGGCTTAATATTATATGTGAACTTTGCTTCTTTCGTAAATGTTGCAACTTGGAAGCGTGCAAAAACAAAACAAAATGATTCAAAATTATTTCAAATGCATACTTTTCATGTTTCTATAATTTTAAATTAATTTTCTAATGTTTTGGTATGATTTAAGGACAGCTGAAAATGTTTCAAGACAGCTTATTGGGTTTTTTTAATCCAGTCTTGCTTCCCTTTATTGGGAAGCTTATCTGAATTATGGAGAATAAAAGTGCTATTTGCAATTAACTACAATCCCAGCATTACACAGATACTAAAAGTATACAAGAAAAACACCTGATTATTTAATTTTCGTCTTCAAAGTTTGTTTCTTTTATCTCAGTATACAATATTAACTTTATACTTAAAGCAATTAATACAGAATAACCAGACTTTATTCCTCACAGATTGATTTACAGTTGTTTTCTTGCAACTAACTTTTTCAGATATGCCACATATTTTGGTTACACTTATTTCTTGCATGCTAATAGTCTAGGCAGAATTGCAGTGATCTGAAGAGCAGCCTCTGGACTTTTCTGTGAATGAAACTTCGGAATGAAAACTATTCCTGACTGAGAAAAGTTTATCTTAAAAATTGACCACCCTGATTTACTAATGACTCAAAGTTAAAGAATATAAAAAGAGAAAATATGGTAATTTTGATTTATAGTTATAAACTGAAGTCACAAATCAGTATTTTCTGTCATGGACCAACATTGTTGTTTGGATTAATATGTAACTAATTAAGAGCTAAAAAGCTTTAGTTAGTTGCTATGTCGTTACTGAATATAGATGATTCCCAACAGTATTTAAAATAGGTTTTGCCTTTGTATTTTTCCTGCAGGGAGTTTGAATCTTATAATCCATTGCTGAGTCAGGGGGTGTGGAATGACAGTGCTGAGTTTGTACTTTCCCCTCCTAAGTGCATCCTCTGGTAACAGCCTCAACTATTTGGGTTGCAAGTAACCCAGTAGAGCAGTGGAGCTGGGTAGAAGAAATTACAAGAAGCTTTGAGACAAGAGTGATGCACAAGGAGTATATCTTGTTCTGAAAATTACAAAAAAGCTATTTTAAAAGCATCAAAGTGTGCAAAAATTTCTAGAGTTCATCAGTACTAGAGAGGAAAATAAAACAAGGACGGCTCTGGGTTCCTCTGTGTTTGACCTTCTGAAGGGGAGAGCTCCCATTACTGCTGAGCTCTGTAGGCCAGCAGCAAGTGTGATCAGTGAGCTGTTGCTGTTATTATTTCAGTAGTGATTGCAATTGTGCTTAGTTATTTTGGAAACACATTCTTCCTGTCTCTCATTCTGCAAGAGATGCAGCAGAAGTAATTTTTTGTGTATTAATGAATAAAATCTCACAACTGCCATGGAGAAAAGCAGGTTTTATTCTGTCTGTACAACCATTTCACACTGACTTTTGTATTCTTTTTATTGTAACATGGATCAGTCAGTGGGCAACTTTTGGAACTCAGATGTTGATCACATTCTCTATTTTGTAGAACACATTTATATTGTACCCAGGAAAATTTATATTTTACTCTGCAGCCACTGAAGAGTGGCAAGCTTTTAATTTAGTTCCTATCTCCCACTTTACTTCACTGACCACAAAAGGCTCAGATTTCTAATTTAGGCACCCATGTGAATACTTGACTAGGTGCTTAATAAGTATTATTTTATTTTTACAGTGCCATAAAATTATTTAATTTTTCTCCATATTTTATATGTGGAACCAAGACAGTGAAAGATTAAGTCAAAACTACCTAATCATTTTGTATTTCCAGGAACTATAATAAGTGCCACTGAAAAGTTTTTTGCAACTCACTGGTCTAGCATCACATGGGAACTGTCACAAAGAGAATCCAGCACCTGTGCTATAGGGCACATCCTGTCTGTTACCTTCATTGAAGATGATCCTTTCCCATCTGGCAGTCCACAGGCCTGGACACTACACATACTTCATTTCCTCATGCAAATGAAGAAGCTATCTTTAAAATACCAGTCGTATTCATTACAAACCCCCAAATTATCCCTGGAGTGGGTGCTGCCATGCCTAAGAGTTAAAATCTGTTTAATTTTTTAGGAGTAAGATAGTGATTACTCCCCAATGTGTTAAGAAATTTTTACTAATGATGGAATCAGTTGATCTTGACAACAAAGATGTAATGTTATTCAGTGGCTGGAAGGTTGTATTTTCTCAATTTAAAGCAAAGTATTAGATATTAAATCTTGGGAACAAATTGCCAAAGATTAGGACAGACTTTCATCAGCAAAATTTTCCAAATCAAGCTCATCTGTTTTTCCTCTTGAGTTTAGATGTGGTTAAAAATGAAAAGAAAAACCCACCCTAAAACCTCAAGGTATTCCAGCCTCAGTTGTTTAATGTATCAGGATGAATAATCACAATTTTCTCTCTGGGGATTGTATGAATCCCTGGGGAATGGATAGCAGGTAATTATGTAAATAAATTAATATCATAATGATATCCAGGAATTCATTAAGACTCTGCAGGAAACATTGCTTCTACTGCCAGTGTTGACTTTATAGCCCTAATGATATTTTAATATTTTTGGTGTATAGCTTAGGTTTTAAAAAATTTTAGAATTTCTTAATTTTATGTCAAGCTGAACAAAACCTACATGGTTCAACATAGGGGTTGAAATTTCCTGTTCATTATGCAGACCTGAAAATAATCTACTAAGGTTGTGAATATCTGTTGTAGAAATTTTCCATGTTATGTATGGTGCTGGTGCCAAAAGGGAAGAATGTATTTGCTGGTGAGATATTTCACACATCTTTAGAATATTGTGTTCAATTTAAGGATGTAGAGAAACATGACACTGTTGCTGCCTTTGCTGTGATGCCATCTGTGATGTCCCATAAAGTAAAATTTAACAGTATTCGTATGTCTGTGTCCTCTTGTTCACGAGTCTAAAGGTTATGGGAATGGGGTTATTAAGTGGATTTCTGGGGAAAAAAATCAAACAAAACTCTCCAGTCTATGCTCGTTTGCACTGTCAGCTGTCCTTCCAAAAATATTCCAGTAAGATAAAGTTAACAAAGCGTTGCTATCCTATGCTGAAAAGCAGTCAGTTTCCCTAGCAAAAATCACAGATAATTTGGTAATATTTCTATGCATAAATAAAGTATGAGCAATTGCACGTAGAATTATGAGAAAAGCAATTAATTCTTGGATTTGGGGTATATGAGCAAGTTGGAGAGGTAGTTCTTTGTTTGTTAAGGATGTTGGCTTTAGGCTTCATTACTCAAAGCAAATTAAACAAAGATAATATCCTACAACAGTGCCAGAAGAGAAAAAAATGTTTCACTTACATCCGGTTACTGAGTCACATTCTGGGAGCAATACTTGTGAGGGCGTGGGGATTTTTGGTTTGTATTTCTTTGCTTGTGTATAGGAGTTTCATTTGTTTCTTTTTTTATAAGAAAAAATGCAAACATCAATACACTAAATTAAAACTCACTGTCAGGTCTTACAGGGGAGCTCATATTTGTAATTTTTCTTTTGGGTATCTGAAATTATGCTCAGGGTATCATATCTTGCTCTTCAATTCTCTGTCTTTAAATTTTAAAAACATTTTCTAGGAAACATTGTACAAAACCGAAATCTCTAAGAGTTATCTGTGAATAGAAGATGACGTTATTCCTTAAAAATTTCTTGAAACTTACAGATTTCTTGAGGTTCTTGTTAAAATAATAAAAAAATCAAAGTTCATGTAGAGTTGACCGAGTTCTTTTTAAGTAAAGCAGTAGTTAAGCTGTAAAATGTTAGCATATTTGGTGATAAAGATCAATAATGTTATATTGCTGAATTATTTCGTTTGCTTGGAAATGGGAAAGGGTGAAAGGCAGCAAATAAGCTTTTTTTATTCTTTGCATGTAATGATAATTTCATCATATTATACATTAAATCATGATGCACACAGGGTTAGAATATGTTTTCAGCACACAAAGACAGAATTTGAACCTGAAAGTAAACTTCCTAGGAATCAGTAGAGAATATAAGGGTGTAATGTGAATAAAATGATGGGTCTGTTTAAAAAATGCTAGGAAATGTTTTGAGAACAGAAAAAAAAAGTGTATTCAGTTCTAGTAGTTCTAGTAAAGCCTACCAGTAGATTAATGGCTTATGGGTGCTGTTTCTCCTGAGGCTAATTCTCTTCGTGATTTTTTCCCAGAACCTCCTTTGAGAAGGAGCCGTTCTGGGGGTGCAGATTCACCAAACCAACGAGGGATATCGCCCGTGCAGTTATTAGCACCGAGAAATACTCACACCCGGCGTAGCCTAGCCACRAGTCCAGAAATAAAGAGGCAGAAAGGCTCTTAACGCACTACGTTCCACAGTCCAGGGGGTTTATTCCAATTCAGATGCGAAGGGAGTAGGAGGCGAAGAGACAGCTAAACAATCCTGAGACCTGGTTTTTAAACCCCCACGCTCGGGGGGCCCGCAACCAATCACCACGGCTTAGGGGAGGGAAGAAAGCGGGGAGAAACTACTACAACCAATTACTAAGGAGGGAGGGCGGAGAGAACTATGGACCAATCACACAAGCCAACTTCTCAGAAAGCAGGCAGGAAAGATTTTGTTTCACCATATTTTTTCCCACCAGTATATTTTTCCTCTATCGGGGTCTTTCAGCTCCTCAATCCTCCCAGCTTTTATTTCAGGGGACCCGACAGTAGGTGTTCCTTACTTTGAGTACGTGAGTAGTTTTCCAGAAGTTTTGTATGTATGTATGTATATATATATATTTATATATACACACATACATACAGATATAAAACAGAGGGAAGTATATGGATAACCACTGAAACTGGGAATTTACTGGTAGCCCTGATAGTAGCATCAAGTTCATATTAGCACACCATCATCAGCATTATAATGTTTAGTTCATCCATTTGTTAATCCCGACCTCTTAGGAGTTCTGGTCTCAAAGATGAGATTCTGCACCCGTTGAAGGTGAATCATTTGCTGAGGATTTTATCGTTTCTGAAGAGGATATGCCTGCTATAGCTTTTAATTGCTTTCAGATACTGTTTTTAGATGCATTTCTATGTGAGGGGATTATGAAGGATGCTGTACAAACTTTGTTTTGCTTTGAACATGTTTGGTTTTAGGGAAAGAGTAGAGGATGCAAGCTGTAGTGTTACTGATTGTGCTGTTCAATGGAGAGAATGAAGAAATGTTTCTTCAAGTAAAAGATTACTGCTTCCTATCCCCTGCTCTTACTCTACACAGCACTACCACAGGAAAGTACAGGAACATGTCAAAACTGAGCCAAAATGGAGATAACCCAAATCTGTTGCTTTTTGATGTATTAATTTTTTTCTCTTTATTTGCTATCATTCTTTCCTTCTGAAACTGGTTTTCCTACCACATGTTGCTTTTATCTCTTTTTTTCTCCTTCTCCTTGAACTTAATCTCATAACATTTTCCTTTACCCAATCCTCTTCTTCTTGCTGTTTGAGTTTGCATGATATATTTGGACTGGGTTTTCATAGATATCGAGCAGAGAAACATCTCACCAGCAAGGAGGTACTTGTGAAGTTCAGATTTTGTCTTTTTTTCTTTAATCTCCATGTGGTAAAATAGGAACACGTTTTTGAAACATCTCTGAAATCTGCTGTGGATTTCGGCCAGCTTGTGCAGAACCAGTACATGATGTGAATTTTTCCAGGGCCCCTGGATTTGTGCTGCCCTGCTATACCAAACACCATTCCACTGCACTGCTAGCTGAGAGCTGCCAGCACCCAGCCAGCCCTGCTCCACTCCTTGACGGTGCAGTCTTGAGAACTCAAGTGAAGAACAAAGTTTCCAGATTTTCTTTGCTGTGCAGGCAGAGGGCTGGCAGCCATAACCAAAGCTGTCAACACCTCACTTTTGTAATCTTTCTAGTTTTTGAAAAAAAGTATTTGGTTTAGAATTTGTGGGATTTTCTATAAAATAAAAATTTTAGCATTTAGTCAGCTTCTTGCTTAACTCACCTTGGAGTCCTGAAGAAAAACCCAGTTATGTTTCCTACAAACATATTCTACCTGCGTGTGGATGTTTCCATGTTTTATAGTATGGTCCTTCTGTTAATATGAATTTACATGTAAATCCAGTTTCTGCCATTTATAGAGCTGTAGTACCATGGAACATAGACTCTGTAGAGTTTTAACTATTGCAGTGTCAAAATAAAGCTAGTAGATGTTTTTTTCAGAAATTCAGAGTCATACATTATTCCTTCCTTTGCTTAAAATGCAAAATATAACTACCAGGAATATAACAGTGAGTATAAAATTAAACTAGTGAAAAAATTACTAGTAATTAAAGAAAGTTATAAAGAAAATTTAGTAGTTCCTCTTACAGGAAAAGAAATGTAATCCTACTATTCCGTGCACTGCCCTATTTTTACATCATCCTAGAAAGAGCCTACACTGAAGTAATTTTAATACTTGTCTCTGAATAGATCATTAATTTGGATGGAGAATTCTTCACCTGAATTAAGTCAAGTGAAGAATTAATTTTCCCCTTAAGTAAGTTAGATTCTCTGGTACATATGATATGATATTTTTGGGGAAGTACAGGTTTTTTTCTCTGCTTCACAGAAAGCTGAAAGATTGCAAACTTCTTTTTGTTTGTTTGGTTGAGGTTGGAAATAAACATTAATTCATCACTTTACTCTTTGGTTACCATATGAAAACTCCCACTTTTGTTCACTTAATAACATTTCAGTCATTTTTGCGCCTCCTTACTTCAGAGATAAATTTTTTAATACTGAGAATCTCTTTTTAATCCTTTATTGTAAAATGTGATCAAAGCATTTTCCCAAAATGAGATTTTTTTAATGTACTTTCTGTATCCATACAGTTGAGTACTGTAAAACTGTTACAAACTGTCCTTTTAAAGGAAACTAAAATAATTTTGGTCAGTTAAGTTGTATGTTACTTCATTACAATACTTACATGAATTTATAATTTAGCTTTAGCATTTATAATTATTGGTTAGAATATCATTGTTCTGTAAGTAAGGAAACAAAATTGAGTCTGAATCTTAACTTTCCGGAACTTTCCTTCGAAATTTCCAAAATCCTTACTTTCACTTTTCTCAGATTCTTCAGTCATGCAAAGAAAATCACACTGAATGTCTCTACTGTGTTCCTATGAACATTGGGATGGTTGAAGAATATTGATAAAACCAAAGTGAATTTCAAAGATCATACAACAATTTTTGCTGCAACTTCTGCTGAAGGAGACTACTGTGCCAAATGATTATTTATTTGTTTGTTTGTTTATTTAATAATGTATTTTTAAACACTATTAGTTGGCCTGTTAAAATATATTATCTGTTCTATAAACCTGCCCTGTTAAATTTTGAAAATTATTTGGAGCTAAACAGAGTTTGCTCTTAAGGAGTAACAAAAATCTAAGTGAATACTTTTGAAAGCTCCATTTAACGTATGTTCAAAAGCACTGTTTAGAAAGGATTTGGGGATTTACTTTTTTACCTTTTTTCATTCTTGGTACGTTGCTGTCCTGTGGAGCACTACCTTTGAGAAAGGTGGTTGTTGCTAATAATGTTCCCTGTCTTTTCATTGCAATGTGAGCTGAAACATAAAGCAGCTTACAGAAGCCGTTACCCAATACAAGAAGAGAAATGATTTATAGAATAGAGGACTTTGGAGTTGGGCTCATGAGAGTGTTTTACAGACAAGTGAGCCATTTTGATCACTTCCCCAGTTTGGGGTAAAGAAAAAGCATGGAAAGCAGTCATCTGGTAATAATACTTATGTGATTTAATGAGATTAATAATCTGAAAACCTTGTTTGATTTATATAGGTATTTCCCCCTTTTTCTGAAAAAAAAATAGTTTTGCAAGGAGGTTTCTTATGGTAAATTTCTACATTTTATTTATTTTCTTTAGCCAGAGATTCACTCCCTCTTTAAAAAATCTCCTATTAGAGATGTGGGTCTAAATTATACTTTTAAATCTTATTGGCCAGAAAAAGAGATTTTACAGCAATTGTGCATAATTTTCAGGCTCCTGTAAACTGATTTTTCCATCTTGCAATAATGGATTTTGGCCTGATATTTGCATTATGCACAAAGTGTGTATTACTGTTCCCCATTTATTTAAATGAAGGCCATGTTTAAAAGATACCGTTCTGCTGTAATCTGGGAAACTAATGACAGACTGCCTTATTCTCTATTGACCATGTTTATGCATTCAACAGGTTACTAGTTCATATACCAATAGGAAACCTCGAGATGCCAGGTACCTGATGGTATCAGCTCTAACTCTTTCTGACAAAGGACTGGTAAAGCACAAGGCAGGGCACGAAGTTTGGAGAGCTACAGAAAATAATTTTTATCTTGAGAATTGTTTTCATCAATAATTTAATCAAATTATGTGGAATATATCATGTCCTCCTTTTGTCAGCTTCCTTTGACCCTAATACTTGTAGGAAATTAAAAAAAAAAAAAAAAGCTAAACAAACAAACAAACATGCTCCAAACCAAAACAACCAGCGGACCTCTACATTAATAGGGTTTTGATAAGATTTTGTTAAGCATCACAAAATTAAGAAATGCCCAAACGGAATTTGCTCTTGAAATATGAAGCATTCTCATGTTTCATGCATGCTCACTAAAATATATCTTTTTAAAAGAATCAAATTTTTTATTCCCTCCATGAAGTTCTGTGATTTCTAGAACAAGACTAAGAAAACAGGCAGCTGCTCAATAGGACTTTGTGTCCGTGTTCAGCGTGTGCTTTCCTTAGTTGTTTATTGTCTTTATTTAGCTCAGAAGAGAGCACTGTTCATTTCCTTATACCACTCAAATATATAAGTACATCATAGACACTAATTAATGTCTCTTACAAACTCATCTATGAAGTGAGGAGTGCCATCAGCATCATTTAGCACATCAATAGCTGCGGCATAGAAAAATTAAAGTGAAAGTAATCATTAATATACGTTATAATGTTTTAAGTGCGCCGAAGAAGGGATCTTGTGCATCTTACATCTATCACCGCCTAGGTCTACTGTGCATGGTGAAAAAGAATTATTCTTCTAAGATAAATCTTTAGAATAAGTAATATCTCAGCATATAATTAGCTATTCCTATAACTGTAAGCAAAAGAACAACTTAAATGTTATCTTTTTCAATATTTTGATAACTATAGTTTGCAATAGTAGTCCTTATTCTTTGGGGTTTTGTTCCACTATTGGTATTTATTACAGGATTTTATATGTATTTGTTCTAATGCCAGCTGTGTAGATACTAGAACCAATTTTTTTTTCCTTCTTTCCCTTAGGCATTTCCTGGAAATACAAACTCTGACAGTGTGGTCCGGCATGATTTGCAACATCCAGTTATTGCTCGCTATGTAAGGATAGTTCCTTTGGATTGGAATGGAGAGGGCCAAATTGGGTTGAGAATTGAAGTCTACGGCTGCTCCTACTGTAAGCATTTCCTTGATAATCCTTTTTTTATTCCCTAAATAAAAACTGGGTTTGGATTCCAGATTAAATCTGAGTCTCAAAGGCTTTTATCTTAGTTCCAGGATTACAAGTTGTATTACCCAGGGCTTCATGAAATACTTGTTGGAACTCTAATTCTGAGTTGCTAGTTTGGTCTTCTCTGGAAGATGCAACATTGGAGTTTGTGAAAGTTCTTTTAAGTTGCTCCTTTTCATCTTCATGGTTTCTGTTGTAGAAGGCTTTGGCTATTTTATAAGCTACATTGGCACATTTGAGGAACAGATAGTATTCAAACAAATGTCATGTTGGGTCTTGAGGGGAAAAACGGAAACAGGACGTAATGTATTGCCTGGTACTGGAGATAAAATTGAAGCAATAAACAAGAATTCTATCAGAATAGCTCAGATTGTCTGAATACGTGACATGTTTTTAGAGATATATCCTGGAGTATTTGAATGTGACTTCAGAATTTCTTTTGAAATCTGGGTGAGCAATAGTACAAGTGCTTCTGTAGTTAAGAGCAGAACTGATAATGCTTTAAGAAAAGCAAGGTTAGTTTCTAATGCCCTTCCTTCAATTCAATCCAGCCAGTGTTTAAAGAAAGTCTGCGAACCCGCAGAAAATTGAGTATATGATGTCCTATTTCTAAGTATGTATTTTTTTAGGCAGTATCCTGGCTCTGTTGTTATTTTAGCTGGAAGCTGTTATTTGAGATTTGTCTTKTAATAACCAGGCATTAAAATAAAGTGAGGAAATCTCATCATTGACTTCACTGGGTGACATAAGACATATAGGAACTCTTTGCCATTCTAACTAGCAAAAAAAGGAAAAGCTGTGATTTCTGTTTTGATTTGAYAAGATAGTCAAAAGACTACATACTTTCATTCAACACAAATAAAACCATGAAGAATAGAGTTTTGGTATTATTTTTCTTATTTCCATACAATGAATTAAAGCCCTGTTTTAAAAATGTATATTAAATCACAGAGAATTTCTCAACAGCTGCGAGAACTTAAATGAGAAATGAAATCAAACTTGCTGTGGTGTTGGTGCTGCTGTGCTGAGGGCACACATGGATCTAGTTGAAGATGTCCCTGATCATTGCAGAGGGATTGGACTARATGGCTTTTAAAGGTCCCTTCCAACCCAAACTGTTCCATTATTCTATGATAGCTGTTACGTGAGGAACTGTGGGTTACTCTAAAGTTAATTCTTGGTCAAAGAGAAGCTGAGCTTCTGAAGTTTTAGGTATGACTGATTATTGGCTCTTAACAAAAACGTGTTTACCATCATGCTGCTAAAATGTTTTACATGCTACTTTAAGTATACCAAACACTACAGCATGGTTAATTTTCCAGCATGATAAATACTTACTTTTAAGTATACTTCCTTGCTTGTACATCAAAGGCAAATTCAGGTGTTTGATAAAATAAACCAACATCTGGTTTACTGTCAAATATAACTCTCTTTAACAGAAGAAAATGTAGCAGAATCAAACAATAAACCAGATGATATTTGCTGCAATATTTACACATTAAAATGCTATATTTTGATGTAATGAATAGACAAAATACTGTAGGTACGCAACAGGATACTTTAGAGGCTAAAAGTAAATGTGARAAAACACAGCTTGCTGACAAAATTATTTTAGTTGTTTGATGAAAAGTTCCCTGCTTGTTGAACTCGGAGAATAAAAAGCATCTGCCAAGGACACTATGTATGGAACCATAAAAATACTGATAAAATGTGTCTTCACAGAAGAACTAAGGTGGCCCAATATAATTTTGTAATTTTACTGAGAGAGTTTTGCTGGTCTGTTTGTATTAGAAGTGATTTCAACAAATATCGGGGTTTTATTTACTATAAGATTAAAAATAATATATTCTAGGTTTATGYGTATAGGGACTTTTCTTTCAACAACCCTCCTACAATGCAATGTGGTTTTTAAATGCAGGAATTGGGCTGCTCCCAAAATGGTATCAGTAGAGAGCAGCAGAGCGGTTGAGAAATAAAGCTAAAAAATCACTGTGTGAACAGAGCGGAAGGCAGCCCTTTGGTGTGACTACTGTAACCAGGGATTGCTGTTTACAAATTCCCAGGTTGTCCTCAAATGAATTATTTGGAGCCAGATGTAAATGCTGCACCTTTCCATGTAGATGTGTCCTTTGGCAGAGGCCAAGTTTTTAACCTTATGATTAGAAGTGCATATATTTGCATATAAATATAAGCACTGTCATCAACCAGTGCGATCTGCAGATTAATCCTGCTGTCATTTAGGGAACTACCCATTTAGATAATCACCAATTTTAAAAGCCTGATTAAAAGACAAGCTTCTAGTCAAATCTGCCCCAATTTTTGGAACTACTACCTAAATAAAAAGGCTGCCCAATATATAAGAATTTTAATTTTTCTTTATGTTAATAGATTAATATTTAATATATTCTTTTATTTAGATATTTTCATATTAAAAAATCAGATGTTTTCTTACTTTGCATGCAAAATTTATTTGGGAAGCCGTGCACTTAGTGACTATAAAACCTCTTTCCTTGCACATTGCTGCAACCTGGTCATTAGCCTCAGACCTTTAAGAAAAATGCTTCCTCGTATTGAACTGCTTATTCAAAGATCAGGTCACTAAATGTCACATTCCCGGCTCCTATTTTGTTTGTATATGCATGTAAGATACACATTTAATTTTTTTTTGTACAAGGGGTGAAATCCATGTCCTTCCTTGCCCAGCAAATTAAGTTTAAAAAGAGGTGTGTTTTCCAGAAAGCGATTAGAACTCACATCTGTTCCCTGGAGAAGTTCATGGTATTACCAAATCTTCTTTTAGTTTTGTTTTGCTTAAAGTTTAAAATCTGTTCTGTCTTTGAAATTTCATCTCTGTATTTTGTGTAGATGAGATCTGTGGGGTTGTCTTCTAATAGAAGAGGTCATAGAAGTAATGAAAAGAGAATTAGGGCCTTACTCTACAACAAGATTGAGAATGAAATTTTTTTTGGGTTTTTCTTCTGTGAATAAATGGTGATATCAAATTTAGAAAATATTTTCATTCTCTATAGGGCAAAACTGACTATATCTTACTTTAAAAAAAGACATTAAAATTGAGTAAAAAAATATGCTTTATAGMTAAATTAATGGAGAAATTGCGTGAGCAAAATAAGCTTGAAAAATCACACCAAATAGACTGTTCTATAACATAAACACCTTTTAGTCAATGGGACCTTTCGCTTTTATTTTAAAATTATGTATTTCATACACCATAAAGGGSAAAAGGGTCTTTACACTTGCAGTGACATCATATATCAAAAATCAAATAACAAAGAAGAAAGTAATATAATCAAAGTTAAGATATCCACTGAAATCAGCTAAATGGAAACTGATGGCCCAATTTTATTCACACTCTTTTGGAGACAGARAGCAATGGCACATGACATGGATCTTCCACCATGTTCACTTTTACGAATTTTTGCGACGGGAAGCAAGGACATGGCATCTGGAGGCCATGAAAACTACAATATAGTACCTTTTACTACTGATTCATGAAGATCATAATAAGTTCCTGCAGGATCGTTGCCATATGAACAGTTCCCTTAATCTCCATCCCGTGGCAGGGGAATACCTACAARAAAAGGCAATAGGCATATTATTGCATAGGCTTTGGCCATGCTTTTCAAGATAACTGTATGAGGCCTTCTGGGTCCTGAAATCCTCTGAGTGGAAAACACTCACTGATACCTTCTTTCACAGAGGGGTTTTTATATGGCTGTGCTGATTTTCTGGATCTAAACAGTACATCTGCATCTTTTGGATGCARTTGCACATCTGATGGTAAGAATTTTCAAATTCCAGATGACTCACTTCTGAAGTTTAGGGTATACTTGAAAAAAAACCAAACACACACTTGGAGATGGCAGGAAGCCATGCAAATACTCAATATACTCAAGGCAAATAGGTGGCAGGAACAATTATAAAGGTCCATAAATGGCTGCAAGCCGAGCTGTTTATATTCACTGACCAGCTCTATTTGCTAATACTTAGGAGGCAGTGGGACTGAACAAATGTCATATGAGCTGCATTTGCAGATCTGTTCTTTTCAGATATTGGCTCTACTACTTTTACTGTGCAATGCCAAATGTTACTGTTTCAGTTTCCTGATTGGTGACTGATKCTTTTTTTCATTAGAGAGGAACAGAAAAGAAAGAAAAGTAGAAACAACAGTCCTGTGGTTATTCATGAAATAATGAATCTTTATATGGTGATCATTTACCCTACAGATAGTAAAGTAAACAAAACTTTGGTCATGTGATCATGTTACAGGAACTAAAATAAGGTTTGAAGATGCTCTTAAGGGGCGAGCCAAGTGAATGTTGGCAAGAACTGATTAGGAAGTATTGAAGTGCTAAAACCTGTGGGCTGAACATATCTTTTGCTTGGTTTAGTTAATCTTGTCTGCCTGCAGTGACTTTGAGTTAAAACACTGTTTCCTTTGCCTGTACTTACTGCTAGGAAATTTACTTATTTGAAATCTGCTTAGCTTGGTTTCATGCTATTGGCACTAACTATCCATGTCTCATACACTGTCTCACATGGTTGCCATGTACTCCTAAAAGAGAAACCTCCATACTGTACTAAATAATGTGTTTCATCCATTTGTCAAAATGACTGTTTAAGGTAGATGAGAAAGATGCTATTGCTTCCCTTTTGTTGAATCTTATCAAGTTTCACTTGGCCAGATTCAACAGTATATCCCGGACATTTTGTTTCACCAGTTTATAGCATAAGAAAGTGTGATCTAAAGTCCCTTGAAGTGTCGTGATTGCTACTGAAACACCCTGTGGCAAATAAAATACAGCTATATATGTGTAAAAATGTATGCATACATATTGCTGCTCTTACACTTTCAGTACCTATGTGAATATACACCTAAATGGTGAAGATACTAATGTAGTCCAGTAATCTGCATAAAACTTCSTAGCTTTTCTTATGATATTTTATTACTTACAATAAATGTGTGGCTAAGTTTTCTGGTCAGACTTTCCTGTCCACCCTAAGTGGTGGAGCTGCATAAGAATATTAACAGGCAGGAAGAATAATTTTGAAGTGTTTATTTTGTGAAATCATATCTTATATTTCTAGCAACTTTACTAACTTGCTGTAAGTGACAGTGCTTTGAATATATAGGGATTGTAATTTGGGGGAGAAAGAACTAAATCATTTAGCAGAGGTTGTTGTGAGCTACACAAGCTTTTCTTGTGTCAGTGGTTTGGACAGCTAAGAGTTCTGCTAAGCACTCAACTGTTTTTCCCCTTTTCTCTTAAATTTCAGTATTTCTGTCCTGGGAACTTCTATACCTATTTAAGGCATATGTGTTTGATTTTTAGCTGTCATCTTCACAGCTCATCTGTGGCAAACATAACTTGATATTCTCTTTCTGACATTAAAGGCACTGGCTGAATACTCATATCTAAACTATGGAGAGTGAGGGAAATGAACTGTGAACTTTTCCTTTGCAAACATTTAAAGATCTGTTTGACTATGTGCTCTATTGGTAAGTTTGCTTCCTTGTTAGCATATTTTWTTCTACGTTTTTGTCATGAAAGAGATTTGTTTTTTCCTTAAGGTCATGAAAATGGACACCTTTTATCCTCCAGATATTCTCAGGTCATGGTAGTCATTAAACAGTGGAATTTAAGACCAAAAATACCATCTATCTTTATAAGTATTCTCAGTAAAGATTGTTCTCCTTGTGCCCTCTTCAGGAAAAGGTGGTCATGATTGTTCCTACATACATGTTCATATACAGTTTAGCGTGAAAAATAAGGGAGAACGGGCTTCAGTCCATTTATTACCTTTGGTTGTTAGCATTAGCAAACATGGGTCTCTTTTGGTAGTAGGTACAATTTAAATTTTAAAATATCTATTTCCTGCACTTTTTAAATATTGAAAAAATAGGTGGATTTTTTTATAGTACATTAAGAAATGTTCTTCTAAAATCAGAAGATTATGGCTGAAACAGAAAAAAAATATTTCCAAATACCTTATTGGTTAATTTTAACWTTTTTTTTCCTAAATGGAATATTCAGAAAGATTTGACACTAAAGGAATTTGTAGTAAGAAAAAAGTTTATGTTTTATTCTTCATCTTTTTATTAATCTGATGCAATGTGAGTTTTTTTCCTCTCAACTTTTTGCATCTGGTAGCAAAATCAAAAATCCATTATTTTCCACTTCTGGTTGTGATGAGGTTACTGGCAGATATTCTCAAGCACCATAGCYTTGAGAACCGTGTGTATTCTTTACAGGTTCATTTGTTACCCGGCAATGAAAGTATAATCAGCGTGCTGGTTTCAGCTRGGGTAGAGTTAGTTTTCTTCACAGTGGCTGGTGTGGGACTGTGTTTTGAATTTGTGCTGAACTCAGGGTTGATAATGCAGAGAYGTTTTTATTGCTGAGCAGGGCTTGCACAGAGCCAAGGCCTTTTCTGCTTTTCATACTGCCATGCTGGCCAGGAAGCTGGAGATGCATGGGAGGTTGGTAGGAGACACAGCTGGGACAGGTGACCCAAACTGACCGAAGGGATATTCCAGACCGTGTGGCATCATGCTCAGTATATAAAATTGAAGGAAGAAGGAGGAAGTGGAGGATGWTTGGAGTGATGAAGTTTGTCTTCCCAAGTTACTGTTGTGTGTGATGGGGCCCTGCTCTCCTGGAGATGGGTGAACACCTGCCTGCCCACAGGAGGCAGTGAATTAGTTCCTTGTTTTTCTTTGTTTGAGTGCATGGCTTTTTCTTTCCCTATTAAACTGTCTTTATCTGAACCCRTGAGTTTTCTGGCATTTACTCTGCCAATTTTCTTCCCAATCCTGCTGGTTAGGGAGTGAGCAAGCAGCTGTGTGGGGCTTGGCTGCTGGCTGGGGTTAAACCATGACAATCAGTCAGAGAAAAACAAGGATATTTTGTATGAATACATGACCCACCAGTTTTTCAGTTGTATTCTTACACAGTTTTCAATTACACYTGAATATTTTTTTAATCATTTATCATTTGCTTTGGAATGATATAGGCAGCTGGCTTGTTTGAAAAGGRTTTTTTGTTTGTTTGTTTGTTTTTGTTGTGGAATGAAGTAAAAGTTGTCTCTGCTAAATAAACAGAATGTATAGCCAAATTTGATAAAATCTTGCAGATTTTGTTGAAGGTTTTTTTAAAGTCAGGTCTCACTTTTATGGAAAAAAGCAGACTAACATTTTCTCATAGGTTTTCCAGAAATGGTCCACACACCCCATAGAAGTGATCTTCTATACAGTGGTCTGTAATCAGTTAATAGGATAATGGAGATTTAAAACATATCCTTCAATAAACATCTGGAAACACCAAAACCAGAAGCAGAGTTAGYATGTGCTTTTTGACAAAGTAAGGATGGTAGCATTTAGGTAACTACAGAAAAAAGCTTCAGTCTAATCACAATAGTCTTGCCTTTAAWCCTTTTTTGCCTGAGTGAATGTCCATGATGGTTATGCCCAGCATTGCTTTCTTGCATTCCYGTAACTAGTGATTGATCCATTTATCCGTGGTGACTTAYTCACTAGAGAAATCAGGTGGGAGTTTTTTTCTCATAAAACAAAAAACTTCAKCAGATTTCAAACTATAGGTCTTGGTTCTATGCCATTGATTTGGAGCCTGAAGGGCCTCACTGGTATTTGTTTTCTTGAATGTCTGGAATAAAATATATTGAGGATGCAGTTACTTCCAGACTCAGTTCAATTTATTCTGCTTTTTCTCAAAAGTTCAGGTGAAGATGATGCATTTTGTATTTTTATTTTAGGCATAGCAAATGGAGCCTTTCTGTGAGTAAATTGTTATTTCCTCTCTGCCAAAGGTTAGTGTTCTCTGATAAGAAAGTGTACATAAAAAAGGGTCAACATTACTGGCAGGAAATAAGCAAATTTAACTCTTCATAGTAATGCTTTTATAAGGTTAAAATGAGCCTTGGCATTACATCCCTATACAGAGTTACTTTTCTACACAAAATCCTGTTTTAAAGTTAGAGTCTCATCCTTATGAGCATACCTTTGGAGAATTAAGCCACTGTGATGCCAGCTTTTCCCTGGATCCTCTAAAAGAGGGGAAAAGTTCAAGTTTTTCCATCTCATAAAGGTGACATGATATGGCCCTTCTCTAGTGGCCAATAAGRGTCCCCTCACCTTTCACTCACTGTCGCTGTCGCCCTTCAAAAGAAGAGAGTAACGCAGCTGGAAGGGACCTGCAACAGTCCAATTGCTTGACCACTTTAGGGCTGACCAAAACTTAAAGTATAGATGCTTCTTAAACAGTTAATTGCCAGACTACAAGGGATGCTTTTTCAAGCTCAACTGAAGAACGCATTATCCTGCTTCTGACTACACATGCACATTGTGTTAATGCTTGTGAGCATCAACTCTGAAACAGAGTCAGAAAAGTAAACTARAATGAAATACTGTTTCCAGTTGTAACCTTTGTGTTATATGTCTTTCAAAGAGCACTGGCATTTCAGTCAAATATTCACATTGTTATTCGACTCATGATGAGCACAGGGAATGGAATAAAATTAAATAGAATGAGATAGAACAGAACAGAACAGAACACAGCTGAACAGTTATGTCACATTACATCCAGAGTTCTTCATGGGAAGCTAYGACCCAGGTCTGAGGGCTGCATCCTGGCATGCAACTCTCTGCAGTGCAGATCCCAAACCCATCCAGGAGATGGGGGCAATGACGTCAGAGCTCTGGGACCAGAGCAGAACTTCCATTTTATTCTGTTTGTTTCTCATACTGYTTCTGTTGGAGAATAATCATTTTAGATGTGCTGTTACAATCTTAGTGCTCCCTGGAGCAGTAAAAATGTTCCCATTAACGCTTCCATCCTGAGACAGTGCCTTGCCAACCCTTGCCTTTCCTTCAACTTTCCTGATGATATCCCCATGCAAAGAGGGAACACTTACCTTATTGTCCAGACTCTCCTCCAGGTGCAACTGACTGGAGAATGAGATAAAGCTACCTGCAGTGTCCTGCTGATGTCTGTCCAGTCCAATAGTTCTCATTTGCTAAGAAAATAGACAGTCAAACAACCTTCTGGGTCTGTTTCTTATACCAGTGAATTACATTAAAATAGAACAAATATTGGGCTTGAACTAAGCAATCTCTTAGATTCAATGGCTTCAGTTATAATGGTGTCAAATGTCTCATAAGCTCTTTGACATTGGATTCTTTGCTGCTGTTCTTTTAATCTAAGTATTTCTAAGGCTGCTCCAAGAAGTTATTAATTCACAATGGCAGGAGAAGTGTCCCGCGCAATGCGTACAGCAAAATATTAGCTCTATTCAGATGTAGCCCTTTTTATTAGAAGATTTGACACAATGCTTTATGCTCCATGATGCTGGAGCATTTCTTGTTTTGTTATGACTTTACAGCAAAACAAMGGAAATTTTTTCTCTTGAATATAGTTCAAGTTGAAGTACTTTTGTGCATGGTTTCATCTGGGTTTTTAGTTGGCTTCCTAAATTGCTCGTTGAACAGAAAAGACATACAGAGATCACTTATTAAGTACCTGTTTGTACTTGGTGCTGATTGAGGTGAAGGAAAATCCTTTAAACAACRATAGTTTTGATTTGTTAGGAATGCCACTATGCATCAGAGATGATTAAAGCCTTGATAGTATCCTCTCTTTTTTTATAGTGCATGTAATATTGGTAAAATGGATGTAGAAATGCTGCATTTTAAAGATTAAGAATTTACAGAACATTTAGAATCTTTGTATCCTTTAGAACTTCACAGTGGAACTGGTTAAATACTGCRGGAAAGCTTTTCCTTAATAATGTTCCTATGTTTACATATATAAATTACATTTGAAACTGTTTGAAAATGGCAACTGTAAGCAAAGAGTGAAAATTCACATTAAGATTTGGATGCAATCTTTGTACATTCATGGCAAATTTAATTCTGAGATCCACATTAATGAAGAAGAATATAAAGTTATGTTATATGGACCATAATTATATACATATATACCTATTTCATGTACTTAGTCTGATCTGTTTCTAAATAAACGGCTGTCATTCCTACACTATCTAGAAACTTAAAAACCCAATTCTTYACAAAGTGCTTAGCAATTTCATAATTTAAAAGTATATCTTTAAATAATGAAGAAAGCGGTAGAAATTTTTAAAAGAATGTAAGACATTCAAAAAATGAGAAAAAGAAGTAATTTTTGTAGCTTCTTAATTCTGTATATTCATCAGATTTTATCAGTCAGAATTTTAAAGTTTCATATTGGTTATTGTTAAAAAATAATAAGCAGTTTAATAATAAATAATAAATATTTAAAAATAATGAATATCTTATGGGATGGGATCTGATCCTGCAAATCCTCTAGAAACTTTATTGTATAGTTATGTTTCTATCTTTTCATTTCCAGATTGACAAGGTAATTGGAGTTTAATTTTTTTACTATGGACATGTTCATTACTGCTTTTTTTTTTTTTCTTATAGACTGTATGCATTTAATTGTTCTCTTGGCCTGAAATGCACTGAAGAACTTGGGAAACTGGCTTTCTAAAGCCACAGCTATAAAAAAAGATACTTGGAGGGTCGGTAATTTTCTTACCTAAAAAAAAGCCCTATAAATTGATTAGGAAGAACTGCAATTGATGTACCAAACCTATATGCAAACTTGGTGATGCTGTTCTTGTAGTGATTTGTTTTGGTAATTAGCTTTGTTTACGGTGAGTCAGACCCAGGGTATTTTGCTAAGTGGTAATGAATCAGTAAAGAGGAGTAAACTTTCAGTAAACATGTACGGGTCAGAGAAGGTAGTTGCTCATTTGCTTCAAGGTGGGAGGACGTTTTTGTAGCTGTGGTGGAGGATGTTGGCAAGACTGTGAGGTGAGAAMAGCCTGCTGAGCTGCAGGGCATGCTAAAAGGGAAACAGGTAGTGGGAATTTACAGTCATAAATTCAGCTGAGTTCTTTTGCCTTGCTGGTGAGTCACGACTTACATTAATTCAGCTAATTTATGTCTTCCAGTAAATGGTTGTTAAACTGAGGCAACAGTTTTAATAAACATCTTCAMTACTGTCTTTTTATTGACTGCAGTTCTAGGAGACTAGAAAGGAACCTGGTAAAGCCTGTGTTTCACCTGTTTATCATTGCAACCTTTCTCTCACTGACCTAATTTCTCTCTGCCCTCCATTTTTAAATAATTTTCTCCAAAAGTCTCTGCTATGATTGCTGTCTTATTGCTTTAATTGTGTATAGTTTCCTGATTCCAGTTCTTCCTTGTCTGATTTTTCGTAAATACAGCATGAAAAACAGGAGAACATTCAGGATTTTTTTCTGAATTTTGAATGACAGGAGAAATACACAGTCATTTTAATGCATTTAGATAATRCATTTATGCATGATAATTTAGATAATTCTCACCTGTGGAAAAATGTTAGAGTGATTTCAGTTGTGCTGTTTGCATAACCAACTGTTTTGTATGTCAGTATCTTTGTTAATTCTTTCTATAATATGGATGTGAGATAGTGGAGGTCAGGTTCCATATATCAGATATATGATAAATTTCAAACTCAGTTGGGAGRCACGTCTTTCATCCCAGTCAAAATTCAACAGAGGACTAACACAAATTTAGGAATAATATTGCTTGTAGCAGCCTCAGGGGCAGGCATTTGTCATCATTATTTCTAATTTAATTAATCACACATATTAATTGCAAACAGCATTGGTTTTAGAGGCAAATCAGCAGAATATTTGCCCAGGCACTGGGCARTGGATATGCCTCTGTACTTAAGCTATGTCAAAGTAGAAATCACCCAATATGAAAATTGAAAGAAGATAGTACCATGTCTTATACTCTGCTGATGACTTCTGCTAATTTGAAGTAAATTTTGGAGGTAGAAGAGAGGAAAGAAGTCTGTTGGAAGTTTTTTCCACTGCAAACTTGTAATAAGACCAGGTGGCACCTCACCACAGGCTTTCTGTCAGCTGATTATTAAATGCTCACACCATTTTTGTGCAATATGTGCAGGCAAGACTTCAAATTGAACACAACTCTGAGTTTATGTGTTTCAGTTCTACTGAAAACCTTGAATTTTGCATTATTCCACCCTAATTCTGACCCTAAGTTTGACAGCAGTRTCTTAGGACAGCTTCAGACACAGTGAATGAAATATCTCTTTGTAGCACTGTATTTTCCCGAGATGAAGTAGGGGAATTTGAATGATTGATCTTCTGCCATAATGCAGACATTAAATACTTGTTGTGAATAAACCAACCTCTTCCTTTTATTAAATCCAGATGTAGAAAGGAACTTTATGAAGCTAGGCTACCACATCCCTCCGGGTTATTTCACCCAAGAGAGACCTTAACTATCTTTTCCATGTACTTTGAGTTTTATTTATGTTAGTAAATGGATAAAGTGAGTATTATTCTTGTATTTGGGTGTACAARTTTCTATGTTTCTAATAGAATCCTTAGTTTGAGCTGAAGGAAAAATACTTTGAACAATTCAAATGCCATTGAACCCCGAAAGATTTTTCCTTTCCAGATAATTTTTGATAATTTTTAAATGTTTACTGCTCAACTGCGGGAGAAAGGCCAACTAGATTAGTTAATACCAGTTTTTTAAAAWTGTTGTTTTACTTTCTTGCGTCTTAAAAGTTGAAAATACTTAGCATGACTGTTAGTTTAGTTTGTAAAAGAAGGAAATTAGAATATCTCAACAATTAATAATCTTTTTCTGTAAAATAAGAAATCTTCTTATCTAGTTGTCACACATTTTGCAAACACCTTTCGATGCAATTTACTTTTGGATTTTCTACATTTTTCTGTTGACGGTTTTAAGTCAAAGAATCAGCAGGTTCTGCTGAAAAACATCCTGCTGCAAAATTTTCAGTGGTCGATGCTAAACCAAATAGCAACAAAATACTTTTAAATTTGTGCTATAGTTTCTTTCAAAGAAATTGTCCTTGTTCTTATTTAGGTGCTATTTCACTTGACTTTAGGGGATCAATAACAAAGCTGTAGCTGACAGCTCAGCGMAAACATAGTATTTAAAATCACAAACTTAAAATAATAAAAATAACTTAGGATACTTAATGAAAATTGCAATACTTTTTTTTTTTTCCAACTTTATACATGTTTTCTCCCGGATTGCAGAGCTCAAGAGTAGTGCTTATAAAATTCATCTGTTTAAGAATGCTGGCATGAAATATATTTAATTCACTTTTTTTGTATCTGCTGTTTCAAAGGGTATCAGTCTGTTTTTCTTAGCTTTCAGGCATTACTTTTTTTTTACTCAGTTTTCTGAACTCAAGAATTACTTGACTATGCAATCAGTATTATGTGACTGTAAACTGCATTGACTCTCAAGAAATAAGCACTAGAATTTCTGTTCAGATACTATCAGGAGASACTCATGATGAGCCTGCTCTACCTGAGGACTATTGCTGTTTTYAGTGAACTTTTGTAATGGATGTGGCCGTATAGTCTCTACACAGTTCAGAGTCAGGACTATGCGACAAGTGGGGACAAAACAGCTTCTGGGGAAAAGGCAGAAGTTAGAGCCAGAGGAGATGAACACATCATTTTGAAAGAAAGGTTGTTCTTTATTTCTTCCTTTTCGCTCTGGCATCCACATTAAATCTTAGGTTCTAAGAACAGTGATGTGAGTCCTTCTTGATCTTGTCCATCAAGTAGTCCCAATTTCCAATGTCTCTCTTCAGATCCATTGATTTTCAGTCTCCAACTCCTCTTTGTCAGACGTGATATTCATTCAGCTTACTGGTATTCCACTTAGATTTATTTCAGCCTCTTGCTTTTTGAGATTTTTCATACTTTTGTGAACAACTTTGTAGGACAAATTGACCTGGACTTCTGTTGTCTTCAAAGATTTACAGTGTAGGCTTTTTCCAAAGTTTCTGGTATTTTAACAGTAAATTAGCTTTGTTTAGATGCTGTTTCATATATTATATATACTTTGTTCACAGTCATTTCAGTAAGACCCTTGAATCAATCTGGTATTTTGATRATAAGACATAATATAGAACGACACATAAAGAGAAATGTGTTTTACCTGCTTAGTGCTTGAAGACTTAAAATATGTAACAATAATATCATAATGAAAACGTATTAACAATTAGTGCGTGTCATATTCAAACTGTATAAACCTGAGGAGCTACAAGATTAAAATAAGCAGAAGAAAACCAAGTTGGCCATTTGTTGATTAGTCTCAAAACTAAATTTACAATTCACAATATGCCAGTACATGCTCTTGTTTCTCAAATAGCATGAGATCAAATTCTTCCTAGAAGTACATTAGCACTGGTAGTAGTGGGATGAATGGATGAACTCTTGTACTGGCAGAGGGCAGGGTTGTCCTGTGTGGGTTTGAAGTAGTCAAGCTTTGTTGCATTCTTTGCTAGTTTGTGAGAGAGACAAGTGGACCTTTAGATTCTTGGCTACCTGTATTTGTCTGCTTCATGTCTTTCACAGCATCATGTGAGCATTTCTACATCCCCTTAATTTCACTGAAATTTGCGTAGTATACTTATTAGAATTCTGACCCAAAACTCCATGATGTGAAAGAAGAGTATTTTTTTTGTCGTGATATCTAGGTCTTGTCTTCCAGCGTGAACACTAGCATACTAAAATCTAATCTTCCTGTCTTGTTGCATGATGAGAAYAATAATGCTGCTATCAAGGTTTATATGCCTAATCTTAAATTTCTTAGTCTGTCTTTGTAGACTTAAAAGAAAAAACAAAAAGGTTTTTCAAAGTTCTYCTTGCCTAGAAACCTTACTGTAAGTATTGCACACAGCTTGTGTTAAACGCTTTGAATAGTTAATGTGTGCCATTTCACACAATCACATAAAGAGTTGTCAGCATTTAGGAACCAATTTTGGGAACTTTGCATTGAAAAGGTGTTCCTAAATGTTTTCAATTTAACAGCCTATGTAAAAGGAGTAGGATTACTCTGACTCTCTTGATACTTAACTAAAAATACTTTCTCCAGAATGTTGCTGTAATTGGGCAACATTTGCTTTTCAGTGTCAGATGGGTCACAGATTAAAGAACTGCCTGGGTTATGGCCTATATGCCCTAACAGGATACCTAGATTACTAGAAAAGCCCTTTTCCATATGAGGCTTTGCTGTAGTGACCTACATTTGCTACCTAAGGGATAGTTATTTACTTTGCAGAAGAAACCATCAAAGTAGGGACAATGCTAATACTGATGCAGCTTAATGTTCAACAGGATTGTGCTAAAACCAACTCCACATTAGCAGCATAAAAGTTTGAAATGTATAAAGCTGCATTACAGGGACACTGTAGTTTTTTCCACATCTCTCTGAAGTTGCCACATTCTGGGCTTTCTGTAATTCCTTTAAAGCTTTATATGTAACATTGCCCTGTTTCTCCTGTCTCTCCTTTTTTTTGTTTTTTTTTTGCACAAAATTTCATTTACTCAGTTACTTTAGCTGACACCAGCATGGCTTTTCATGTTGCTGTAAAAGCTGTTGTGGTATGCTTTGACCATGAACCCAGGAGTGACAGTCACGTGGCTGTTAAAATGGGACCCATTAATTACGTTGTTGTCTGACTGTCTTTGTGTCAGTGAAACAGAAGTGCCAATGCATTAGCAGTACCTACCAGGTGTTTGTTTTTCAGTGTCATCAGCTCTTCCTCAAGAAGGYCAAAGGACCAGCTTGTCTCCTGAAAGGATACTAATCCGACATGAGTCAAGCACAAAATAATGAAAATACTTCACACTTTATAGTTGTAAATAAAACTTAAATATTGGAACTCTTGGAAATAAAAAAGTATATAAAAAAATGCTGGTGGCCTTATACAAGCTACCACTAAGGTATAGGAGTTTAATTCTTAGCCTTCCAAAGATTTTCTTTACAAAAACATAAATAACATAAGCCGAAACAGATTTAAGTACTGTACCAATTAAGATTGTGCTGTTAGTACTTCATCACAGAGCTCCTACAAAGAAGTATTTAAAACTTTATTTTTTTGAACAGTTTCGAGGTTCTGTTTCTTTGTCTCTGATTGTCTCATACAGTTTATTAGGTACTCATATCAGTTGGTTTTCATTTTGGATGAGCTGTAATTTCATGACACAGAAGGTTAAATTTGGAGCAACTATCTTCTGTGTTTTCTTTCATCTGTGTATCTAATAATATTCCTCATGTTCTGTATTTCTACTCAGGAGYTATGAATTTGATTTTCATGAAGAGACTTGTTCAGCATTTCTTAGAAAATCAAAACTCCCATTAATTTCCCCTACATAAAGACAGAGACTAGAATTCATAATTAAGTATTTTATTTCACAGGAGGCATTGTTGGCAGAAATTCAGTTGTGTATTGGATAAGCTAAAGGGTCTTTAGTCCCTTTACGTCTACTTACTGCAGTTTGCTTATAATAATAATAATTAAACATTTACTGCCTGACCACACCATTCAGCACTTTTTCTGGATGATAGAAATGTTTCAGAGAAGTAAAACTGCTCCATGTGTTTTGTTGCACTTCCTTGGTACTTTTCTTATTTTTCTAGTGCAATTTTTTCAGTGCAATCAGATTTTTAAAATATATTACTGGTGACATAGGTAAACAGAACCAGCATAAAAACACCAAATAATGTTCAGAACAGCAACATTTAGGCAATTAAGCACTGTATTCTCTGGAAAATCTCAAGTGGTTTCTAGCATGTCTRTCAAAATATGTTACTAAATCATATCACAATTCCCATCTTGTGCTTTTTTATTGTCCCCTGGCCGTACAAAGTTAGTAATTCATCTCTGTCRTGGAATAATGATGCAGAAAAACATTCCAATTCCTCTAGAGGAATTTTCTCAGATTTTGTGTTTATTTTACAGAAATTACTCCATTTTTCAGAATTTGTTTTTATTGACTATGTTTTTAAGGGAAAGGGCGTTGCGGTTTTTTTCATGGCTATCCTGGAACATTTTCATTCAACCTTACAACCTTCAGATTTTTCAAAACACTCAAATTCTGTAGAACTTTTGATAATTTTCTAGTTAGTCAGCAAGATGCAGATTCCACTAGACTCAAATGCAATGCTACACTCAGCTGAAACAGATAAAACAGCAGCATAATGTGTAATATTATTTATCTAAAACATGTATGACTTAAGTGGGGGAAAAATGGTCATTTAAGAGTTGTATCTTATACTTTTTTTCTGACCAGATGCATGAGCTTTGTTATCAGGATCTGTGAGTTTCTGATGACTTCTGTTATTTATGTTGCAAAATAAGTCACATTCTTATTTGAAATGCAAATGTATAGTCGGTAATATTTGGTAAAAAGGACATAGTTTTCCATAGATTTATATACAGAAAGAGTATTTTTCACAGAATAAGTGATTACCATTATCATTAGAAAAGTACATACTTCCGTTAGATTTGCATCACACCTGTGTCTACTACCCAGAAAATTCTGGCAAAGTGTCTTGAAAGAGCCAGAGATCCCAGGCTCCCCATGCTTCTGGTGTTTAGCAAGGGGACTGTAAAGAACAAAGCAAAGGTCAGACAAGTTTCTGTGCTCCCTATTATCCCAGAACCAAGGCAAGTGTCTCCTATTTTAAAAACACTGTGAAGTTAACCAGATGCACACACACACACAAAAGTGAATRAGCATTTAGAAATACTTGAAATTTTTCACAGAGTAGAAATTGAAGTRTGTTGTCATATTGCTATGCATTGTATAGTGAAAAGGAACTGTTTTTAAAATATTCCTTTTTARTTTTATGAATGAAGTATCAAAGCACAAAGTAATTCTGAAAATATTCAGAGATCTGTTTTCTTGAAATCTGTACTAATTTAATTCAATTGCATTACCTGTTACAAATCATTGGTGTTATAGATTGCTCGGACAAAATTCAGGAGCCAATCGAGTGAAATCATAAATCAGAATTTATTATATAAATTTCGCAAGCGATAGCAAGCAAAATAGCRCTGGGCGGCCGGGGAGTCTCCGCTCCACCAACGGCGCGCGCCCGGGACACGCTTTGTGTCCTTTTTATAGTCCTCGAGTTTCGGGTTTTACGTGTTATTAGGGTAGTCTTCTGTGTCTGCGTGGCCAGTTGCTAGGGGGTYGTTCTCTGCCTCCTGGTGGTCGTGAAGATGAAGGCTAGTGGTTTTCTTCTGTTGTTCCTCTCATGACCTTTACTACTGCTCAACTTTTAAGACAGTTACTCTAATCTTTGTCTTACACAATGTGTGGTTTTACTCTATTATTACATACCATAGTACCATAAATGCCAGTTTGCATTGCAGGATATTGTGACATTGTTTCGCAAGTGAGTCCTTTTCATAAGTGTCGGCAGAAGTCAGCAAAATTTGATTAATAACGCAAACATCAGCAGGATTAAAAATAACACAAAAAAATATCAGCAAGATTTAATTAACAAACGTATCATGTATATATATATATTACAATTGGCTTGCAATTTATTATRGTTTATCAGAAGAAAAGAGAAATACTAAAAAAAAAGTCAAAAAGTATCACATGTTGCAGTTCAACAGGTGTGAGACATTTAGTGTTTACCTTTGTTGTAAGAATAACATTATCCTTCAACAGTGTGCACTGTATAATCAGAAATCAAAAAAGCCTATTTATACAGAGGATTACCTCTTTTCTAGCAGCTCAGTACCAGTCATATCAGGTTCTTATATGAGATTTATTATGGTATGTCCATTGGTAATAGCAATATCCACATTCTTAAGATATTTTGTTACTGAAACACCAGTGTAGTCTTTTGGAAGTTGTCCAAAAGTAATATGGATTTTACAAAGAAAATGAAACGATATACATCTAATGCAGGAAAGCATATAAGAACTGAGGTAGTCATAGGAAAATTGCACTATTAGCTTATGTCAGAAAACACTTGTCAGTTTAATCTGTTTGTGGCTATGCTGAAACAGAGACACAGAGGGAGAACAGCTGGACAGAGTGGGCTTGGTCCCTCTAATAGAGGAACTTAGACACACAGTGAAATCTATCCTCCGAGGAAGGGCCATGAGAGGTGCATTCTGCAAGGACCTGAAAGGAGGTTGTAGCCAGGTGGGGGTCCATCTCTTTTGCCAAGTAACTAGTGATAGGATAAGAGGAAATGGCCTCAAGTTGCACCAGGGGTGGTTTAGATTAGATATTAGGAAAGATTTCTTCACCAAGAAGTTTACAGAGCACTGGAAAAGGTTGCCTGAGGAAGTGTTTGAGTCACCATCCCTGGAGGCATTTAAAAGACATGTAGATGTAGCGACCAGGGTCACGGTTTAGTGGTGAAGATGGCAGTGTTAGGTTAATGGCTGGACCCAAAGATCYTAGAGGTCTTTTCCATCCTAAATGAATTTATGATGATTGTATGAATAAAAAAGCATATTAGAATACAAGTGTTTCCTTGCATCCATATAGCAAACACAGACGAACTTTCTTGCGCTGGTACCTGGGTGTTCCCTGGTGATAAAGACTTGCCACCCACCAGGTACAGTACATYTGCAATTTCTCAATAGTCTGTAAGAGCAACATTCTGCCTCCTGTAGCAGTAGTCCAGTGTTGGATGTACTTAGTGTACTGTATTTTGTTTTCATTTAAGTCTTCATGAACATTTGTATTGTGGACTGTCAAATGGTGTATGGTCATAAAGGCCTGAGAGAGAGACAATCAGGAAAAAAATATTCTGATGTTCAATTTGTATATATAGTTGAATACTTCTGATACAAAATATTAATGTTAGATACTGACTTTGGCAAGGAAAGTCATGCATATAATAWATCAGCAAGCTATAAAAAAGATTCATATTCTCAGGCCCCAGGTATCATCTGTTGGAGTCAGAATGACTATCGGCATGTTTTCTAGTGGCTCAAGAGCAAGAGAATAATAAGATTTTGAACAATAAGGATAATAAGATTTTGAACAATAAGGCTAAAGACATAATTTATAAACTATAAGTTCAGCCAGAAAGTGTTGTACTGGGATCAATATATTCAAAGACGAATATATAAATTATAAGATTTAATCTTGTCTAGTAGCTTAGTGATGGTGGTGGTAGTTCTTTTTGTGGGGATAAGGATTTTGTTTGAGTGTAGCCTAAACTACACAGAGGAGAAACTTAAAATTAGAAACAGGGCAAGGGAAGGTGATTTTCTTTTCAGTATGTTGCAGGATAAATTTCTTTCCATATTTAAATTACAAACTTATCATCTACTATTTTATTAAGAATCCTCTGTTGGTCATAAGAAAAGCAGGGAGAAGTCCCACAGTACCCAGACTCTTGCTGAAGCACGATCAAAAATGGCACCTAAGACATGAAAAAAACCTCCTCTTCTCTCATCTGCTTTCCTGAGAATTTATGTTTAGATGCATGCATATATATGTATATATCCCTAATGCAGACAGTAGAATGAAATGCACACTTTTTCAAGTCCTGATAGTTATCAGAAATACTCTTTCCTTCTGTTCCAAGGTGACTAGATAAATTTTTTAAAAATATATTTACGCAGAGGATTTTAAGAAGAGATACTACCCTGTTCATGCATATTTGCCAGCATATATTAGATGTTCTTCTCTTTTAGTTCATCTCGTTAAAGTTGCAAATTATCTACCTAGGGTATAAATTTGACAGACAGGTAAGTACATGGAATCACTCGTTGAGATTATGTGGCAAGAACCACTTTAAATTTGTACTATGGGCCATAATATATGAGCCCATCATAGGTCAGAGCCTTASACAGACTATGAGGAATAGGTCTGGAAAGGAAGAAAGAAAAGTAGATTCTGCTAGAAATGGTGAAGGCACTTCACAAGATGGAATGCTCCCTTCTTGGGAAGAAGAATTCTGAGCTGTTGTGGGCCAGACTTCTGGATAAGCCTTAAAGTATGTATTTGTTTTCTTGTGTTCGTTCTGACTGCTGTGAAGTTAGTTTCTAACCGAGTCTAATTCTAAGAGATGTAATTTCCCCCTTAATATCTATTTTTTCTTTTGAATTCTGGCTTCAATCCTCCAAAAAGATAACTATCAGATTGCTAATATCTAATAGCATATAAAGTTTTCCCAGAAGAAATGGATTCAGTATAAAACTGAAAGTTGTTTGGAGACTGTGGTGGGTGCACCCACTCTGTATTTTGCTGACTTTCCCCTCCTGGGAGAAGAGGAGAAAAATGTAAGGATGGTGAAAACACTCATGTACTGAGACCATGACAGTTTAATAAGAATAAAAAAAATCTGTACACACTAGCAAAGCAAAAAGAGGAATTCATTAACATTACTTTACTTGCCATCACCAGACAGATGTCCAGCCTAGGAAACTGGGCTTCAGTATGCCTAAAGGTTATTTGGGAAGACAAACTCCATAACCTCAGATGTTTACCTCTTTCTCCTCCTTTCCCTGAGCTTTCATTGCTGAGCAGGATGTCATTTGATATGGAATATCCCTCTGGTCAGTTTGGGTGAGCTGTCTTGGCCATGTCCCCTCCCATCCTTTTGTCCACCCCCAACCCACTGACATTTGGGGGTGGCAGGCACGTGGAGAGAGACTCAAGTGTTAGCTTTGGAAGATTTCAAAGATGCAGAAGCTTCTTTCTGTCTGATTTTTCTAAGTCTGTTTCTGATATTCACCCTGAACTGATAATCAATATAGTATGTAAACAATGTAGTATATAATCAAGTAGTATGATGGACTTATCTATCATAMTACTATGATGGAAAAATGTAAGCTATATAAGTAGGCATAAATTTATAATGCATTTATTACTTGCAATCTAGTAATACACCCTATTCTAATAATGAATGTCTTGTTTGTCAGTCATCTGKTTTGAATGGGGTTATAGGTTATAATATTTTGCCAAGTTGTCAGAATATATTTATATAATACTGCAGAGTACATGCTGGCTTGTGAATCTAGCAGCATCAGAATACTCTATGAACCCAAATGCAAGTAATTCCATTAAGACGGATTTTTTTATTTTTTTAAGGAGGAATCAACAAATTTAATACAGATAGAGTGTTTAATAATGTTATAAAATAAAACATTTCAGCTAAGTGTCATTTCCATTGCATGTTACAAGTGTTCTGAAAAAATTATTATAGGTCCTCCAGTCTTGGTAAATTCATTTCTGAAAATTACTCAGAGATAATAATTTGTACTATTTTGATAGAAATGTTTAAATGCATAAATGGATTAACGAAGTTTAGCTTTGTAAGGATATAGAGAAGGAGTTAGAGAGGGACTCAAAYGATCCTCTCACCGTATATTCCATGGTGGATTTCGAAACAAATAAAGATGTGTTCAACAATTTGAGACAGTCAGCCTTGTCTGTGTTTGTGGAATGTCTCAGTGGCTCCTATTTCTGCCTCTAAGGTATGTCCTAAGGTACACATCAAATTTCCATAGAATGAGTTTGCATGGCTGAGACAAACAAGAAAAGCGATGGTGTAGTTATGTCTGAGATAAAGTGCGAAAGGAGAAATACACCTCAGAGTCCTGCAAAGTGGCTGAAGTCTGGGCAAAATGCTGGAACACAAGAGAATTTTGTGTCATTCTTTGGAGCTTTGCTGGCAGTCTGTTTCCCACCATACAGCTTTTGGGCTGTGCCAATATCCTGTACATCAGCCTTAGTGAGCTCCTGGCTACTATAATAGGATTTAGAATTGGATCAATACCTCAAGGCATCCATGCAGTCCTGAAATTGCAATTGTGATTGGAAAGGGCCAGGAAAGCTCCACCTGCTCTGAGAAATTTTGTAGGTTTTGACAAACCTACAGCCATCAGTGAATGGATGTAAATGTGCTAAATTTGGAAGTTTTAGCATAGTTCCCAACATGAATAATTTTTTTCTGCAGGATAAATGCTTTCTTTCTAGGACAGCAAGGTAACTTCCATGTAATATCTATGGAGAAGTTATTCCAGGGCAATATTTATAGGATAGTAATAAATAGGATAACTGTCTTAGGTAAAATGACAGAAAGAGATGTGCAGAAAAATGTCAGTAATTTTTCTGTTTCTATAAATGTGCTACACCCAAGGTGTRTATATTAATAATTAATATGTATATATTAATAATCACATTAGACTGCAAAGTGCATGATTTTCCTCTAGAATTTGAGGCAGGGTGTACTTGATTTGAGGGTTGGAGACATTTTGCTGTTTATTGGAGGAGTTGTTGAGATCGTTGTCTTTGCTAGCAATATTTATTTTAGACTGAGATAAACTGTTCTTTACAATTCTTGGAATTATTTACATCAGAGTACTTAGGGATATATCTACAAGGCATACAGATGTCTAGAGATTCATATTTTATCAAACTTATAGATGGGAGTATGTCTTCATACTTTTGAAAACCCTTGTAGCTGTCATTCTGGATCTTCAGGATTTGCAGTACTATTAAAAATCTGGTCTTCAAATGATGTAAAAAAAGATATTTCTCTCCTCAGACCATTGCTAATTAGAACAACCTAGAACAAAATAAGTTTTCTTCCAAGCTTCAGAAACCTTACATTTCAAATATTTTGAAAAGTAATTTTTATCTCTTACTTGTATTGGCGTTATGTTTTAAATATTTTCCCATAATAAGCTGCATGCCACCCACGAAGACAGAAATTATGCTCAGTGAAGCACATAATTTTCAGTTATGCAAGAAGCACTTTTGTTTCTGTAATCAGAACGTGAAATGTGAGATGAGTTAGAGCTGATTTTACAGTAAAAATTCAAAATAAAGTCTTCCATACACCAATACAAAATAAAAAGTTTTATTGACCTTTTTTGTTTGTTTTTATAATGTCAGGTAATATATTTGGTATAGTAGTTTCGATTTTACAGAGGGATGGAGATTACTTTCATTTTACATATTTTTCATTATTTTGCCCTAAGCTTTTTAATGTTTTTATAAAAGAATTTTGCTGCAGAACTAAGTCTGTCATTAAAAAAAATCCTCAGCTTTAAAAATAAAAGCTCTCTTAGTGGGCAGAAATGAGCAAAAATAACTTTTAGAAGAAATGATGCAGAATTTCTTAGCATATTCCAGAAGCACAAACAACTGAAAATCCAGGACTGTGGTGCCATTTGCTTGCCATCTTATTCTTTCCCATCAAACGATTAGACATTTGATGTAATTCCTTAGTCAACTCTGTAAAAATGGTTAAAATAATATATAATCACTTTTGACAAGAGTTTGTACTTTCTATACTACTGGTAACAAAGATTCATTACAATGACAAAATTATATTTTAAGTCGTGTTCTAGATTCTTCAGTATTATTATTTTATGAATGAAATGGAATCTGTTTAAGATAGAAGAAAAGCCAGCTCTGAGTGATGGAGAATAAAGAAGTATCATTAAACACTTTAGTTTCCAGTAAGTCAAGATGTACTGATGCCCCATTTCCCAGTTCATCATGATACGTGCAATGTATAATCTGACATCTGAAATGCTTTAGTAATTCCAAAGACTTATACTAAACTGTATAAACTGCTGTTACAAGAATACTGCATTTTGTTGATCCCATTTAATTTTTGTGCTTGTCATAGTTAAAGTGGTTATGAATTTTAATGACAAAAGTAAGATGCCTCTTAGTTTCAGACGTTTCATAGCTTTTGATGTCAGAAGGAACTCCTAGATATTATTCTATTTCCTGCATAAGAATATTAACAAAGGTCCAAAATTGCTATTTTTGATATGTATAACAGCTTACAAGAAGAATCAAAGACTAACTAAGTGGTTGTTCACACTGTTCAAAAATAGCACAAATAAGTTTCTTTCAGTTTACAAGAAAAAATATTTTTTATATATAAATATAGAAAGAAAAATAACATAATCAGTTGTGTCCTTTGAATATTCTGGTTAGTAGAGCACAAATTCTGCTGCTCATAGTCATTTAATTTTCAGTAATTTCCSGGGTAATATGACTTGCTTTCAGAGAAATCGCCAAGTGAGTCCTGAAAGATGTCAGCACTCCTGATCAGTGGGATCTTAATTTATTTCCCACAACTGGTAAAAGGGCAACCAGAAAATGAATGCTAAATTCTGAAGAAGAGGCACTTAGTTTGGCCAGTGTCTTTCATGTTTCTTTTTCGTATTTGTATAGCATTGGAAGAGAATACAAGACTATGACTTCAGTTCTTGTGAGTACATGCATTCTGATCCTTTGGAAGTGTGTCTTCGGGGTGTCATTTTTGTATGAAGTCAAAAAGTTATAGGTGAACTTTTAGGCTGTGCAATGCAAACACATAAAAAGAAATAGCCTTGGTAGTAAAACTGAGGAAGAAGCAGGGAAAGAAAAAGAAGAGACATGGCAGAGACAGAGGTGGAGAAGAGAAGCAGCTCACTGGCAGGAATAAGAATTATTTATGGAATTCAACTACATCCTTCTTGACAAATCCTGATAAAGTTATGGGCATGGGTAGAAGAAGATGAGACACTAACAAATGTATGAACATCACACAGAAGTAATTCTAGCAATAAATATTTCTGAGCCTCCCACCAACCTTCTCCTCCTATACTTCTTTGTAATTTCACTGACTTGTCTCTGCATTAAAAAAAATCTAATTAGATTGCAAAGACTAGCACATTAATTAACAGATGAACTAACAGTATTAAACAGCAGYACTCTAGAAGCTGACTCCGGTCTTCCTAATTAGGCAGCTCTCTCAGCATGAAGTGGGAAATGCAACTAACACAACAATATAACATAAAGGGCAAGAGGGCCCATTATGCTGGTAGGGAGTGGAGGAAAAAAAGAGACAGGAGAAAAAAAACCCTGAAATACCACTTATGCTCAGTGATCTATAACTGCTCCACGAGTTGTACTGAGATTATAACAGATTTATATTCAGCATATTTGATCCGTTCTAATGTCATCCGTTTTTCTTGAGAAAAACATCTTAAGAAGTCAAATAGCCAGGATCAAAATGTTGTCTTTGTGTTGTCTTAATGAAGATGAGAACTGTGCAATTTTTTTATTTAGGCAGTTAGGCAGAAGGTTTCTTCCCGTTCGCTTTGAAAAACTGAGCTGGGCTTGGTAGACCAGTAGGTTTCTTTTTATTTCAAAGTATTTCAAGTTTCTCTTTCAAGTTGTGTATTTATTTTATATTGTCTCACCGTTTCATTTTTATAGTTTACTGCTTAAAGTTCAATGAAAAGGGATTGTGCCTGAAAGATTTTATGTACGTGAAGGACACACACGAGCTGAGAAATGCGTGTTAAGTTCAGTGAGATTTTTGCCATTAGTAGCTTAGGCAACAAGAAACTAGTATTGCAAATAGTAGATCAAAAGCTGGATACCACACTTTTACACATCCCTTGAACAAAATTACTACAAAACTGACCTGTACAGCATGTTCTGTATATATGTGGCACATCTAGAAGAAGCAGAAAGAGATCTGTTTTCCCACACTGAGGTTAAAAGAATCTGGAAAATCCTGTCTTTAATTTAAAATTTAATTTATCTTGCAGCTCATAGAGTATGAACCAAATCTAAATATTTTGCTGAATCAGTTATATACAAAGCCTGTAAAAGAAAGGATAGATAATTTGGACAATACTGGGTTTGGTTAATGAGACAATATATTTCTTGTCTCCCTATAAAGGTATACTTAAATATCAGTATTATTAAATAGTTTATTTCATCTGTTTGGAAGAAATGCAGAGCTGTTCCTTAAAGAAGACTGAATAAAGGTTGCCCTAACAATTTGGAGAGACTAAGAATTGCTGTTTATGCTAAGGATATATTGCACTAAAGAAACAAAATTTGCTGTAACATAGATAATAACAGATATGCTTGAAAGTACTGCTATTGCAGAGTGATCTACTCTAAAATTCAAAGCAGCACTGATGCTGCTGAAGGTGAAATAGCTTTGGTAGTGGTGGGATTTTCTTGTGATAATTCTTCAGTGTAGACAAGGTCATCTGAAGCAGTTTAAGCACCTTTAAATGAAAAGAGTGTACAGTCCATTTGATCTCCTCTTGGTTTTAATTACGTCTGCCTGCACAGCAGTGCCCTAAAGGATCAAGGATCTTTGGAAGAAAACAATTCTTAGGACTCAAAAAGTTACTACCAGAAAGACCCATCCCTATTAAAATAAATTAGTGGAAGGGATATGGGTTGAGATTTTTTGATTGTTGTTGGTTTTGCTTGTTTTAACTCTTATTAAGTATTTTCTTTAAAAATAAAATGCTGAAAATAGATTTGCTTAAATATCTTAGAAAATTCAGTGAGGAATTTTTTTTTTTTTATTCAGGTAGAAAAAGAGTAAGAATTAATAGTCAATAGGAACTGRGAGCCTAAGACCTTGTAAGTTTATAATTTTCATTATAGCTACAGATTTTTTTCCCAAAGGCTATCAGGTAACAGAGAGATCAAAGACTACTGAAAAGCTCYGAGAGACCTGTGTATTTCTCTATAGTGTCTTCTTCGTACTTTTCACAGTAAATAGAGGACTGCTATGCACTGAAAGCATACTTCTTTGAAGAAGSACTGTCCCAACAGTAGTTTGATGTCTGTCAAGCTGAGCAGAAAAAAATTTGGGTTCAGTTCCATATGATGTGATATCTCAGGTTCAGCAGCAATAGCAGTTATTGGCAAACTCCTTAATTAACTGGGACTGGCACTGTGTGTCACTGAAAAAAAAAAAGGCATTTTGTTCTCTTTGTGTTTATTCRTTGTTGCAAGCAAGCCTGACTTTCCACAGAAGCTTGATTCTGTGGAGGGGGAAATATTGCTTTCATACAATGATAAGAGTAGTGTCTGATTTCTCTGTTGTAACTGTTCTTACAACAGTTCATAAAAAAATAAACRAAAAGGTCCATAATTAATTCCAAAACAAAGGCTATCAATATAAATAGTTTTATAACCTTCTTTTTTCTCTTCCTCCAAAAAATCAGGATTGCTTCCTAAGCGGTTTTAGGATATGTAGTTTGGGTGTCCTCTCTCCTTGGGCTTTGGTTTCTAACCAGATACATCTCCTATAAAACACTATGGAAAGTCTTTCTATTATTTAATGCAGTGGCTCAGACAAGCAGAAGAGCAGAGAAGGAAACACGATCCTGGCAGAGAAGCCCAGAAGCTGAAAAGAAGAAAAAGACAAGTAGTGTTATATAAACTATATCTGCTAGAAGGCACTGAATTGGCACTTTTCAATGAAGTTTAGCAATTATAATAGAGTGTTATTTTTCTGATCAAAAAATCATTCTCCTTGAAGCCTGGTAATGTGCATCAGCCTACTCGGTCTCAAAACACCAGTGGTACAGAGCTATTTACCTGAAGCAATAACGTTGGACCGGAATAATTCGAGTTACCTAGATGCAAATGCAGGCATTCATATGTACAGCAGAACAGTTTTGCCCGTGTAGTTTTCACTGTTCATGAATACGATGTCTACTGTTTGCTGGCATTGTTTGAGTGTGTTTGCTTGTTTGACTTGAAAATGAAAATTAAATGAAAGATGCAAATTTTGTAAAACTGCCCCTAAATATTACTTATCAGAGCTAGTAGCTTTTCAGCTTTGTTTGGAAAACCGTTGTGAGTCATTTGTTACATGAAGAGCAGAATTTTTATTCAGTAAGGGATTTTTTCGCCCTATTTGTAATTATGTATAAATGATAGCTTATCTTTGCTTGCTACGTATTAAATATTTTATGTATTTCTTGTCTCTACAAGACTGCCTTGTTGGCCTTAAATTTTCAATTAGCAACTTTTACATTTTGATGAAAACCCGCAGAAATTAATAGGCTGTAATCTATAAGTAAAAATTAAAAATTAGAAATCATTCCAGTATTTGTGTAAAAGCTAAGAGTATGATTTTTTGAGTGAATTCTTATATTTAGTGGCTTGTGAAGAGAATTTATAAATTTTTWTATTAAATTATCATGTTGCAGTCAAATAATGATCAATGAGCTTATTTACGAATATATTTGTAATTACGAATATTTGTAAGAGGARAAAAGCAGAGGAGATAGTCTTGGAGGAATATTTTTTTAAAAAAAATGTACATGAGTCCTCCATTGGTTCAGAAGCTGGTTCTTTGTTAGGAATTGTATTTGTTATGAAAACATCTATCTGCTTGGATAACAGTAATTAGTCAGCAGTTTTCAAATTGATGTAAATGCATAGGAACCTGATTACAATTTTAAATATTTGCATAAAATGACTTATTTTTCTCCCACTGATTTCTGACAAAGTAGATTGTTCTTAATGTTTTTGAACATCAAAACCACATTTCTGTAAGTATTTATGCGTTGAGCCCCCAACCACTATTTCAGAAGTTCTTTTGCCTTATCAAAGGAGGAAAAGTCAAATGTATGTTTAGATTTCCTTTCTTTAAAAGAGAATTGATGCATAGCACAGGAATTAGTCAGTTGTCTTTGTTAAACTGGTGGAAGTCTAATCCTTCACTGGTATTAGTGCTTAAAAACATGGTTTCTGATGGAACATCTTAGGAAAGTCAGGAGTCTGGAAACTTGACTTGAGATGTTCTGCTGCTTCAGCAATACTTTCATTAGGGAAAATTGTTGGACAAGAGGAACAACAGTACTGACTGCACAAAGAGCTATTGCATACACAAACTGCATGAGTTGTAAGGTTAATAACCTCCACGTGGATTTCAACTCCTGAAGACTCATATTTTAAAATATACTGACAATAGTATCTGCATTTATATTGGCATTGTTTTTTTGTTTTAGGATGCTGCCACGTGGACAGAAAGAGCTCACAAAAGCTCATGTGTCCATTACTTGTTACCTCAGTTAGAATTTTTCTGTTTTGATAATATAGGTACATATAGGTATGTTTTCACACATACCTATAAAGTCTTTCTCCCATACACATGTAGCAATTATTTATTAAACCCCAAAGGAAACAATTTTCCTTTACAAACCAAATCCATGATATGTGTGTATGCAATATGTGGCTATCMCATTACATATTGCGTTGTATTCCAGTGTAGTAAAACAAAAGAGATCTCTCTGCTACATGCTTTACTTGTTTGATTTGTTGTAACCAATGTTGTCTGGATAAAGGGTGAAAAATAACTTTCAAACACCAGATCCATCACAACCAAATCTGAAGGGAAAATTTCTCTGAATGCCTTGTTCCAGCACAAACRAAGAACAGGTCTAAAGAATGGAATGCGGCAGTTTTAAGCAATAAAATTTACTTTTCCACATCTGAGTTTTAAGAAAACATCTTCCCCTTTTATTCGTGTGTAGCATTCATTGCTTCATGATTGAATAGTAGCATCTTATGAAGCTGGAGTGAGTTATCTATACACTCCTGTACGCRTTTCTTACCCACCCGGAACAATCTTGAGTGTTATCCTCCCTTTGCTAATTAAACATAATCAATTATAACCTAAGTAGGAGCTATGAAATTTCATCCATGTTATGAACATGAATATTTGCTATAGTGACAGTCGCTAACATACAGAGCTGGTTGAATTATTTTTAAGAATCAGATACAGGTTTTTGAAAAGTACTATTGACAAATAATTTCATTAATTCTGTCATCTGAAAAAAATCTTSCATAATTTGAAGACTGAAAGAACATGTTTTTTCAAATCATTTGCAAACATAGTTTGGCAGCTTCTTAATGGTCCCAAAAAGAAAAAATGCTCCCATTTGGAAAAAAGCTGTATATGCTATTACGCAGATTCCCTTTACTTTTGGAAAAAATAAAATTTAACAAGTTTTGGTGACCTTTCTTTTCTTGAAGATATATTCTTATGATATTTTGAGCCTTCCAGACATTTCAAACTGATTAACCAAAAATGCTGTTTCCTTCCCTTGCTTGGTCTGACTTCTCTATTAAGCAACAGATTTAACTTTTATTTCTCTGTCAGGAACCTATAACTTTAGAGACAAACACTACAAAAATGTTTGAGGAAACAAAGCAACAGGTTTAGATTCTAGTATCAGCATTTACTTTAAAGCTTGAAAACTTAAATGAGCTTAATCCATTAGTACAGAAAATGCCAATCAGTAGTCGTGGATGAAGAATTGAAATTATAAGAGTAATGTACTTTGTGATTGTAAGTATTGAACCTGCTGTGTGTTAATCTGTATTCATGGGATGTGAGAAGGTTCATTCTTCTTGAGAAGAAACTCTTATCTTTCTGTCTTTTTTAGCTTTTAGTGATGGAGAATAATCTGGAGTTCAGGAGACTGAATTGTGGGAACTAGCTGAGCGGAGAAGCCATGGTACAATTCCAAGGGGAGGAACAGCCGGTTGCACAGCTGAGATACCATAMGCAAACTCATGCTGGAGAGGCTGTTTTGGAAAGTGGGGWATTTGAAAGTCTTAAACTCTGCAACACCGGCAAATCTTGAACTGTAAAGGCTGCTAGAATTTATAGATAAGTCATGTCTGGCAGTAGGGAGGGAGGCACAATATATCATTGACCTTAGAAAGAGCAGCCTGATAAACACAAGGAAAATCACTTGCTGATGAAGCAAATCTTCTATTTCCTGGTTCAGGTGAGGAAAAAAGGTGAAAACCCTGTTAAATGAAACTCAGTGCTTCTGGCAGAATAAAATGTGCAAATAAGCTCTGAGCATGTGGGTTTTAYGAGGTGAAATCTAGAGATCCCTTTGAACCTTCATGATTTTGTGATTATGTGCTCTTAGTTGATGTACTTCTTGTACAAATGGAGAGCATTTCTGCAACAAAAATGGTTTTTCCCCTCTGGGAACTAGCTCTCTTTATGCATGTGATATAATGCAAGTTAAGCATTCCATATTGCTGTACATTGAATCATTGTGGGTTTTTCTTTCTATGGAGTGCAAGCAGTGTTGCAAGTAATGCTGATGCAGTACCAGATTCTTGAATTTTTGGTAATTGTTATGCAAATACACCACTCATTCACCTAAAATTGGTAACTATATGCCCTGTTACAGTAGCACCTTAATCACTTTGCATGTTAAATCATTAGACATTCACTGAACCAAAGCAGAACTTAAACAACAACAATCACATGAAAATAAAGCTTTGACTCATAACCTTGACTATTAGTCAAAGTGACCTTGACTTTTTAATTGAACACCCTAACATAAATACAAAGTAGAGAAAACCACTGAATTCAGCCACCATTAAGTTCATACATGATCCATGTGTGACAGAGTTTGGGGCTCAAATTTTATGTCATACAAGTTCGAAACCCATACGCTTTCTTACATCAAAATGTGCCAGATGACCTTGAGAAAGGAGTACACTAGAGGTATGCATGATCTTGGATATGTTGGATGTTAGGCAGGAGAGGAAGAAACATTTGACCGAATTAATTATCTTGAATTTTCTGCCCAGAATCAAGTTTCAGTGGTCTGTGTTTCCTATGGTGTGCTAAACATAAGGTATTTCTCTCTCATTAATTTGGAAATAAAACAGTGAAACTGCACTGTATAAATGTGAAAAGTTGTCCTGCTATCATTTATGCTAAAGAATTTTCCTCCATTAACTCATCATTTTGAATTGAAATCCAGTAGCTGAAAATAGCAGCATGCTGCATTTTAGTTTCTGTTTTCTTAAAATGAATTGGTACACCAAGATGGAATTAGTAACAGTAGCAGCAGCAGACTGACAGTTGTAAGAAATAAGAGAATACACATCTATTAGAAATGGGGTTTAGTGACACACATTTTTGTGCCTTAGACAATAGTGAGGTTACTCACTAGAATAGATGTGAGTGTCCCCTGGCCAAAACTGCCTCAGTCTTGCACTCCTTGCTCTTTATAGTCAACTACAGGAGTTTGAATGACAATTTTTACTGTATGAGATTTAACTGAGCACAGGAGCTTGAAACTGCCCATGCTCCATATTCCTTAATCATTGTGTATGCAGCTCAGTTTGGGAGTTCAATTTAAAGATGAGCTCCATGGTTGGAAGAAGTAAAGAATATGTGTTTGAGAGTGATTTTGTGAATAAAGGATATGGAACATGAGTTAGAAAGAAGATTTTGGTCTTGAGTAATGAGTGTTCTGAGGGCATCCAAATATTAAAAGACATGGAAAGATTATATACCAGGAGATGATTGAATTGGGTGGATCAGCTCAAAAAGAAATCAAAAAGAGAAATTCTAAAACAGTATTTTATAGGTCAACTGGGTGCCTTTCTGTTTTCATGTAGCTGTAAACATTAAAACCAGGGCTCTGTCTAGTCATCCATTTCTTTAATGTTTTAATAGATTGTCTTGTCCATTTTGTAGCTCATTTATTCACCGAGTAAATTGAGTGTAAATGCTGTAAGACATGGTACAACTTCTTTCTTTGCTGTAGTTTTTTTCATTAAGTAATGAACAAGTTCAGCAGTGTAATAAGGATTGAGACCTGTTTTGGCCATTTACTGTGCAAGAGTCAGAACTGTCCTTTTTTATTGACCTAGAGCTCTTGTGATTTACTTTTTTAATAAACAGTGAAAACATTACTAGAGGCTAGCTGTTTTCAAGTAAATTAAGTTCCTTACTGTATCTGGTTTCAGAGTTTAATTATATACTTTAATGTTCCCATTGAGATCCAATGTCAAATGACGGGTTTCAAAATGGAGAACAGAACTAAATGTATTTACAATTGCAAGGAACTTCTAGCTTTTAAATCAGCATGATAAAATACAAAAAAAGCAGAGTTTCTTTAGCATATTTGAATTATACATACGTTTTTATCAAATTTATTTTAAAGCACCATAGCTGGAGAATAGTAAATCATAGAGATCATTTTGCTGCTTCTAATGCATAGTTGCAAGGTGCCTAATTTTAATTTTTATAATTATAGATGAACCTTTCAATGCTACACATATGAAAACTTTTCAAMGTATAAAAATTCATGTATTAAACTTCTGGTTTGTCCATTCAGTGAATAATATTGTACTATGACCTGGAAAATTATCAACTAAAACATGATTGTTACAGCCAGAAACACTGGTTTTGGTAAAAGGGAATAATGTTGTGGCTTACCAACCCTCACTTTATTAATGATGAATGCAAATGATGTTAAATGCATGATGAAGGCAGCACAGTTTAATTTGCACCATTTAGTTCAAAGGTAGCTAAAAACACCTAGGTCTTCCAGCTCAGGATTCAGCAGGTCTTCATAACAGCCTTCAAATTTATTTCCTAATTTGAATTTTAAATATTTAGTAAAATTATTTTAAAGACAAGTGTGCATCAACAGTAAGATCAGGTACATTATCAGGATACAACACTTATGTTTAAAAGCCTTTTATCTTTAAAAGCCTTATTTGTAAAATATGACTACAATAATTTAATTTATATTTATAAAATATGTCTACAGGTAAGATCAGAGATATTCTGSTTTGGAAAAAACACCATTGTTCAAACAAGTAAATAATAAAATYAGGCGGAGCAACACATTGCCATGAAAGATGTATTTTTTTGATGCTCACTCTCTTTTCTTCCCTAGGAATAGACTTCTTCAAATAGACTGTTTCTCTTAGTATGCATTCTAGTTGACTTGCTGGCGTCATAAAGCAGAGTAGATTGTGGAAGGAACGGTTTTTGTCTGAGGTGAAATTTATCTTGGGTTGCGGTCTTAGTTCTCTCTGGCATTTTGTTAGTTTTCCACTATAGGAGCATCGAATTTAGTATGAATTATTTTGTAAACTGTGATTAGAAGGCATAAGCTTAAAACTGAATTGCAAAGTATACCATAAATATGTTATTTTCMCATTTATCCACTTTATAATAAAAACATAGCATATTAAAAAATGTTCCCATTTAGTTTTTAAATGAATTTATCTTTTTGAAACTTGAAGAATTAATGAAAGAAAATTTGCTGGAAAATCTGATGTTATATTAGATCTGGAAAGAAAAAAAATCATCAACCATAGTGTTAAGTGCTTGAAAAATCATCCTKTTTATACATACCCTTAGTAAAATAATTGTGTAGCATATTTGGAGGCTTAATCTGATGTCATAAATCTTTCTTTCAAATGCTTTAGTGTTTTCTTCTGTGTATGCTGTAACTAATGCAGAAGTTATTTCTTACTGCAGGGTACTTCACTGGTATGTACACTCACCACAAAATTATTGTCTTATGCAAAAATTACCTTGTATAAAAATTTAGTTTAATAGCTTCAGAAAGAACCCAATTTCCCTACTGAAAAAAAAAAAAAATGAGGGGACATACAAATACACACACACATGGGGATGCAAGACAAATTTTAGTCATGGTCGTATTACATTTCTTTATATTGTTTTGCTTCCTTTTTTATATTTCTTGTACTGCTTTTTCATTTCATTTGTTGCATTTGTTTCTTATTAGACAGAAAATTAGGATAGATGAAGAACTGCATATTTATAGAAATTTGCACAATAATATATCAGCATTATAATAACAACAGTGATAATAATAGGAAAAATGTCTGTGCTTTGAAATTCAGAAAAAGAAGGAAAAGTACCRAGTGCTTTTGGTATATCTTCAGTGGATATTGCACTCAGAACTTGGCAAAGCATTCTCACCACCTTAGGGAATACTTCCTCACAGATTTATTTGGAGGGTTTATGGCAGGTATATAAAATATAAGAGTAAAGTTTGTGTCATTTACCCAAGAATTGAGTTAAAAATACATGTTGACAAAACACTCTTTCCTACTTTGATACTGCATTGACATATATACATTGCATCTAATCTAGAGAAAAGCAAGGAAAAAGTTCCACACCTCCTAGCAAAGGTATTTTTTCTCTTTCAAGCATTGACATCACTTGACAGACGACAACAGGATTCAGATTCAGTGCGGTGGAAATTAAGCAGGCAACAGAAACTTAGGATTGATTTTTCCTTCACCATGTGCTTCTAGGATATGAATAAGTATACATTATTGTATATGCAAGATACATCTGTATCTGCATTACATTTTTTTTTTCTTTGTGGCAGGTGCATTGCCTTTTGGAAACGAGAGCAAAGGCAGTGTCAGTTCTGCTGTAGCAGACTTCAAGCCAGAGCTGCCCGTGCCCTTATGGCCGGGTTGTAGTGCCTGAAGGCAGTGCTCAAACACGGTACCTTTGGCTCTCTGCGTCATTGTAAGAAAACATAAAAGAGGAGGCAATCTTTTGACTGCTATGCTGGGCCATGGCTTCCTCTTTTTTTTTTTTTTGGTGAAATGAGGTGTAGCAATGCATTTTCTARCATGAGCTCAGCTGACTTAGTTCCACTGAGGCTCGAGCTGCAAAGACTCCAGTGGCAAATTCAACCTGCTGTCATGTTGACAGCATATGGAACTGTTAAAAAAGTAGATTAGGATTTTCTGAAGTAAATTCCGTATATGTAGTTTTTTGTGAGTAATAAAAAAAAGAGACTTTATTTTTGGTATGATTTTGAGCCTTATCCCGTCCTTTGTTAGAAGAAAACTGGTTTTTGTTGTTTTTTTTGCGGTTAAAATTACATAAACAAGACACTGTTTATGTGCTTATATTTCTCATAGTGATATTTTGGTACCCGAGACTAATAGCTACAAGTGAAACTACAGATGTGGAATACTTTGGGCCAGCCAGCAGGCTTTGATGCATCTCTGATATTTTGAGATGGTAGATGCTCAGTGTATGGTGATTACCATCTATTACTATACTACTAGTACATCAGATGTCGGGTTCCCATTATGGGCTAAGAAAAGAATTCTAAAAGGAAGGATCTTTTCCCTGGGACTCATTTAATCTAAACAGAAGATTTAAGCAGATGAAATAATGGAGAAGAGATAACGGAGTAAGAAAATTGCATGTAAGGTTACTGTGTGTCAGTAGTACAGAAGTTTTGTATCTTTAATCCCACTGAAATATTCTGTACAGGCTTTGAAGAGTCAATCATTCAGAGATCAGTAGCAATTTAAAAATATGTGTACATGTTAAATTTGTAATTTAGGTGGAGAAACATATTGCCATGGTTTTTGTTCATGGTATGGTAAACATTTTTCTGGAAAGCACTTTGCTGTTTGGCTTTGTTCTGATTGCTGTTATTTTACTGTGTCAGGAAGCAGGGATTTTTTAGTAACTCCAGGCAGTACCTTGATCAAAGTAGCTAAGTAGCTGTGCAGAAGTCTCAGTATAGAGTCTTTGTGAATGAGCRCTTCTTCATTCTTAAAGTGCTGACACTGAGGACGGTTATATTTCTTTCACAAGAAATGAAGGAAATAGAGAAGTTCTGGAGCTTGAGTCTGATTTGGGGCTGTTTCTTTATAATTAGTTAATACATTATTTTGAAGCATCAAATAAAATATCTTCAAACAGATGTGATGCCCTGATCTAATTTTACCAAATCCTTCATGTAGTCAAAAGTACAGGACAAAAGCATAGGTAGGAAGACCTGTGACTGGGGATTTATTTTCCTTTGAGATTTGTAAGTGGGGTCATATTTGCCACCCAATTTTCTGTCAATCTTTGCAAGGTTTCCTGACTTTATTATTTTTTAGAGAAAAATTGATGATTCATTAACTAATGAAATCATTTTAATGTGTCATCTCAGACATATACTAGGATAAGGCCTAACACATCTACATAGCCAAATGAAAGTACTATTTTTACTGTGTCAGCAGCAGTGTTTTTCAATCTATCCATGTAATAGGAAATCCAGTAGGGCAGAAATCAAATTGCAAGTAATCAGACTTGTACTTCCTATTTCCGCATAATTTAAAAAAAATTTTCTTGCATCTTCTTCACCCATCTTTCTGCATTTTCTTCTCTTTGTCCCTCTTTTTTCACTTTATCGTTTCTTAAAAATGGTTTCCCCATTGCAGTAGTAGCCTGGGAGAACAGTCAGACTGCAGGTGAACATACTTCATGTAATGGCTTAGGTCTCTTTCCTACTACTGCTCATAGCTGAGTGGCTAAGGATGAGAAAAATTATATATTTACACTGCAATTATAGGAATTATATGGTTACTGTCTGAGTACCATTCTGCACCATGGTAATTATCATGATATTAAATAGCTGAGTGTCATCATAGAAGGAACACAAGTCATTACTACAGTCTACATATGATAACTCTTAAACATAATTGCTATGTAATCTTCAGGTGATTGAATTATCATTCAGACACATGTGCATGCTGCCAGCACAGCTATGCATACCCCCCCGCCCCCCCCCACTTAACCAAAGATTACTGCTGTTTCTTTTTTTAATTGAATTATTTTCAAAACATGGCAATTCGGGGGCAGATTCTGGAAAAAATTTACTCATCTTTGTTAAAGTGTGTAATATAAATTTTCTTCGATTAATTTCTTCATATGCAACTGGAACAATGTCATAGGAACAAAACTTTTATATTTGCCTTTCCATGGGCATTTTGTTGTGAATCCACAAAAACACAGAGTTCAGACATTGTTGTGATCAGCTCTGCATCAGATGCCTGACTGTTAAGGTAACTTTTTCAGATGTTGTGAAGTGGTACCAGCTGGCCTTAGGGGAAAGGTGGTGTAATACATACAGGAGTTTCTGTAACTATCAGAAGATAAATTTAACAAATTTTATGGAAGACAATCTCCAACAATGCCTGTGGAATCATATTTTTATGATGTATATTTTGTATGAGGGTCACTTAAGATGTAATGTCCATCAATTTTCCTTTATTTCAAGCACTTGTCCAAGTCACTTGTACGTAGATTCAAAAAAGTGAGATCTCTATAGCAATTTTTTTTTTATGTAAAAGTAGGATTTTTGTGATAAAAGTACTTTCATGCTGATATTTTTTTCTATAAACAGATTTCTTGTTTTTGTAAAAGTTTTTTTTTCAAAACTACATGCAAAAGTCTCAAGAATTAATTTCTCACGTCTCTAGACAACTTGTAAGGCAAGCAAAACCAATAGGTTGATATAAACTTTGTTACAGTATTTTTCTAACAATTTTCTTTGTTTCTAATAAAAAGTAATAATTCCAGAAATAATGGATTTACTTGAGTCATGATAACCCCACTTCTGAAATCCCATACTGTTGCATCTGAACACGTCTCCATTTATGCCCAAGTAAATGTTTCCTCTTTCATGTTGATATCTTCTAAGTGGATTTATTACACCACAAATACAACATCCCAATTTGATATTTAATTTTGAGCTGATTCCCATTCCTGGAATTTGTCATTCAGAAGAACCAGACCAGGCTGAGTGTTTTAGTTACACTTAAAGCTTAATACATATTTATTATTGAAATGTGCATTTTAAGATGTGTTTTATTAAGAAAAGTGATATTTCTAATATATATGGCTGCATTCTGACAAAAATGAGATATATAGTGATAATTATGGGATATTGCAGTCAATTTGTAAGGCTTGTGTTTTCTGTACTGAATAAAATTTCTTCACCGTTTAGTTGGCATAAACAATAAGGGGTTCACAGTTTATCATTTCATCAGAAGTCTTTGCAGGCTTAAGAAGACTTGGCCATATAAATTCAGATTGAAATATATGCAGTTGGGCACAGTATACATAGTGTTTTAATGGAGTTTTGAAACAGTCTTCTGAGTTAATTACACAACAGAAATGTGTTTGTGTTTTTGAGAGGGGCTGAAAGATTTAAATTAATTCCCACCATAATAGCAAAAATAAATTAGGAATTTTAAAAAGTTGCAATCAGTCACTGAAGAATAGACTACAGAAGGCGGCAAAAATCAGATGTGGTTGAAGAATATATGACAAAATGTCATCCTTCTTTTCATTCAGAGTGTGAATGAATATGTCAATAAGTGTGAATGATTTTGAAGAATATGAGTGGATTCTTTTTTTACTTGAAAAAACCAAATATTTCCTTATTAATTCCTTTTTAAGAATTTTACTTAATGACTATTTAAATTGTTATTTGTGAACAGTGAGGCTGAAATGCTCATACAAATAGTAGCTAAGACACTGGTGATTGATTATTAGCAGTTTACAAAGAGGATTTCTCAAAAAAATCTCTATAAATTTTTAGAGATAAATATCTGTTTGAAATCTTTTATAAAGCTCAGCTTAAATTACAAGATTCAATATTCAGCAGAAGTACAACTGTTGAGTGAAATCAAGTTCTGCAGCTATTTTTACCGTGGATCTAGCAACCAGAAAATTGTGGAAAATTGGTGTTCATTCTTTAGAGTAGAGATTCAGTCATGAAAATAAGACAACATAAAATTTTGTAGTGTCATTATGCAATATTCATATGAATATTGGATTGACCTTAAGTGATTGTATCCCTCAGTTTTCTTCACATATTTTGAATAAAACCAAACATGAAACAAAAATTAGCTCAAATGACAGATTTTTCTTTTTCCTTCTCAAAATTGCTGGAGGTCACARCTTACTTACCATTTCCTGAAATAAGCAAGGCTTATGTCTATGTTTTACATAAAGTCTGAAATCTCCAGGTAGTTACTTTGGGCTCATGTTTTACTGTTTACAGTCCTTACAGTACCTATAGTGAATTTTAAAGAAGTATCAAATGAATTATTAATGACCACTCAGAAGTTTCTCTTTTATTTTCAGCTATAATTAGGAAAATGCGCATGGCAGCAACTGYATTTGAGAGGAACCAAAAATTTCTCAGTACAGTTGTATTTATCCTCACAAGTTGGGTTTTTTTTTTTTTTTGCATTTTGTAGATTAAGTTTATGTTCTACCTGGTTCCTACTTTTTATGGTATTAAATTATGGTCAAGAGAAAATGTATTTACAACGCATATCACACCTGCATAATTTTTATTCTGTTCAGGTACAATCTACATATGACATGTCTGTTTTTCCAGTGGCCACAAGAATGTATAATTGCTCAACAATTATGTTATTTGCTTTTTCCTCTAGGGGCTGATGTTATCAATTTTGATGGCCATGTAGTGCTACCATACAGATTCAGAAACAAGAAAATGAAAACACTGAAAGATGTCATCTCTCTGAAATTTAAGACCTCTGAAAGCGAAGGTGTAATATTCCATGGAGAAGGACAGCAAGGAGACTATATCACCTTGGAACTGAAGACAGCCAAGCTTGTTCTAAATTTAAATTTAGGTATGTTTTCACTGTTTAGTTTTGTGGTAGTTTTCAACTCTCCCACAAAAGTTTTAGGTCAAACATTTGATCCTCTTTCCTACAGTGATATGATAACCCACATCATTTAATCAGATATTTTGTTGAAAATGTTGTTAATTCCTTTTCTATATGTCAGGGGTGGGGGGTGGGGATTGTTCCATTCTGTCCTTTTTTACTGCGTGTGAGATACTACGAAAAGAAGATCATGCCAAAAAGCAGGATCAGCAATATATTGTTATCACCACAAACAAAAAAATGAGCTTGCTAGAATTATATTTGGCCTCATCTATGGCTTTGTGTGAGAGAAGGATACCGTCATCACTTTTAGAGGAATAAAGGTCACCCTTAAGAACCTTGCAGAAAAAAGTAGTATCAGTCTAGAAAGCTACAGGCCACATGAAGCTGGAGTTCCGCAGCCTTCCTCGTGTCTGAGAAGTAGGACCAGGAAAGGAAAGGAGACAGATTGTTTTATCAGGCAATCTTATGATGAAATCCTGTATGTGTTACTCTAGTTACAGCATCCTTTTTCCCTCGCAGTGAGGGACTACAGACTCATGAGTGACTGGACTTGTAAAGTACATTTATTATGAAAAAAACCCACATTTATCTGCTTTCAGGGATTTTTTCCCCTTCAAACAAAGGAACCTTAGAAAAAGATTTCATGCAACTTTCCTTAATTCTCTTAAAGACCTGTGAAGAGTAAATTGTTCCATTTATTATTTACATTGAATAGTACTTATTTCCACTAGCATTTTCTCCTGCTCTTTTTGTAACGATCAACATGAACAGATGAGGAGGAGGAAAGCACACCTTCCTATAGCAGTTACCTATTTTTAACAATTTTAATTGCAGTAGTAACCCATTTATTTTCAGTTCCACTGTATTCTTCAGCACAGACTGTCGTTATAAGCTATTATAACTTCCATATATGCGTTTGGCAAGGATGTTCTTAAATCACTAGGCTGACAAATGGGACTAGGCCCTGTGACACAGACTCAATAAACAGAAGTAATGCTTTATGGTATTATTCTTCCTCCGCTTGAGAGTATTGTCTTTGCATCAGAGACAGTAGAAAAGGATGTTCATCTTGCCTGGTGATAGCCAGTGACTTAGTTTCAAACACCAGGGGGTGGGGGAAGGATAGGGAGACAGAGGTGGATTTAGGTTTCACTTTGCACTGCATTTGACTTTGTGTTGAAGAAAGTGAGGCTCAGTGACTTGCATGAAATTTTATTTTATTTTTTAACCAACAGGACCATTGACCTTCAGCATAAAGGCAGCATGGTCATTTGTAGGGAAGTAATGTCTTAAGCCATGGAAGTGTGTTTTGCCAGAATGTGTTTTCAGCATGCACAAGCCTTAATATCTGAGTTGCAGGCATTCTTGAGGGTRAAAATTCTCAGCCTCAGAAACGACTTAGGTCCTCATGTATTCAGAACATGGAAGATTGCATTGAGTTATTTAGCAGTGCAGCAATTTTTTACACTTACTGCTGAATTAGTCATTTGCTGCTTCAGTTGGGATCCATGCTATCAACCTTTGCTGGCTTAGCTGTGTCACTCAGATGGCAATGAGATGTGATCTCTGACTAGCACAGCTGCACTGGCAAAACCCCCTGGATAACACAGCAGAGAATTGCAAAACTGTACTCTTGCTAGGAGTTTGACTTCCAGAATAGGAAGATTGCTTCAGGAAAAGAGACCAAAATAAGCTGTATTAGCAGAAGATGTTTTTTGCTGCTGTTAGCTCAGTCTGCATTGAGCCTTTTCCTCTCTGCTTGCTGGTATAGCGATACTGGCAGAGGCCACAAAGCATAGAACTCAGACAGAAAAGGCTTTTTGTTGCCAAAGTCTGTTATAAGGCTCCATGTCTTTCTCAGTAGTCGTAAATCAGTACAGTTCCAATGCAGCTCAGGACCTCGTCCAGAGGTGACAGCTTTTCATTTTTGTAGTGTAGACTTGAAAGCAGAAAACCCTAGTTGAAAACAATTTTACAACTGGAGGTTGGTATTGCTTCTCTGGTTCATCTCCAAATACTTACTATTATGAATTTGTACATATAATATATTTATACAGTTCAGTGATCAGATACTTATCGTAGTTAGTCTAGCTATTTGTATTTATGGCAGCAACTCTCTACTGGGCAAGTCTCAACYTCATAGCAGACTGACTTCCTTCAGTTTATTGTATGTCTGGTATGATCCAGGTGAAATATTGACAGAGAAAGAGGAAAATGTTTGCCTAACTGGTATGAGGTGAGAAATGCTATTGTTTCTATTCTCAGGCAGCAACCAGCTTGGCTCTATTTATGGCCACACATCTGTGATGACAGGCAGCCTCTTGGATGATCACCACTGGCACTCCATCATCATAGAGCGCCACGGGAGGAACATCAATCTCACCCTTGACAGACACATGCAGCACTTCAGAACCAATGGGGAATTTGATTATCTGGATCTGGATTATGAGGTAGACAGTGAAACTTCCTTCTTTTCATTTAAATTGGTTTTATAAATATAAGACCAATAAGAAAGCTAACATAATTTAAGATGTTTTGCTACTTTTTCATACATTTGTTGTAATTCCTTTTTCCCTTACTTTTCCTGAATTTTTCTTTCCAACATTGTTATCTCTTAAGTGTAAATTATGTTTCTCTTCATTAGCCTACCAAGTCCCATCTGGTGTAAAAATCATCTCAACCTTTTGTTTTAAAGTGGGAGATCTGTGTTATTCAGCAAGCTAAGCACACACAACTTTTAAAATCTCTAAAAGCAGCTGCTCTAAGCAGGAAGTATATTAAAAAAAGTAATGTGCAATCTGTTATTCCACTCAGGTGATAATTTTGCACTTAAATCATAAAGCCTTTATCTGTGGTGACAGTATATATTTTTAGCAAAGGAAGCAGATTAGAACCTTTTTACTACTATGGATCTTGATCTGTTCTGTCTTAGGTAGGTGGATACTTCCTAGGATTTTCGCAAATATGGCATCAGTAACTTCTTTTTATAAAGAAGCAATAAAGAGTTAGGAAAGTTGTAAGAAAACTTGTTTAATCAGTCAGGTTAATGCACAGAAGTGTTGGTAGTAATTAAATGTGGATTTGTTGTTTGATTATGCTCCAGCTTCAGCTATTATGAACTTGTTCAGTTCCTCTAATTTGTTACACAAAGTTCAGCATGTTGGTTATTGCAAACTCTGTATAATATATTCTTCCACTCTTTACTGTTTCTAATGAGAATTAATGTGGTTGGCTGAGCCAAATATGTAATTTCTACTCTTACAACTTTTTAAGAAGTGAGAGGGAATCAAAATGCTGTAATGGAAAAAATTTCGAATTAACTTGTGTATTGATATTTTTACAAACTTTTTTTGATCAAGAATATATGAATGTTCGAAAAAATTACTTATAATTGTAAATGCTTCTGAGTCGAATATTTTATCATATTCCAATAAATCTTTATTAATACATTATTTGCTAACAGTTCTAATGAGAAAAAGACAAACAGATTTGCCTGTACCTCTATTACTTATTGAGCACCGAACATCTGAACTAATCTACTTAAAGCTCACATACATAGATTTTATTAAAGACTTTCAAGTGAGTGAACTACAGAAAAAGTTATGCTGAATGCCATAAGCCAGGATTGTGCAATTTGTGCATATATTCATACATATGTGTATATATATGTAGCATGTTTACATAAYAAACATATTGCATGTGAAAGTTTATCCCTAGTAAAACCTGAATTCGGCACATTCACCTTCCCATCCTCTCTGCATTAAGAGATCTCAGTGGCAGTTCTCAAAGGCACACTTCATTCTCCATGTACATGGACTCCTCTGTGTTTAATGCAACTTATTTGAGTGTGTGTGTATACATTTCTGCGGTTCATATAAACTCAAGAGCCTTAACATCTTCTCCTTCCTTCCCTCTCAATTATCTCCCTGGTTTTGGAGTTAGTCATCACAGATTAAATTTAAATATGTTGCCTTTGTGATCAACAGGGGATAAAGCTGAAAGAATCAAAACTATCTTTCATAGACAAAATTCTTTCTAGGTTAATCTCTTTCAGAAAAGTCAAGTAAACACAAAAGAGAAATAAACATTAGTTCTGATTGCATTTTCAAGATAAAAAAAAAATAAGTTGCTCTTAACTCACTCTCACAGTATGTTTTTTTTCTTTTTCTTCTTTTCTTCAAAATTCTTTCCTTTCCAAGGCAAAATCCAAACACATGACTATAATACGGATAAAATGTTTGACAACCGTTAAAATATTAGTCACRTTCTTCACTTCATGTGAAGTGCTGTATCTTCTCTAAAGTCATATGAATTTACAATACCTCAGAATGTGCCCACAAAAGACTTTTAAAAACCTGGTATGTGCTATTTGTAAAAATTTTGGTTTTCAGCTGTATAGCTTTAGTTCTTTGTATATGCCAAGTGAAAGCCTCCTCTTTGGGATAGAAAGTGGTATCTTACACACTTATAAAATGGAAAATATCAGCCTAGAACTCTGTTTCCCTGCTGTTAGTAATAACAAGTGGAATTAACAATGAATAATATTTAAAAGCCTGGTTCTGCCAAATCTCTGCAGCAGAGTACAAGCAGAATTTTTTGTGACCATTTGTGGGGCAGGAAAGCAAGATGTTGTTGCTATTTATGCCCTCATCTAATGGGTATAATTACTCAACATAGATTCCAGGGACTAATCATTGACTATAACTACATGACAAAAGCATGTTCTTGGTAGGGAAAGGTCCTTGCATCTTTAACTATGTGATTCTGTAAATTCTTCTGGATGAAGTAGATATTAAGCATTAAAAGGAAAATAATGGACTATATTGGAGCTCGCCACTCCTGTGCTGTAGTCAGAGCTCTGGCACATGGTTAGAGCTGAGTGGATGATTTGAATCAGATTATCTGGCTAATTTCATGTCTACTTTTGTTTAGAAAAATACTGTGATGGAAATTTATTCCAATTTCTTTGTTTGAAATGCATGTTGTCCAGTAACGATCAGAAGATAAGTCCACATGTGACTAACTGCAATGTGTGTCTGTCCACTATTTGGACAATTGTAATAATGCTTGGGATTGGCTGCCATAAATATTTGCAATCACAAATTCATGACACATTTTTTTTCTGCTTTTACAGTATTTATTTTGATGCATCCTTTTTCTGCAGTGTTGCCAGCTCCTCTTTTGCAATGGCTGAGTGTTCAAAGAAAGCAAATATACCTACAGCAAAATTTTTTGAAAGTCTTTGCCTTCCAGTAACTATCTGCCATTTTCTGTTTCATTCAAAGATAACCTTTGGAGGAATGCCTTTTTCTGGCAAGCCAAGTTCTAACAGCAGGAAAAATTTCAAAGGCTGCATGGARAGCATCAACTACAATGGCAATAATATCACTGACCTTGCCAAGAGGAAGAAATTGGAACCTTCAAATGTGGTAAGAGCATAATTTAATGGTCAAATACATTTATGCTTTTCCTTCTAAAGAAGACTAGAAGGTTTGTGAGTGTGTGTAGCTGATATTCTTGTGATATACTGGAATAATAAAGAACACAAAATGAATTTTACCACAAACCCAAAGATCTTATTGAATGTATATTTGTGACTTTTTAAAAAAATTATGATTATCATATATGAACATTTTACTTCTGGGTCTTKTTTCATCTTTCCAAAATTAACCTTTAGTATTAGATAACTTTATTTTTTAAAGAAAATCAACTGAACCAGTAAGTACTTTTCTCCTTTCCTCTCAAAGTGCAGTAGTCCAAAAACAGTGAGACAAGATTTATTATTAAATGAATTGCAATTTTCTTGTGGCTTTTAAATCCTGGTAATATTCCACCCCTTCTGAGCTAGTTGGATTGCTGGGTGCAAAAGTCTTTGGATGGGAATGTTCTACAGGCTTTTCTGATATGTCTGAAAAGCCTCAAGATATTAGACTTGAAAATCATTATTTCGCATATTGACATTACAGAGCTTATTAACATTTTATTCTATTTTTTCTCTCACTTAAATGTTCATAGTTGCTTTCATATTCAGACTTGCGGCATTATGGGCAGAGTGATTAAGAAAGGATGTACTTTCATTACTGTGGTTTTTAAAGCTCTAAGTGTTCCTGAAACTCCTTGCTGGCATATAAAGGCAACATGAGTAAGAAATAAATGTATTTTTGCCATGAGTTTGAGRTGGCTTCAATAACTTTTCAAGGCTTTCTTTTGCACAAGCTTACAGCCTTCACAAAGTCCTGCTAATAATATGTAGGTTTCTACTATTGTATTTTCTTTATGTAATAAATAGTAAAGTTATACATATGCAGTGGTGATGTTCTGCAAAGGATTAGTTACCGTTTTGTCACTCCTTGGATAGTAAAACTGAAGTTCCATCTACTTGCATGAACATTATGGCTAAATGGTCAAGGTAATCCAAAGGATAATCTTGAATATGTGATGTTTGCCTATACAAACTCTGTAATACAGCCTGAAGGCTGTGACAATACTGAATTTCTTCAGTACTGTCAAAGACAAAGAACAAGATATGTATTCCATGCAGTAAGATTCCACTTTTAAAATTTTTTCAACCCAATCTCATGAACTCCTGAAATTTTGACTTTTTTTATATTTTTTCAAAACTGCATGTGATTTCCTTCCTGGAGGGCATTTTTAGCTGTAATGTAACCATGATTTTGTAAGACTGATGCCTGATTTAGAGAAAAATCTTTGCACAGGAACAATCTTTCCATTTTGCACAGTCAAGTCCACTGCAAATTAATAGAACATATTCTTAAAGCCTCTTTCTGAACAGAAGGCTTACTTAAGAAGTTCCTGTAGTGCAAATCCTATCCTAAAGTCCTAGCCTTTCAAAAGTGTGGCATAGCTAGGAGACATTTAAAGTCTTTGAAAAATCATATCTATGATTGTATTTGTTGATTTCTTTCTTTGTTTCTTTGCTGTTAAAATTCTGTTGCCTGTAACATGAAAGTAACATCCACATAAGAAGCTCTGGCAATATTAATGCTACATCAAGAGGTGATGACATGCTAGTTTAATTGGTTGTGGTTGTGGTTGTGTTGATTTCCAATTTCGAGAATGACTGTGAAAATAGAAGTGACCTTTGTTTTCTGTAGAATTACTTAAATTGCTTCAGCTTTTCAAAAGCAAAATCAATTTAACTAAATCAACATGGATTTTTATGTTTTTTGCAAATCATTTTTTCTCCTAGTTTTTAGCCTGATTTAGCAGGAGAAATAGACTTGTTTGAAACTACTGTTGTTGTTAARCATGTTTATGATGATGGCATTCAAGCAATCCAACAGGGATCAAAGCCCCATTATAGGAGATTCTGTACAAACCCAGAACAGGAGACACCCCTTACCCCAAACAGTGTATTATCTTAAAAGGCAAGACAGACACAATGTAATGAGGCTGAACACAACCAAAGCAATCAGTGTGGTGATGAGAAGTATCATAAAGGAAGGATAAATTCAGATGAAAGAAGGATTTTAAAGGGGTGTGAAACAAYAGTGAATAATATTCTTAGATGAAGATAGTTGAATTTCAGAAGTCACGCAGTGAAAGAGACTTGACAAATTAATTATATACAACGAGGAGGTCCAGAAAATCAGAGATGGTAATATGATGATCTTTATTTGTCTCTGAACAAAATGAAATTTTTAAAAATTATGTTTCATATACTTACATGTTATGAAAAAAAAAGCACCACCAAGCACCTTTTTACTTTATTGAAGAGTAAGGATGAAAAGAAAAATTAAAAATATTTTAAATTTGAATAAAATGCAACACTGGCTTTAGCAAAAATATTTAGTTTAGATTTAGAAGATAAAGGGGAAAATTTTTTTGAGTCTTTAGTGATATTTAAGATGGCATTAGCGTGCAGTGTATTGCCTGTACTGTATGATTCATCTTAATTTAACAGGTAGTGTAGTCTTAATAAACTCATTACCTGTCTTTTGGGAGCTTCCTATTCAGCCGGTAGGTCTATTAATTGGGAAAGGTATTTACAGTAATATTTAAACATGGGATAATATTTGAATGTGGATAGGCAAAATTGATTTATAAGAAGTAAACATGAATCTAATTTGCCATATAGATGAAAGATCATGATACAAAGCTCAAGCTATTCAAATTAAGTTTTTTACCTTGTCCCTATTAATGTCATGAAAAATTCTCTGATAAGACCAACAGTTTCAACATAAATGCACAGTATATATTTGACTTCCACGTCAGTGCCCAGAAAACTATTCAGCAAGTCACTCTGAATCTACAGTAAAGGATCTCATTCTCTTTGAAAAATGAGGAGACTATTACAGAGAGAAGCTGCAGATTAACTTGAACTCTTGACCTAGAACTACTGAGCAATCTGTATAAGATGGGCTGTACTTAAAAGAGGAGTCATCTTGTGAACTACAGTCATAGAGGGAATCGATAATCCAGTTCTTATTAATCTGAATAGCTCAGTAGGGAAAATGCTAACTAGCAGAGAAATTAGAATTATGTGTTACTTCCTCATGAAATTTTTTATGCAGTTAGGCTGTTCGTTGGAAATGCATTCACTGATGTGAAAAAGGATTTGAATGCATTCAGTGCCATTAGCATTAATAGGTGTAATACATGCAAGTATCCAAAACATCAGGATGACAGGAGAGTGTCAATTGGATATAAAAGCCTTCTTGTAATGAGGAAATTGTTAGTTCCTCTTGGTAACAAGGCAGCAAAAGAAACTCTTMAAAAGTCTAACAAAATGCTCTCTGAACACTACTTAATTGGTATCTGTGACTGAACCATGAGACGACATCTCTCAAAAAATGTTGTAGCTTTCTATGTCTACACAGGACAGCCTTAACTATGTAAGGGAAGTTGTTTCTAATCCATGGGGTGACCATTACACCGAAAATGATAATCGAGGGTTACAGAGGGTATTTCAAACACTCTCCACCTTTATTTTTACCATATGTAAAATTTGTGGTTTAACCAAAAGAATTATGTAGCACACTTTGAAATGTTCAGATTAAAATTATTCAAATGAATGAGCTTTCATCTTAGTTGGCTGAAAATGTAAATTAAAATCTCTAGGCAACTTTTAAACAACCTCCACTCTCCAAAAAAATCTCAAATCCAATAGCAAACCAAAAGCACAAAAACCATCCCAGAATAGCCAAGCAGCTTAGCAGGGAAATCTTTTGCTTTTACTCGTGAAGTAGCTGTAATTTCTCTCATCGCAGTTATTTAAAAGCTTTCTTTAGTTGTTTTAGCTAGTTATTTTACTAATTCCTTGGGTTTATATWTTTTCTAATCTATGGAACTTTGGCACAGGAAAACAACATGTTTTGTAATGCTGAGATTTTACAAAAAAGTTTAGGAACAAAGCTAGGAAATCAGTTTAAAGAAATCTCTTCTCTAGTTCCAGGTTACTGGAAACATTAATGTTCCTAAATTGATCATGGAGGCTGCCAACCTGATAGTCTAGTTACTACTAATTCTACTGACCTTTAGGGGTAGACTGCATATAACTTCTGACATTCTGTGGGAAAACAGTTGTTGTGCAGAGTAATGAAAGTATCTATCCAAGTRCTCAGGAAAATATTACTTTTATTCATTTGGTTTTTATATGGAAATTCTATGCAAGAAGCTGAATCTGCCCCAGTGGTTGTATCTTGCTATGACACAGATAAGGTGTTTTCTGATGTGATGCTCTTTTTAAAAGTGATGGGTCTGGACACTGGCAAATGGGTGCTAAAACTTGCTTATTGACGTCATCCATCACCTCCAATTGAATATAATTACTTCTTAAAAAAATTGCTTACGTCTTTTCCTCCACACATTTTCAGACACAAAGTTCCGATCTTGCTTCCAAATTCTCTGCCTTCTCTCAAGATAAACTTTCAGATGCATTTATATACTATGAATACAGAAGTGTGACGTAAAATAGATATCAGGAAGTCAGTAATATWGAATTTAAAAATAATTATGCAATAAAGATGATAACTGACTTCTATTGGGATTCTGAACACTGCTCAGGTGGGCCACATCACTAAACATCTATGTACCTCCAAAAATATTGTTCAAGCTTTAATATTTTTTTAATGTAGAAATAAATACCAAAGGAATTGCTATCTTGATCATAGTAATAATTTCCATACTGCATCCAGTAAGATTCTTCCTTCCCAAATAGAACTAAAATTGCCACTTATTATCCACCTTCCACAGTGCATGAGAAAGCCTAACCATCAGACAGGATCCACTTTGTCACATGTTATAGGAATTCTTCAGCAGAGGAAGTTTACCTGTTATATTTACATTCATGTATGAATAAGTTAATTCTGGACATAGATTACTACAAAGTATCTATGATTTCTAAGGAAAAAGAATGGTAATACRTCCTAAAATTGTGGTCTTTTGCCATGAGAAATGACATGAGAACCAGAGTGAAAAATTTATGTCCCTAATTCTAGTCTTGTTTACAGATATATTTTAAAGCCTTGTAAGTCAATAAATTTAACCGGATTTTTGTCAATTTCCCGAAGAATAAAGTTTTACAGTGTGAAAACGGTAGTTTCTTTGACAGAGAAAATTATGTAGTATCTAAAAATATTGGGCATTCCTCATGATCAGCTACTCCAATCCTTCTACTTCATGAATTAAAGTATTAGCATATCTAGTATCATTCGGCAGAAAACATTATAGAGAGGCTGACTCTTCAGGTATTTACATACTCCTGTATGTGTCCTCATGTATTGTATTGACTGACACATTGATGTCAGGGTATTTGGAAAGCTGTACTCATTTTTGTACTTCTCTGTTAAAGGTTTCTATGTGACCACAGACAAGCCCAAGTTTATCAGTGATTAATTTCTTTATCTTTGAACTGGAAATATTAATGCTTTCATCTAATCTTATTCTTAGTTAAACTACACCTCTTCAGGACAAAGACAGACTATTATTTTGTGTGTGTACAATACAAAATATARTGGGGCCACTGCTAGAAAAATCAGAAACATCAGCAATATTATAATAGTATCAATAATGATAATTATTAGTAGCACAYCTTTAGTTGTAACATGCATTGATCAGAGTAGTCTCTAGGTTGAACGAAATCTAGAATACTTTATACTTTTCTAGAGGTAGCTATGAATTTAGTGGGATCTTGCCATTTTGCTTATGGTTTTGCTTTTTTTCCTTCCTTTTTTTTTTTTTTTTTTGTGTTTTACTTAGGGAAATTTAAGTTTTTCTTGTGTGGAGCCACATACAGTGCCTGTCTTTTTCAATGCCACCAGTTACCTTGAGGTTCCTGGTCGTCCAAGCCAGGACTTGTTTTCAGTCAGTTTCCTTTTCCGAACCTGGAACCCAAATGGACTTCTTGTCTTCAGCAACTTTGCAGAAGACCTGGGGAATGTTGAGATTGACATAAATGAGGGCAAAGTCAGCATCCATATCAACGTCACCCAAGTGAAAAAGAACCGGATAGACATCTCATCGGGTAAGTGTGTTTTGGTTTTTTTTTAATTTGGTATCATTTCGGTTGATGTTGTTTAAAAGCATCAGGCACCTAAAGATTGGAAGAAATGTTTTACAAAGTTTAATTTTTTTATTGCAACGATATTAAATGCCTTATTGTTTCATTAAGAGGTACAAGAATATTGAAACAGTTGTTAGATTAAAAAAGAAGATATATATTATCTTATTCTGTCAAGAAATCCCCCCTTATCTGTGAGACAGCATTGCTTCTTTTCTTCTTCCTTCCTTCTGTCCTGCAGTTTTCTCTGCAAAAATATTTGRTTTCAAAAGGGCAGTGTACTCTCTTTTTAAGAGTAGCCTAATAATTAGGCTGCTCCTAATACTTCCCAATAATTAGGAAACTCTCATAAAAAAAAAATCCCTTTGTGCCATAATTATTTGTATGGACTTTTTGGATCTGCATAGCTATTCTGGGAAAACTTGGATTGATTTCAATGCTTCATTGTTAATTTTGTTGCAAGAGGCATTCCARTGCCTGTGAAATTAATTGTGTGTGTGAACATAGGAAAGCAAAATGTGGCATCTGCCAGGGAAGGCTGCAGAAGGAGTGCTGCTCTTGTACAGCAAATATCACAGCAAACCTCTTGTTCCTTTCTTGTGCAGGGAATTAACAGATGCCATGATATAAACCTGCTGGGTTTTCTAGAAGTCAAAATGGTCTGCCTTTTGCACAAAGATTTCTGACCATTGCGGTCCTATAGATAAAASATGCCAAATTTTTTCACTGGGTATTTTTAACAGCTGAGAAAGCAGAATTTCATATAGTGAAGTGGGCAGCCTTCTGTGTAACTGCGCATGTAGGCTATAAATAATTCCATATGTTGTGAATAAACTTCTGTCTACTGGGAGGAGTGCAGCCTGCTTATCACAAAATATTAGACTAAGTAAAACCACACCCTAGATGCAAGTCTGTTTTGGGTTTCATATTGTTGCTGTATTTCTGCCTGTCACCTGTAATAGTATATTTTCCCAGGAGGAAGTTAAAGTCTTTTAGTCCTTATTCTATACACTTCATATAATTTACAAACTTGCTTTCATTAGCAGCTTTTAATGTCAGTTTTCCGCATTAACATGGGGACATCAGTACTTTTTTCTGTGGCATAGTCTAGTGCTGGTTATAGAAGCAGAAGTTGAACTGACTGGCAGGACTTAGGTCAGAGAGCTGCAAGCTGATGTGCAGGTGGCAGAGTTTTGTTACTGCACGTCCCTGCAGTAAAGATACTGATATGGAACAGAGTTCTGGTTTGTCTGTTTTATTTGTCATAATTTCCCTTGAATACCTTAAAGCTGCATGCACTGACTCAGGGAGCTGTAATGTAGCATATGCAGAGTTCAGATGAACTGGAGAGTCTAGCTTTCCAGTTCTTCAAATATAGTTGAATTTCCACTTTTCTCATGGGTAGCTGAACACTGCCAAGCTCCTGACTGAACTACTGTATCAAGTGCTTGTTGATGACTAGGAGAAGTCAGACAATAGGTGAAAAAGATTTTCTTGTTGACTTGACAGTACTTTCTTACCTAATTCATTTGAGCATTTTGTTTAAGGAAAGACAGCTGCAATTTTATATATTTTGATGACACTTTACGAAAGTGAAAATGAAATAATGCATAAAAAAGCACCGTTAAAGCAACTGCGCTCCTAGTCTGCACAATAATACATGGACTTGTGTTTTCTACATACCTATGGAATCAGCAAAGTGAATTGTTTACAGGACATTGTCAAAAGCTTAGTACACAGCTGTGAGGGTTAGAGGCAAAAACGTCAAATAACCAGCAAGCAGAATCTATTGACTACTAAGAAGATTGAGAGCTACTACTGATCTAAGAAATCAGAAATGGGTTTATACTTAGTTTTTTGTGCCAATTAATTCTACTTGTTGTATTTCATGCAGTGAGTCAAGGGATACAAAACTCTAAAGTGGTCAAACAGAAAGCATGAATGCAAAACATTTAACATCTGTTTAAATACAGTGACCCTGAGAGGTCACATAGGATGCTGTGGGAAAACATTTGGATAATAGTAGGCGATTCATTGGAATCATGAGGCAGACACTGATTTGCATCTATAATCAGAGAAACTGAGAACTGCCATCAGGCAGTCTGTTCTTAGCAGCTTTCTTTGTCTCCCAGAGATCCTTCCCTGCTGTCTGTTCAGTTTTTGTCAGGGACCATTTTTTCATGGTGTTAGCAGATCCCAGCTAGAGTTCTTATATCTTATTTCATGTTATCCTTTGTTCTTCAAAAAGGCACTTAATTGTTCCTTCATTTATTTAACTGCATGTCCTACCTGCTGGAGATTTCACCATATTCAATTCTTCATTAAATTCTCTCAGTCTCTTGATCACTCTTCTTCAACTTTCTTGGCAGGATAAGTCATGCCACTACTTTATTCTTGGAATATATAGAATAAAAATAGTATTTTTATAATTATTAACTTTGTCTTGTGTATCTGAAACTTCTTCACTCGTTGTTTGGAATTCAAAATTATCTTTAGCATAAATATGAGACATTCCTACGGTCTGTAGTGTCTTAGTTCCCTATCTCATACTGTTTGTGCTATTTAAAAAAAACACAGGTAGTTGATATTAGCATCAGCAGTATCTAGAAAATTTTCTATAGATCACTTCTGGTTTTGGCAAAATGCGTTTTATTTTCCTCTTTAATGATGTTAGATACTGTTTGCCTTGCTGCTTCTTTCAGGCCTTCAGTCACTTGCAAACCACAACCTGAGTTCTATATATCTGATAATTAAATCTATCCATGTTATGAACATTTCATATTTATTTTATGTGGGCTGAAAAGAATCAGGGATGGTTACATAAATTGTAGTGTAGTGTAGTATGTATGATTTTTGTGTTACGAGTAAAAAGCCACTCACGTTTGTGTTGACCTGGCAAACCAGCATTTCAAGTTTTAATTGACCTGGCTGTAATTTGTTTAACAGTGACCAAATGACTAGCCCATGACCTGTCCTGGGCTTCAGAGTGGTAAATGGTAGAGGCAATAAAGAGCTGGTAAAAAATAGTAATAAATTTTTTACTGCGTTAATAAGGTGTACGCTCTGATGCCCGTAACAAAATGCTGAGTGTAACAGAATATTTTACATTAATATGCACATGAACTTTCACTTTGTATTACATATGAAAAGGATGATTAGTCCTTGTAGTTAGACTTACTGCCTGATTTTGCTTACGGAGAAATTATTTTRTATTTTTCATGATATTGCCAATTGTACCTTCAAAACAGATCTCTAAACAGTAAAAAACCCCTGCCCTGCCCAGCATTCTGTTAAGCATCCAGTAGCACTGTTTAGCTGTGAACAGACTGGCAAAACTGTTGTGTAATGTCAATGGCTTTGATTTTGCTTTTTCTTACATTAATCTCATTAAGACGCTACCACCATTTGATTGATGAGAGTTATATTAATAAACTTGCTGTTGGTAAGAGGAAAATCAGGCCTACTGAGAGCTGAAATAAAGATTTAATTAGAAGGAATAAGCTACTGACTGTGCAGAATTACACAGGTGAAATACTTAAAGCTTGCGTATAAATCAAGAGTTAAACATCCTATTGACTTTTTCTCTGCAAAGTAAACTGTGATTAATATCTTCACAATTGTGTATGTCCCAGCATAGGGATTAATAATAGGAGAGAATCTCAGAAAACAGTCAAGAGATTTATCTTTACTGCTCCATACAGTTTTGGACTGTATTCTGGTTTTGTCGTCATGAGATTCAGGCAAATTTTCTAGAAATGGTTGGATTTCCCCAAGGGATTGATGGAAGCAATGCTAGGCTGAGAAGACAGAAGAAAGATGCGCTTTTGCTTTTAGAACATTTTGAAAGCAGATTTCCGATATAGTTTTGCATACTAAAGGATTTTGGTATTGTGCTACAGTTTAAAGGTAATTTAGTTTAAATACACACTAAGAACCTACTCAATATTCGTGATCTTGCAATTAGAATAAGTTGTTGATGAAGCTGTATTTATTTATAAGCTTTAACAGGGTAATGTCTTCTTTCTTGAGCACAGAAAATCAGCAACTGGAAAATGTCATACTCCCAGATCTCTCTTGGCTATAAAAACTTTTACAAAACTTTTCCCAAAGCCTCATGCATATGCGGTTCAGTGCGGGGTTAAGCCACAGCCTGTTTCCCAATTGCCTCTTTTTCTTCCACTTAATTTTATCTACCTGCTTCAGCAAGTTATCCCAAATTCCTTCCTAATGAAACTAAATTTTTCTGAAACTTTCAACATTGGGAAAAATGGGTATCTCATTAAAAAACACAGAGAGTATTGCTTTGCTCAAAGAAAAAATAGTAACTTTCAAAACACTCCTGAGGAATAATCTAATGGCTTTACAATGCCTTTTTAAAGGAAACCTCAAATCCCTGTTTCAATATAAAATAGAACTTCTCTGGCTCTTGAGAAAAGGCCAAGTTTTCATTATGGCAGATTCTAAAATAGTTTCTTGATTTATCCTCTGTTTATTTTCTCACTTTGTCTTTTCATAGGCAGCTTTGACCTTTCATATCTAAGCATTCTCTGCTCTGCTTAAATACTAGAGGGTCTATGAAGATCCCTTAGATTTTGCCTACACTACAGATGATAAGTCATTGAAAAAAGACATAATCTCCTTCAGCCCGTAATACCTTAACAGATAAATTTTCAGTGTTCAAAATCTCCTGCCTTTAACTTGAATTCATCTGCTTGAAGCTTCTTTTTTCCTCTTCCAACTCTATTAGTTAACATCTTGTATTAGCTGCTGCTCAAGACTGGCTTCAGTTCCTCCTGTCAAGCATAAACTTATTAAAACTTGGGATATGAATATCTTTTTGTCATATTTATCTGTATTAAATAAATCAGCCTTCTCCCTGTGGAATCCCTGGGAAGCTTTTCACCCTTCAGTCTTTCTGCTCGATCTCAAGTCATCTGAATTGCAGTTCATTTATATTTTAGACCATGGGTTAAGATAGCATTCTTCAGGTAATAAAATGTCTCTCTCTGACAGATCTAAAGTGGTACTCTTCCAGTGACAATTCCCTGGAGCACTTTATGTGAGAATTGAGAAGTATTTTTGCCTTGGTTGCTAAATGAAGGCTTAAATAGGGAATGTGTAGACACAGAGCAAAAGTGCACTTCTGGTGGGAAGATAACATTTCCCACCAGGTCTTTCTCCTATTACTGGCAGTAGGTTATACACTGAATGTTCGTAAGTGGAGGCAGATACCCGCGAGGCACTTGTCAGCATGATCGAGATGAGAGACAGAAATTCTGTCCATGAAAGACAGCATGATGAGTTAGCATCAGAAGAGTCTGAATATTAGAAACTTAAGTTCTTCACAGATAGCCAGGATTGTCCCTGTTTCTCTCTGTATGTTTATTTTTGGCTATTGACCTTATGCAGTGAATGCAGCTACATGAATAGACATTTGTGGGTTTGAATTCCACAGAGCTGAGACCCAGACATGCTTGTAGTAGTTATTATTATTTTTACTACAAATTTTCCCTGTAGCTTGGTTTAGCATATCGGTACAGTAGACTCAAACCAATCAGGTCAAGAAATAGAGTTCTTAATTGCAGCCTTTCTTTGTCTAAGAAAACTGATGAGTTTAGGTCAGGTTTTTGTGAATTCTGCTTCATCAGTCACTGATTTTGTCTGGAGAGTGGCCTACCAAGCACAAGCTATGCATTCTAAAGCATAGATTATACCATTTTCAGGTATTTCCCTGAGAGCAAGGTAACTCTTTATTGGTTACACTGGCACTTTGCAAGGATGGAGGAACCCAAGAATCAAGAAAGTAGGATGTTGTCCTTGACAGGCTTTCCAAATTTGTATGGGAGGCTGAAGTTCAGTTTATTTGTTTTGATCTCATTTCCTCTGGGCCATAGAGCAGAGTTAGAAGAGACCTTTGCTGGTCACTCTTCATTTTAGCAGCGAAAGATGGGATAAGGCTTTTTGCAAGTACTATTTGGACACTCATTGTGTTGCACTGAATTTCATTCAGGAAAAAAACTCTGCAATAGTCAGTGGTTAAATGATAGTTGTAACTTGCTGCTAGAAGGAGTGTAATTTATGTGAGTAGATCTGGGCAGAACTAGTTGGAAATCTACCCTTCTAATTCTTTTTTAATTCAATAAGTTTGACAGGAAGTGGAATCAATTTTAGTCACTTTCCATGTTGCCTTTTCTTACTACATTTCTTACTGCATCAGTCATTGCTAGTCTGGTTCTAGTCAAGTCTGTAAAAATTTTGATTTTGACTTCGATGAACGAAAGATAAGCCCCTTAGCTCTGACTGCTACAGGGGTGCCCAATACTTTGCAGTTACCCTAAAACCACAGATTTTTACTTCAGTGGATTCTCTGTCTGCATATTTTTGTTGAATACAAAAGAGCATGCAGAGATTTGTCTCTAAATCTCTTGTTTAGCAAGCCAAGGATGCTTAGTCAAAAGCAGCATTACCTCTTGGATCTGAAAGATGGTGATGTTGGAACAGACATGGCAAAATATACTGAAGTTTGCATTTTAAAATCTTCCAGGATTTAAATGTACTGATTGAAGTGAATACATGGAAGGTGTTTTTCCATTATTACTTTCCTTTTAGATTATAATAAAGAAATAAACAAAAGAACACAATAGAGACTGGAGCTATAGTTATATTTGTTGTGTTTATGCACAACCCAACAGCAGTATTCCCAGGACCGCACTAAGTATTCATATAATATAAAGGGAAGTGAAAGGAATGTTTTCTAATATCTGAGAGGCCGCATATGCAAAATATTTTATTCTTTCCCCCAGTGGGCTAGTTTGCCATCTCTGCCTCCTCTTCCATAAAGTTGGTTCTTGGACAAAGCCTATTTGCAGGATTCCCACACCTATGCTGACCAAGGCTTGTCATACATGGCAACCTGATGGCAACCACACAAACATGTCAGCGAGATCTTTCAGCAATGGTACAAATACCTTCCAGCACCATTTAAAATTCCTAATTTCAAAAAAACTTGGTTTGCTGTTAATGACAGGATGTGGTGGTTCCTGTAAAGCTTTCTGTAGGTGTTAGTATTACTTGAGAAGTGTGGTTGAACTTGGTGCTGTGTTAGCTCTTTAGTTCACCTTGTAGCAGATTTAATTTTTGCTACAAACAAAGTACGAAATCTATTTGAAGTTTGTTTTTTACTTTGCTTCTATTTCAGAAGTAGTTGACTAAGCACATCTCGTGATAACCCAGCATATGATTAATCATTTATAATAACTTAAGTATATACTGTTACTGCCTATTTAGTTTGGCAGTTAGGATATTTAGTAAAGGGCTATGAGTGAGTGAGATAGTAGAAGGTAGAAAGAATGCATTCACTTTTTAATCGATGGTATAAGTTACAGTCACTGTACATATGTGTGTGTGTGCTATTGTGCATATAGCCATGTATCAGTCAGAGGGCTTACTCAGCTAATTTGCCGACTACGATGTGCAGGAAGTTCACAGATCAGTATTTGGTAAAATAGTAAAACCATTTGAATCAGTTCAGGAGACCCAGGGTACTCCTTGTTTCATCTCAAGGTCCTGTTGCTATAACTGTCCCCTTTGAAAACAGGCTGCATCACTTCTGGGATATCATCTTTCAACAGGATCAATAGTTTCTCCACCATCGGTACTGAGATCCAGGAATAGTTCAGTAGTTAGACTGTTCTGAGTCCATTACAATAGACAGTATGGACAAAACAGCTCTTATTCTGCCAGCCTGGATTGTCCTCCAATACTTCTCTGCAAGAGTCTGTTCCCTCATAGCCTCTCATGCTCCTTCCTTCCACTCCCCTCTGTTCTGTACACACAACATATTCTGGATGTCATTGCTTCAAAAGTGCAAAAATGATAGGGTGTGAGGTAATTTTTAGAATCATAACATTCCCAATGTTTCTTAGACCCAAAGAAGGACATGTAGGGTCAGGGGGAGAGTCAAGCTGTTGTGACAAGGCTGCTGTAGGCCATGTAATGCTAATGATGTGACAGGAAGGAAGCAGTCAGTGTTCCAAATGACTTACACAGTGTGGGCATCTGGGTCAGTAAGGTGAAGCCCCAGAGTGAGGTCATGATCCAGAGACACCTCCACATACGGTATAGTGGGGATGGAAATGCCGTGAGTACCGTAAATGTGAGCTGTGTTGGGGGAACTGTCCTGGGGAACATGGATCGTTCCTTGGCCCTGGTTACAGAGATGGTAGAGACACACCCTGCATTGTTTCAGAAGCAAGAAACTATAGGAAAGAGGGTGCAGACTGGAAGGTGGCTTACAGATGTAGGAGCAAAGGGAAAGTTCTCAGATTTGGAAAAGTGGCCTGACACCACCTCATTTACTCAAAGTTTGTTGTTTTAGAAGACAACTGGTGGGCATAAAACCTTGCTGGGACAGAAAGGTAATTGTTGTTATGGATTTAAAAAAATGAGAAGAGCAGAGAAGAAAAAACACTGGAGACCCAGTCTCCAGTTAGAACATATAACATTTAGTTTCTGTACACTTAAAAAAAATGCTTAGGGACAGATTGAGAGGTCAAAGGTCTTCAACATGTACTATGTAATAGTGTTTCAAAAAAAGGGTTCAGAATCTTCAAGCAGTGTGCAGAACACTGTGGTATGAAGCTATCAACTATGTAAATTAAAACTGCCAGTGCTCTTTTCACCCTTTCATCTTCTCCAAATGCAAGGGAAAAGAAAGGAAAATTTTCTTTACTTTCAAAGTCAGCATTTGCAGCATTTGCACTTTGAATAAAACCAGGAATAGTCTTTCTAGAGCAAATGTTCTTGCAAATAATTGGAGTTTTGCAATTTTTAATTTTTAATCTTATTTGTCACTAATCCACAACATCTCTAGCCAATTACTTACACGAAAATAATCAAAATTCATTGTAATATTAAACACAATTTTTTTTGGGGGGAGGAACATGACCTAATTACAGGCATGGAACATTAATTTATGTGCTGGAAACTGACAGTCTATATCTCCTTTTTCATTGCTACTCAGGAACCTGGAAAATAGATTATTATCTGTGACAGGTTTCTGGCAGTCCCTCTTGGTTTGACAGTGTTATTTTAGGGAGAAGAGAGAGTGACTTTTGTATATAATGAAAGGGAAAGTTGTCAAGCATTCATACATATTTTATGCTGCATAAAACTTAAGTGCTAGAGGAAAGATTCTGTTTTCAGTCACGCCATTGTAAATTCATAGTGCTTCTGCTGACCTCCAGGTTTGCATCAATGACACAGAACGGCATCTAGCCCAAAGGATTAATTCCATTTTTACACAAGCAATGCCGCTCTTGTAAGTCAGCCTGGCCCTTACTGGTTATTTTGGTTATCACAGTCATGCACAACTGTGATGTGTATTTTGGCATTTTGGCATTTTCTATTGACATTGACAGAACTAAAAGCAATTTCTAGCAAAGCACTTCCTGGAAATAGCATCAGGTATTGTCTATTTTTTAATATTTTTTTTGTATGGAAGTTGTTACTGTTTGCTGCAAAAATTGACTTTGGGGGAAAAAACATTTTCTAGTTGCATGTTGCTATTTCTGCCTCTGCTCTGATCTTGTAAAAGATGGTGAGTTCCTTCAGGCATTTTTGCACATTGTTTGTTTTCATTTCGAAATGTTGCTGAAGCAGCATCACATGAGCACTGAGGTGAAACAGAGCAACCAAAGTACTTTGGTTTCTCCAAGCTGAATGGCAGATGATATTGTCTTTAAAAAGCTTACTCATTAAGTTTATATATTTGATAGGGAGAAAGAAAATAATTCTTTTACTGTGAGGCAGCCACTATAAAATACATAGTTTATTTTAGCTCTAACCAGTGTCTACACAGACACTGTTTCACTGAGAAATACTGAAAATTCTACACATATCCTTTGCAGAATATTTACTTACTAAAGAAAAACATGTTCAGAGGCATGACTTCCCCTATGCCTTTTCCAATAAATGTATCAATGTACAACATTTGAAGGATTCATTCTTTTAAAATACAAAAGTAACTTTAGGTTTATTTTTGCAGATTTAAAACAGTGGAACATTACATTGCATGCCCTTCAGTATAAGGGGTTTGTTGATTAACCTTTGCAGCTGTTTTAACAGCTCATTTTATTCATATTAGCACATGCATTAAAACAAACTGCCAAGCGGAACCAACTTTTCCACAGCACTAGTACAAAATTTCTAGCAGAAGAAAATAACATTCTTAACATTCTGGTGTTGGTACTTAGATAATTACCAGTGAAAACAGTAATAGCACATCCCGTGTCTCTAGGTTCTGAAGTTTGCAACACAGTGCTGATATTCTTGACTATGCTGAATCTGGGAAAGAACAATGTGGTGCGGATCAATCTTTAGGGGRGTTAGGCTGGTTTCTATACTGTTGGGCATGAAGAGATGTTTCATCAAATTTGCTGTGTGATAAAGCTTTGTCATATGGTATACAAGGGTATCTAGTCCCAGGGGATGACCTTCATCTTCTAAAGCATCCTCCAAAGGCAGAGAACTGGGCACAACACAGCTCTGCCTTCTTTCCCTTCCAATGTACCTGTGAAATATATGTGTGTGTGTATATATACCTAGATATAGATATAGATGATATAGATATCGCTAATGTTTTATTGGCAGACCCCTGTAAAAAAAAAAAAAAAACAAACAAAACACCCCACCCCAACAAACCTGGAGCACAAAGAATGCCCTTACCTCTTCTACCTTCTTTTTCTTTCTAGCTTCGAGCAGTCCAGTATGAAGTGTTCTTTTCTGATTTTGTTTGATGGAAAATGCCGTTATGAATGTGATGTTTGGTTCATCTTTCTTTTAATGTAATATTTCCTGGGGCACRCCTTTGTCTTTGAGAACCTTTTTTTCTCGGCTTTGTAAGTGTGGTATTTTAGAATTCCATTTCTTACCACAAGTAATGATTATACTAACAGTATGTTAATACTATAAAATCTTGCTACTAATAATAAATAATTATGTTGCTAGAACCATTATAGCCCAGCCTGTTCCATATACATTCAGCTGGATTTGCATTTTGAGTGTTTATTCTTCCTCACGAGAGGAATGTGTGATCAGTGTTATAGATTATTAGGTTCCACAAGACTATTTCATAATAAGAACAAGGTTTTGTGCTTTTAAATAATGACAAAAACACCGATACAGAAGCAGCAAATATCTGAAATACGATTATCCAACAGGAAAAATCTGCTTACGTACTTACGCAGACACTGTAATAGATGCTCTGCAGCTGGGTATAACATCTTAAGGTTTTTTCTTTCGTAGAAAGAGTGAGTGTCCTCTACATTTTCTGAAGGCTTCTTCAGGTATTTTCAGCATTAGGTCTCCCTGCCATTCCCATAATTGTGAATCAGGGCCAACATAACCAGTATTTTTGTCAGTCAGCAGCCATTGAACAGTCATATGATAGGGGAATGCAGCAGGTCTGTGGAAAAATTTGTTTTTTCCAAAGCTGGATTTTTTTCCAGGATTTTCATGTCTGTCTTTGTGCTACTGAAATTCCATCATTGTTTGTAAGAGTGGGCAGGAAAGAGTTGTACCAAGGAAAGAGATGGTAGATGTATCATATGTTAGATGTACACTGAGGCAGATTGAAGTTGGGAGAGGACTTAAATTAAGTCAGTGCTGGGTAAAGATTTTTGATAATCATGCTTTTTTGGATACCAAAAAAATAACAATAATTTATTTGGGTTATATCTTATGTTGGTAGCTCTGCAAGAAGTTAGAAAGTAATGTGTTAGTTTATTACTTCCTGATGTTACTGATTCTTTTCCCCCTTTATGGAAGCTTTTATTCTGCTTTGGTTTGTTAACACAGCTGTACTACTTATTTCTCAGTTACTTTGTCTTCCTTAGAAGTTCCCTCACATATGGTGTTAACTTCCAGTTGACAAATATTCAGAGAAAATAAGCTTTGCTTATGTAAAGGCATTTGCCATGTACAAACAATTGAACCAAATAGCTTAGCTATTTTTACCTTTTAAAGTATGTRTTATTTTTATGGAAATAGTCTGAGGTCCAACATGGTGTGCCTTAGATTATGTCTTCAGAACTATTTCAGCATAAACATTGAACATAAGAGTACAAGTGGGAAAAGGAATTCTAATTAAAGACTCAATAGTAGTGGATTTGTTCTTTTTTTTACTTTTTTCTCTTTTCAAACAATAGTTATATTAAACATGTAGCTCTGTAGTTTGTTCCTTAAAGTAAATTCAACTTCTGCAGAACTTTTTTAAACCAGCCATAAGGACATATCCTCATCAACTTCTAATGAAAGACAATTTTAGCAAGCTTGAAAGAATTCAGTAATGTTTTGGAAATCTCTTTTAAATGATAAACAGAATAAAATTCAGTACTAATATTACTTTTATATTAATAATACCTTGGTTAGCTCTTTCTTGTATCATATTTTACATTCACAAGAGGAAGTTTTCCTTTCATTTTAATTATCTGTGGAAAATACATTTGTCCGTTCAGTTATGTCACCCAAGTGTTGCAAAGTAGAATTATTTCTTAATACTGTTAACAGTTTTTGTGGAACTCATTTTCAATTTAAAAAAAAAAAAATAGTTATTCATTGTCATAAAAGTGATGAGCAAACTGTAGTAGGTGTAAAATTAAAGAATGTACCCTTGCATTATTCATAATTTAAAAGAAATTGTATTCTTAAATAGCATTCCAAATTTTCTGGGTATCATTGACATCACTACAACAGAGCTGAATAGAAAGAAAGCATCATGTTCAGTAGCYGAAGTTCAGTTTGGCTCAAAATTTGCAACCCAAATCTAGTTTTGTCATTTTTAAGTTTAACCAGAAATTTAAATATCCATAATCATAAGAAAACATGAAAATTTATTGACTTAAAGTTCTGATTACACTAACACCCTGAACTAGAAATGGGGTATGAAACATTGTAGTCAATCAATTTTTTGACCATTGGGTTTAATGGTCCACACATCTAGCATGTAGAGGCTGAAGTAGCAACTTGTCTCCACTCAAAACCAACATAGTCTCATGGGAAACCTGATATTATGTCATTTTGAGTTGTTGAGCACTTTGATCGCTGCCATGTATCCCAGTTCACACTGGAAACAGTAGAAATTTATACATTGTAGTTAAGAGCCCAGAAAGACTATGATGCTGACACTTACTGTCCTGAAGTCAAAATCTCAGGCCAAATTAAATCCAATGAGAATTTGAATCTGCCTGCTTCTGCAAAAGACTCTGCAATACACCTTTTTTAAAAGTCCAGTTATTTGAAAGTTACTCTTCAGATTATCTAAGCACAGCAGCAAGAGGTCCAAGAATGTGCAAGGTCCTTTCCTCTGAGTATTCATGGCAGCTCACACCATGTCGATGATGCCTGTCTGGTGCTTGTCAGCACTGTCAGGACTCACTGCCTGCCTCTGGAAGTTCTATTTTCAGTTCATTCCATATTCATTTAATGTAAAAGGCAGGTGAGGGGGAGTGACAACAGGGATCAGAAAGCCCTTCTCCAGAACCTTACTTGTTATCATTTGATCCTTTGAGATTTAGCCTGTCAACTTAAAAACTTTATTTCACAGCATTTGAAGTTTTTGCATTGCAAAGAACTGGTTGGGGATATAAAAATCGACTAAGATCTGCAGTTCCATTCTCTTTACAATTGGATTATTTTTATTATGTAAGTTAATTTGGAACTGGAAGTACTGCTACCTCAAAAAGGAATATAGCACATATATTTTTTCCACATGTGAATTAGCAATATGCAGTAGAAAAAGATGTAGATGCTCTGACTGGTCGAGTCTTATGAATGTTCCTGTGATCAAGCAGCAAAAAGAGAAGCAGTTATTAATTTCCAATTAAACAATTCAAAATATTGTGTCTTTTTATTTAGTGTGTTACTCATTAAACTAATACAATTTTTTTTTTTGTGCCAGAATTTCTTCAAATAATACATTTTAAAAGCTTGTCAATCCACAGAGCAGATGACTAGTAGAGGAAATTTAGCAGAGTTCTACCACCTGTACTCTTGAGAGACTGTCTGGCAGGTTACGGGGAAATGCCACTTGTCACTCATTCTCATGTGTCAGGACTCCCACCTGTCCCACTCTGAAAGGGAAGGGGAGTGGTATTTAAGAAGCTGCAGGACAAGATGTTATTGGCGCTAAACTGTCAAACCTGCAAGGCCATTGAGGACATGACACAAGATAAAAATTTACTGGAATAAATCTCTTGGCTTCTACAGATATATGCACTGTTACTTTAAAAGAAAACTYGCTGCAGTTTTCCCTCCTTCTCAGTCTGTTTAAGTACTCCAAGAGTTACATCTCCATGAGTGCACCCATGCATGTACATGGACACAGTCCTTACCTTGCACATCCCACTCACTTTAAAATCAACATCAAAGCAAGCAGGATCCCTTGATACCTTTCTTTGTCATTCAAGTTCCTGAAACACAAGGTGTGAAAGAGYTGTAGCTTTGCAGAAGGTTTATATGTTCAGTCTTTACCTCTGTTCCTTCCTCCTCTTGCTTGAAGTGAAGGAAAAACATTAAAACCCAGAGATCTAGCTATTTTACTCCTTATGGCTCAGTGAATGGATAACTTCAAATTCTGTTGTACTAATAAAATTACTGTGGGAATAATGCATGATACACCATATTACTTAGAAATGGGACATAGTTCTGGGTAAGTGCTTAGCTCATCCTTATGTGTTTCAGCATTTGTAAAATGTTTTGTGCTGTAGAAGGACATTAAGAAGAAATGCTGAGTGTGTTGGCTTTGGTATTTTTTTTAAATTAGAAATGACCTTAATCAAATTTTAATGTTGTAAAAGCAAACATTAAGAAGTTGTTTTCTCATTGAAAATATGCTGAGTTACATTTCTTGTCCCATGCCATCATAATCAGTCTTTAAAATTATTTTCAGAATAGTAACTATGAGGGGAAAAGCCACATACCATATGCATAATGTAGCCAAATTTCATGGATTTACTATATATATCTCCTCAGGCAGACAGAATATTTTTAAGATTTTACTAAATTTTATCCCTTAGAATCGAATATTTAGTATAAATAAATAAATTATATGCAGAAGTTCATCATTATTATTTATCATTATGAGAAACATATTGCACTTTGAAAAATAATCCTAAGACAATAATTAATTTGCTTTTCACAAACTGATCGTTGTTATATTGGATTGTGTTATAATTAACTAATATATCAAAAAGCACTAGCATAATCAAAAGCTTTTTATTTTGATGTGCAAACTCTTGCAATGTACAAACATGCAGACAGATGCGAAATACATCAATTGAAAACCTACCCTATGAATGTGAATATTTAAAAACCCTTTCGGATTTTAGTGGGCTTTAACAGAATATTTACTGTCTAGCACCTTTTTCTGCATTTCTACTTCATTCATCATCYGAAGCCTGACATAGTGTCATTCTTCTGAGTCCTTTTGGCAACAAATCAGGAAAACCCAAGTCATTACTCAAGCAAAACATATGTAGAAGGTGGGGGAATATGAAAGGAGGCAAACCAAAGTCTAATAAATTGTGTTTAAAACTTCAGCTCTCTCCTAGTTAGGTTGCGAAGGTTGTACCTACCAGATGAGTTTATCCACAAGCTGGTAACACTCCAGGCTCAATATTCCTGCTGCCTGTGTGGTAGAGGAATTATATAGGTTCTCAGAATATTTATGAAGCTGAAAGGAAGGAAAAGTCACAGAATTTTTAGGTGCAAGCATCATGAATGTAAAGATATTGAGAGAATGCATTATCTGATCATAAAAACCTGTGCCTGTAACTGAGCATCCTTTGAAACAAAATTAACATAAATAGTACAAAAAGACAAGCTTTAAAAAATCATGAGCCTAGTCCTTGCCATGGTGAAATGGCCTTTTAAGTTGAAACTCGTTTGAAGGCTTTTCGTTTCATTTTAGTTTCCGTTTGTGAAAACTCAGCAGTGTATGATGATTTTTTTCTGTGTATTTTGTTTCAGTGGTAGCTGAGATCCTCTTATAATCACTTTTCTCCAGGAATTGTGTCCTTCAGTAAAACCTAACATACATTAGGATGTGATAAAAGCACAAGAAGCTAGTGGCATGAATTGCTGTCTGTTGTGAGGGCTGAGAGGACTAAGCACTACATGTCTCTGCTGCTAAGTTCCCAGAGAAATCTACCTTTTCCAATGCTGGTTCCGTATTCTTCAAAAGGCAAAGTAAGTGAGAAGAAGCTTATGCCTCAGAAAACATGAAGAGAAGGATGAGAAGGCAACTACTGTGGGCAGCAGAGGCCAGATAATGTACCCAGCCATTTCCAGCATTCCGCAAGACCTGTGTATTACAGACCTGAGATATCGGGGGGGAGTTTCCTTTGGAATACCAAGCTGGCAGGAAACCTATTTTCTTCAGCAGCAGGGAACAGGATCAAAAAATGTATGTAGAGAGCAGTGGAGGAAGGTGGAATAAGGAGAATGAGAGGATCTTTGTACGGACAATATTGAAAGTTGTGTGTTCTTACAAATAGGCGGAGGTGAAATGTTTTATTTCTGTTAGTTGCTGCTTGATGGTTGCAGCTTTCCTTACCCAAAGTAGTTTCAGATTAGTCATTACTACTTGTGTATTTTTATCAGTGTATTATGGGTGTGCTGGAGTGAGTATAAATAAATGGCCTGACTGCATTCCTTACCAAGGCTGAGGGATAATTTTCATAGCCCACACTGCACTCCATGATGTGTTACACTGACAAGTAGTACTCTAGCAGGTTCACGTAATTTATGTATGAATGTATGACGTACAAAAGTACCTATGGCTGAAGAGCAGACATGCCTCCAGTGACTACAGTAAGGATATACGCATCCAGAACTGCTAGGTGTTCTTCTGTGTTTGACTCAAATATATTGTAGAATAGAAAATTGTCTATACTTTTTTATGAAGCTGTGAGGACCTTACAGCATGTGTATAAGCTTGAAGTTCTCAGACAGGGTTGTCCAAAGATTGAAAAGAAAAATTAGTTTTATCCAATTATAAGAAGCCTGATCTTCTAAAACAAGCACAAAGTGGTAGCTAACACTCCATAAAATTACAGTCTTGCTGTACCCATCACAGTTTTCTGTCATACTTCCTGCAGCTTCAGATGCTAGAATAGCTAGGGCCTCCTTGGTTCACTACATGCTCTGTGGCAGTCATATATTCTTGAATTTTTTTGTAGTCTGTCTTCAATATGGGTACTCAGACAGCTGACACAACGTTCATCAATGTTAGGACCAATACATAGTGCAGTGGTTTTTAATACATCACTGAGAGTAAATTTACAAAATTTTCAATTTCCAAGTCATAAAAACCTTAAATAAACCTCTTTAACATTTTATCCTTAATGGTGTCTCTTGATTGGTCACTTCCCCCMAAAAAATCTTTTTACCTCATTTTGTGTCCTCTAATTCTTTACTTACTCAGATCTGCCTTTGAATCCATTTGTGGACCTCATCCTGTTCAAACATTCAGTTATTCATATRTTTTTCCTTTCATAATATTTTTCTTTTCATCTTCTTCATTTTATGTACAGAAAGGAGAATTAAACCAACCAAAACAGTATTATGAGAACTAAGAGAGAAAAGGGTCTGAAAATATAAAGATATGTATTAATTTAACAATATGGATTGTTTCACAAGCAGAAAYAAATTTGGAAAAGTATATTAATATACACTTCAGTAGTGTAGCCATCAGGGAGGTATAACAGGATTTTAAGAGAAAAGATAATTAATGGCATTGTAATAAGGGGATACAAACTGGCCAAGGATCACTTCAGACTATAATTCAGAAGAATAGAACAGAACAAGTAGAGCAATAATATTCTGGTGGGTCCAGATTATAACAAGAAGGGGGTCCCATCTAGCCCTGAATTTAAAAATGTATATTCCTGCAGAACTGAATTCACAACTGCAATGTAAAAAAAAAAAAAAAATTATGTTGGTTCTTAGTATCTTTTCTCTTCTTGGCAAACTCATCTTGCAGCATAACTGTTTAGATTTATTTTTGCAATGCCAGGTTAATTTAGAGTTAAATTCTGTCAAGTTTTCCCACTTGCACAAAGTATATTAGTGTCTTGGTTTTTATTCACTGATGATTTTTACTTATGGAAAAAAACAAACAAACAACGAAACAACAAAAAAAAMCCTAAAACCAAACAAAGCCTACCACAGTTATTTAAGCACATTTCCCCAGAAATACTACTGCCAGCAATATGCTGCTGTGTACTGCTTACAGACCTTTTCACTAGCCTCAATYTTCTTGCCAGGCTGGGCTCCCTATCTTTTGGGCCAGATTTTCCAACCCTTGCATAAATTCTTTTATCTCTTCTACCCAGTGCAGTTAGCAAGGTCTTAAAACATGAACATCCATTGATCTTTTGTCACATACTGTATCATTTTGCCTCTCTGGACATACAGGTCATTAAAATCCATATTTTTATCTACTCCATGTGTTTAGGGTTTTTTACCATTACTACTTTTATTTTCTGCACAGCAAAAGTAGTTCTTCTCTGTCTGGAATCTTCAGTCTGCTTTTGCATCTTTGCTCCTTTTCATTTCCTATTTATTTCTAACAAGGATATTGAAAAGACTAAAATTGATGTTTGTCAAGTTTATATGCATTTTCTTGAGTTTTTAACAATGAACCTGTTGAGCTAAAAAGTATAGAAGGCTTTCTTTTTAATAACTCGGCACTATAAATTATTCTCTTTTTCTAGGTAAGAAATAAAACATTGGAATTTTTCACCCAGATTTACTACATTGGGTTGGGTATTTCTTATCTGGAATGTAGTGATGGGTGGAGATGGGACTGAAATTCTCTTAGATACTACTGGTAGCAGAAGAACAGCTATATAGGTTAACCTATAGGTTTGCAAATACCAGTAATAGGCATATCATGTTTCCATAAATAGTGGTGTCTGTTAAATGTTATTAACATTACATAATTTTTAATGTCAAATCATCATAAAAAAAGTAAGAAGCAGTTTTTCCTTAGGGAGCAGAAGGTCCATTCCACAGAACACTGTACCATGCAGCCAACTGATCATGATTTATATTGCTTCTAAATTTTCCAGTACTTACAGTGTCTTAGGCAAATTATTAATTTTTTAAATTCATATTCAAGTGTCTTTGTGTATCTCACAACATGGTTTCCCTTCAGAAACTCTTTGTGATTACCTTTGAATTTGGTCTTCAATGTTTCTGAAAAATATTCATGTTTGCTCAGAAGACTGATTCGTTAGATTAGACTCCATTTACCAGGCACAATACAGSATATACTCTCCTATGTCCCATCTGAAAAGAACTGGTGTGAACAACCATGGGCTTGCACAAACTCCTAAGAGATTTAGAAAAATCAAATGGAAGTTTTTCCATTACCTCAGACTTGCTTCACTTCTTTTTAACTACAAAATACATGTTAGGGATTACTATCTCACTCCACATATTCCTAAGGGTAAACATCTCAAGTATAAGTCTACTAGTTCTCAACAGCTCATTAAAAACTAATCCATTAACATATTTTTACATGCATCTATACAATATAAATTATTTATATGTTCTACAAAAAAGTTTAAGGAAAAGGAAATGTAAATCCAGTGCTGGGTAGAATCAGGGGTTTATTTTTTTTGGCTAAACACAAATTAAAATTTTCTACTCTTATCATTATTTAGAGTTAAGATACAATTTTTAGTCAGCCTTTTGCCTATGAATGATTTTTTTTTATTTTTAAAAACAGATATTATTCTTCTAGCATAAAAAAATGTTACATTGTCCATATAATATTTAACTCTTGTTTTCTGCTGAAGTCCAATTACATGTCTTTTTTGTACAGTAAAATTAGAAATCTGYAGCCAAATAACCAGTTTCTGGGAAAATCAAATATTTGTCATCTGAATGAATTGTGGCCTTGACTAAAATCTATCATTTATCTTGAGTATACTAATAACGATACATTAACAAGCAAAAAGGCTATTTATTAAAGTGATACAATAACTGTCCTTTTCTATAAACTTCCCCTTTGAACTCCACACCTCTATATGCTCTGTTAGCAAATAATGAGGTCTGAATGAACTTTGGATGGAACTGTATTGTAGATCTGAGGAAATTTTGTCTCTGGATGTGTAGAAACTCCACTGCATCGGCTAAATAAATAGCCCTGTTCAATTAGCTATCCCTTCCAATAGGGATGAGCAAGTGGGTTTCAAGAAGAAAAATCCAACTCAGCTGGTGACAGAGATGAGATCAGAGATTGCTTGGATGATCTGCTTTTTTCTCCTTCAGGCTGCTTGACAAAGAGGAACATTTCTCCCTTTACTTGTTTATATGTGCGTGTTTCAATTAGACTGTCTGGTTCATTAGGGAAAAACTAACAAACAAAAAATGCAAAACTTCAAGATGAGTCCATTCTTCAAGCTCCAAGCCTGAAACTGTGTCCAATTCTCCAATTTTATCACTTTATGAAAATTATTACCTTTGTGTATGGAGTTTGTTGTCCTTCTGACCTTTAATCACCACAGCTGTTCCATTACTGCAAATGCTGAACGGAAGTAACCTTCTTGATAATCACTGGTGCTTATAATTACGTGTTTGCCAGGTACAGTCTGTATTCATTTATTTTTTCATGTTGCATTCTTGTCCTTCAGTTGTACTACTTCCATGAGAGCAGATGCAAATGCCAGAATAGGAAAAAATAGCTCCCTGTGCACATCGCATATGTACAGATGTCTCCATGCATGCTGCATTCCTCCTGTGTTTTGCTGATAACTTTTGCAGTAGAAAAAAGGTTGTCTCTTGCAGCCTGTGCTACAGCAATGAGGATCATCTTCCAGAGTTTGCATGACTAAAAATAGTTCAGTAGGACTGTATTTGCTTTTACTTATTTCTGTCCTTATGTTTTTCTTGAATCTAGAAGATGAAACTCTGGTTTTGGTTTATATCTGCTTTTTAGAAAGATAGACAATATSTACAGTTGTTACCATATGATTATTAGTAGATTAAGCAGTGTYTAAAGCAGTAAGCAATTCCCCTGTCAGAAGAGAAGCACATCTCTGAATGCAATCATATCCTACTGTTATCTTTGTACTGGTGTATATACCAGTGTGTCAGCAGTTCTCTTCTAACCCTCTARTTTTGAAAATAGGTAATTTAACCTTTCAGAGTCCCTTTGGCTGAGCTTGGCCAACTAATTCTTGATCCGCAAGCTAAGGCTTAAAAAAATTAAAGGAAAAAAAACTTAAACCCTAATATAACTAATTTTAAGRTTTATTCTTAGAGGAAGAAGAGACTCAAAGGTGTGAGATTTGATAAACTGTCCCCCAAAACTGGAATTTAATTGCTCCTAATACTGGCAAAAGAGAGAAGAAACTTTGAAAAGCTGCTGTAGCATTGGCATATTTTTTGAGAGAGACCTCCCACTTTCTGCATCCTATGTTGTTATCATAGATTAATCTCTACATTCTGCTTTCCKTATGATTCTAGAAGGAAAATACCATTATTAGTTTAGAAAAGAGCATATTTGGTCACTTCAATATAAAAAAGCCATTAAGCTATTAAAGAGCGTCCAAAGGASGGCAACAAAGATGGTGAAGGCCCTTGAGGTGAAGTTGTATGRGGAGCAGCTGAGGTCACTTGGTCTATTCAGCCTRGAGAAGAAACTGAGGGGAGACCTCATTGTGGTCTTCAGCATCCTCATGAGGGGAAGGGGAGGGGCAGATACTGATCTCTACTCTGTGGTGCCCAGTGACAGGACCTGAGGGAATGGCCTGAAGTTGTGTCAGAGAGGTTTAGGCTGGATATTAGAAAAAGGTTCTTTCCCCTGAGGGTGGCTGGGAACTGGTACAGGCTTCCCAGGGCAGTGGTCACAGCACCAAGTCTGACAGAGTTCAAGAAGCATTTGGACAATGCTYTCAGGCACATGGTGAGGCTCCTGGGGATGGTGCTGTGCAGSGCCAGGAGTTGGACTTGATGATCCTTGTGGGTTTCTTCCAACTCAGCGTATTCTGTGATATCTAAACCGTGTCCATCTAATGGAAAGGACAGATGCTAATAAGATTGTGTTGCATATCAGTGKAGGGTTGCCTCATTTCCCTCCGTTGCTGCACATTTGTGAAATCATCATAACTGATGAGATGAATCAGCTTTTGCTAATCTAGCCATAGTCTCTAATACCTTTGTTATTCATTTTATGCTGTGCCCTTAAAGACTGCTGTTTAGACCTAGAAAAAATTCCCTGAGTTTAGTGTGAAAAGATATTTTGATTTGGATGCCATTAATTTTATTCCATGTTATGCAGATGTGACATTTGCTCATCTTAATGTGCGTCTATAAATTATTATTTTATGCAAGTTCAGTAACCATTTTATTATGAGTATCATGAGCAGACAAAAGTTAAGGAGACTTTTCTTTGTCTGTGATAAAGGTTTTACTTTCATGAATTTTTTTTTCTTGTTTTGATTTCCCTTTGACATAATTTAGAGATTACATTATGTGTGTTTGGAGGAAAAAGCAAGATGCACTCCATTCTTGGGAAATTACATGTTTCAATTCACCTAAGTCAAAGCAGCAGTAACAAAGTCACCTCATTAGCTTAGTGATGTGTTAACTTGAAATATTGTATTTGGTCTTTTAAATGCTGTCTGAAGGACTACAGTGTCTTATTTCAGTGTTTTATTAAAAAAAGAGAATCAATAAAATAAAATTAAAACCAAAGAAAATTTACTTTCTCAGTGAGCTGTTAAATTAAAAGCAAGTCATGAAATGTACCTGTGCACTAAAAATGAAGGATAAAATTTTGCTTACAGAACTCAGACATTTTTTCTAATCATGTCATTTAAATATTATTGTCTCTTGTATAAAAATGGCTGATATTGGCGTTAAAAGTGTGAAAAAACTCACCCTGATGATTGTCCTGATGCTTGGCTGAAAATTTAGAGGATTAYGGTCTGTTTCCTTTCAAAGCAGAGATGGTTGCTGCAGTTTTCTGATTCAGTGTGGTGTTTCTCCAGTGCAGTCCTTTTTTGTTGATACTGAATGGCCAGAGTCCCATTGCCCTGAGCCCGGTGGGAACSAGGCAAGAGAGATGGTTTCTTTTATTACATTTTCGAGTTTCTTTCAATCAGAATTGTAACAAAAGCTTACTTTCCTTTGACTTTTTATCACTATCATCCTAAAAGTGTTCTCCGACTGCCTCAATGTGATCCTCCCTGCCTTTTTACTGTATTTTTACTGCTTTTCCTAGGCACACAAAAACACATTTGTGCAACTGAACCTATGCCCATCTCTGCTAGGCTTAATCTTATGGATGGAAGAAACAGTCATCATGATTGCCCAGGCTTGCACACTGTCTGAATTCCCACTGGCATTATAGTCACTAAATAAGTGAATATCTGTGTGTTTCCATATGTTATTTAGGGAAAAATCTTGCCATTTTTATGATGGCAAAGGCAGATGCCTCCAATTCAGTTCCAGGCCATGTCTGTCATTTTAACAATGGAGTTGTTTGTGGAACCATCTTCTACCTGGGCTCTCAGACATGGCTGATAATTTTTTTAACCTGCCATTGTTGATAATTTTTTTAACCTGCCATTGTTAATTCGATTTAGATCACAGCTTCATGAGTAGTTTCAAGAACCTTGCTGAAAGAGCATTAACCACAGAGCAGCAAATACAAAGATAAGGAGAGAAGGCTACGCTGGTAACCAGGTGTGTTGATGGATGAATAGTAACCTATGATCTCAGTGCGAAAAGAGCTCTCCATGAGACTCAACGACTTTCTGGCTTGTTAGTGAAAAGAGCATTCTGCATTTTTATGATCATTGTTGTGGCATTGTGGCAAGAAGATTTAGTCCATGGCTTTACATTGCAAAAAAACTATGCTGCAGTTCTGGTGTTTTCAAGTAGCAGATTTAGAAAAAAAAAACCATGAAAATATTCTTTTATCCKGAAACTGTTCTCTGATCAGGTTCTTAGCTGTGGTTTCTGAAGCAGATGTTTCAGCCCAATTGACAAGTCAGTACTTTAAAGCGTGGGAGAAAAAAAATGAGGGGCAAGAAAAGAGTCTACAATAATAGCCTTAATTGACACAGATTTAAATATTTTGTCATTGAATCAYGGCTTAGAAGTTCACTATAATGAACTAAAAAAATAATCATACCTCAGTAATTACATCTAAATATTGAATCATATAAATAAAACAAAAATTGAAGTGAATCTTACAGCCTTAGTTCAATACACACTTAATATTGTAAAATGCCAATTTACTCTAAGGGCTCTGAGTATGTTTTGTGAAAGACAGTTGTCCTTAGCTAAATCACTGATTCCTGCAGTTAAAAATAAAAAATACTTCATGATTTTCCTTCAGACCAGGTGAGTGGGAGGGGTTCAATTCATAGGAAGAATAAGATTCAATAGAGTAAAAAATCTCTTTTTAAAAAAAACCTCCTTTTGAGACAAAAGGTCCATTATTGTCTTATGTGTCAATATCATAATATAAATAATTTTTTTTTTTCTAGACCATAGTCTTTTTTTATGTGTGTGCATGTTCTTTGGYTTCCTGCTGTGTCTTATTCATTTCAGGGTATTCACTAAAGCAGTTTAAACTGCTCCTGCTCTGAAATATCACATACTTAYTGGTCAAAATAATAGTCCTTAGGGTATCACTGAGCATCTTGTATTTTGCAGAACAACTAATATTCTCTCCTTCACAGTGATCTCAAGTCAGTACAAAAGGGCATTATACGTATTTTTATTACTTTTGTTTTAAGGGGACCTCCTTTTTTCAGTTACAAATTTGCTGTGGTCTGACTAAAGTCTGTCTGGAGGAAACTGTTCTTTTTTAACCCATAAACTGTTGAAATTGGAAACTGTTCTTTTTTAACCCATAAACTGTTGAAATTGTTTGTTTGTGTCTCTTGAACAGATGATAGATTTCAAATGGCTTTCTCAAACAGTGGCAGAAGAGCTCAGCGTAGGAAAAAAACACTGAGGTTGCCCTCTCTGTCCAGTATCAGCACAATGCACTGCCACTTTTATATTTCCAGTTATGATCACAATTKATGTTTTTGTTAGACATGTAAAACCCTTCTATGACTGCAAAGTAAAACATTAGGAAATCTAAGACATGAGACTGCTTTTGCAACTTTAGTTTGGCACCATTTAAAGTATACGGTAAGAAGCTCTCTAATTAAATAACTGTTCTGCCTTCCCATATGCCCTGCAAGAATCCATTTAGTACACAAAATKGTTTATGCATACTTAATAAGTGGTTACTCAGTGTTCTGGGTTTTTTCTTTGTCTCTCAGAAATGTAGCCATAAACTTAATTGATTGCTCTAAGTACAGAATTGCCCATTTAGATGTGGCCTTCTGTATGCTGCCTATGAGAATGCCTTACAAAGATTTCTGCATTTCTTCTCGCATCTACAATCCCCTTCATCTGCCCATGCTATGCTGAAACATAAGTAAAAGGTAAAAATGTCCAGTAATGTGAGCTGCCTTCGTTGTGATGTGGCATTGATTTGCATCTCCTGGCACTGTTGTGTATTAAATAYCTGGCATATCAAGTACCTCTGAAAATAAGGACTGGAATATGTTTGTTTTCTGTTACTAGATATCGTCAAATAGAAAATCTCTGCTCAGAGACTTTTCCCTTTTCCAACATCATTGTTGCTTGGCTTCCCATGGTGTATTTAGCTCTCACTTTTAGTCCTTTTTTAGTCATTCTGTCTCTCCTTCCACACTCACACTTTTGCTCTTACCATCAATAARTTCAATTTAATCATGGTTTAATCTTATGCTACTTTTTTCATTCTCCTTCTGAATTGTTTATCCAGTTCCTTCCTTTCAGTACATGAATCAGTGGGTTTTCTTTTCTGGAAGAAAGTAAACAGCAGAGGAGAGATGGACTCCTTGCCTTGCAGCAACCAAAAGGAAAAAAAGAAAAAATGCACAAATTCAGGTTTTTCTAAAGATAGTTTATGAGTAAAAGTAGGGAAAAAGTTTAAACTGGAGGAACAAATTGTAGATAGTTATTATTAAAGTAATTTCCTACCTAATTTGAATTTTATTCAAAAGTTTCTGAATTACTACAACCCCCCTCACMCCCCATTATAGCAGACAAGCTTTGTAGTTATATTTGGCCTTCCTTCTAAAAATCTTCACTGTTTGCCCTGAAAYCTTTTTAAGAGAAAAATAATAAATTGAAGTAAACAATTATCGCATAGCATTTTTGAGAAAATAATTATAATTTGGTAATGGTCTAAGCAATTGAAAATGGAATTTTATTATATCAAGAACTTTATAATAAAAATCTTAATTGATCTTCTGTTTGAAATCCTCTTAAGTGTTCCTTATATTTGGACCTTACTGAAGGAATAGCTGATAAGGAACTTGTGTCCTTATCATATACCTAAAAATGAAAGTAAATAGTATTTTCAATGAAAACCCAGTGTGCATTCCAAATGTGTTGGCGTAGCCCTTCTGCAGAATACCAAGCAGCTGTAGTCCTCAGGGCATGCTAACTTTCAAAAATGAGAACAGGTAACATTTTAATAGGCAATCTTAGGGAAAAGGGCAGTCTTTCTTCTTGCAGGAAGACTCTAGTGAAAATGCTTTCCATAAATATGTGACCCCTTTAAGTACAAACTGGTCAGTATTGTTCTTTTTCCATGGATACCATGCTAGTACGTAAGAAACCAAATAACAGGGGAAAAATACAGARGATTTCCTGCTTCTGATAAAAAAATAAAATTGTGATTGGACTTGYGTATCTGCACAAAGGAGAAGCTTGGAGAATGTAGACCATACAGATATGCTGTATCTGAGGGTAAAAGTAAGGTTAGTACCCTTAGTCTCACAGCAACCAATTTTTGCCTTTCCCCAGACACATGATTAGTGAATGGCAAGAGACATGTTTCAGTATCCCAGTGTATCCTCAGCTATCACTGTCCTGATAAATAGCCATTCTAACTTTTAATATTCTGAGGACAGRAGAAAACAATGTCAACTGTAGTTAGAATTGCTTCAATAACCAGCTTCTGACCATCTTAGCTCTCCTATTCCCTACCTTGGCTTAGCAACAGTTCAATATTTAAGTCCTCTAAGCTTTTCTACATATCCTAATCACAGCAATGAATGCTCTGGTTATAGAGTACAGCTTTAAGGAATGACATGAGCATCAATTACATATTTAATTCTTCATTACATTTTTCTGCTAAATGGTAAAAGAATGTAGGACTATAAAGACATGCAAAATGTACAGTAAATGGTATTTTAAATGCATTTATTTTAATGCTTTTCCAAATTGCTTTTCATTAATTCTGTGGGAAGCTAGATGTTTATATGTCACAAGCCCTTCTTGGTAGCTGTAAATTAAAGAAAATAAAAAAATATACATGGTCTTCTAACGATCTTCCTATGATTCGGTTGCTAATGTGATTTTATGCACTTTGTATATGCAGATAGTAAAAAAGAAGTTGTCTTCTTTAAAACTAATGGGATACCTTTGCTAAAGTAGAATCTGTTTTCAGGAAAAATACCATTTAAAACAGTACCAGTTTTCTGAAWAATGACATTATTGAGCTGTTGACAAAGAAGAAATAATAGATTTTGCATGAATGACCTCTGAAATTACATTAGTTATACACTCATTTTAGAATTATTTGTGTAAATTAAATGTATGTCTAATTAGGTCACCCTTTTATATATTTATATGCTGATTTGCATTATGGTTTCATTAACAGTCATCCCCAAGTCTTAACCCTGCCTTTATACTAATCTATGCCAAAATTAATTTGCATTTACATGGTCTCAGTCTTGTCCATAATGTGTTTATGTTTCATAAAGGCATAAATTAATTTTAAAAATTAGCAAGTGATTCCATTTGGTCCTCTCTCTTTGACTAGAAATTTATCTATGTGATAAGTAATACTAGCATCACACTGTCTGCCTCTGCTGTTGTTTTCATCCCATTATGGTCTCACAGGCAATTAATATCCTAACCAAAAGACTTTGAGGAAGGTTGTTATAGTTCCATTTACCAGCCTGTTCTTTACTTTGAAATTAGCCTGTATTTACAGAGGTTTATTTATTTATTTATTTATATTTTTTGGGGTGGGTTTGGAGGTTTTTTCTGCTGTAGTATAGGGATTTATGTATTTGACTTCCTTAGATGACATTTGTCTTACACTGTGAATAAAAAGACCGTATTTTGAAATGCACTCTGTGTCTCATTATAGGCCACTAGTCAGTTCAATTCCATTGGAAGCTGAATATACATGAAATGTAGTTAAAAGCTGTCCACTTGTGTTCATGGGTAGATGCTCAATCTGTCTTTATTTCTCTCTCCTAAACCATATATTTTGTTCCTCTACTACACACTTTCTCAGTTTCTTCAGTGGTGTTACAAAGCACACAGAATTTGCTACAGACCAGGAAAAAAGCTGTCCTGAAGAGACCCCCTGCACTCCCTCATCACAAACATTAAAGGTTGTGTGCAAGAGAATGACTGGTATGAATAGCACCTAGACATGGGTGGTGATGAACCTTTTTCTCTGAGTGGCTTTTGCAGATTTTGGAGATGGTCTGTTCATTTAAGGCACATYAAGGAACAGATACTAAGGAAGAAAAAATGCCACTTCACTGTATGTGTCTGGACTGGTTGAGGCTATTGTTTTTGGCTTCTTACTGTCTCGGAAAAAAATGGTCAGTTCTGCCTTTGTCTTATTGAAAATATTATAATAATGAGGTGGTTTGGATTTCTCAGTTTGGTCAAAGATTTCCATGTACTTCAAAAGCTTCTGTATTTCCATTTCCTTGCAAATAGCTGGGTTCCTGAARGATAACCTTGAAGGATAAGTATCTAATGCTTATACTTCCTGGATTTGGGAAATGTACAACAGATTCAAAAGAGGAAATATTTCAGTGTGTTGTGAAACATCATGTCCTGAGACAAGAATGCTGCTCTATGACATTATATGTAAGAATGCTGTGTAGAGACCCTTTTGATAACCAAACCTCACAATGCARTCCTTGAAAGCCACAGAGCTACTCTGATGCCTGAAATTTTCTTAGGAATCCATAGATTTTAGGATGTGGTGGGACAGATGCTGATGCTGTCAGGCCTGTCACAGGCACCATGAGCAATACCAGTATATTCAACCTCTTTGTCTGTGAGCCTTCCGAAAAAGGCTCCTGGACCCTTCTCGTCAACTTCTTGCTTCCCCTACTGAGTGGGGAAGCGGATTTGACTTGCACAGTATGGTCAGAACATGGTTTACTTTATTGTCCTGAKTAAGAGTGCACAAAGCTCTCCAGCAAGTGCCCCTAAACAGAACTAATCACATGGCTTGCTTTTGTGATTACTCCTTTTCCTGACTCTCTCTTTTTGCCACCTTTGTACTTGCCATTGTCTGCTCTTCTCTCCAGTCAGGTAAACAATGTTTTAGTAATGACTTTCTCTCCATTCCTACCCATTTTGCTACATCTACACCCGTATTTGATATTTCTGATACTATTACCTAGATGATTTTCACTTATATAGYATTACTGAAGGAGTCACCAAGATTCTGCTGGCCTTGCAACACTTCACTGCCCAAAGGCACCTGGTTCTTCCCATCGGTGGTCTGCGAACTCTGACCACTTCTCATTTTACTCTGCTTAACCACTGGTGAAATTCTGCCATCACTCATGGCACTATCTGTAGCTTTTGTCAGCTTCTTATTTCATTGTCTAACACATCTGACAATTTCTTATGTCATGTCCAGCACTTTCCTATGTCCTATCTAGTTAGCCTAACCTCAGTTGGAAGCCAATTGGCCTTTTCATTTCCTTACACCCATAAGAGTACAGAGGTGCAATCAAGTCTGAGGGGCTGTTTTGAAAACTAAAAGGTATTCTAACTTCCCTGAATAGGCACTACAATGTGAACTGCAAAAGGAGACATACCAGTAAATCTAGTACTTCTCTTTGACATTGCTACACAGCTCTGTGTTTCATGTTGTTCATTTAAAATTTAACACAAGAATTGTGCCTAGTAGAGACAGAATTTAAAATTATTTGGCAACTGTCTATTATTATTGAACAGCAAGTTGTGAACAATGGTAAATTACTTTGATCATTGTATTTTTTCTTGATTCAGCATATTGAACACTTATTTCAGTTGAAACTGAATAGATGCAAAAAATGAAGTCTATTACTGTAAGTTTTTATATAGCATTGCAGAATGCATCCTTCAGAATCCTTCAGAGGATGCAAGAGAACTTTCAAGAGCTCAGAGTATTTATACAGGCCTATAATCTTGTGAAAATTGTAGTAGGATTTTGTAATGATGACAAGGGATTTAGACATGCTCTATGTTTCTTTAAACAGGTCCTTTATATTTTCGTGAAGTACTGTSTGAGTAGTTGCTCTGGGGGAAGAATGGCATCTCCCGAATCATACCTCTTCAGTAATGAATGTAAAAGGTCAAACTGAAGTAGGCAAACACGAGAGCACTCAGGAGACAGAGTCCCTGCCTACCCACCACTGAGAGCCTAGGAAACGTAATCCTAGCATAGAGGAAAAACGTCAAGAAAGGGGCATATAGGTCATGATGGTCTGAAAGGTGAAGCATTTTACAATTATGGAAGAATAATAATTTCAACATCTCCTTTTATTTGAGCTTCAGTTTCTTGGGTTAACGTTGTGCATATAATAGTAACTACAAGAATGTCTCAGAAATCTAAGTAGAAAATAAAATATTTGTATATGTTTTTTGTTACCTAGGAAAGCTTAGYTTAGGAGGTCCCTTGTCATTTTCTTTTGTCATTTTAACTGATAGACTACTTTGTTATACTATATTTTCCTTAATAAAGTAATCACAATGGGGTTTTTTGATTGTGCTCTCAGATAATATTTTTTTTTGTTTCTGCAAATCTATGTTAAGCATAGTTATCAATGACAAGAATGAGTCATTGTTATTGTTAGTGCTCTGTTGTTCATACCTTGGAAATTATGTCATTCATTTGAAATTGCAGCACAATCATGATGGATTATTTTGGCTGAGATATGCGGGTGTCACCAGTGATCAGATATTAAGCTGTATAAAACCAGTATTTCAATACAGAACACTTTCTTAAATTGCTCTCCTACTGTACTTCTGATGTATACCTAGATGGCAATGGATGGCAGATGGTTTCTAGTTACTCAGGCTTCATAGTGATGTTTTCATGGGAAAAATCCTATGAGATGGAATATAATAAACGTAACAGACCAGAAGTGAGTTGAAAATTTGTGCATGAGAAGGTAGGTTATGTAAATTTAAATTTACCTTTTTAACATTGGAAAGAGAGCCCACCAGCTTTAGGCAAATGAAAAACTTGAAAGAAAGCTGAGTTCTAAGGTTGAAGTGGAATCTTTGGTATTTCGGAGATAGTTAAAACCCTTTTTCCTGCTGGTTACACCAAAATGAAACATTCTATTTCCTTGCGTGGTATCAGCCTTTATCAGGAACTGGAGATAAGACAGTCTGTGGAAGAAAAAAAATGGGGTAGAGGGAGAGGATTTAGAGAATCCAAAGAGTATTTGTCTTGACTGAGAGAAAAAAAGAGACAGATCCTAGGATCTTTTTAAAACAGGAATAATGGAAAGGAGGGCATAGGAAAAGGATGCTTAGGAAATGGATTCRATGCTGGAAGTTGACTAAGATGGATTGATGTATATATGTTGATTTCAAATTTATAATTATTTGATCTGAGGTAGCTAGGGATTATAATGGATGAGATAGTTGTCTGTGAGAGTGGGGAGCTCGACCTAATGCTGTGGGAGATTCCTTTCACTCCTGTGTAGACCATTTCAGTTGCTCCTGCACTGTAGGTCTTTGGAGGTGACAATGCTGTGATCCATACTGAAACAGAAGACAGATCCTGAAACAAAACACATAGTCTACATTTATAAATAGAAGTTTATTTAGTAGAATGTTTTCAATAAAGAGGAATAGACTTCTTTTATTCCGAATTCATAAATGGATTTTACACTCTTGAGTGTGTCATTAGCAATTCTCATAAAAATCTATGCCTGTTGAGTTACAAACATGCATTTTGCATTGAAAAATAATTTTCATGCCTTCCCTGTCCCTTTCATAAAGTATATAGTAGGCTGAATATTAATCCTCGCTATATCAGTATATTAATTGCCAACTGTTTTCTCTAAATATATTACTGTATTAAAAATAACTAAAGATTATTCTTATCAAAAGAGAGAAAAAGTATAAAAACCTTGCTAGCAATATCCTATTCTGTAATTTCCTTCTCACAGAATATTTTTCCTTTGTGAAAAAAAACTCAAAAACACTTAAGCATTACAGTCTAGGCCACGGAGATATAAAAATAATTCTCATTTCATTTTTCTCTGAAGTCTTAAAAACTTGAAAGGACCTGCTCCAAAAATGGAGATTTCTACATTATACAGATGCAGTCATATTTGAGAAAAACTTTAGTGCTGCATGTGCAGATCAAAATTATGTTCTCCTTTTATGAAACAGCAGAAGTGTATCTATAACATCCAAGAGAACTGGAATGGAAATTTGAGCATGAAGAAGGACKTGGCATATTTTGACAGTGTTTTGAAAATTTTGGAATATTTGATTGTCTTGACTGTTTATCTACTAAAAATCAATGTCCAAAATGTCTGTCTCAGATTAAGTCTCTCTATGAATCTTCAAATGTTTCAGTATCCTTCAAGAAAGACTTTTTAATTAATATGTAAATATATGGATAGTATGCAAGGTACACTGTATACTTAGTATTCACTTTTTTTTAACAGAACATAAGAATAAAAAAAAAATTCACTGCCACAGATTTTTTAAAGAAATGTGTSTTCTTGCTTCTTTGCATTACCTAGTCAGCTTTTCTATTTGTTTCCGTGTTTTTGTTATATTTACCTAAAATTGTCAAGCATCATGCAGAGTGGACAAAATCTAGGAATTTTAAAAAGCTTTTGTAAAAGACACTGGGGAAACACCTCAGTGAAGGTGCAGTGGGGAAAACAAACAAGGTTTTTTGTGTTACTTGGTATGTCATATTACTGCTCCAAAGATACATTTGAAAATTTGCACAGATAACCAGATTGCTCATTCCTTCTATTACTCTGCCCCTCTACCTTACCATGGAATAAGAAATAGGTTTTTAAGGAAGTTAGGCAAGTGCAGATTGTGATCTTAAAACTCCCATAATTTGCTCTGTTGATATGATAGATATGTCAGTGTATCTGCTAATGTTTGGCAGGTTGCCCCCACAGAAAGTTAACACCCAGTTCAGTCYTATACCTCTTAAATTAAACTATCACTATACAGCTTTTTTTAAGGTCTCATTGTGAGGCAGCATATATTCTCTCAGCTTGTCTTCAGAGCAGGGGTGCTCCAGCCCCCAGTCATCTTCATGGCCCTTCTCTGGACCCACTCCAATAGGTCCATATCTTTCTTATGCTGGCAACCCCAGAGCTGAATGTATGCAAGCCCAAAAAAAATAAAGTTGTTGAGGCTTTATGTTTCACTCATGGCTTCTTTCAATCTTCTAAGATTCAGAATCCTGAAGGCTGTAAATAAGAAGTGTGCAAGTTCAGTGTAGCAGAAAAATATAAAGAAAAAATCCCAACCTTTTCTTCATGTTGCTAAAATTCAAAACTTCTAGTGGTTTGTTTTAGCTTTCTATACACCTGTGAACAGGTGTATATTTAAAATTGCTATTTCCTGTGGGATCAGATCTCCCTTGAGGCTGTGTTATACAAATGAGGATTTGTAATCTGTTTCTAAAAGATTTACTTTTTATATATATTTAATTTACATTCCTCTGTTGATTTCAAGTCATCTGGACTAACCGCAAATTGAAAGATTGCTATAATCACCCATTAATCTTTCATCAGTTAAGAGCAGAACTTTGAACTCAAAAGGAAACTGAAGCCTGTGGAGGTCACAGAAGGCATTTGTATGTCTTTTGCGGTTAATCCTATTTACAGGTTCCAATTTCTGAAGCTAAAATTTGTTTCCCGATCCATTGGAAGGGGATTTATTTTGTACTATTTTAAGGTGATCATAACAGTGAGTCATACACCTGAGAGATCCAGAAGATGAGTGAGCCACAGATCTCCTGAGATCTCTGCTGTTGATGGCAGTAATGGAAGGTAAAATAATCCTCCTCCAGCACTGCAGAAAATGCTTAGTGGTTGCACCTGATTATAATGCAGATTACAGTACTTGGGAGGGAGATGGATTCTGCATGCTTCCTCAAGATGTCACGTAGTTTCTGGGAACAGGATTCTCCAAGGAGCAGAGTGATGAGGTGAGCTAGAGATAGGCAGTCTCTCTGCAGATTCCCAGTTCTTGAGATTATTTCTGCGGAGCAGAACTTTCTTGCATCCCTGATGTATATGTCCTCTATAGAAGTATAGGCACAGAGGGAAATGCTTTGTCTCCTGGTAATACAGAATACTGCACTCGTTTGGTCCTTCTTTTTTACCAGCTTTTGGGTGGAGAAGCATGCTCTATAGCATTTCCGTCACTTTGTATTCTTTTTTTTCCCCTTATATATAATAAAGATTAATTCTCTGGAGGGTAGTTTTCAACCCTGAGGCCAAGAAGCTGTGTTATATCATGGTGACTTCACATGTAAATGTAGTCAGGATTAAAGTTCCCAAGTAAAGAATCAATTTGCTGCTTGTTCACTGCTTTAATTCTCTTCCTTGCAAATAATATTTTTCTTCTATTTTCAGTGTCCCTGAATACTTGAATGTTTAAAAGCCTTTAAGAAAACAGTACTAATAGTTTGTTGTACACACAGCCAGTATGCATTTGCAAAGGCACAGTCAGGGAGAATGGTGTTTCTTTTCTCTATGATTTTATGTGTGAGCAACATCAGAGCTTACTGCTAAGTCCTATCAACACGGTCAGTCTTCAGAAGGTTTTTTCTTTTAGTTCAGTTAAAGGAATAGAGACTGGATTTCTTTATTTCTTTGTTTTGTCAAGAGGGAGTTTCAGAGCCATGAGTGGAAAGGTTGGTCTTTCATTTTATAAGCAGTTGTTTGTATAAATACTAGGCTCACTGCTATGCATGGTGATGTGCACCAGAGTGCCTTGCCAATAAACACAGGCCACATAACTGTTGCCATCCATCAGTTCCCTACTCCTCTGACTAAAAAGTCAACTCGGAGTTCCACCATATCCCAAGGGTGTATCAGATTTCATGCCTCGTTTTTAATCTGGGACTGGTACTTATAAAAATCGTACACACTCATGCTTTCCATTAGTAGCTCTAACTTGGCAAGAATTACTGATGCTTAATCTTCTGCTTTTGAAGATCATAATGGGATATAGAAAATCATTTCCAAAATTCCCTATAAATGAATCTATATGAATCTGTGACATATGGCATATATGTGTTCGCTAAGCTTTGACTTTTTAACTGTTAGTGCTTTATGCTTGTTGAAAAATCCTCTGAAATGTAATTTACAAACCTCAGCATCAGAGTAAAATTATAGATTGGATTACATTGGTTGAACTGCACTCCAGCTAGGGAACTAAATAATAGCAGTCAGATCTTTGGATTAGTATCCCATCAACTTCTATGGAAGAAGGGAGACTCTCTTAGTATTTGTAGAGGTATTTTTTTCAGTCATACTAACTCCTTGGGTTGCAGAATAAACAGGATTTTGCGGACAGAATGTAACCAGGCGGCATGACATGAAAGATGCTTTGGATATCCAGCAACCTTGCTCATAATTGAGGTTTTGCTGTTGCTATGCTTTTCATAGTATTTAGAAGAGTCGCCTCAGCTAATACTTTTAGAAGTGAAGAGGAATTGTCTTTCTCTTTTCTTTTTTTTCCTTAACCCTTGAATGTGATTCCTGTTAGGCCTGGAAAGAGTCTGATAGTCAGAAATGGGCCCTCACATGTAAACAAGAAATTAAAAGCAGAAGCTTCTGCTGAACTTTACCAATATCARTCTGAAGGTGGAATAACAACCACTTTCAAGCAGAGATGAAGGGGTCTGAATGCAAGGGAGGTAAGGACCAGAACTCATTTTGTAATTCCCCTTTCACCTAAATGAGGACTCARTTTACATGGCCATGCTTCTCCATGAGAGCGTTGGTGTTTGTTTTATTTCCATAACAGAATACTAATTTTTAAAATCCATTAATAAGTATCTGGTGGTGTTGTGGAAAAACAGGCACTTGGGTTCTGTGTATAGTGGGTTATTATTTGTAGGGTACAGATTGCATTTGTTTTAGATGTTCTGAGCTAATTAAAATACCTCCTATTATTTGCTACAAACTGGAAAAAAAAAAAAAAAAAGGAAAAAAAAGAAATAACTTTGCTTCTGCCATTCTTAAAACCCCTACAGAATTACATCCTGAAAACGATATACTCATGGCTGGGAGTATTTTGCCATGCTTTTTGTAGTATTTGTGAGTGGTATGTGCTTCCCAACAAATGTTGTTTGGTCCACAGTGGGGAGGAGTTTTGACAACAGCATGAATTTTTCATATATTGTTCTAAGGGAAAGAGAAAAAACCCCAAACTTCTACATCTTTCAGATTTGTTATTAACTGTACCTGCAGTTGTACCAACATATGCAAAAATAGATACAGGTAGAAATATGAACTGACACTTCTAAGCAATTCTGTTTCTACTTTGCATATGAAAGTGCGATACCCTAACACTTCTGTCATCTCTAAAATACAACTCATGTTGAAGTTTGTTAAAAGTGGTTATGTTCTCAGTGTTTCTCAGGTCATAACTATTCATTCCACTTATGTATTTATCTTTTTTTCAGTGTACTTTATGTAGCATCTATGCTAAAGACTGTCAACTGCTAAGAAAGTCTTCTTAGAAACTCACCAGGAAAAATTAATCCTATGGACAAGAAAGCTCACATAAAATGGTACTGGGTTTATTTGCTCACCCATTTAATCTAATTTAATAAAAAGATAGAGGGGATTTTTATTCATGCAGATCAGAGAAGTATTTTCAAACCTTAGGCTCTGGACATGTGAGGAGTTTTTGAAAATTCACCACTTCAGTGTTTACTTGTAGCTTCTGTAATCACTGGTGTTGTGCATTATAACTATTGGATTGTCTTACTCTTTTTAACCAGGATTTGACCTTCTGAACTCCTCGTAATTCATTACCAACACTGGATTAGAGTAGAAAACAGAAACTTAATCGGGACTTAGTGTTCTGTCAGACAAAGGCTCTCATATTAATAAACTGTATGAAGGTATCACTTAACAACATGGGGTTTCTAACTCATATCAAATATTGAAATTATATAGGTGGATTGCACATCTTCACTGTCTTGAGGATTGGGCAATGTGAAGAAAGCTGATTAAATCTTATATCTAATATCCCTGGGAGTTTACTTTCTGAAAACTCTTTCCGTTTGTTTTAAAATCTACAACCGGAACATTTCTCCTTTTTTTGAGCACGACTGTATCAAAAAATTTTGGTAGAAATAGTTAAGTACACCATAGTGTCTTTATATAGTACTTCAAATTTCATCTGAGTTACAGCAAGAAGCAACTTTCTATCAAAGTAAGCAAAGTTTGTCAGTAMGATGGAAAACTGCTGTCACCAAAGRTCTGTTTTAGCAAAAAAAAAAAATGCAAACCATGATTTAAAAATACCTCTTTATATCAGTTTCTTACAAGTACCTCAGGTAGCAGTTATAGCAAAGACTGTCTGCCACTGTACTGTTCAAAGACCACTTTTTAAGATGAGAAGCCTCTAGTCCCAAACTCACCTTGRCTAAAATAAAAGTTTTGAAATTAAATGTGTTGGTATAAAGCATCAAGGAAACTGACCTAAACCCCAAATTTAAATTTTCAGTCTGTTTCTTTGGGTTTAAAGAACAGGCAAGGTATAGTGGACATGCTTCATATTTAAATTGCAATTTGCAAAGGTGTTATAAAAGATTTGTGAATGTGAGTAGCATATTCCATGTCTGATGTGAAAATACCAGACATTAGGAGTTCTCTGATTGTAATAAGCACCTCTCAACTTATTTAAACCTGTAATTACCTATGAGACTTATTGACTATGATGCCTTATCCATTTGAAAAGCAGAGGCCGAGGCCRAATAAGAGGGTAAGAAAGAGTAAAGAATTTTCTTTGAGGTACGGAGAAAGAAAAGCCTTTCCCGGAAATGTCTGTGAGACTAATCGCGCTCGCGGGAATGGGCCCAATCCCTGCAGCACAGAGCAAGTGTAAGTTATAAAAGGGTATAAAAGGTAAAAAGGTCTAAAAAGGGGTGTCCCGCGCACTCAAGCTTTTACTATTACAGGATTTTAGGGGACTAACATAGTTTACAAATATTCTCCAATGAAAAGCAGAGTTAATGAAACAATTCCTCACAGCAGGTTTCTATTGGAGGCCTCTGCTAGTTCGATAGCTTCATTTTTCAGTCGTCATAAAGCAATATGTCCAACTCTGGAATGCTTAAGGACGATAACTGGATCTATTTTGTCTAGGACACTGTGCATTATTATCTATGGGTTTCAGTGGAAAGTTACAGGAATTCTATTATTCTAACATTACATTCTAATATAGATATAAAGCTAGAAAAGCAAAAAAATCCTCTGGCATCAAGTATTTCTTAATTCCCCTGTCAAACCTTTATAAATTCTACAAGAATTATTGTCTCCGAAATATTAATAAATTGGTATCAATATAATTACAATTGTTTTCGTATATGAACAAATGCAGTTCTTGTTGACTTATGAAGCAGTCTACTTAATAATATTTTAATCTTAAAAAAGTTATATTAAAGAAATGGACTTTGTCTTAAACTAAAATCATGATGGAGGCTGGTTTTGCTTCTGGCAGTGGAATTTTTTATTTTATTATTCCAGCATCTACACCTGTCTCCTTTAGACATCAATCTTCTTTTGTTTGCCACCTGTTTCATTTTTTCAGTGAAGTGAAATTCCTATTATTGTTYCAAAACAGGAAACATATGAGCTGAGCCTGCTGACAGAGAAAATCAGGACACCATCATGCAGCAGGTCAGAGACAGGCATCCTGGGGCAGTGAATTCCTAATAACTGGTGGCAACAAGCRGATTATATGTACTTTGAATGTAAAGCTCTTGTCCAAGGGACATCCCCTTTTTTCTTTTCTATTCTTTGATACTTTCCCTAGAGTTTTAGTTCCCCAAAAGTTGACACAACAAGGTTGGATGTATGAATTCTGAGCCACGACGTAAAGCAGACTTTAGTATTTACCTTTGCTTCTTTGGACTATCAGCACATACTATGTGTTGCCTGTTATTATGTCAGTGCAAAGATAAAATAAAATTAGTATAGCTCTGAAGCTGGAGGGCTGATGGTGTGTTGCTATGCATGATGGTCATGGAACATACTAAAATAGAGGAATTTAATTACAAACCTTCAACGTAAATCACCCTGAGCAATGATGTACAGATCACCTTGTCAGATATGCTTCCTACATGTGGTTGTCTGGCAAACTGGAGAATTTATGAAGCATTAAACTATGTCACTCTTAGCTGAATTTCACATACAGTAACACGATGATCACATAAAGCTCTTTGTGAATGAGATTTGAAAAATGTTAACTGCACCAATCTCAAAGGATCAGTGCAATGAATATGATACTGTGTCTGTGCTGACTATTTCTACTTAGCTATCTAAGCCTATTAGAGTAACTAAAAGACTAAATTCAAATGCAGAAAAGGAGCTTGGGGTAGTATCAGAGCATAAAACTCCCTAGACAAATTGAGTGCCATTTAATGATATATATCATAAAGAGAATTTGTTTTAATCCATAGATAAGGCTCTGRTATAAGATGTGTGGATTTTTGAATTCTAGTCTTTTTGTCTTTCTTTAAACAGGCCAGACTTTATTTTTTAATGAAACCTTATGCTTTAACAAGATGCATTATCTCTTAATATCAAACTCGTGTGGGTGAGCATTAGCATGCACACAGCCTGTTTGTCAGGGAAGAAGAGCCCATGATCTCTCCAGCCATGCCTTGTATGCTCCCTTTTTGTTCAGGACAGCAACTGAGCACCTTGATTTTAAAAAGAGAAAACCAGTTAGGAAGAATAATAGGAACTCACTGTAGCTCTAAATAGATAGATTAATCTTCACAGTTTAGCTCTCTGTTAGCCCAATTTACTTAATCTAGATTCATGTACATCTTATTTACCCAAATACGATGATGAAAATTAATTAGACTTTTAATATATTCCTATACCTAGGCAAGCTTTTTCCCTATATAACATTGCCTACATATAGTCTGCTGCCTGTTCTGCTGAGGACTTCAATACTTTCTTTAATCAAGATGGATCTCCTGCCACTTGCTTTTCCTTTGTTATATATCATCCCTTATCAGTCCTATGGAGGAATGTGGTCTTTCTGAAGGAAGACCTCATGAAATACGAGGACTCAGAACTTGCTTAGCTGCCTCTGGGAGCTGATTGAGGGCCCATCACAATTCCAGGCTCTGCAGTTTTAAACTTTGAGGGGTAGMAAAAACCTCAGAAGCTAAAGCTGCAGTGAAGTGGTTCAAGAAACCATAAGGCTGGTAAGATCTGTAAAGCAAGAAGTTTGATATGCTGGTAAAGTATTCCCCTCTATTCATGCCTCTAATATTTTCTCAAAGTTCATTTTCCTAAGGTCACATTGGCAATTTGATCATATATTCATAGAAATAAAAATCCTTGTAAATTATTGCCACATTGTTTACTTTTCATTGTTTTTTGTCTTTGTTTCTTTATAATTAAATCAATCAAAAAAATTGTTACTCTTTTCACAGATGGGTACTAATGTTTAAAATTCTTATGTCTGGTCTATTTGGGTGGTTTGATCTTCATTATCACCTGGTGTATTTGCAGCATCTATCTACAAGATATGGATTTTTTTCTAAATCACAGCAGAGCCCAAGTTGCTTAAGGGAGAAACAGATATCGCCTGCCAATAACCAAAGGGTTGGTGTTCAATACTGAAACAGGAAGTGTGCTCTCAGCTGAACCAAACCTGTACCCTGGTGTACTAGATTGAAAAAAAAAAAAAAAAAAAAAAATCATAAATATGTAAATACACCCTTAGTTTAAAAGATTCAGTTTGAGCCTTTCTATGTGTCGGTGGCAGTAGTGGAAGACAGGGTAGTTCCTACACAATGTATTAAAATGTTATCTTTAATGGGGACTAATAGTGAATTATCAAGAAGAGGTCTAAATTGGAGATGTTTATGAAGTTACGTGCCCAGTGTCTTAAAACACACTTCAATGGCTACTTCATTTGAAGTAAATATGTTATATGTGCCTCTGATGTCTTAGTCTGGGACACAAACACTAAACTCAGTGAAGCCAACTAATAGATATCTTATCTTTCCAGTTCAATTACCTTTTAAAATGAGGAGAACCTTTTACTGAAAGGATAAACCTGTCCATAGCAGGGCTTTCAAATCTTGAAAGATGATGTACATGGACAGGTCATTGACTAAGACTAATATTAGACTAAGAGGAAGTTATCTCTTAGTTTTTGTAATAAATCCAAAGTAAGGTTATAGCGTCCTTAGGAAACAGTACCTTAATTAGAGGTTATCCTTCAAGGCACACACAATGTCTTATCAGTGCTTCTTTTATCTTAAAGGTAGTTTTGATAGCAGCTTAGTGCTGTGAGCAAACCATCTATTTGATAATCAGCATCCATTTTCCAGCCTTCCTGTTCTTACTTTGAAGATGTTCTTTCTTTTCAATTGATAATTATATTTTTAAATTTGGGATAATGTGATTAAAAGAAAATCAATATTCATTTTAAAGGAAGTATATTGAAATTGAATTGTTTTCTTATGTGAGGTGACTCTTCTTATGGGAGGTGGTTCTCCCCCTCTTTTCTGCCCTTGTGAGACCTCATCTGGAGTACTGTGACCAGCTCTGGGGCCCCCAACACAAGAAAGACATTGATCTATTGGAGTGAGTCCAGAGGAGATCCATTAAATTGATCAGAGGTCTGGAGCATCTGTTGTGAAGACTGGCTGAGAGAGATGGGGCTGTACAGCCTGGAGAAGAGAAGGCTCTAGGGAAACCTCATTGTGGCCTTCCAGTACCTGAAGGGGGCCTGCAAAGAAACTGGAGAGGGACTTTTCACAAGGACATGTTGTGCTAGGACAAGGGGGATAGTCTTAAGCTGAAGGAGATTAGATTTAGATTAGATATTAGGAAGAAATTCTTCACAATAAGGGTGGTGAGGCACTGGTACGAGTTGACCAGAGAGGTTGTGGGCTCCCTGTCTCTGGAAGTTTCAAGATCAGGCTGGATGAAGCTCTGGGAAACCTCGTCTAGTGGAAGGTGTTCCTGCCTATGGCAGGGGAGGTAGAACTAGATGATCTTTAAGGTTCCTTCCAACCCAAACCATTCTATCATTCTTTGTAACTTGTGCTATTCAATAGCCTAAAGTATGTATGTGTCCTGATTTCAGCTAGGATAGAGCTAATCTCTTCTCAGTAGCTGTTACAGTGCTRTGTTTTGGATTCAGAATGAGAATGGTGTTGATAACACCCTCATGTTTCGGCTTTTGCTAAGTCATGTTTATCCTAATTCAAGGATTCTTTTTCTCGTCTCATGCTCTGCCACTGGGGAGGTGAGCAAAAGAAATTGGGAGGGAGCACAGCTGGGACAGGTGACCCGAACTGTCCAAAGGGTTATCCCACACCAGAGAACATCATAAAATATATATAAATGTATATAAACCAGGGAGAGTTTTCCTGGCAGGAAAGCCAATCTGGATTAGGAAAGGGGGGTCTGGCATTGGTCAGCAGGTGGTGAACAATAGCACTGTGTATCACTTGTTGTTTCCTTATCATTATCATTATTATTATTTACTATTATTATTGTATTTTACTTTATTTTCAATTATTAAATTGTTCTTTTCTCAAGATACAAGTTTTACTTTGATTCCCTTCCCCATTCCACTGGGTTGGGAAGGGAAGAGAGGGGTGGGTTGAGCGAGCAGCCGCATGGTGCTTATTTTCCATCTGGGCTTAAACCACAAAAATATGGTAGAGCTCTTACAGCTTATGTGCTATTTCATTGCTAGAGTTTTATTTTCTTCATTTTATCAGTGCAGAAATCCTTTTGCCTTTACTATAAATTCAGCCTTGAAGGTTTATTTCTTGCCCTAAACCTTTCTTTCTATCCATGTCTCCACTGCACAGATGTATTGTCATTATTTTGGTCCATTGTACAATTCAATCTTTACTGACAACTCAGAATTAATCTTCTTATTGGCTGGTTGTCAACATTATGAAATAATTTCAGAGCTGTCTGTTTTCCTTCACTGATGTTTTCTATTAAGAATTAGGAAGATCTTATCTTTGTTCGTATTGCAAAGAGAAATAGTCTTCAGCTTTGAACAAATCTCTAGCGTTACCCAACTCTGTTCTTTACTCTTCAGGTCTAATAGTGATAATTGTAGGTGGTTTGTTGTCCTTCCATGAGCATTTTTTAATTTTAATAATAAAGTTACTATATATTTCCAATAAACTAAGGCCATGTACATATGTTACTGTAGTAGTATTATCTAACTATGAGGATGATTTGGGCTGTCCTACATGACTTTTCCTGAAGCAGATTAGTGTTCTGGATTCAGTTCCAAAATACGTTACAAAATTCAGAGTTTGGTTTTTAAAAGCTTAACTGTCATCTAATAAACTAAATATGGTTCAGAAATCTATTTCTTTTCATTCATTTCAAATTCCTTTTCTTCAGCCTTTTACAGTAAATAACTTCATTGTCACACCTTGCTTCTTCTACAGACACTTTCTCTATCTCTTTTTTCTCCCTGAATTATTTATAACATGATTTAACTGTGAAGTTGAAAGCACATATTGTTTCTAAATTGAGAATGTTGTTGTGCCTTTTGAAAATTCTTTATTGTCTAAGCAGATTTATATCCCTTTTTTCCATCCTTACATAGGACTGTGATAAAAAGCATGCATAAGGTTTTTTCTTCCCRTTAATAGGAGTCTGGCATAGAACACCGCCATCTATATCTAACCAAAAGGTAGAGGAATTTTTTAATAAAATTTACCTAGGCAAAGGTGGTATTTTTGATTGTATTATTGAATTATGGGCAGTAATGTACTATGGAAACATCTACTAGTGGGTATACTATTAGCAATAATGAGTATGATATTTATGTGGAATAATATTTCTGTGGTCTAGATAATTTTTTTTTACCAGTTTCATATGTGTTGCATCTGTCTAGCAAGGTGGAGTAACAGCCTCAAGAGTTTGACTATATTTTTGGTGTGTAGGTGGCATTATGCTAATGAAGACTAAATTTGTAAAGAAATAGCTAATGATATTTGTGGACAGTAAAATGTATGTTTAAAGAATAACTGATAACTGCTGGAAATTTTCAGTGAGCAAAGAAGCTGCCCAGATTAAATGAAACCTGTGAAATTGCTGTGGTCTAAGGTCCGTCATAAATACCAAAATACATATTGCTAGCCTATGTATATCTGTGCACACTAATAAAACACAGGACTTGCCAATTAATGGTAGTAGGGGGCTCTGAAATGTGTGTAAATTGACTTACACAGCGACTTCTCTGCTCACTGCCTTGGTGTCACAGAGTTTGGGAAACCTAGCTTTTAAACGGGAGCACTTTTCCTTACTTCAAGGTTAGTGATTGAGTTTCTAAAATGTATGGTATCTGCACTCTTTTCACAGATCTACAGTCCCTAACAAGTCCATATCAATACATAAACTGATCTAAAGGTGTACCATCTAGCTGCATTTGGAAATGCAATTTGAAAAGAGATTAAGATAAATGCTATTAAAGATAAAAGGTAGATTCAAGGTTGGGTTTTTTTTAAATTTGTTTCATCTTGTAGTTCAAAAACATTTTTCTGAATACWAAACATAATTTTTGCACAAATGATCAAGGCAATCCATAACTCTGTCTTTCATGACACATTTACAAAGCTTTCATGTTAATGCATGATTCCTGTAAAKGGGTTTGAACAGGAGGAGAAAGGAATTTTCAAACATTGGTGAGCTTCAGATAAATGATTTCATTGATTTAATTGGTCATGTAGCAAGTGATTAAAATGGCCTTTGAACAACGTTGATATTTATCTCCCTGTATTTAATTTAATAGATAAATGTAGTCAACATCCACAAGAATCTGCTATCTTTCATAAACTTTTTCACAGACATCTATTATTCAAGAGGACAATTCTGCATTTATTGATTATATTAAATGGTATTTTTTTCTATTTTCAAGATTCAGTTAATGTTTTGAAAAGAAATTTACTTACAGTAATATGGAGTAAATAGCAGTCAAGAAATAGAAATGGATTGTAGGAAGAGTACCTCAACGTCCAACTTGTGTTTTACTACCCAATTCTTTAATGGCATGTTTAAGTTTTGTTAAAGGATATGAGCCCTTCCTCTGATATTTAGCATGTTAGATGACTAATTTCAACTGCTGCAAAATTTCTTGGTTCTCATATCATTGTTCAGATGATATAAAAATACTTGTAAATAGCCCTGTAGCTTGAGAATTCACACCACAGTTGGGCTACCAAGCAACTAGAAATCCTTGGTAAACACAGAGAATCCCCAAACACTGCTTAGTCGATATTTCTTTTGGAAAAACAGGAGTTGTCTGGGAAAACCTAACATACTTCTGCTTAGTCTTCTGTGGTCTGCCTGTGAGGTCAGCATGTACAAATATTTCTCCATTGGGCTAAAAAGTATATTGGAAAATCAATCTCACTTTTTCTCCTTAGTAATTCTGGATATGCCCTTCTACTTTAATAACTGGATTTATAATGCTAGGATATAACAAAGAAATAATCTGTTTCTAGAATAATAGTTGCTTAAACTGTATAGAAGCTCATGAGTGATGCACTATTTTGGCTTCAACTCAATCGATGTTACCAAAGAACTCTGAATTAAGATAATTCAATGCATGGAAGATTTCCCGTGTCATGGAAAATATAGAGTAGGGYAAGCCAAATACATGTATAGTTAAAATCAGAAGTCATGCCCAAGAAATAGGTACTTGTGGCCTAACATTTCCAATTTAAAAATATTCTCAGAATAATTGCAAGAAATGATGGGATTTTATTTTTTCTTGCAGTATATGATGAYTGCAAGGTTGAAGTTCTCCACTTTTACCAAGTTTAACACTTATTTACATCCACTATTTGGTGTCTWAATCTGTCAAATCATGTATGTCCATAGAATCACAGAATCCTTAAGGTTGGAAAAGACCTCCTAAGATCATCAAGTCCAACTTTAACTGAACGTCACCATGTCAACTAAACCACAGCACTGAGTGCCACATCCAGTCATTTTTTGAACACCTCCAGGGATGATGATCTCACCACTTCCCTGGGCAGCCTGTTCCAATGACTGACAACCCCTTCAGTGAAGAAATTCTTCCTGATGTCCAATCTGAACCTCCCTTGGCACAGCTCGAAGCCATTTCCTCTCATCCGGCCACTGGCTGCCTGAGAGAAGAGACCGACCTCCACCTTGCTACCACCTCCTTTCAGGGAGTCATAGARAGTGAKAAGGTCTCCTCTGAGCCACCTTTTCTCCAGGCTAAAGTCTCCAGCTTCATCAGCTGCTGGGAAGATATATGACTTCTTCTCTAGACCCTTTCATTGTCCTTCTCTGGACTTGCTCCAGCACCTTGATATCTTTCTTGAAGTGAATGGCGGAGAACTGAACACAGTACTCARGGTGCAGCCTCATCAGTGCCCAGTACAGGGGGATGGTCACTTCCCTGGTCCTGCTGGCCACACTATTCTTGATAGTGGCCAGGAGCTGGCCTTCTTGGCCACCTGGGCACACTGCTGGCTCATGTTCAGTTGACCAGCACTCYCAGGTCCTTTTCTGCTGAGCCATTTTCCAGACACTCTTCCCCCTGCCTGTAGGGCTGCCTGGGGTTATTGTGACCCAAGTGCAGGACCAAAGCCTTCCTACCCTCCAGCAGATCAACTCTCCTGTTCAGCTTGGTGTCATCCACAAACATACTGAGGAGGCACTTGATCCAGATCATCARTAAAAATATTTTTTTATCCAACAGGCCCAAATACTGAGCCTTGGGCAACCCCACTGGTGACTGGCTGCCAACTGGATGCACCATTCACCACCACCCTCTGGGCCTGGCCATCCAGCCAGTTCTGAAGCCAAGGAAGAGTGCACCCGTTCAAGCCATGGTGTGCCAGCTTCCCCAGGAGAATATCATGGGAAGCAGAATCAAAGGTTTCCTGATGTTTAGTTAGACAACATCCATAGCCTTCTCCCCATCCGCCAGGTGGGTCACCTGGTTGTAAAAGGAGATCAGGTTGCTCAAACAGGACCTGACTTTCCTAAACCCTTGCTGGCTGAGCCTGATCCCCTATTTGACCTGTACGTGCCATGTGCTCACACTCAAGATAATCTGTTCCATGACCTTCCTGGGCATCTAAGTCAGGCTGACAGGCCTGTAGTTCCCTGGATCCTCCTTCCAATCCTTCTGGCAGATAGACATCACACTGGCCAATCTCCAGTCATCTGGGACTTCCCCGGTTAACCAGGACTAATGATAAGTGATGGAGAGCAGCTTGGCAAGCTCTTCCACTGGCTCTCTCAGTAATCTTGGGTGAATTCCATCCAGCTCCACAGCCTAAGTGGCACAGCAGGTTACAAACTACTTCCTCCCAGATTGCAGGGGTTCTGTCCTGCTCCCCGTCCCTGTCTACCAGTTCAGGGAGTGGGTTGCCCTGAGGATGACTGGACTCACTCTTAAGGACTGAGGCAAAGAAGGTATTAAGTACCTCAGCATTTTCCTCATTCTTGGTGGAAATGTTCCCCTTTGTGTCCCATAAAGATGGTGATTTTCCTTGGCCCTCCTTGTGTTGTCAATGTATTTATAAAAACACTTTTTATTATCTTTCACAACAATGGCCAGTTGAGTTCTAGCTGAGGTTTTGCCTTTCTGATTTCCTCTCTACATGACCTAACAACATTCTTGTACTCTTCCAAAGTTGTCTGCCTCTTGTTCCAAAGGTCATAAACTCTTTTTTCCATGAATTCCAGAAAAAGATCCCTGTTCAGCCAGGCTGGTCTTTGTCCCTGCCAGCTTGTCTTTCAAGATGTAGGAATAACCTATTCCTCCCCCTTTAAGATGTCCTTCTTAAATTATGTTCAGCCATCCTGGTCGCCTTCGTTATTAAGGACTGTTTCCCAGGTGAGTCTCTGAAGCAATGTCCAGAAAAGGCCAAAGTTCACGCTCCAGAAGTACAAGGTGGAGATTTTGTTGACCCCCTTTCTTACTTCACGAAGAATTGAAAACTCTATCATTTCGTGGTCRCTGTGCCCAAGACAGTCTTGGACTACCATATTTCCTACCAGGCCTTGTCTGTAAAGAGCAGGTCTAGCAGGGCACTGGCCCTTGCTAAGCTCACTTCCCAGCTGTGTCAGGAAGTTCTCTTCCACACACTTCAGAAAGCCCCTAGACTGCCTCCTCTCTGCCACGCTGAGTTTCCAGGAGACTTGTGGCAGGCTAAAGTCTCCCACAAGAACAAGGGCTAGGTAAATGGAATAGGCAATGTGATTATAAAAATCAGGAAGCATTACAGTATTTGAGAATAATTGAGTTATGTGCTGATAAAAGAATTTTTTCGTGGTGGTTAGAAACAGAAAGTACTTTATTAATTTGTGTCTGTTGTTTCAGAATATTGAACTARTTGGATTTAATCTTAAGACATCAGTGACATGTATAGATATTGTTGCATTTGTAGGTCATTGCGCAAAGGACAAGTCATGAACACTTTTTCCTACTCGAATAAATCCAAAATGCAGTCCTGCTATCCTTTTAAAATATTGAAAATACCAAAATTTTGAAGAGCCATTGCATACTTMCAAAATCTGAGAAAATAAAATGTCATCTCTCTGATTGCGGTGCTAGGTACTTGCACTTGAGGATCCTTTTGATATATGTCTTATTTACAGTACCCTGAGTGAAAGAGGAATACATATATGAAATTAGTCCTCAAGTAGAGTAGGATTTCTGATCGGGTGCTTTCCAGAAAATCCCACGACAATATGAAATTCAATCTTGCAAATTAAGATTTCTTTATTTAATCTAACACCTAAGGCACCTAAATGAAATGAAGAAGCTTATAAAACCCCTGTTAAAATGGTCAAAAATATGTCCTAGAGCATGAAGAGGAATAATTAAGGATCTAATTTGGCTTCTCAGAATATCTGTCTATATGCAAATATGGCCTGTCTGTAATCACTGACACAATTGCTGGTGGGTAGATGCCTGAAACAAAGTTGTTAAGCAACAGTGGCTCTATTAAGATACTGATAGTCTGTAAATGGGTGCAGGAAAGCTTTTATGACAGGACAGCAGAACTGATCCTCTTGCTAAATTCTTGTGACATGGAACAAATGGAGATTTTTCTCAAGTGTTACCCACAAAAAACAATCTCTTCCTGGTTTTCCTAGCTTTGTTGGATAGTTTTGGAATGTTGATCACTCACAAGACACATAGGTATTGGCCTATCTCGTGGCTACTGTAACGTTTAAACAGGTTAACAGATTCTATGCTTCATATTTAAAAATTATTTTAACTGTTATTGCAAAATATTATTTTAAGATTGGGTTTTTTCAGGGCAAAAGCTTATGGGTTTAGTCTTTTTAAAAGGCTGAGAATTGTAGTCAAAAAGATACATTAATATATGGGAGAGCAGACTTACAAAGATATTAAATGACATGTTTTCATAAACCCACACAAATTAGAGATATAAAAGGTCTATTAATTTGCAGTTAGCTGAATTCCCTATTTATGGCAGCATTGTTCCCTGTAGTGTATTTTTCTGAGCTTTGTTAGGCTTCATTTTAAATGACCCCTGCAACTAGACTTTTACAGCTGCCCTGGGAGATTTTCAAGGTCATGGGATGGGAAATTTCAGGGCACTGTGTTTATCTATAGCAATGTTAATGGAACTAATAATGTATTCAGTACGTTCTTTAAGGTTAGTTACTTGCTTGTTGACACACTCTTAAGAACTGAAGTTGGCAGTTATTCTGGATTCACTTGAGATTTATACAAGAGAAAGGCAAAAGATCAAGAGATTCATGGGATCTTGCATTCCTTTTAATTTTTCATAATACTTATTTTTTGCTCATCTTTTAAAAAAACCTGGCCTTTCTAATGTATCTACCTACCATAGGCATAATATTAACACCACACGGTTTTTTTCGCCAGGAAAATTTATGATTCTGCCCCTTGAACACAGAAATAGAAATGGGCTGTGTCAACAACTAGGGTAGGCCTCAGTAACTGAGGATAGTAGGTTTAAGTCCCTCCGATATCTGGTATTACTTTAGCAAGCCACTTTTCTCCCCTACCCATCAATTGCCCAGCTGTGTTCTAAACTGATGTAAAAGAGGGATAAATACCTTGGCTGGACAATTCCTGCTGAGCTATTCTCACTCATCTGGCAGCCCATAAACAGCCTGAGTTGGAGAAGCTAGAAGCTCTTCAGACAGAATGCCTGACATCCAACATCCTTATTCATTATTCAGAAGCAGAGATAATCATTATATAGAGGTTGGGGACAGGCGGGGCCTGAGTCTCAAAGACACAGTAAAATCCTGAAAATTGCTGAGTGTCTGACATAGAATTGCAAAAGAACATCGATTACTATTAGATCTCAACTAATATTTTGTGGAGGTTCAGGACGTGAGGTAAGGTGTTGGGCTTGTGCTGTAGTGTATTTCTGGGAGACTGGAAGACCAGGGTTTTGTTGTATCACTGGTGTTACTAGAGGAACTCGTGTCAGTGCAAATGTCCTTTGTTTCTTTACTGTGTTTGAGGCTCTTTCCATTTTTTTTTTTGTTTTACTAATCGCCTGGAGAAAGAAACTACACCTCAAGTTATCAACAGATGGTTCAGTCATCTAAATCATTATTTAAAACTTTCATTGTTATGAAATGTGAGTCACCCTTGGACTGCTATCCATATGATATATTTCATGATAATGGAGCATGAGTTTCATGATGCGTATGAGAACAGACAGTCACATAAAGCTCTCACTTTTTTTCTGCTTGCTAACTAATTATCTTCATTCAATATGTACTGAAAGTATGTATTTAATTGCATAATGACAAAATAATCCTTTAAGTTATTCAATTTTATTTATCTTGGTTAAGAAAGATAGAAAACAAGCTTAAAGWAACTTGCTAATAATAAATTTGGGTTGTTTTTAAATAAATTAATTTAAATATTTCAAAGACCAGATATGGATTTTGAACACTAAGGAAGGAAAAAGAAAATAATTAGGAAAGTAAATGGTCTTGTAGAAAAGTTATTAAGTAGACCTTGGTTTTGTTCCTACCCTTCAGTGCAACTGAGAGCAAATTATATAATCTTGTGCCACCGTGCTTCTTTGTAAGGCAGGGATAATGTTTCATTCTTCTTTTTCACTTTTTTGTTTGGTTTTTTTCATCTTATACATTTGTATTACAAACTCCTTGAGACACCAGTTATCATTTCTTATATACAGGGAGATTAAGAAGTGGACAAAAAAAAGGGGTGATTTTGTCTGGGGTAGGTTGGCCCTAAATCAATATCGAAAAGCAAAGGCAAATTCATTACTGTGAAGATAGGCTTGGTATATGAGGCTTTGAATGTACAAGGAAAAAATCTGCATACAAGCTTCTAAAAGGAGTTTTAAAGAAGAAGCCCTTGTCCTTCTATGTTAGCTTTCAGCTTGAGATGGTGCCTTTGAAACAAAATAATATTTTTCAGAAGGATCACTTTATTTCACTGAGTTTTCTGTACAGCTGAGTTAAACAATTCCACTTTTGTTTTATTAAGAGCAATTTCATTTATGTTACACCTGATGTTCAAACATCTGTGTTTGTGCAACAGAATYGTCAAAGATACTAGCTTAGTTTTGGAAGTTTTGTATGTGATACATCACATTGTGTTTTATAGAAACTAGTCTCAAAGTTTCTTTGCTTTTTTTTTTAATACCTCAGTGACAGTGCCAGAAATCTGGTTTTTTTCATCCTGATCTGATTGGAGGAGGGTTTGGGATTTGATTACTTTTTGAAGCAGGAAGGTATTTTTTGCATAAATAATAAAGTCCAACTAAGTTTTTCCAATAAGTCAAGTGTTTTACTAGAAGATAAATACAGTATTTGTATTAACTGATGCTTAGAGAGAACTGTAGGAGGGGTGAATGTGAGGTGAAGGAAAAGCAGATAACTGTGATTTGTTATGAGAACTTTGCCTTTCCATTTATTTTAGTTTAATGATAGCTCTTGTACACACATACACCCCTTCTCTGCATTGTCTTTTGTTTGGTCTGTCTATTTAATTGAGTGAATGAAGTCTTCAGAATTTACCAAGAGTTGCTAATGAGATGGCAGGTTAGCTGGTATTGTAATATGCTGTAAGGCTCATACATGCCCAGGTCTAGCAAAAGGAGGAGAGGGGCCTTACTGATAGTTGTGGCTCCTCCACAACACAAATATGGGGTTAGGAGATTGCTAAGTCTCTCCAGCAGCCAAGTCATACTTGCCAATTTTTAATAATTTGTATAAGAATCATTGATCTTCATTTCAGATTTCAAATTTCCCAAATTATTCTAGACACATTAAAACACCATAACTCTCTCTGGAGCTGATTTGTGTTTATGCTTTATGGTGCCATGAACCAATTTTTGATAAAGGAAGGAGGAGACTTTGAAAATGTGAAGAATGTGACAATTTAAATTCTTGAAAACATCCATTTCCTCGATCATAGAAGAGGAGAAAAAGCAAACTGCCAGTAGTTTAAATATGATAATTTCTGTCATAACTTGACAGCAGATGTGAACAAAAGAGACATGAAATAGATGAAGACAGAGTTAAAATTGAGAGCACAGAAGCTAGTGTAGGCAGAGCTGGATAATATCTGTTGAAACAACATGACTTTGCTTGGTTTCTATAAATGCTCTGCAGCTAAATTAATGCAGGTCAGATTTTTTTGGCAGGCAATGTTCTCTTTAACTTGCTTCATAAATGAACACAGGATCAAAGAAGACTTTTTTCTTCCACATAGCAAGATCATTTAATCATTTTTTTCCTTAAACTGAACATACATGTTTCTACAAACATGTGCTACAAAAACTGGTTTGAGAGAGGAAGAAAGAAAGAAGAGGCTGTGGGAAATTGCAACACTAAGCTTGCTAGACTGGGTACTCCTTGTTTCCTGCTTAGGATACCTGGTATAGAGTAGGTGTGTTGCACCATGGGCTATAACCAAGATAGATCTGTAATGCATGTCTGCATATCCTCACAGTATACAGTTAAGTTCCTAAAAAAACCCAGTATGCTTTAATGAAGACAATTTTTAAACCCTGTTATATAAGCAAAAAGGAGCAGGGGGAGCTGACAGGTTTTTATTGTTATACTTGTTAAGTATTATCATTATTTTGTAGCAAAGTAGTGGGGGAGAGCTGTAGTTATAACTAGTACTTGTTTATTAAAACATTTATCATAAAAAAAATTACTCCTTCTGTCCTTAGGTCCTGGTTTAAATTCTGAAATCATGTTTTTACGGCAGCAAATTTTTATTTTAAAATAGTCTGTGGTAAAGCCTTGGTATATTCTCCTCTCTGAAAATTTAGATGTTCATTTTTAAACAAGTTACCATACGTTACTCCTACAAAACAAGTTACATTTCTGTTTGGGAGGAAGAGAGGGAACAGGAAAAGATGTATTCCCCGATTTGCAGAGTGTTAATACACATTATGTATGCCTATTAGTTTTCTCCTGGTCTTTCATTCCCTGCATTTCCATGGCCTCCTCTTCTCATCTCCAGTCTGCACTGGTTTTAGCAGTCTGTTTCTAGTGCTGCTGTCAGTAGCTGTCAGTGTCAGCCAAGTGTCATTTATGGGTGCCTGTGAAGGGGAGTTTAGGAAAGGAACACAGCCTCTTGGCCCACTGTCTGATCAGCAAAGATGAAAAAAGAGAAAAGACAACAAAAGTTGCCTTTTCATAATTGACATTTAATTTGAGAAAATAATTTGGGAAATGTCCCCTTATATGGAATATATGGCTATCCTGATCTTGGCACTGCCATAAATTTAGGTCTTTACTGTCAGAAAATTTCCGTGGATTATATGTATGTTTCTGTCATGCTTTAACCCCAGCTAGCAACCAAGCCCCACACAACCACTCACTCACTCACTCGTTCCCTCACCAGCAGAACTGGGGAGAGAATCGGAAATGTAAAAGCCAGAAAATTCGTGGGTTCAGATAAAGACGGTTTATAAGGAAAGCAAAAGCTGTGCATGCAAACAAGGCCAAACAATGAACTAATTCACTGCTTCCTGTGGGCAGGCAGGTGTTCAGCCATCTCCAGGAGAGCAGGGCCCCATCATGTGCAACAGCTACTTGGGAAGACAAATGCCACCACTCCAAATGTCCCCCCCATTCCACCTTCTTTCCCCCACTTTATATACTGAGCATGATGCCATATGGTCTGGAATATCCCTTTGGTCAGTTGGGGTCACCTGTCCTGGCTGTGTCTCCTCCCAGCCTCCCAGGCACCCCCAACTTCCTGGCCAGTGTGGCAGTACGAAAATCAGAAAAGGCCTTGGCTCTGGGCAAGCCCTGCTCAGCAGTAACGAAAACATCTCTGTATTAGCAACCCTGTGTTCAGCACAGATCCAACACACAGCCCCATATCAACCACTGTGAAGAAAATTAACTCTACTTCAGCCAAAACCAGCACAGTTTCTGAATAATCATTTGAACCTGATCATTTTATGATGTGCCTAGTGCCATTACATTCTATCTTTTGAATACCTCACACTTGAAGCAAAAGTATCTTGATGAAGTCTGCCCCACTGTCTGCATAATCTCCTTGCACAGTATCTTTGGATTCATGATAGGAAAAGCCAATTAAAAAAATACATACCACTGGCACGAAAGCTAGCACATGGGCATAAGCAGCTGGGAAGTTCTTAAGGAGTGCTGCTGTAGGTGTGTATCGTACTTCATTTACAAATAAGGACATGTCTCACTGGAGATTTTGTTTCAACGTGTTTCTGATTATAACATTGGAACAGACTGTAGACTGACAAGACTTAAACTTCACTGAAAAACAGATTCAAATAAAACTCTTTGAACTGTCTATGCTTTGCATCTGCCTAGGCCCCAGTCAGTGGAAACTTTATGGATATCAGTCGGTCTTGTGTTAAAAATATACTCTGCACTCACTGCCACATTTTCTTATTCTTGCTTACCTTTGTAGAGTCATTTGTAATAGTGCAGTATTTAAGGTGGAAAAAAAAGGTTTTTTGCTATTTAAGGTGTGCATATTTCGACCCAGTAATAATATCTGTAGTGCTGTCATTTCAGGACCATCCAGACCAAAGATWTCCAGAGGACTCGCTTCCCTCTATTTTTGCCTTATAATTCCCAAATTTACTTATAAGATCATTTTGGAAGATGCTATCATGCTTTCTTGAAAGCCTTGGGCCTGTAAAATATTTGTGTATTTTACATACTATTCCCCTGCCTTTCCTTTTACATGCCTATAGAGCGGGCAGATCTATCCAGTATTTGTGTTATAGTCACAACTGTCATAAATGTTCAGAAACAGATTGTAACATGTTATAATGAATTGGCCTTGTCCATAATGTTTTATAAAACTAAATTTTGCATACTTTTAAATGTAATTCCAAGTACCCGTTCTCTGCTAGAATCTAGTCCCACTTAGATGCCAGATATGTAAGTGCAAAACCATTGCACATAGGAGAAATATAATCCAGAATTCTCCCACATTGCTATATGATACTCAGCCCATCAAAAATTGGTATAACACACCAAGAACTGTTGCATCATTGATAAACAAGCCATCGTTCCTGCTGTTTACGTGATTCTCTGTTTTTAACTCAGAAGCCTACTCTTTCATTTTAGACTCAAAAACTCATGAGGGAGGGAAAGGTTTGAAGTTGAATCAAGATCAAGATCTTCAAATCGCCTGACAGGAGATTATTTCCCATATTCACGTTAAGGAATTGCAGATTCTTTTGACTTTGAAGTTTAATGGTTCAGGATGTTTAACTTGCTATCAGCAGGACCAGCAGCGCATGTGCTTGTTCCATATGACTGCAGTCGGATAAAGAAAAGCATCAGAATTCTAACTGTTGTCCAGATTAAATTCTTTTTACTTTTCATTTGAGTCATCTTCCAGATTTTTCATCAAAATGCAAGCTTCGTTGCACTTTCTCAATGCTAGACCTGAATAGCTTTATCATAACCAACCTCATTAATTCAGCAGGAGCAACTTCTCCCAAAGCATGACATTTCTATGGAAACCTGGAGAAAGTTCCTCCTTCTGACTTAGAAGTGCTTTTCTGAAGCACTGAATGAACCGGAGATTTCTAGGGCATAGTAACAATAAGAACAAATGTAACATTACAAAGACCTAAACTACATGAAGATTGACTGAGCATGATCCAAATTGTAAGCCTGACATTAGCATGTGAAGCTGAAATGGCTTTCCTGTTGCCACGTCTTGAAAGAATGAAATCAAACCCTAAGGACTTTGTGTGTTTCCTGATTTTCTATGGTGCAAAGTAAATCGTAAGTCCTTAGCAAATGAGCTACAATAATTGCCCGCCTTCTGTAATAAATCAACATTTTAATTACCAGTTTGACAGGTCATAGAAATTTAAAAAGAAGTTGGCAAATACAGAACAAGAAGGTTTATCAAGCTGCTCTTATTTCTGTGTTGTTTAACCCAGTACTAAACAAAGTAGCATAGCAAGTTTTTATAAACAGCTGGCTAAATTATCATGCACTGAACGACTAAAAAGTAATGTATGAATAAATTATTTCAGTAAAAATGTTATTTAAAATTTTTGACTTCTACCAGTATTCCTGCCAGTAAAGGTATTGGATTTCCATTTACGTGCTTTGGAATATGAGACATGGCTTTATTATGTTTTGTTCATCAAACTAAAACAACATTAGTTATACCACCAAATTTTCAGAGAAGTTTTGTTTAAAAATCCATTTCCAGATGGTCTCTGTGATATGAAGGCAGTCATGCATGAAACAACAGATTTACTATGGTAAATATGTTTATTTACTTATTTATTTACTGTGGATTTTTAAGACAGTTGCAAAGCTGTTGTTGTTTATAGTGCATTTTATTGTTGAAGTTGCTTTGTGTCAGTGATGAACAAGTAGAATTTAAGGAATAAAATCATCATGTTCACATTTTTAGTAGTTCAGAAGATAAATGTATGTAACACTGTCTATTTCAAAGGGATACTTCAGAGAATTTGGAAAAACACAGTAAGTCCTTAATAGAAGGAATTTCTTATTCAAATTAGTTGGCTTTTCATTTACTAATTTTTGTATCAAATCTCTTGTGGTAGTTATATTCAAAATAGTTTCATTTTAGAACATAATTTAAGTTTTTGGGTTTGGTTTTCCTCGTTTCTCACTAGAACACCAAAACATAGTTCTATAGTGTGCTATTTTTCCATTCACAGAGGCATTTCTTGCCATGCTGGCCTTTCAAGGGTGACAGCAGAGCAAATAGCTCTTAGTAGCGTTTCTGTAAGGTGTGTATGTTCTACATAAAGGGTCAAATTTAAAAAAAAAGTAATTTTTTTGTTCTTTTCATTCTTGTTCTTGGGGAGAGAAGGGGGTTTGTCAGCAGATCTCAAATAGCTAAATGAAATTATGGATCCTCTCAATGAGAATAGGCTTTCTGAGATGAGTTGGCCACATCAGTCGCTCACTAGTGTCCAGGCCACCAGCATGGGTACAAATGTCAGCAGCAGCAAGGATTCCTGTTACAGCCAAAACATTGTGCTCAGCCATGTTTAACTGACAGTGTCACAAGGCCTTTAACGAGAGTGAATGGAATGATTTATCACAATTCAGCTTATGAGTCACATAGTTCAATCATCTATCTTCATAAAATGTTAGTGACAGCCTCTACTATGCATCAGAATGTTGCTAGCCCAAGTAAAGTATGATGCAAAGATAATATGTTTTCATGATTTATTGACTGTGGGTCCTATAATTACTAATTATGCATATGACAGACCACCTAATGCATAAAATGCAACAGAAAATCTGCAATGAAAAATTATTATAGCAGTGCAGTTCAAGTTCCTATTGAAAAGAAATTTTACAGTGAGAGAGAGATGAAATTTTCTGACCCTATAAAAAACTATATTTTTATTAGTAATTTTTAATAAAACCTGCAGCAAGGGCAAAAAAATATAAAGACCTACCAGGCTTTTAACTTCTCTATTTTCGATTGTGGTCTCACCTTCTATSTAAAAACTAATGAAATTATTAAAAGGAGCGGACAGAAAAAAACGACTGGAAAAGACACCTTAGTTATTGATAATTCACGAAATATAAACTAATTCTTAAATATCACATGACAGACTAAACTACTAATTTCCTAATCTTTTCAGATTTGACAAAATCTTGGGTATAATTTAGTTCTTCTCTTGCCTACTGGAACAAAGACAAAAATAAGTAAAATATAAAGACTATAGTCAACAAAGACCTTAAAAAACCTTTTGAWAAGTGTATTAGTGCTGCATTTCACTGTAAAAAACTGTTGAACTGTTAGAATCTATCATTACGCCCCTTAACAAAATGCCTGAAGGAAAAAGGAACAGAAAACAAACTTGCTATCTATGTACAAGATTCATACTTGAGTTAGAATCTTTGGCTTGAGTGTCTTCTATAAAAATTTACAAAAAAAGTTCTATAAAAATTCTAAAAAAACTTACCTACTCTACAAACTGCTGGTCCTTCTACTCACGCAAAGATCAATGCAGATTCAAGAGTGGAGCTGCATTTCAAGGCAGAAATTTGTTCGAGCAATTTTCTTGAAGCTCTGGAGTTATTAATTTAGTGCAGGTTGATTCCCTCACTGTCAGAACAGATTCAGTAATTATGAGTGGGTACAGTATATATAAACTGAGTTGGGAGCAATTTTTTTTATAATGAAATCTAGTAGCAATTGTAACTGGGAAAAGCGACTGCATCTCCATTACCAGGATTTTGATTGTCACAAACTGGTAGGTGTGAAGGATACTGCAGCTCATCTAATCTAACTCCATGAAAATTTAGGGGTTTTCCATATGCTGGCCTAAATTCTCAGCCGGTACAGATGCCTGTAGGTTCAGGACTTTAGCAGAGGTGTTTTACTTAGATCACTGTTGCAATTTCCTCTCCAGTGCCATTAACCCCAGCTAAACCCCCTGTACCTAAAGGATGAAGATATATTTGTGTGGCTTTTTAAGAATTTTTCTAATYGTTATTTCTGAGATATATGATTTTGTAGTTGTATTGATGACATCACAACTTCAGATCTCTTAATCCCTCTGATACTAACTAGCAGATACAAGTATCATGTGCATGATGGATACATATCACTGTTTTTCTCCCATGTCAGCTTTCCCAGTGTCCTATCAATCGTATTGATAGGGCTGCTCTCTTCCTGGCTCTCCTCTCTTACAGCCAATGGATTGATTCTGGATTTCAAAGGTAGTGCTTCTAGGACCCAGCACAGTAACAGTGCTCAGCTCTGATCTCACTGCTGTGCTGAAATATCCACTGCTGTTCAACTGTATTTGAAAGAACTGCCTTTCCCCTCTCACTGGGAGTGTCCTGAAGTAATTCCTCATTTTCTAGAGTATGGGGAAAATTCACTGAAATTCAGGGTTCATCTAATGCTATGTTAAGGAGCAACAAAATAAGGCACTGTATATTTGAAGAATAGATGATCTGACACCTTTTCAAGGGTCTGAGGTTTAGTCATTTAAACTACTCATTCCTCTTTGACAGCCCCTTGTGAAAGCTGCAGGTGAGAGGGAATGCTGCCATATCGAACTGGCAGGGAAGCAGAAGGGCTAGAGGCATTTTCAAGTTTCTTTAATTCTTAGAACTTCTTAGAACTTCTTTTATGCCGGAAGGCTGCTTTCATTAGATACCTCCTCATAAATTAACACATGAAATATGCTTTTAAAACCTATAACAGAGGTAGTGGACAAAGTCAGAGTACACATTTTCTTGACTTTGAGATATAACTTGCATTGTCCAACAGAAGTCTGTGAAAGGCAATATTCAATAAAATTTAAAGCAGTCCTACAATGCTAGCATTTTGATTATGTTTTTATGGTTTTCTCAGAAAACCACTCCCTATGGTCCAAATATTTTTATTGTGGCTTCCTTTGAGACAGAATATATTTTATGTATACCCACTACTGTGACCTTAACAAAGAAAACATAACGTATAAGAATATTGTCCTGTACTGACAGGACAAGGGGACATAGCCTCAAGCTTTGCCAGGGCAGGTTCAGACTGGATATCAGGAAGAACATTTTCACTGAAAGTGTGGTTAAACATTGGAACAGACTGTCCAGGGAGATGGTGGAGTGGTCAAAAAACGACTGGACACGGCACTTAATGCTATGGTTTTTAGTTGCCATGGTGGTGTTCAGTCAAAGACTGGACTCGATTTTCTTGGAGGTCTCTTTCAACATTAGTGACTCTATTATTCTATAAAAGTAATATATTTATTTAATAAAGTGGATTGTTTGAAATGATCATTATATTAGGACTTTACTAYCGCTCACTAAGAACTTTATTCTTTTTTTCTCTCCCAGCTTTCTGGTTCTGAAAAACATATGCCTACTTAACACAATGGAAATAATGATGTGTGACAGCAAATACATGCAGATACTGGGGAAAATATATTTTTCTTGGAGCAAGGAGTTGCCCCTTGAACTTCTCTCTTGCAGAGTGCTATGGCAGGATGGTGTTTTGTCACTTAATCCTTAGGGCTTTTGATAGAATAGAACAAGCTGTTTTCTTTTCAAATCAAGATCCCAGTGTCCACAGCAAATGCTTTCAACATTTTAGACCTGGCTCTGTCTGCAGTAGCAAGCAGTGCAGCACAATAGGAGTGATCTACAGAGCAGAACAGTTCATGCTGAGACCTGAAAGTCCAGGCAATGTCATTTGCACATTAGCCTGAAGTTTGCCAGTTTGGACTTAGTTTCATCTGAAGAAAAYACAGCTCTCAGGCATTGAGACTTTTACTAATACAAACCAAAGTCCACTATGTGGGACTACTGCGAGATTTGCTTTATACACACACTTCAGCAACAAACTAAAACCAAAATGCAGTTTATATGTGAACCTTTACCTCCACTTCTATAGGACCCTTGTTCATGCACAAAACTGTTTTCTGCTGTGCAGAGCTCTCTGCTTCTGTTTTTAGCTACAGAACTGGCCCGTAGCAAAGTTAAGTCCAGCCTCAATGTTTCACTCTCAGGGTCTCMACCATGAAGAGTGATTCAAAGAAAGTCAATCTTCACATGTAGCACTGTTTGGTTCTGTGAGTGAAGTATTCCAGGTTTAAAAAACAAATGGTTTTCTAGWGGGGAGCAGTGGGTTTGCTTTTTCTACAGTTCATGCCTCTGGGACAGAGGCAGAGGTACAAGTAAATCCTTGTAAAAASTGCTATATTTCATTTAGAAGAAAAAGTGCAATGTTTCTCCTATTTATTGTGTAAGGCCTATGTACAAGGAAGATAAAATTATAAACAGAATTTTTGTATAATAGGATTAAGACATGAAAAGGGCTGCTCTGTGAATTTCCTTTCAGAAAATCTTGTGCCTAGAGCTTTGTATATCTTCTAAGCAAGAGCATAATGAAAGTGCTACAGGTACTGATTTAAAAGCACTGCCAAATGGGCGACATAAAAACATTTTTGTGTACCACAAATAAGGTGATAAAGCTCAATCACCTCTTCTCCCATCATATGCTTCAAACTCTCAGTCATGCATTGATGACTGCTGGAAAATGTACATTGAAAGAACTGTTTGGATGTCTGAGACATATTTAGGCTTCAGTTTGCCAGAGTACTTTAAGATATGCACAGCTTTTATACCCTTCCATAATCTCCTACCAAAGAAGGTTTTTTAAAATATTCTTGTTGATTCGGAGCCATGGCTGGGGAGCTTGTCTCAGGCATTTAAAATACCAAAGCAAAGCTACATTTGATTTTTGCTGTTYGTGAGAAAATGTCATTTACTTTTAGTTTAATGTAGTTTTTTCTGCTTTTTGTACCTGTTTTATTCTTACCAACATAACCGTCCACACCAAGTTTTGTTCTGTTTGCCATTAAGTATGCTGTTTACACCAAAATGGAAAGGTTCAAATTGGAAACCAGTGAGAAAATCTAGCGAAATAAGAAAAACTCAGTGCTTCTTTTCACAGAATACTTCAGCGTTATGAAATTAAAAGCTACAGCTTCACTTTCTTCCCCTGTCTGGAATATCTGCTTATTCTATTTTTTTATATTGTTTAGCCAGCATGAATATGCAAAGAAGAAGAACTATTTCTGTCATGGTTTTGTATGTATCTGTACTTGATTAGTCCAAAGATAAGACAAAATACTGAAGTTTACCTGCTGTATTCTTTTCAAATTTAGCCATTTAAATAATAAATATACAGTAAATATTATAAATAATTGTAGTGATGCAAAAATTCAGAAAGGCCTTCCCAAGAAAAGCAAAAAAAAATACAGATAAATATGACAAAATCATAGCCATAAAACAAGTATCTTTAAGTGTAATAAGATGGAAAGGAAAGTACTGGTTAGCTCCCTTATCAAAATAATAAGATGCTTAGCATATAAACGTAATAATAATTCAGTGCAGAATGGTATCTAGCAGATGTTGTTAAAAGCTATAAAAYGACGTTAAAGCTTTATGAGAATAATGCAGTTTCTAAGATGGTTTATTTCTTATAATTTACAAGAAAAAAGAAAGTAAATATAAGCCATTTTCCAGAAGGAAGTCTGGAGATTTATTCTATAAAGTGTTTATGGAGGATAAAGTGGACTTACATTAAGAGATTTGATAATGGTTATTAAAATTGCTTGAATCCTAAGAAYAGATCATATTTTGCATTAGCATGTTTCTAGTTTTAAGTAAAGAAAGTTGATTTTGTTCTAGGTACTCTTAGGTGTAGGTAACTCTTTTCAAKTCTCAAAGATGATGATTGTCTGGGCATGGGTCACCGTACTGTATGGTAATTATATATTGCCAGTTAAATGACAGATAAAGGTAGTTGCTGATCTGCAAAGAGTTTTGGGAAGTTAGGAACAGTTATGCTAACTAATAAGTAATTSCCAAGTTAGCACAACAGTTGTGCCAAATAATATGTCTATTAGTAATGGTCACTAATAGACAATAAGTGACAGTAAAGATTAATCCTGGAGCCGTTCATGGAGATGATTGTCATTGAGCAGGTATCTTATGCAATTCCAGGACACAGATTGCATGATATGACATTGACTGGAGTAGAAGAAGAGAGCAGTGGCAAAAGTTGTATTCAATCTTTAACAACAGCATTCCTTCTGCAAGCTGTAACACACATTGAGATTCCAATTTCCAGGTATATATTTTCCTAAGGCACAATAACAATATAATTTTATTTTTTTCCTGAGAATAAAGAGTGTGGCAAGAACAGCAGAGAGAGCAGAAGAGAAAGCATGTGCTTGAAAAGTTAAAATTGCTTCAGCAGTTGCACAAAATTCTGCAAGTGTCTAAACTTAGAATTTGCAAACATTTTTTTTCTGTAATTCAAGTGCAAACATTCTTTCTTGTGGTTTTATTAACTTTCAGTTAAAGACAAAAAAAAAGTAATTATGAGTTTGACCATTATTTGCCAGGTTTATGGTTCATTTCATTGAAATCAGCAGTAGTCAAGCCTTTCRTAATATGTTTGAATGTTATAAAGACTCTGCAACATGGCAGATTTATGTATTTGCTGTATTTTCTGTTTCCTGCATAACAGTATTCACTATGGAAACATGAAAATTACCTACCTTTTTAAAATATCTCCTATACATATAAGGCTAGAGATGCATATCAAACTAAATGCTCATTTTTTCTTTTCTGGTGTTAACTTGCAGAGCAAAATCAGTATAAATAAAATATCCCCAACTGGCAAAATAGGGATATTTTTCCAATTACTCACCTTAAAAAAGAACCCTTAGCTTAAACACGAGGACAAAATTTGTCATAACTGTTTTGGTTTTTTGGAGAATAGGGTTTTCCATCATTAAAACACCTTCAAGGACTTCATTTTCCACTGTCTTATTTTACTGATCATCGGGATAGCCAAAAAATGAATAAAACTTAAAACGAAAAGGTCTTTTCTGAATCATAAGTCCTAAAGCAGATTATATACTTAGCTATCTTATTGCAGAAACTACCTAAAGTATTACTATAAGAAGAGCTGTGATTTTGCTTTTCGAGTTTAAAAATACAATGAACTAAACACAGAAAATCATGGCTCTTGTAATTACACCCTGGTGATTATATGTTTTCTTCTGATTGAATATTAATGGCATATATTGCTGTATATTTGAACACAGCTGAATATTTCAAAGAAATCATTGTTTGTTTGTTTTCTTATAGTCAGAAATACTAGTGCAAAGTTGTACTGAATTAGTGAGGGATTAGCTAGGAATAACAATTATGACAGCACCCTGAAACATGGTTCTGGCTGGCTAAAGTGAAAGTAATAACAAACAAACCTCTCCCTCTGCCTTCAGGCTGTTTACCTCCTAGAAGAAATTTGCAAGAAATAATACAAGTAATACAATCTATTTACAACAGCAGTAGGAACTAAAGACCCATATGCAGCCACATAGCTTTGCATTGCTCCAGTGCTTCATGGTGCTAATGATCCTATTCTTTCCCTGTTTTCTTCTTAAACATTTGAGCTGAATTTTGGGTTACAGTCCTATATCATCATTAAGAAAAGGTTCTGTTCTGATATGGCAGATGTTATGCTGTTAACTTCAGAAGAATTTTGTCCATGTACATCAGCAAACTGTATAATCTAGCACTCATTAATAGTCACTGCATGGGTCAGTACCTTTTATACGAAGATTTGATCACACAAGGGTATCTGTAGAAGAATTTGAGATTTTTGCTACTATAGTTTTCCTTAAGGCAAAACTTGACCAGGTGTTATCTTTCTGAATTCTCCGTTATGTATTAAACTCTTGTACTTTTTTGGCATACGTTAATCTAGTTCTTCTTCCATGCCTGTAATAAGCAAAACATCTGTTTCTTCTTGTTCAATCAAAGTGCCTAACTCAAGAGCCCTACTTTTAAAATAAGGTCATTTAAATAGAAATCCTAGATAGAGAGAATGCATTTCATTAACATATTTAATTTTCATATGAAACCATGTTTTCCACAACTCAGTAGGGAATTTTTGGTGGCAGCAGTATGTTTTGTTGCTTTTTTTTTCTCAACTTGTATACCAAAAAGTTAGAGTAAGAAAAAAAAGACTGAAATAAATATATGTATCAGCTCAGATGAGGGAAATTAAACTGCAATGAGAAATCATCACTGTGCATTTGGGATGTTGTCCATTCTAATCTTTGCAGCTGAAAATTCTTTTATTTTAAAGAGCCATTGTCCTGGGTTAGTTAAATATTCTATTACCACCCACAAAAGCTGGATAAATTTCATAATTACACACCTGGGACTCCTTATCTCAACTGAGATAAGCACTCCAACCGACAGGAAGCACTACCCACCCTGGTTATCTGATCTCAGGCAATGGCCCATTAGCACCACCCAGCTGATTATCTGAGCTCAGGTAATGGCCCATTAGCACCACCCAGCTGATTATCTGAGCTCAGGCAATGGCCCATTAGCACYACCCACCCTGACTAATTAGCCTGAACCCTTCCGGAACTTTTTGAAGGACCCTAGGACTCCTCCAAGCTCATTACCGAAACGATCAATAGAACACCCGGAAGATCCTCTTCCATTGTGAGAGTCCTCGCCCCTGGGGGAGGTGCCAGCCAAGAAGCACAGCATAAAACAAGGGTTTTTGGATGGGAGAAGATACCCTCGATTCGACGCGACTCTGCTCTTGGAACTCTCGGCTCGACTCGACTCGACTCGACTCGACTCCTCGGAATTGGACTTAGCTACTCCACTCCACTACCGGGACTGGATTACCAGGCCTTCCTGCAGGATCAGTGCCTAACTGGACTGCACAGCTACCCCCCAGGTCAACAGGGTATCAGGTTGTACCGTGACTCTGTCGGTTTGTTTAAGCCCATATTTCTGTATTACTGCATTTATTTTAACCTTTTTTATTAAAATTGTAATTTTGACCTAAAATCTCTCGAGGTATTCTGTGTGGGGTTAACTTCCCCTGCTGGTTTACAGCCAAACCAGCACAGCCATGTTCTACTCTTACTAATGAGTATTGGTTTACATAAAAACCTCAAAAAAAAAAAAATCCCTAAATATATATGACGCTTATAATAAAATGTTACAATAGAAACAGCTCACGCAGATATAGAAGTTTATCCCTTATAATGTATATGTRTTGAATATATCATGTATCCCAATAACAATTTAAGTCAATGAAACAAATTATTGTCTCATTAAAAAAGGAGGGTTAACACTACTGCTACTAAAACATGTAAATAAAAAGCAGRTAAAAACACTGGCAGAGATAAAAGGTGCTCTTAGTTTTTTGACCGGGGAGCACAATTCTGTAAAGACAATAGTGAGTACTTGCTGAGTGTTAATGAGCAATCCTCATTAGCATTCATCAGTAAACTCCTCAGGAAAAAATGTACCAGTAAAAAGTTTTCTAAGCATTTATAAAATTGCTTAGAAAACRAGAATTTTTGTGACAACTTTGAGCCAGAACAGTTGGGAATATTACTRTCATGCTGCAAAGCTCCACGAGAATAGTTAATGCATGTAGTTAAGACAAAGACAGCCTTAATTTGTTATTATTTTGTATAAATACACTGAAGAGTTCATRAAGCAGAAACAGTGGCATCTTTTGGAGACTGACAGGAATGATGCCAACTTTTAGGGGCAAATATTTTTGATACAGTCAAAATAACAATGCTTCTCCACTCATGCCTCCAGCAAGCAGCTTACAGACAGCAATGCGTCCCCTTAGTACATTTTGCTGAGTGCTGTACACACAGACAGAGTGCATGAAATCAGTTTTTGCTGCCAACTTGCTGCTCTCCTCATGTTCTCGTTTCTTGGTTTGTTCAGGGGAACAACCTGCTCTGCTGATCTACCTTCCTTCCACCTGCTTCTTTCCTTGAGTCATTGCAATGTTCAGTTTCTCAGTGTGGTGTTGGTGAGCTTGGGGTGCACATGGGGACAGCACAGTACAAACACTATCTAGAAGTACCTGTGCACTTCCTAGCCTAGCATATTGAGCAGTACTTTCCCATATTGTTCTGCAAATAGCATCACCTGTTTCTGTTGACTTGAACAAAGAGCTCTCAAAAAAAAAAAAAAAAAAGAACTAAAGAACTGTGGAGAGTTTCTGTTTCATGGATTGATTGTGATGGAAATGATGGAAATTGTTTCTTTTTTTCTGTATTTAGGCTACTTGTGCAGGGGGAAGCTAAGCATACATGTTTCCAGTCCCTATGCTAGTGTTATTTAAAATATCTCATGCAAGAGTGACACAGGTTTTGTGAGATAAATGTAGTTAATATGTACAGAGCAAACTAAAGTAAGCAGTCAAAAAATACAGATTAAAATAACTGGAGTATTTTGCGTTTTGTGTGATATTGAATTTAAAACACTTTTCTCATTAGTACTGTCATTTCATTCTTTTACGAAGAAGTATCTTCAAGAGGCAAGGATGGTGAACTAAGCCTTATTATATGAAATACAGTGAATTTCCAATATCATGGCATAATCATCTGTCTTTAGCTCTGTCAGTTGTCATGATGGGTTGACCTTGGCCAGCAGAGACAGTGAACCAGCCACCCTTTCACTCTCACCCCTAAACAGAGTAAGGGGAGAAAATAAGACTGAGAAGTTCATGGACTGAGATAAATACAGAGACCATGTAGCAATTACAATTGCAAGCAAAACAGACTYGGGTTGGGGAAAATAAATTTAATTTATTGCCAATTAAAATAGGTCTAAGTAGAGAGAAACAAAAGCAATCATTAAAATACCATTCTTCCTCACCCTCCCAAGCTCAACTTCAATTCCTCAGGCACAACTCCTCTACATCCTGCTCCTGAGTGGCACAGGAGGAGATGCAGGGGTAAGACCAGGACTGCTGTTCCTGCTCTTTCACACTGTTCCCCTGCTCTGATGGCCGGAGCCCCTTCTGTCCCTGCTCCTGTTCTCCCTTGGAGCTGGCAGGGCCATTTCTCYCCCGTTTCCCCTCACCACTCCCTGCCCAGGGCTGAGGGTCTGGGCTGTGCCCGGCTGTGAACCTTCTTGTCTCATATCCTGTTGTGTGTTTGTTTCTGCAGTATCCCCCTTTCCAGAGAGTGTTYTAGACATTCATGCCTCTGTGATGAACAGCTCACGCCACTGCTTTTGTCGTGTGAGTTTTAATAGCCAATTCTTAATTTTGTCCAGGAATCTCTCTCTAGTCATTGTTATTCTGTTCAGGGTAATACTGAATACCTCTGTAAAAAAAAAAAAATGAAATAGATTTTTTTAATATTAGGTCATCTCAGGCTGGAAAATTGGGATTTTGAGTATGTTCTGTTCAGTTGTAGTAGCACATGCTGTAAGAATTTTGATTTGGAAATCTATAAAAAGCCGTGTCTTCCTTTATTATCAGTGGGAATTATCAGTGGAATTTAATTTTATCTGGGTTATAATTAGGTGTTTTTTCAGTTTCTTCTTTTTCAAATGTAATGAAAATGAAAGAAAAAGAGCTTACAAACAGAAAGAGAAATTCCCTCATGTTTGGTATATTAGGTCTTTTATCTGTTCTTACCCTAGATTGAACAAGCTTACAAACTTTGATAGAAACATTTCTTTCCGCTTCATTTTTTAAGATACTTCTGCCACTTTTATTCATATTAATGAGTATTCTGAKAATATTCTGAGTTTAACACCCTATATTATTCCAGAACTCAATCTCTTATCTTAAAGATGTGAAAACTGGGAAAATATATTCATTAAATGTTTAGGTATATCTGTTTGCCATCACCRTTATTCCTTGTTCATAGAAGGTAACATTCTTTTGAATATTTTGAAAGTTTATCTTCCGTTATACTTCTGCTGACATTTTGCATCCCACTTAATTTTAGAAACAGCTTATTACATTGCACTGTGGTTTATTTTGGCAAATGACATTTTGCTAAGGTGACTTTATCTAGGTGGAGAAAATGCTGGTTGTAAGAGGTGTCATACCTTGGAATTTGCTTTTACTAGAACGTTGGCAACTTACTTGCTGACCCAACATAACCTGTCTGCATGGTAACGAGTAGAACAAACTAGTACTCTTTTGCAGTTCTTAATGTGCCAGGCAAACTGGCTTTCTGCCAGCTGCTGGAGACAGTATAAGAGGTGTACAGATTCTGGGGGTTTTAAAAGATCTGAATGAATGAACAAATCCATCCGGTTCACTTCTGTCAGTATTGGGAGGATGGTGCCCCCCTAAGATTGTGGTGTTTGCAGACATTTGCTGGTTTTGCAGTGCCTCTGTGATAATATCTTTGTCTTCTATGAGTAGCCCCACATCCCAATGACAAGATAAGCTGTGAATTAACCATCTACATGAGCCTKTCCCCCTCCTATTTTTCCTTTCCTTTCTTGGAAATATCTAAGTTGAGATATGTCTAACATGAGCATAATGTGCCCTTTGGGACTGTTACTCACTATAGTTAAATGGATGAATCAATATCTTTTCTTTCTGAGCTTGTTCATAGAAACAATTAAGACATATTCTTTATTGGTAAAGTGCAGAACACGGCCTTTTGATAGGAAAGGTGAGTGATAACATCTGTACTTAGATATAATTATGTCTGATGGCATGGACACTTTGGTAGTTCCAAGACTTGTAGTTATGATATAATGTGGATTTTTAGGTAATAGTTACTTTAATAACAATACCTTGTTATCATGCTGAAATTCTTTCATTTCTGCAATAACCTTCATTAAACCTTATATAATGAGCCTGGGAGAGAGACATACAAAACACTCAGAGATAATAAATATTAGAATAATAAAATGTTGCAATGTCTTTTTGTTCTTCACAGGCTCTGGTCTCAATGATGGGCAGTGGCATGAAGTTCGATTCCTAGCCAAGGAAAATTTTGCTGTCCTCACCATTGATGGCGATGAAGCTTCAGCTGTTCGAACAAACAGCCCTCTACAAGTTAAAACTGGGGAGAAATATTTCTTTGGAGGTAAAAATATATCAAAACAAATATGTGCTTCAAGTGCTTGTCTTTTAATCTGTACAATAGGTGAAAGGATGCTCAGGAGCTCAGGATGTAATTCATTCATGTGGATCTTATTGTGGTTTAAATGCCTAGGTGCTTCTCATCTAAAATACTAAACTTAATTTCACTTTTAAGAATCTTTTTACACCTCCTTATCCTTACAAAAGAAACCCTGAGAAGTTCTGTACGAATCAGTCTAACTTGGAATGATTTCTCAGATCTTCTCTGAACATTTCAGAGAAAGGGGAATCTTAGCAGTTTAAATAAAAAGCACTGAGTGGAGAAATAAACTTAACTTTTCAAGTTTGAAATCCTGAAGACAAAAAGAAAAAAATCATTGCTCAGGACAGGTCTTAACCTTTTGCTATTTTTAAGAGCAGTCGTGATTGTGGATAATTATGAAGCTCTCATAGGTTGAAGCCTTAGATTGTTCAGTATTTCTGTCTGTTGACAGTTCATATAGTAAAAACAGTTCTTGAAAATTGTATCTTCAATATTTATTGTGCTTGCTCTTCTATGTTAGCATTTATGGAAATCAAAAAAAGGCCATCAAAACTCTTGGATTTTTTAAATTGGTATTTAAATTTCTATATTAAAAAGTGCATTAGTGTCAAAATATTTTTGATCCACTGATATAGGAGAAGGTCATTAAGCATTTTTTTAACTCAAATGTATTAGTTTTTGTACTGCTAGCYGTTCTTTTTATAAAACATCCAATTAAGCAATGACCTCCAATCTTTTTTCCTAGGAGACTTCTCAGTATGCTCAAATGCTGAGGTAAAAAAAAAAAAAAAAGGTGCAAATTACACTTTTGAACTGTCCCACCCATTTGAGGTTGCACATGAATGCTTCGGACAGAAAACACAAATTTTAAAAGTAGAATTTATCAGTGTTAAAAATTGATTTTTTTTTCAAAATTACAAGGTGCATATCTAATAAAAATAAAATACAAATGTGATACTATAAATAGTCATAACATTACCCAAGGGATGGAAAATTTAGTGGTATATGGAGTACCCTAAGTAGGAAGGGTAAAAAAAATCATTTCAAGGTTTTTTTAATTTCATTGTTATCAAATTAAAGTTGGTCTGTCACAAGAGTTAAACTTCCCTTTGCTGTAACATGCGTCTTTTCCAACATCCGAAATTCAGCTAATACTGTTTTGTAGGATATTGCCTCCAATAAGAGTTCTAGCATAGCCAGTTTCCACATGCTAAAGTGTGAAAATTATTTTGTCGTCAAAACATAGTATGTTCAATTTGTCAGAAGAATCTGGGATATTCTAATTAAATGAAGTTATTAAGCACGCATGGGAGAAAATTAAAAGAAATGCTGTACATAATACATCAAGTGTTAAATTCTGTTAATTTTGATAGGTAAAATCCCCAGATCATTATTACATTTCTGGAGAGAGATTGATTGATTAATTTCTTCTGGAATGTCTTTTACCTCTGGTTCTTTTTCTGTGAGGTATAGATTGTCTAGTTTCTCCAGGTAGCTTTTATACCCTTTTTCATTCAAAAGTCAGGTTGATTTGTTGTCATTTCAGTTGGTCTGGGAGATCTGCTTGATCTGTGATTGCTGACCTGTGCTTTATAATTCCACCATSCTTCCATAAAAAAACAAGTGTGCATGTAGATATTGTTCTAGTGGGATATGGAATTCAATCATGAATTCCCTGATGTCTCATTCCCACATCTGTTCATCCAAATGCGTGATCCTGTTACACAGACTATGGGATGTTTGTTTTTCCTTAATATCTTTTATCCTCTGAAAGATCTCCTAAAGATAAGTTAAAAGAACAGTGGTGTCCTAACCTTCATGTCCAATTTTATTTCAAAATCTGCATTTGAAACACTGTACTTATTTCACTTTAATGGTCTGAAACTGTGAATCTGAGGAAGCTTAATTTATAGAACGTATTTATTTTATTACGTTCCCACATGAATACTGCTATGTTAGTTATTTTGAGAGATGTATATGTTAATTAGAGATTATTTGCAGCTTAAAGCTGGTCTTTTGGGTGCATGTTAGAAACCTAATCTTTATACTAATGATCTTCATCTTATAAGGCAAAGGTATTTTTGTTCTATTCCCACCATATGTACGTGTTCCTGCTTATTGTTCTTTATAAGCACTCCAATTTATGGCTTTTAATAAATAATACTTGCAAGAAGAGGATGTAGAGATCAGAATAGCGGAGAACCTCAAACATTTGGGTCAGGTGGTCATCAAAGATGTTTTCATGAGTTTCATTAGGAATAAGTTCAGATAAGGAAGCACCAAATACTTCTTTTCTTCAAATACGTGTAGTTGGTTAGGGAATGGATAACTGCCTCTTGAATTCAGAGAGAGAGATATGTTTAGTTTCTGCCCACTACTAGATGGCTAGCAGAAAGAATTATCTATTCTTTGGTGATGATACATTTTCATTGTGCAAGTGAATCCAGTAGATTTCTTTGCTAAAGAACTGAATACAATAGTTACAGATACTTAGACTTTTAATGCTTTGTATTGTGAAGATGCAGAATTTAAATGATGAGTTTTAAAGATAGCAGTGGTATGATATTCATCCAATCCTACTGCTATATTTCCTGACCTTTCAAAATACTGAGAAAGCTCAGTCCATAGCATTTGTGGTTGGAGAGGTTGTACAGCATTTCTAGAATGCTCTTTGATAGCCCATTTCATCTTTGAAGGATATACTATACGTATGCAAGTGTTTTGTTCTCCAAACTTTCCCTTTCTCTGATTCCAAAGTAAGTGTGCCTCTATATTCCTGTCTCCTGGTGTCGGTATAGCAAATGTGTRCTATAGGCAATGTTATTGTCTTTCCTGAAGAAAAGATTAAGTGCTGCATTTCAACACTGTAGTACAATATTTTCTCAAAAATGCTTGTCATTGACCAGCAGAGCCAGATTTTTACAACATGTTCAGCAATATTTGAATAAAGGAGATGTGGAAATCAGAACATTTTGTGACTTCTGCTCATAGAACCAACTGTTCTAGTTTTGAAACATCACAAGTAAATCATKATTAAATCGTAAGAATATTCTTTATTTCTCTGTCAGAGAATATTATGTTCAGTACTGTTAAATTCTTTTTTCCCCCTTACTTTGTGCGTCTCCAGTGCCATCGCCCAGCACTACTGAGATCYCCCCAAGGGACAGACGATGTGATGTTTTATTCAAGTGCAAAGAGTTAGAGGAAGCTGTGCTAAGATCAGGCATTTCTGTGGATTGTGTGAATGTGTGCTGGTTAGTGAGGGAGGTTGGGTGCTAATTGCCTATTACCCTTCTGTATAACTATTATTTTGCCCCCACTGGTTTTATTTTCCTTCTTTTTCATGTCTTGAATTTGTGTTTTTGGAAAGAAGTGAACTTCCCTTCCCTACTAAACTCTAGAGAATGATGTTTCTTTGTTGTTTCCAATTATCTGCAGAAAACAAAAAAACAGAACAGAGGMAGTGAATCACAGAGTGTAAATAAGTCCATTAACCTCATTTGCACTGTTGGAGATAAAGAGCTTTTGTGAAGCATCTTAAGCTTTCACCGAACCACCTAATAGCTGCCTGATGTCCATAGGAAATATTTGATTAGAGACATAATTTTGAGTTGTTTCTATGGCATCTCTTTTTAATTGTGTCTATTGTGCCTCTTCTTTTCACTGGCTTAAGTGATGGGAGAGTTTTCARTACGAGTGCTAAATTTTCATTCAGATCAAAGGTATGCAGTGAGCATCTTTCAATCCACTCTGCTGCTTTTTCTGACAAGCAAAGATGAATGGAATATGCAGTAAGTTTCCCATGGGACACCAGTCTGTGGTATACAGAAAGTCCTCCCTTTCTGTACAAAACAGAAAAGGAGTAGAATTGTTCCTGGAGTAGAATTCATTTGTTTYGAAAAGTTGTGTTGGCCTACAATTAAATGTGGTGGGAAGAAGAGGAAAGTCAAGAAAAGGAGAAAAATTACCTTCCAGTGTTTCACATTTCCTGGGCTCTTCTCTATACCTTCCCTTCTTAAAATCTTTGCATGGTGTGTCTACATTTGTCATCAAGTTACCCATTGTTATAATTGTGTGAGTTGGTCATTAACAGCTGTTATAGTCATGGTCAGACTTCCTAGGTAGTGTCACTGGCATTTCAAAAGCATTAACTAYCATAATTGCAAGTATTATCAGATAGAAAGGGGTCACGTTTTTGGTGTGGGTTTTGGTTTTTTTTCTGTAGCTCAAATTCAAATTTGTTCAGCAAAACCAAAGCTGAGTGACACCAATTAGGTGTCACAACAAATAAACGAGACCCAACTAATGCCAATTCATGTTATCTGTTACCTAAAAAAATAAAAGACTACAGTCCCTGCTGACATCATTCTTTCAAGTCTGAAACTTCTGATATATAAATAACAATRATGTTTGATTCTATTTTTATTTCTGCAGGTTTTTTCTGCTGGGCTGTCCATTTGTTGTTTGTGGGGTTTTGGGTTTTCTTTTGCACGTATGACCACAAGACAGGATGGTCAAATTTGCATTTCTTGTTGAACGAGTATTGAGCATGTTTTGAAATCATTCTTCTCATGATCATAACTCTACTGTAAGCTCAAATACAAATCCATGAGGAGAACACAGAGGAAATTCCAAGTAACTCAGAGTATTATGCGATTTTTGTGTGTTCAGCATTTATCTTCAGGTATTCTCCCAGGTCAATCCTACAAAGTTATAAAAAAACACATGAAATGGAAATAAATGTATTTGAATGTATCATGTATTTTAACAGCCCTCATACCYTGGATTGTTAAATCTGGAATGCTTATAAGTCAATACATGTGCAAAGAATGCAGATATGCAAAATTTATAAACATGAGAGAAAAAAGGAAGTGGCTGTAGCAAGTTAAGAAATAGATGGCAGGCAATTATAAACATCTCTCTGGTATTTAGTACATGATTGAAATTCTTTATTATTTCATCAGCTCTCTTGCACTATGTACAAGGAAACACRAATTAATTAATATTTCCTTTATACAACTGACAGAACTGAAGTGAGTTGATCATCATGGCCCATTAACTCTTTGAGTTTTATGCATTTTTCACCATGCTTAAAGTTTTGTTTATTTCATTCAAACAATTTGAATGTTAGACAAATGAGATCAGRTAAAATAATGGTGACATTCTGTGATTAATTTTCAGTAATGTCAGTGATATTACAATATGCCAATATGACAATCCACCAACACATTTTATACAACAGTACAAGCAGAAATACTGGAGATAGATTGATGTCTTGAAGTAAAACAGGTGCAGACAGAAAGCTGGTACTATGTGCAAGCAAATAAAAGATGAAATGCATGGTAATGTCAGTTTAGGAATGTATGTATGGGGGCAAGAGTCTTGCTGGAATAACTTCGACTTTTGAGCAAAGGCCTATTAGATATGAGAAATGTCTATCCACTGAAAAATAAATGGATGAAGCCTTGAAAAGTGCTCGTCTTGTTACAACATAAATCTCTTGTTAAGCTGAAGATGTTAGCCACAGMATATATATCTAGAAGTTTCTCAAAAAATAAAGTAACTCAATCTCTTTTACTTTATTTTCTTGCAAGCACTTTTGTCTGTGTGCAGCAGAAAAGAGAATGTCAAATTTTTCAATACATTTTCTTTAATCTTATTGACATTTAAAACCAGGAAAGAACAAAGAATGAGGAAGAATATGTACCATAGAAAGTAAACCTGCATGGGCAYGGGAAGGAGTAAATTCAATTTATGGAACTCTGATGTCTCTAACTCTGTGTRTATATGATTTATTTCCTTTGTTGCTAAGTACAGTAGTCATACTGCTGCCTGAGTCTTAGTCTGAAGTAAATTATATCCAGCCTCTGAATATTCCAGAAAATTCAAATAAAAATAGAGGAAATGCCCTACATAGTAKAGATCTTGACTCCAAATGGAAGGGAAAAGGGTTTGAAAAAATTATCAACCCTTCTCCTAAAAGAAGCACTTTTGGGGAAGGAAATTTCTGTTGAATACCCAGAAGAAAGCTATTGGAGACACATTCAAAATTGAAAATTAYATCTGTATTCTATATGGTCCTCCTTTATTAGCTTTATTAGGTCAAGCTACAAGGTCTTTCATACCAGTAAGTGAAAAAAGTACCTATAGGAGAAGGGCAGACATTTCAACAAGCAGTGAAAGTTGGTAGAAATGTTAACCAGTACTAATCTCTATAGACAGTAYTGATTAGAGCTCTGTAGTTTTAGAACACTAAAAATAATGTAGTCTATTGATGGCATTAGGAATCACAAATACGTCTGTGTGTGTGTGTTGAATTGTGATGTGAAAAATAAACACATATACTCTTCTGGTGTGTGAAAATAATCATACTTCTAAGTAGTGGAGGATGCTAATTAATAATTAATAGCACTTCTACCAACTTAAACTATTTCTCAAGGGTATCCTGGCTTTTTTTCTAGGTGTGTGTATGTTCTTCTTGTCCACAGCCACAATTCAACACATCTACATGGGAAAATAAAAATAGAAATAATAAAAGGTAAATTGTTGGTGCCGTCAACAAGCTGTACTGTTTTCAGAGGCTTTTTTTGCTTTGGGAAGTGACTTACTGATGATTCTCAGTGGATTTTYTGTAGGTGTTAAACTATCTGTGATTTTCCTCTTTAAAATCACAGACYCATAGAATGGCTTAGATTGGAAGGGAAGRTCGATCTAGTTCTAAGCCCTCTGTTCTGGACCGGGACACCTTCCACTAGACCAGGTTTCTCAGAGCTCCATCCAACCTGGCCTTAAACACTTCCAGGGACAGGGCATTCACACCTTCTCTGGGCAACCAGATCCAGTGTCTCACCMCCCTCACAGTAAAGGATTTCTTCCTAATATCTGATCTAAACCTACTCTCTTCCAGTTTGAAGCCATTTCCACTTGTCCTTGTAAAGGATTCCCTCTTCATCTTCCTTGTAGGCTCCCTTCAGGTACTGGAAAGCCACARTTAGCCTTCTCTTTTCCAGGGTGAAAAAATCTAATTCTCTCAGCCTTTCCTCATAAGGGAGGTGCTCAATCCCCCAATTATCTTGGTGGACTCCTCCCTTTTTTCTCCCACCCCTCTAAATACAAGACAAATTTTCAGTCACATTTCAATGTTTTAAGTATGTAAATGAACACCTGTTAATATTGTAAACAACATTAGGCAAGAAGTTGCCTAAATGCCATTGATTCTAATGATAGTCAGACAACTGACTCACTTTTCACAGAAATCTACTTATCTAGATAATCGTAAACATGAATAACTTTGGGAATCTGATTTAATGAGTCATAGATGCATAACAGGATAAAAAAAAAGCCAGGATGTGTTCCAGAAATCATCAAATATAGTGTTTGTGAAAGTGGGAGACAGAGCAAAAATTTGTTATTTAGAAAGAGGCCTGTCTGACTCCTATGGTCTGAGCTGAGAATGGTTCTCAGTGCTGATTGTACATTCTGTCACATGTATGAAACCTGATTGGAGCTCCAATTATAATTGCTATGTGCTGCTTCTACTATATAAGCAAACTGTAGGTAGTCCTTTGTATCTAGGGCTGTCAATTAAATCCTTGCATGCCTGCAGTCCCAGGTTGTTATCACCTTCCACTGAAGACAACAAATCTCATAGTATAAAAGTGGCAGTCTACAGCTCTAACAAAAACACTTATTAGTGATGCTTTTGTAAATCATGAAGCAGCTTTTAAAGGCTTATATCTTCCAAAGAAAGAACTTTATTGAATCTCACAGTCAGTGGGATAGTGTTGATTTATCTGCATAAATTGGCTAAATGGAACTGTGAAGCTGAAAAAGAAGGATTAAAGCCGTGTTTTTCACTTACCAGCAAAGCACTGAACTTACCTCTATAGTACTTTGGAGCAGGAAGTAGCAAGTTGGAGTTGCACAAATCTCCGGTACAAATTGCTGATGGCAACTGGCTTACTGCCCAGTTTACGAGCATTAAATTACTTTGTAAGTGTGAAAGTATTAGTATTTCTGCTTAGAGTTTAATTTGGGGTGGAGACGGTTTGGATAATGCAGTACTGAATATTTAATATTGATTATATCTTTAGGAGGGACTTGGTCGTTAACCAGCAAATTGCTAGACCATTTTGGATTATTAAATCCTGTCAAAGACGCTGCCATTCAGCTTATTCACTGAATGGCCACAATCCCTTTTTTTTYATTGTTTTTTATTTTATTTRGTTTTCTTTCYTTAAGACAGAGCAATTTATCTAAGACAGAACAATTAGCATAAATACTAAACATACAGGTGTTAAAAAAATCCTGTGTTTATGAATGAAGAAAAGAAATACAAAACTTTTGAGGGATGATGTTCAGTGTCAAGGGTATATTGCAAACTGGAGAAAAGACAAACGAGGTCTGTTGCCATGGCAATAAAGGATACCTTTAGCCTCTTTGAGTTCATCGCCCATCATACCGAGTGTATGCATAAGTTGACTGAYCCTGAGAAGTGATTTTATAGAATTTCTGCACCTGGACTGAGACCTGCGTGATTGTCATTTGGTCTTGTCCAACAAATCCAAGTGAGATTAGATGCTGTGACTAGTAATATACAGTGACTGAATATCCTTCAGTAAACAAACTTTTATTTATCAATAAAAAAAAGTCAAATAGTGCTGCAGAATAGTAGTGTGTATGATGYGTGTGTATTTGTGTAGGAAGTATTTTGCTTTAATCTATAACAGCAAAAATACTCTCTAGAGGGCACTAAGGATATTTTCTTGTGAATCGTTTCCCAAGTAGATGATGCCTCAAAAAGAAGCAAGCTTTAATGATGTTTGAAAATGCTTCACCTGCTTCTTTCACTTAATTTTTATTATTCTTACTGACCAGACTTCTCAGAACACTTTCTGCACTTGCTTGTCTTTTTTTTAGTCATTTTTTTAAATCTGCTTCTTATATTTGATTCTGTAAGTTGGAAGCTGTCYGTGGAGCTTTACCTTAAACGATCTCTTTTGCCTATTGTGGTTTCACTAACATCATAATAAAATGGAGTAGAATTTTGGAACAAGATGTTCAGATCCCATATTACCATGATTTTCATTCATGGAAACAGGTTGCCCAGAGTCTGACCCGCTTGTTTTTTAAACTCTCTTATTTATATTTATTGTCTTCGTGGTTCATGTTCTCCACTGAATTGCTAAGCGCATTTTCTTGTTGCATTTTTTTTGATTGCACATTCACTGTTGCCTTTTACTAAGAACTTGGCTGAAGGAGAAGAGAAAACACAACTGGGAAGGAAGAAGAGCCTTTTATTATTTGAATATCTTAAAGATCATGATGTGAGTAAACAGTGTTCATGCTGGTAGTGACTGAGTTATTCTATAAATACTTGAGGAAAAAACTTGAGATAGCACAAAGAGTGGAATACTGCATGTCTTGACGCATGTTGAGGAAAGGTCACTGAGGAATTATGCATCTAGAATAATAAATGAATCTTAAATCTTTYTGAGAATAGTACGGCTCTTTTTGTCAGTTATATATTCCTATTTCATTTTTAAACAGACTTTATTACATTTCTGATCTCAACAAAAGTCAAATAGGACAGATCTTTATAAATGCAGTGACTGATCTTTCCAAGAATCCTACAAATATTAGCGAAAAGACTATAGTCRTATCTCATGTTAGTGCCCAGATATATAAAAATGTCACATCCAACTATCATTTGGTAGGTGGAATTCTTGTTTAGTCAACAATTYCTTTTGAAATCTGTCATAAACCACTGGGATGGTTCTACAAAATGACGCAACCACATGTGCATACATATGCACTCATTAAAAAGGTGTTCAACAGGACTAATTTTATTTAGTGCTTCAACATTTTGAAGCTCAAACAAAGATGCTAACTCCATTGTTGGCATAARTCACCTGTAGAAAAAATTCCTGAACGTCATACAAACAAGTGAAATTTGAAGATTTTTGTTGTCTTTCTGTTCCATGCTTGGACCTGTAGTAGGCAAGTACTTACTTGATTATGCCACATGCAAGGTCTTTCTAGCTTTTCACTGATGACTTTCAGAGTTATGTTCAGGCACTGTAGCTGACACTCAAAAAATTGATTTGGTTTGCATACATACCTTGTTTAATTAATATTGTGACATCTGAATGACCTTGTAATTTAAAATTAATAAAGACAGATTTTCAAAAGTCACATTTGATTTAGAGAGTAGAAAAGTACTGCAACCCAGGACCTCCATGGAAATTTTGCAGTAAAACTTTTATTAATTGGGTCAAAGAAGTTTGCCATGATTTTAATACCTTTTGAAAGTGTTGTATACATTATAATACTGCTATTTCAAATGTATTTGCAGTTGCTGTAGACACCATTGTATTCTCTACTCAAATGTATTTAAGAAAGACTCTGACTAATGCATATATTCTCAGCACATCGTTACAGCAAGGCAGCTATCCAAGTCTTTACATTTCACCCTTTAGATTTGTTTCCACAGTCAAGAACAAACGCGTAAGGACTCTGCTGGAATTTCAGTACTAACTCAGRTTTTACTGAGCTGAAAAAAAGAAATAATCTTTTGAAGAGGGTGATACCAACATTCAGAATGTTCTTAGGGAAATTTGTTTGATCAAACATCTTTTTTATTCTTTGGAGTATGACATACAGAACATTCTTCCTTACCCATAATTTTCCATGGAACTGCTCTGAAACTAGCCTCATTTACAAAATTCACTCCATTTTCTGCCTTGCTACTTTCAGAGGATGCAAGGGCAGGAAGAATCTGATTATTAGCAGTTTCAGGAGCAGCCTTAGAGTTTACTGCTCTACAGATCACAATGATGGGGACTCACGTTTCTAATCCTATTGATCTGCAGTTTCATTAACTTTCGACATCTCAAAAGCTTCAAAACTATATGTAAGATGTCCTTGCTTAGTGAAATACATAGCAGTATTCTGCCTTCAGCATAAGCCTAAGACTCTTTCAAAAATACTTTGCTTGTAATGAAAATAAAAGAGGAATTCTACAAAGTGTATGGATCAATTAAAAATAAAATTAATTAGAATTTATATTCTTATATGTGTTGGTTTTACACTAAAAATACATATTGAACAAAAAACCCACTGCTACAAATATATGCAAGTTACAACAAAACARTACATGAATGTATCCCATTACCTTTTTCTGCATCACATTGTCGGGCCCACCTGAGGTAAATGCTTTAATGTGCATGAACTTTATGATGGTATTTTAGTTTTCTGCTTCAGTCARAGTTTTTGTTCTTCATTTAATGCACCCTGCTACTCTACACTGTGTTATGTTACAGTGAAGAACCATTTATAATTTTTAAATTATTATATTCCATTGCTATAATTCAAATTTCTTAAAAATGCTTCTTTAACATGGTGSAATCACTTTCTATTTACTATCTCTGGTGAAAAATTTTTATTATCTTAGTTGATAATAAGTGTGTATTTGACTTTTCTGATAACTTATTTTCTAGCCTAAATTAAAAATTGCAAGATAAATGTGGATTTCCCTTTGATTCTCCTAAAAGTCTACCCCTAAAAGTCTAAAAGTGGAAATAAAGCTAGAGATTTGGAGAGGGTTCAACATATTGCAGCATGGCTGCTATTTAAYATCTGATCTTCAGTTCAGCTACCCACAAAACTACACTGAAAGTACTAATTTGAGGGTGACTAATTAAAAAYTAATTGTGGACAACTTTACAATTGGCTCTAATTGCAGTACTAATATATTACTTTTCCTTGAATATTCAAGTCCTAGTTTTTTATTACAATAAATAGTTATTAAAAGCTCATTTTAATCCCCAATGGCCACATATTTACTGAAAGTGCTTTATGTTCTTTTATCAATTTTGAAATTTGAGCTGTTGTAAAAGTAATACTGGATGAAAAAAGGAAGAGTTTTATGAGCGAACATACTCTTTGAAATATCAGTTTTGTTCGTTAGATTTAGAAAGGCATTTAAAATTGTTTGCCTCATTTTAGAAGGCTTATGTGCTTTCCAAACATCATGGATTGCAAATTATATATGTRTACACACACACTTTTTTATAAATATATTTATATACATATATATGGTATAAAAATACCATAGTTTGATTTCCAGATGGTGATGAGTTAGTTACAAAAAAGACCCAGTTGGGTAACAGGGACAAAACAGGTTCAATACAATGTGATTTATGGGCAAAACTAAAACAGAATGCACTTGTAATTGCTGATATAATTTCAGTTTGTGAAGTGAAAGCAAATTACTTATTTATTTACTGATAAAATTCAGAAATAATTTCTTATAATGAGTAAGTTCAATAATTTTATCTTTCCTTTATGAATAATTTGGTGWCTTTTTTTCCCAAGAAAAACAGTTGTTGCATATATATCTTCTGATAAATTACTTAGGGTTCCACTTTAATAAATTACAATCTGAGAGACTTATTGCAAGAATTCTTTAAAGGTTATTTGTGAGTCAGTTTAGATTTACGACACAATGCAAATCAAATTTTCAGTTATTGTTATTGATACTAGTGTTATTAAAAATTAATCATCTTATGCACAAGGGATAAAGATGACAAATCCAGGAATATGCTTTGAAGATGCACTGAAATTAATATTCTTGAATGACTAATGTAAATGAGTCTTCCTGCTTATTAATATATTTTTGACAAACAGTATAGAGATTATAGAAGGAGACTTGTATTAATAAAATATCTAATAATATTAAAAGGGTGATCAAGAGTGAAATAATTTTAGGTAAACATAAAATAGAATGACTTTTTATTATACTAATAGAAAAGAACATTTTTTTTTAAACTGAGAGAAGGCTAATTTTTTARCTTAAGAAGACTAAAATTATAGCTAATAGATATTTTATAAT